>CM073540.1:23722142-24347500 GCA_037074615.1 Leucaena leucocephala | reverse complement strand
TTGGCAAGGCTCTTTGCGGCCCGGGATAAGAACAGAGAGCCATAGCACTGTCTGCCAAATCCCATACAGATAGCACCTACACGAATGATCAAAATGGTGTTAGAAATCCCTCTTGTCATGTATGGAAAACAGAAGATGGGCGAAATGAGAGCAGGGGACAGAAATGACTAGCAACCAAATGCATATGAGAAGAGATAAACTTGTCTGGTGAAAGGAAAGCCGGATAGAAAACAAATCATTTACCCAATACCAAAGAAGTGTCTGGCAATAATATATAAAAAATGATGGTAATATTCCTAAGTGAGTTGCCAAATACCTCACAAATCAGCCTAACTGGCTAGTTAGCCCCTTCTAACCGACTAATAAGACTAACTGACTAAACTACCTTGCATCCTAATTACAAATATATATCAACGACTGACTCATGGTAGCCGTTGGTTGCTAGGTTTTTTAATAGAGAAACTTTTAAATGATAAATAGACTCTTGACAGTTTGTTTGGAAGTATGGGATTTAAATCAAAGGAACAGAGACTTTTGTGATAGCTTTGATGCCATGTAGGAAATATTGAAGACATTGGAGAAGAGTTGTATGGTGTGAAGAGTGACTAGGGGAATTGGTGTTTTATCATCCTATCTAATGAGATTGATAATCTACAAGTGTGGGAGAGGCATGTATTTATAGGCCTAAGGAAGAAAATTACAATAATTCTCAGAGAATTAAAAATAAATTTACAAGTACAATTTTACCAAGAGAATAAAAATAAAAATATCTTAATACTTCCACATTAACAAACAATTATAATGGTCAGAATAAGCTTATTCCAATTCAAGTATATATCTCCAAGGCGCCCTAAAGGTTTTACTGCATAAGTGGAAAAAATTAGGTAAAACTTCGAACAACACATTAGATGAGAAATACAAACCATGACATAGATAGAGGCAGCTTTCAGAATCCACCAACAAACAAGCCTGTGCCACAAGCTCTTCTGCTGAGATTAAATCCCCGTTCTGCAAGGAAATTAAACCTCTCACCAGGTTATATACAGCCATCCACATTTTCCATAAATTCCCACCCTTTTTAACACTCTGTTCAAAGTTCAAGTCTATAGCATTTGAATTGATTTGCAGCTGATATTGAGATTCCACTAGTTTGAGACAAATCCAGCCAATATGACAATCTGTTCTAAGCTCCAAGCACCTTGTGTACTCTTCCTGGAGATTTAGAAGATCACCTTTCATAGCGTGAGCACGACACAACAGTAGGTGTGCAAAAAATAAATAATCATCAGGAAGTGCAAATTCAGCAGCCCTTTTAGCCTGGGTGATACAGGTAACTTGGTCCCCACATTGTAAACTAATCTCAGCAGCACAGAGTAGAAGTTGGAATTTTTCATAGGGGTAAGACACTTCTGCCTTACAATATAATTCATTAGAAAGAGCCGTGAAGATTAGACGATTAATTATAACACAAAGATGAAGAGGAAAATTCTCTTCACGCGCCCTCTGAAGATAGTTAAGAACAAGCAAGTATCGAGCATTTTGATTCCATGGTTTTTGATGAAAGCATCTGTAATTTTGCAGGGAAAAAGTGAGATGAATATCCTGTTCAAGGAATAAAATAATAAAAAGAGAGAACAATGACCGCACAGATTGGCAATGAAAATATTTGATTGAGGATTTAAAACTATAATAATGCATGGCTACAAATTAAAATAAGGGGTGAAAAAGTAATAACAGTACTTCTGTAGGTATCTGATAGATTTCGGATTAGTATGATCCTGCTTTGAGCATGTTGGAAAGGTAAGCTTTGAATTGTTGTTTCCAATGGCGTAGCAAGATATTGCTCCAGCACCATGAATATCTGAAGCTAATTTGAGGCCTTCTTGATTTGAAAGGTCAGGAGGGTCCAATTTGCAACACCTTATTGCTATGTGACAATTGTTTATCTCTTTACAGGATAGCAAGAGATAACCAAGTAAATTCCTGTTCTCCATAAAAAAATCACAGGAGAGAAGATGTTATTATGTTAGCGAAACATTGTTAACAAAGTTGACAAGAAAAAATAAGCAAAGTGAAAGAAAAAGGGAGAAAACGACAAGAATTAACCCCAGATAGTTGGAGGTAGGTTATATTAATTTATAGTAAGAACTAATTGGAATTCTCCATATGGATAACATTTCTCTATTAAATCAAAAATTCTATTAATCATTTTATAACTATCTTAGATGAACCATTAGCTACTGGGCCAAGAGTGTCATAATCTCATGAGAGAAGAATGAAGAGGGAGCATAACAGTGTTATAGGTTCAAGCAACTTACCCATGTGCGAGCAAGAATCCGAACACCTGCCCCACAATTGACCGTCCTTTCTATTGCTAATCCATTCATACCCATGTCATCAACCGTTTAGTTTCTAGGCACTGAGGCTGCGTAAGACAATTTTTGCGTCTACTTGAGTCAGCAACAGTACACAATAGACTAACTATTTAGGTTGGTAAATGTTTCACCATCACCAACACCTATGGCAGTGGGAAAATTTTGTCTAAAAATGATGGGAAGCCACTCAAAGATCCTTCAATTTACATAGATTTGGGGAGTACACTTTCTAGTTCATACCAGAGCAGATATCAATTTTGCAATTGATAAACTCAGTTAATTTTGGATTATGTCTACAGATATGCATTGACAAGGAGTAAAATGAGTGTTTAGATATTTGAAATGGACTAGTATTCATATGAAACCATGTCAATTTAACCTCAAATGGATTTTCAAATGCCGATTGTGTAGCTTGCCTTATGACAGATGTTTTGCAGCTGGCTATTGTTCTTTCTTAGGATAAATTCCACTTAATTGGTTTATCTAAGAAGCACAAAACGTGGGCCAGGTGAACTATGGAATTAGAATATCAGTCATGAGCCTTGTTAGCTACTAAATTAGCATGATTGCAGTCATTACTTGAAGAACAAGGATTTCCATTGCAGGAAGCACAAGTCATCTATGTTGATAATCACATTGCAAGGGCTTTAGTAGCTAATTCAGTTGAACACTCTTGTACAAAGCACAAAGAACTCAATGTACACTGAGATATAATACTAGCTAAGCAGCTGGTTATTTATTATATACCCACCTCTGAATAGCTGGCCAATCTTTTCACAAAGGTTAAACCAGGAGTAAATTCCACACCCTCCAGTTTGACAAGTGGTGTTAAAATATGATGAGTATGGTAAATGACATTAAAGTAATTGAATTGTTAGTTTTGTATATATTGTATTTAGCATGTGTTTGTTATTCTTTATTTTGTCCATCACTATGTGGTAGTATACAACAGAATTCATGTGTTATCTAATTACTACAATAGAATAACATGGAATGATCAGCTACTCACTCTAGACTAAGACACTCTCCCGACTCTTCTTTTCTTTGTTTTCTCTGTTATCTTTATAGGACTTCACAAGCTTGAAGCCACACCAATCTCTCATGCAACAGCTTTATCTTCAGTTGAGGACAACAAAGATACTTTGGAGCTATGGCATAAATGACTTGGCCATCCTACATTAGATACAGTGAAAAGATTCTACTAGGACCGGTGTACGTTGAATCAAGCAGCACATAGTATAGCCAATTAATGGACTGGATGCTGACTCTCCAAGAGGAGCCAATTTATGGAAACTAAGGTAGTATAAAACATCTAAGTTTTGTATTAATACGAGATATTCTATAGAGGTTGGTTTTCCTACTTCAATAGTAAGCTTATAGAGAAAGGTTCCTTATCCTACATGGGGGCCCAATAGATTATAATTTGATCCATGAAGACAATCATTTACTTAGCCATCTTGCTAACCATAAATGTAACCAACCCATTATTAAGAGTCCAGAACTAATTTCTTAGTCCTCATAGAAAAATCTACCTCAGCAAATTACTGTTGGGGAACATGTGCAGAGCTTTCCTAAGGTGCACAACTCCACTCTGAATTCCAAGGCAGCATTCAGACCCATTTTTCACCTGCAAAAACCAAAAGTTTTGTTTTCCTTTTCACTGATTACAAGAATTTTTTTGGGGGAATGGAGGAAATGAGGGAGAGGAGAATGGAAAGGGTAAAGAGGTTAAGAGCATTATACCAGTTTACCGAGCACAACTAAGAAGTGCATCCTGGAAATTTCTTCATGAGATATGAGAAAAGATCGACTACTTGAGACAATAGATCCAAGATAGTCGTTGTGCCCATCAAGAGCGTGAATGGCTGACAGTACAAAACTAACTTTTGCACTCTGAAATAACTCTTTAGGTATTTTCACAATCATAGTGGTCACTGCATCCAATCCACGTAGGGAGTACAATAATCTACAGATGAAACAAATGGATGTTGCCACACATGTCTTCTCCATACAAGAAAGATTTGCAACAAGACTTCTAGCTACGGAAAGGGCCACATCATTTTCACCAAGTTGCCACAGAGAGAAAATGTATACTTGCAAACCTTCTACATCAAGCACCCCTTAAACAACGATATATCATACAATAATGTTAGCAAGACCAAAAAAATTCAAACACATTTTAATATGTATTGACAGCTTCCTTTCACATTGTAATTTATTCTTACTACTACTCATCAGAAAGAAAAAAGCATTGCCTCAATTAGAATTCATAAAACTGACCTCCCAGAATTAACTAAACAAATCCTCTTCCACTATGAACATACCAAAAAATCCCGACATTTAAAAACTATACCCTGTTTGACCATGCTACTTAGGGGAAGGAAGCCCCTTATTTTCCCACAAAGTACTTTATTTGAGCTTCATAAGTGCTTGGCAAATCTTGTGCAACAAAACATTACTTTTTCATGAGAAGGAAACACAAAAGCTTTTCCTTGAAGACAGTAGCTGAAGTTGAAAATTATTCAAGATAATCATACCTCGACACAACCACAACCAATGTTTACCAAAATCACCTTTAATAAACTACACCACTATTTATACCCTGTTTGACCATGCTACTTAGGAGAAGGAAGCCCCTTATTTTCCCACAAAGTACTTTATTTGAGCTCCATAAGTGCTTGGCAAATCTTGTGCAACAAAACATTAATTTTTCATGAGAAGGAAACGCAAAAGCTTTTCCTTGAAGACAGTAGCTGAAGTTGAAAATTATTCAAGACAATCATACCTCGACACAACCAATGTTTACCAAAATCACCTTTAACTATTTTTAACAAACCTCTATAAAAAAGTCAAGAATTTACATCTACTTTTTGTTATTTGACAACTAAAAGGACTAAATAGAAGAATTATTTTCAAAATATGAGGGGATCATGCATTAAAAATAGAGAGAAGTCTGTGTAATTAATGCTAAATATATATAACCAGTAACATAACGATTCAATCTTCAATTTCAACAATATTTAATTTAATTCTACAATAGAGATAAAGAAATTGAAATACTCAAACAAATAGTATAGTTTTAATAGTTTAAAGTCTAAGTTTAAGATGGACTGGGTTGAAGGTGAAACTCCCCCCACCCCATAAAACTCCCACTTTTGTTCTTAAAATAAGGGTGGTAAAGGGACACAACAAGTTTATTTTTAAGAGATTATTATATTATATACTATTTTACCAAAAAAAAACTATAAAAGTTTCCCTTTTTTGGTTATCTCTACCGTAAATCATCCAAACAAGGACAAGGTTCCTCTTTTCCTCTTTTTTCAATATATTCACTAGTAATATCATACCATTGTTTCACTTCCAATTCAACCCACCCACCCCATCTTATAAAACTTCCAAACACAGCCTAAATTACGGTAAAATGAACCTGAACCTTCTTTCTTCAAGTGTTCACATTCTTGCAAAGCATCAACTGTATTCCCAGCCTGAATCAGACAGAGTTAGTGTTTATAGCCAAAAACTAAAAGTTGAAATAAGAAATTTGCTTTCATATGAAATTGAGTACAGAACGTTATTGTAGAATATGTTCAAAACAAATATGACTGAAAACCTCCTAAATATTTACCTTACAAAGTGCCCTTGCCAAATTGATTGATACATCCCTGATCTGTGAGTTTGGAACATTACATGAGCTAGTGTTCATTGCATGGCGTGCTAATCTATATGAAGCAGAAGCAGACTGATAATCTTTTCGAGCCTCAAATACCAACCCATTTAAATTATGGGATTCAGGATATTGAGGTGAACGCTGCACAGCCTGCTGAATAGCTCCGAAGACCTGAAAATCAAACACAGGTTTGGCATAAATGTCAAAGAACTCAGCAGCCTTACAAGAGACAAGAAATTTTATGCAATCACCGCAGCAAATTACTTTACTAATCTCTCCTATAATCTAACCTGTGAAGATGAAAGATGACCAGCGCGTAAGGCAAGCTTAGTGAGGCCAATTTGGAATTCAGCTAACTGCATTGTAATTCAACAATCTTTTCAATGAAAGCAATAAAATTTTATTACAGCGCAGAAAAGATTGAACAAATACAATGTGTTAGATACAACAATGACAAATGTACAGATTAAGGAATCACTCCATCTGAGACCATGAGGGGGCAGACCCCAATGCTGCCCCTGATAATTTTTCCCAAACAAATACATGGTGATGATGAGAGGAAGCCAAAAAAAACGAAAAATTCTTGCAGTAGGATAATACAAAAACCAAACAACAACACTTTGCTCATGTAAACAACCAGCAAGAAAAGAGGATAGTAATTACAGGCATCATTTGTACAGCTCGCAAACAGCTCTCAAATGCCTCAGCTGGTGCAAGATCCCTAAAATAATAATAAAGTAGTAAGATAATAAATATGGGGAAAACTACATTTACATGCCACATAAATTGGCTATAAAAATGATGTTAGAATTATACCTTGTGCCACACTCAGCTGACATGCTTGCCCAGGGCAATGCAAGGCCAGGATCAATACTTCTAGCACGATCAAATACTTGCCTTGCCAATAGCTTTTCACCCTCTTTTCTATAAAGCTGAAAAATATACAATCACACAATAATTGAGAATTGTACACAAGAATATGTCCATGTCTCGTCATAACTTTAAGACTTACACTTTCCTTCTTTCCTCTTCCACATCAACTTGTTATCAAGATTGATTTGACAAAACTTAATGTGATGAAAACAACCAATAGTAACACTGATATAATTAATAAGACGGACCTTCAATGATGAAACAAGACCATACCTTCCCAAGATATCCCCAAGAAATAGCTACAGATACATTCAACTGTAATCCTCTAATTAAAGCATGTTGCTTTAGGGCATTATCATCAGACACATATCCCAATGCCACCCAGAACTCATAATTGTCACTTTCCAGCAACAAGGCCCCCATAGACATCTTCTCTGACAACTGCCTGCCAAAACAAATAAGTTGAGGGAGCACAACAGTAAATAAGATTAGGAATAACTCAGATAGCGAAGCCATACCATGCATCTGAGTCTTCTTTGTGATCATAGTCCAATGAAATAATAAGATCTGAAGTTACTGCAATGTCAGCATAGATGTTAGCTTGCCATGGAGCCAAATGCAAGGCCCGTTGATATGAAACTCTGGCATCTCTTGCAGCAATAGAGCAGGTCTTCCTCCATGACAAGATGGAAACCTTGAAAGCCTCCTCATCAGATTCAACCTCTCGAATCTCATCAATCCAAGGGAAACATTTTGCATATGCAATCTACCGCAGGCCAAAACCGAACAGTAATAATAAATAGGAAACAAAAAATAATCCATGTTATGATGCCAATATATTGACTAGTATTTGAAACATCAGCAACAAACAATACCTTTGAAAACTGAATAAATAAATGGTACCTGAATATCAGCATGCAATTTCCAAATACATGAAATATTTTTAACAATATATGTACACGCCCTAGCAAACTGAGATGCCTCCTGTAGTCAAATCAATGAGGCTTCCTTAATGTAGCCAAAATGGTTGACTTAATAAGTGCCAATATTAAAATGATCAACTTTAACAAAAATATGAAGAGAACAAACATTTAGTATTGAAGCTCCCCACCGATAAGCTCCACGATTAATGCAGTTCCTTGCAAAACCAAGCAGCCCAAATGCAAGTCCACAGTGTGCAGACACACAATGGGGCGAGATCTCCAAAGCTTGGCGAAAGTGATCAACTCCCTTGATTTACAAAAATACCCCAAGACAGCATTTCACACATTTAGATAAATTGAAACAACTGAGCTCTAAAAAAAACTCAACCATATATTTGTCAAATAACATAAACTTTTACCCATTCTAATGCATGCGTTCTCTCATACACTTTAAATAAAAACATGTTTGCCACACTAATATTTAAAGAAAATTGGAATTTAGAGTAACGTGTGTTCTCTCCTGTGCTTTAAAAAGCCCTGCAAGTTTCTCCTTTCACCTTACAAAAAGAAGGAAGAGTAATCCCTAAATGAGGTAGCTGAAAACCTCCTGAACTAACTTAACTAAGGACTATGGCCTGAAGTGTCTGTATAAAGCCCATACTCATAGCACCTCCTTAAACTGGAGCTAGTCAGCTAGATGCTAATCATGTACAGCTGAGATGAAGAGCAAAAGCCTTGAGAGGCTTAGAAGTTATAATAGAATATATCATCAGGTGAGATTCATAAAAACTCTTCCATTCTTTCTTCTCTGCAATGCATGGTGGCAACGTTGGCAACAGGTTTGAGTGGATAATCTGTGTCCAAGGTGGTGGACCTCATGGTGTGGTCTGTTCGTTGATTTGACAGATGGAAGTACGGATCTAGTACAGACAAAAATGTTTTCTATCTTAGCAAGATTTTGGTAAGTTTTCAACAATAAAAGCAAGTGAGGATCAAGGGAAACTATATTCTGATACCAGCTGATAACAATAGGAGAAAGGGAGAAGGGAGAAGGAGAAAAAGGGAGAACTGGAGGGAAAGCAAGACAAAGGGAGAAAAGAGAGAGAGAATGCTGACGTCAAGATAACTCTTGATAGCAATGGAATAATGAGGTCTACAATGAAGATAACCCAAAGGTTGCTTATAGCCCTGAATACAATAAATAACAATATCAACTTAAGCTTTCTTTGGAGCTAGCCCTGAATACAATATGAATAATGAAGAAAATAAAGTCCCAGCCAAGATTTTAGTATCTTTCTTTATGCTTTTTTCAGTCATGCCGAAAACACATAAATGGTCAAACCATTTAAACAAGGTTAAAGCAACTCATTTATCCACAATGAAATGTCATACAAGCTCTTCGATCTCAATGCTCTTTGTATAACAGCAACCCATTAGAAACAGTTACCCATATAATACATATTTTAGTTATATAATGAATAATGAATATAACCAGGCAAGTTTCCTTGTGCCCCAAAATCACTCTTTCAAGTTCAACAAACTTGACTTAATTGATAGTACTGATCATTATATATGGAAAAGAGAACTAGCATTCACTTATTTTATTTTCATTGCACAAAAATTAAGCAAACAAATTTATGGGGAAGAATAAAATCCTGGACTAAAGAGACAAGGAGAACCACTTAACTTACAAATAGCCAAAATTACCTTTTCAAATGTGCCAAGTGTCAAAAAGATATTTCCACTTTCAACCAGAGCAAAGACACGAGCATTATCCAATTCCAAGGCACGGCCATAAGACTGATGGACAATTCATAAATATTTAGGCAGTTGATAGACCATTTATTGAGAAAACATAGAAGCAAGTCAAGCACAACTTACCTTAACAGCTGCAGTAAACCTGCCCAGTCGCTGATAAGCAAGACCCAAAGCCTACCATAATTTGAAATCCTTATTAGAAAAAGAGTGACAGCAGGGGAATCTAACAGAAGGATAGAGAGAAGAAATTACTTCCCACAAATTAGCACACGTAGGATAGCCTCGTAGAGCATGTTGAAGACTCTGTATGGCCTCAGTCCATTTCTTTAGATAGACCTGTTAAATTTTAAATAACTACTAAATGATGTTACAATTTACAAACCTTTAATAAATTGAAGATTTAAACTCATCCTACCCCATGCATCTCACATGCTCTCATGTAAAATTTGTTTGGCACCACAACACTTTGTTTAGCTTTAAGAGATCGGCTAAAACGGAATTCAAGAACACCATTCTTCAGGTCATCGAGGCTAACGCAATTTAATTCAAAAAGAATTTGAAGAGGATACATTTATAATTTAACAATGTTCGAATGAATTATTTTCCTTGCATTATGAAAATGCGGTAGTGTCTGGTCATGAAGTGGATCTATAACTTATCAGGGCACACCATAGGTTCCAACTAAGGGAGTTGATTTGTACCCAATTTATAAAACAAAGGGAAGTTCGACTGGTTGTTGCACCACAGAAGATGTAACAGTAATTACGTCTAAATTAATTCAAGAAAGACGAAGAATAAACCTGCAAGTAACCCAGTCTGCGGAAAGCCCAGAAAGCCTTGGGTGACTTTTCAGAAGCTTCGCGGCATGTTGCCACCTCCAAGTTCTCTTTTCCTCCTTCGTCAAGCAAATTGCATAAAGCTTCCTGATATGAAAAATTGTAACGCCGGGGTACGATAAGAGTTGGAATTCATTATTTGTCTTTCCTTTTAATGACATGAGTTGATCCTAAAACCTTACCCCGGAGTCAGAATCATCGGGATTGAGCGTAACAGCTCTTTGATAACACTTAAGGGCTCTTTGAGCATTGCCAGAAACGCATCGGTAATAATGGCCCAGAAATTTGAAAGCGACTCCATTCTCAGGGTTCAACTTGGCCGATATCAGAAAATATTCAGCAGCATTTTCCTTGGTTTCCTTCGCTTCTCCTTTTTCCCACAAAAATATGCCCTATGATCACGTCATTGTGAGCGAGTACCACTGGATTAACATGATGGAGATCATTGAACAAGGAAGTAAGAGAATAAATGCACACCATTTGAAGATGGAGCGAGGCATCATCTGGGTGAGCATCTAAGGACTCCTGCAAGCGCTTCATGAGGGCATCCTCTTTATCATGTTCTGCAACTTCTTCCTGAAACAGTGGAAGGGATAAATCTTGGATTAATGTCAAGACACAAAGAAGCAAAAACACCCAACATGAATGAGAATAGGCAAAAGATTCGGACGAGACCCCTCTGCGCGTTTGAGAATCCACAGCGGCGTCTGACAGAAAATATTTCTTACTATCTCACTCTCTACATTAACAACTACACTGTAACTAACCCTAAAACCTCCCAAAACCCCCAAACGCCAAACCCCGGCCCCTAAAAAATCTAAAACCTAAATCCTGAACAATTCATTTGTTTTCTCAACTCTCATATGGTTTTGAAAATTATCTCCACAGCACAATTAAAATCATCTCTACAGCAACTCAGTCAATTTAAATCATCTCCACAGCACAATTGCCTCAATCTCCAAGAAATTCTTCATATAATTAAAATACAACAGAAAGTGCTGCGGAACGCTGTTTTTCAGAAACATTGAGGAGGAGAATCATAAATCTTACCATATCTGAAAGCTTGAAATCCCCTTCACAGAGCTTTACACTGCGACCTTCTACAATGGAACACGATGAGCACGATGGATGCTGGCTTGCAAGAACGGAGAACGGATTGCAGAGAACGGCGAGGTATGGGTTGTGAGAACAGCGACCACGATGGACCGGAGAACGGAATGGGTTGAGAGAACGGCCGAACAGCGAGCACCGGGGAAATGGGCGTGAGATCGGATAACCGAGTGATCAGATGTGGGGCTTAGAACATGCTTACTGCGTGAATCCATAAATTTATAGGTGAGAAACTTGTCTGAAGTGTTTAAATTAGTTTCTGGAAAATACATTTTGAATACAATAGATTTTTGCGAGAGAGAAAAAACAAAAAACTATATTTATTTATAAACGCTTTTAGTTTAAAATAATAATTTTAAATAAATTATTAAAATTAATTTTTTAAACAATAAAAAAACTAATCTTATCCATACTTTTTCTTATACCTTCTTTTATCTCTCTTATTTTTTCTTACACCCTCTCTCCTCTCTCCTCTCTACCCTCTCTCCTCTCTCATCTCTTTTCTCTACATCTCTCCTCTCTCTTACTTTTAATCAAATCATACCCTTTTTTATTAATTTACCAATATAAAAAGTCATTCTAAAAATAACTATCCAAACACTTATTTATTTAAAACTATTTTTTTTCCATAAACTCTTCTCTAAAAGTCATTTTTCATAAGTTATCTATAAATTTTTTTTATAAGCTATTTTTTAAAATCCTATCCAAACTTACCCGTACTAAAACTGTGGGCATAGTTGGGCACATTTAAACATAAGTATTTTTTAGATTTAGTGTTATTGGATCTAACCTTTTTTTGATATAATATATTCAATCTATGAAAATTTTACTCAAAAAAAAAATATATCATCTTCTCAATCTAACATTAATACCGCCCCTTTAAAAAATTTTATAAATATGTTTGCACTAAGTAAAATTTATGGTGGCAGCACATTTGAAAAACAAATAAAGAAAGATATTTTATATCTTAAACCTAAATTCAATTCACCCTTACATTTATATCCATTCTTTTTCTTCCGTTTATTATCAATATGCCAGATGACTAATCACACTTACCATTTGTTCCCAGGATAGGAAGGGACTAGAACAACTCCCTCCCATCCTCTACTATTAAGGTGAATAGGAACGGAATGGCATTTTCTATCACGTGTCTTATCTCGTGATCCCAGACAAAACTGAGACATCCCATCCCATTTTTTAAAAAAATGATATAATTATTATATCATAACAATATTTATAATTATTACATATATACACACATTATTAATATAATTATAAAATGATATATACATTATAAATATATTTAGGCTTTATAATACTCATATATCCATTATAATTATTATATATAATTATAATAAAAAATTATAAAATATTATAAAACTAATAAAATAATATTAAAATGTGGAGAATTGGAAATACCTCATAAAATGGGGATGTAAATCAGAAAAATAAAGAAAAAGAGAAAAGGAAAATTTAGACAAAAATATAAATTTAAAAAATATCCAAAAAAATTTATAGAAAATTTAAACCCAGAAGATATTTTAAGAAAGGAAAAAAGAAAATTAATTATAGTAAAAAACTAAGAAAATGTAAGCCCTAAACCCTAAATATTATAATTCCTAAATTATTATATATAATTATAATTATACATAAAATAAAATGATAGAATTTTAAAAAAAAATAATATATTTAGAAATTATAGTATGTTTTAAGACAATTTTTTTCCGTCCCAAAAATTTTCAGGACAAGACGGCCCCATCCCTATATGACCAAAATTGAGATGGATTGTTAGGACAAGATAATAATAAATATCTCTAGTTTAAACTCAGTTACTCTCTAAACACTTAGTTAACAATTTATGGCTAATAAAATATATTCAAGAGACTTTTAAATTGGGATTGCCATATATTATAAATATATTACTCTAGAAAAAAAAAATATACGTGAGTATTTTAATCATCTTCCTCAAAAGATCGAATTCAGAAGCACCAGGAACATAATGATAACTCTTGTATATCATATAATGATTAGGCATCAAACAAAAGTCAATTAAATACATTTGATTAAAAACCAAAAAAAGTTGCAACTACCTCTATCTCATGATATAAAAAAGGGGACAACAATTAAAATTGATTCAAGGGGAATAACATATCATCTAATGATCATCAAAATATGAAATTAATTTTTTATTCCCCTTCTAATCACTCAGATGATCATCCCAAATTGATAGAGAACTGTTGAGCTTGATGGACCAATTTAGCATTTAAGTATTTTGGTTGGATTTAAATGTGACTTTTCAACTAATGGGGTTGGTCCGAGGGGTAAGCGGCTCAATATCACTTAAGCGAGGTCTCGAGTTCTAGCCTTGGCATATGCAGAAAATCCCCTTTAAGAGATTCACCTACCATAGCCAGGTGCGCGACGCGGGTCGAATCTAGATGTAGTAGGGGCAAAGCTCCAGTGAATCGGGTAAGCAACAAAAAAAAATGTGACTTTTCATATTAAATAAAGTTATTTTTTTAAAAAAGAATTATATTTCATGGCTTTAAGAATAATATGAGATTTTGCTTGACATTTAAGCAAATAGAGAGCACCTCAAAAGGCTATGTATTCAACCTCAAATTGCTAATGAGAGTTAGCATATATGATAAAGAACGGACTTGTATCCTTTAAAGACATGAGTTCAATTTCTACTTCCGTCGTGAGGATTCTTTTAGTAGGTGATCTCGTAAGTCCTCTATAAGTGTTCTCTGATCCCTAGAACTGTGCCCTAGTCTTGGTAGGAGACCGATGCCGAACCTATCTAAATTTTTGTGTACCCAAAAAAAACTTTAAATTGGTGCAATACTTCCATACAAGTTAGCTTAATAATGAGTGCAATTTTGTGATGAAAATATTCTCAAGCCTTTTGTTTTCCATTCAGCATTCTTTTATCAAGTGGTGGCTTGAGATTCCATAGTAAAATTGAATTTCTGCTGAAATTATGCGCCTCACAGGAGAGAATGAAGATGTTATAATCATACAAATGCTGCAAATAGACTCCTTTCTTGAACAAAAAACTAAACTTTTTTAGATAAATAAAAAAAAAACTTACAGAAAGGATTTACTTATAGCTCCTATTAAATAGATTCCCATAATAGATAATATAATATTATAGAAAATTATTTTAGAAAGTTTATATTACATTTATTATTATTTATTTATTTTAATTCACTTAAATTAGTCAAATAATTTTTGAATGTTGTATTAAGGATTAGAGGAGTATCTTTTAATTATTGGATGTTTATTTGCAATGGACTGCTAGCCGCAACAAATTTCATTTGCAAGGATTGGCAAGAAAACGCTTCTCTTTGCATTTCATGAAATTAGGAGTAACAATCTTGCTACTCAAGGACCGCCCAGACCTCAGCATCTACGATAACCTTGTGTTCTCATGGTCTATTCACAAAGTTGAAAAGAAATAAGAATGGCATCATTACACTTGTGTAAACCCTTCATCATTCTAATCTAACCAACCGCCTAATAAACCAATTGAAAGATGAAATAAAGTGAAAACGAACTTTGGCTTAAATCCTAGGACACGGACATATATATATATCCTAGCTTTCCCTTCCTTGCTGCAGAAGTCAACCTAGGTGCCACAAGTGCAATGAGAAGGCAGTGTGCCAAACTGCTTGCCCATATGCGTGCATCTTTGAGTAATGTGCAACCCCAATCTATGGCCAAAATGGGATTAGCATCATTTCACAAAGACAAATTCAGAAATTTTTTTTCTTTGATGAAAAGCTTTGAATTTCATCCCTGCAATGGAATCAACCAACCATTTGCCTTGTCTCCTTCCCAGCAACATTTTACCAAGCGAAAAAGTTGCCAACAAGGCTCCAGAAAATTTTGGGTTCTCTTTCAAACAGTTTCCATCTTCATTGATGCATTCCCTTCCTGCAAGGATTAACACAAGTTAGAACAGACAAAGGAGACAGCTACGAAACAACTAAACCTTTAAATATGTAAATTCATCACCAATCAAAAGATATTCCTTACATAAAAGACCTTCAAGAAACTTAAAATCGAACCAGAGGAAACAACGACGCAGATTAAGCTTCAACTCCTTTTTTTTAGGTAACAAAGTAGAAATAATTATTAGGCAGAATTATACTAAAGGACCAAGTTCACAAATTAATAATTAAGAAGGCCCTCAAATTTACCACTTACATAATGAAAATTTAAGAGTCCAACTATGAGTATTTACCATTTATATAACATAAATTTATAACTAAATATATATATAAAAGCCTTGTGCATGGTAAGAAAAACTACATATGCAATATTGGCATTTGGCCCACGCTGCCTTTGAACCATGAATACTTATCACACCTAAATATTTGCCTATCCAGACGTGAAGACCATGAGACTATGTTGGGGAGAGTCTGCCTCTCAGGAGCACAAAACTAATGGGCTTCTGTATTTCTTTGTTACTTCCTTTGTAGAATCTGATTAAATCTAGAAATTCTAAAATTATTTGAGGTTGGGTTTTATCAGTACTATAGTCCCTTAAACTCTAAAGGTTTGTTATTCCCCTAGCCACCTAGCGTTCCAGTTAACAGTAAGGATCAAAATCCCTAACATCAAACATCCACATGAGCTAAAACACATCACATCCTCCTCTAAATGAGAAATTACTATCCTGCATCCCCTCAACCATAGAATGAGAAAATCAGAATAAATCAACAGAATCAAATTAAATTATATCCACCGTCAGCTAGGGAATCTTAGGTAACAACTTAAAACCCTAAACTAACAACTTAAACCCCTAAACTAACACATCTTGCTCGTAAGCAAGGTCCATATTAGCGTCAACACTCCCCTTCAAGCTGGTGAATAGATGTCTATCATTCCCAGCTTGCTTTTAAGCTCTTCAAATTGCAGTCTTGCCAATGCCTTGGTAAAGAAATTTGCCACTTTATAGTGAGGGGACATGGGCGAGTTCAATGATTCTTGAATCCATCTTCTCTTTGATAACATGCTTGTCTATATCTACATGCTTAGTTCAATCATGGTGAATAGGATTTCTAACCATCCCAATAGTAGACATATTGTCACACCTTAGCTTGATAGGTGTGTTTGGCGCAAGTTTTAATTCTTTCAACACCCTAAGTAGACACAAACCTTCACATACACCATGAGCTAGAGCTCAAAGTTCAAATTCTGCACTACTTTTAGACACAACTAACTCTTTCTTACTTCTCCATGTTACAAGGTTACCCCACACCATAGTACAATAGCCTGAAGTGGATTTTCTATCTGATAGAAAACCCCCATAGTCTGCATCCATGTATACTTTGATCTCTCTAGACTGGCCTTTAGCATGGAGTCCTCCGCCTGGCGTCATTTATAAGTAGTGCAAGATTCTATAAACTGCATTCATGTGCTCTTCTAGAGGTTCATTGGCAAAACGACTTGCCACACCAACAATATAGCTTATGTCAGGTCGTGAAACCCATTCAATAAAAGTTAACCATGGGGAAAATTAGCCTCTAATTGCTTTTGTCAGAAAATCACCATGTAAAAGATGAGAGGAGAAAAGCATCAAAGGAGGAAATTTGGATTGCTGTAAATAGACTATTGCAAGTTTGAAACGGTATGCACATTGCTTGCTGGGAAGCATGAAGAAGACTCTTTCACTCTCTAAAGGACATGCTTATGAAATATTGAAGAGCAAACGTGTGATAATATGCGTGATTACTCAATGTTCTATAAATGAATGGTTGCTTGCATAATGCTAACTATTGTGTACGACAATGACACTATCATTACTGAGAATGCCACTTTAGGAATTTCATCTACTAAAACCTTTCTTCATTCTCAGTTTTAAACAAAGAATTAGGGGCCTTTAAAATATTCATTAGGAGTTAAAGTTGCATAAAGCATGGCTTTTTTTTTTGGTTCTGTATAGCAAAAAGGTATCTTATTTATTCAATGAAAGTATGTCCTTGACTTGATAGAAACAAGAAAATAGGGCCCTAATGACTAACTTGTCAAGAATGATGGTGAGCCATTTGAAGGTCCTAAGAAATATAAAAGATCAGTATGGAAACTAAATTATCATATTGTGACTCACCTTAACATTGCATACTCTATAAGTTAGTCAATTCATGTCTTCTTCGACTATCACTCATTGGGAAGCTAGAACAAATCCTTTGTTATCTTAAAGGGCCTCCAACACATGGTTAACTAATTGTATGGAAGTCATGAACGCACTCAAAATTGAATGCTTTACTTATTGTGAATTAGACAAGATCCAAGCCTGATACATGGTCATCCAATAGGGCATGTGTTCTTCTTCATATCCTAAAGTAAGAACCAAAATGCTGTGCCATGATCAAGCGCAAGATCGAAATATAGAGCTACAACACACTCAATTTGAGGGTTTGCATGGATATATTTTAAACATGGCCTCAAACCTTATGTTCCATGAGCAAACAAAGCATATTGAAGTTGATTGTCATTTGATTTAAGAAGAGATTCAAGAGAATAGCATCACCATGGAATATGTCAAGACTAGAGATCAAATAGGGAACATTTACATTAAAGGGTTGAATGGACCTCAAGTTGCCTCCTAGTGACAAGTTGCGAGCATCTCAAACTAACTATCTCTCAACGAGGAAATTTGATCACCCCCAACTTGGTGTGAGGACTTCTTAATGATGAAATGATGATAGAAAATACTATTGTTAACAAGTAACCTCTTGTTTTTAATGTATGATTTCACTTTGGGTTAAGGTGTATCCAACACTCTGAAATATTTTTCCAGGTACATCTAGTATCCTAAATTATTTTGTTATGCAATTTGGTCCCTGATATATTAAAAAATGGATGAATTTCACCCCATGTTAACACTCCCACAAACATCCATTAGCATCACTCGCTCTTCCTCTCCCTCCACTCTACAACATCTCTTCCTTCCTCACCTAAACTGATATGTAAAATATAAATAAGCAATTTAAGTAGTTTTATTATATTATTAGAATTAGTATTAGATATTATGTGATATTAGGATTATATATCATAATATATATATTATGATATATTAGGATTAGATATTTAAATAGGATAAGGATTAGATATTATAATATATATCATGATTAGATATTATGATATATTAGTATTAGATATTTAATTAGGATTAGGATTACCCATCACTTATAAATAAGGGTGATCATCAGTCTTATTGGGATATGCTTTGATTATGATGTGAACCCTTGAGTATTCAGTATAATTCCAGTTTCTCTTCTATTCTCCTTCTATTCTTCTCGATTTCCCTTTTCTTTCTACAATTACATAACAGTGGTATCAGAGCGGTCGTTCCTCGGCCACTCACAAGAATCAACAACAGGATGAGCATGGATATAGAGTGGTATCTTCTGAATATAGCTAGGAATCTTGATAGGATAAGTATGGATACAGAGCGTCGTTTTCAGAATATGGTAAGGAAACTTGATAGGATGAGCGCCCTTCTGCAGAAAACTCAACCGGTAAAGAAAGATACGGTAGAGTCACAGAAAGTATTGCAAAAAGAAATGGATGTTTCTGGTGATCAAGAAAAGTGTCCGGCAGTTCAAGAAGATGAGTCTTCCCTTTCGGAATCTATTGAGGAGCAAAAAGATATGCCAGAAAGTTCCAAGAACTCCAATCAGACTCAAGATTCTAATGCAGTGCAGATAATAGTTCAAGAAGGGTTGAAAATTCAGCCTATCATTCTCCAAGATGCAAGAAGCTTAGCACATTCGAAGGAGATCAAATTTCATAACACAATTTATGGTTTACAAGAACCTTCACATATAACTTGCAAAAGGAAGGTGATGAAACCAAAGTTTAAAGCTAATGGATCATCAAGTTTCAACTTTTGTGAGGGGTTTAAAAGTGCACTTTGCGACACGTCTTCAAGTTTGTCCCCAATAACACTGGCAATCTCAAATCTCCTAATCCAGATTTGGTTCAAAGGAGAATTGATTAAAATGCTTCTTGGCTCTAGTTTTGTATCGTTCTTGGTACTTGACCCTTGGGGACAAGGGTCTTTTGGGGAGGGAGTATTGATATGTAAAATATAAATAAGCAATTTAAGTAGTTTTATTATATTATTAGAATTAGTATTAGATATTATGTGATATTAGGATTATATATCATAATATATATATTATGATATATTAGGATTAGATATTTAAATAGGATAAGGATTAGATATTATAATATATATCATGATTAGATATTATGATATATTAGTATTAGATATTTAATTAGGATTAGGATTACCCATCACTTATAAATAAGGGTGATCATCAGTCTTATTGGGATATGCTTTGATTATGATGTGAACCCTTGAGTATTCAGTATAATTCCAGTTTCTCTTCTATTCTCCTTCTATTCTTCTCGATTTCCCTTTTCTTTCTACAATTACATAACATAAACCAAGATGAAGCCATATCTTCTCCATGGAGCACTATTAACAATGCCATGAGCAGTAGACCTAGATCTCCACCATCAACATCTTCTCTTTCTATGATTCTCAAATTCCATGACATCAGCAACTGGAAGATATACCACGAGGCAGATGACTCGACTCCAATTCGTGACACATTAAGGGGGTGTTCTTATTTCTTGTCTATTTGGCATTGACCGTTGTATGATATTTGCGTCTTCGGCACATTTGTCACACAGGCCCTTTAAATTTGAGTTACATACAAGAGTTCAAACAAGAATAAGAATTCCATATGGGGGAGATTCTTAATCAAATAAGAATTGCAATTTTACCATAGTCCTTTGATCAGTTTCTCCCCTTTCTATCCGCCTCCACCCTCACTATTCGAACATCCACAGGATGAAAGGAGCAACAATGGTAGAGATTGCAAAGCGACTAGATCAAGGGGGAGGTTGACACTCAAGCTTTAATGGTGAGGTACTCGGTGGTTTGAGCTTTAATTCATGTAGAAGCTTTTGTTTAGATACACAAGGGGAAGCATCCAGTTTAGTTTAGGTGAGGAAGGATGACATGTCTCAAAGAGGAGGAAGAGGAAAAGAGAAATATGCTAATCGACATTTGTGGGGATGTTAACACGAGGTAAGATTGATTAATTTTTAATATATTAGGGGTAAGACTTCAGGTGTTAAATGCAACTTAACCCTTTCACTTTCTATTCAAAGAGTGAAAGAATACTTAGCTGGACCTTACTTGTTTTTCAATGAAAATTAGCATAGACTCGTCTTCTTCTTGAACACAAAATACTATTTAATATATACCTTGCAAATATGAGAGCAGGGCTATAGGCTTCGTCATACATGATGATGATGATGTTTCAGAGCTGACAGACTACAGAAAGGGGGGGGGAAATCATATACTTACATCCACAACCTGCATAGATCTGTCCATAGATGACTTTTGAGAAGCTTCAACAGCTGAACTTGACTCATTCTCACTAAGATCTTGATTGTGCATCTGCAAATGGCACCAAAAAAACATGTGGACATAAAATCCTGAGCTGCTAAATCCAAGAAATTATCTAAGATTGTTATAGTAAGCTCCACTAGTTATGACAATCAAAATGTAGTTAAGGTTAAAAAAAACTGTAAGCCACAAAACTCTGATTAATTTTGAAGTTCAAGAATTGCATTATAACAAGCAAAACAAACTACAGAAGAGGGATATGGATTATTGATAAGAAAGTTATCAGACTGCCCACTTCAAGCATCCTAACAATGGAACTTCCAACGCACAGACTCATCCAACAATTATCAAGTACAAACTCATCCCCATGATGGGTTGTAACCAAATTTGACCTTGTAGGAGGTAACTACAGATGTTATCTATATAAAACTTGCAGAAATTGAATTTTAATTACCCGTATTAGGTATTGTTTATCTCATATATCATATTTTTTATCTACAATATTATATTTTATAAAAAGAAATTGAGTGGACAAAAACAAAACATGAAGACAAGTGATCCTCCTGAAACAGATAACAAAATTACATGCTCATCAGCTCCAATAAGTATTACAGACCCTTCATAAATCAGCAAAGGAGACCTCCCTAAAATAACACAAACTAGAAAACTATACTATTGATTTATTGTGCGATAGTCCTTCATCAATTGTGTGCTAATTTAGCCATGTGAGCAGTCACTCCTGGACATGAAGAAAAATTTCCACCTAGTAATACCTAATACAACTGAGACCTATCATTTTCTTAACATTAAATTGAATACCTATAGAATGATGTCCCACGCCTCATACAAACATAAATGAACTCAATAAATTTCCTACGGATAAGACACTAATGATGAGAAAATTGTACAAATTGTTCCCCATGTCAGTTGACATTGAAAACAAACCATCCATGAACAAACGTACAAATATAGGGTCCCTCATAAAATATAGCATACCCCAAATGAATATTTGTTCTCCTGGCCATCCTCAAACAAGGATGAGAAGTAAGCTGGATCATAGATAGAGCCCCCAAGTATCTCATTGGAACTCGAACACTGCCTAACTACAGCAGGTGTTGTAGGACTCAAAAAACTATTTCTTAGGTCAAAATCTGCTTCTCGAGAATTTGTATCTGCATAAGCCCCCAGCCTATAAATCTGTATCCATAACAATGAGGATAATAACCTCACAAGAAAACCAATAATTTGCATGGCCAGTGTAAGTTTCACTGAGAATATGAAAAAAGTAGTATAATCTTCTGTGGAAATGTTCCTGCAAACATCAATTATGATTTACATCAGACATTAACAGACATGATTGGCTTGTTTGATAAATACAAGTAAATCATTTGGCTCCTATGAATAATTATAATTTTACCATTATGGACGGCAATGAGTCATGTTGGCAAATAAATATTAAAAATAAAACTAAATTGTGGGCCCATTCATATGGAATATGAAGTAACCCGCATTTTACATAAGTGCTTTAGTTGATGTCATTAACAACAAAACTATATGAAATAGCAGCTATATAACCTATAATATCACATAATTCTTTAGTTGACCCTTCCTCAATTGTAGTACCTATAGTAACCTACATGAACCAGCTAGTGCATAACCTATTCATCAGAAAAATGAATGTCATACTTGATATATCATTAGTGAATCAACTAAAATAAGAACATTAGAGTCCTATCAATTCAGTTAAAATAAAATAGCAAAAAAAGAAAGTAGTATCATAGAGTGACAAGAAAAAGAATTAGGATATCTAATATGTCTAGCATAAGATGGATAAGCCTGAAGAGACATTTGGCACAAAATATAGAAATTAAATACTCCTCCGGTCCTAAATATATTTGCACTTTAGGTCTTATATTTGGGACCGGAGGAGTATAAGAAATGAAAATTGGAATTGAAGAGGATACAAATGAACGCACCAAATTTCATGAGCGAAGAGAACGAACCAAGAGATATCAAGTAGAATAGCACAGAACAGGAGAATCGCATAGGTACGGCCAAGGCTTTGACTGCTACTCTCGATTGCAACCAGAGCAAACAATGCGATTGCCAAATTAATAAGCAATACTCCGTTGTATAATGCTCCCAGGGATCCAATTAACGCGCAGCCAATCTTGCATTTTGATTTTGAAATTGAAATAAACATCCAGATACTATGGTTTTGTTTTTAAACATGACAAGTTGTATTAATCACAAGGAAAAGATAATGAGGTAATAGTACCTGAACATATATGAGAATGACAGCAAACGATTGTAGCCTACCATAATCACGTAACCACGGCTGTATTCGATCTCTCAGATTTATACAGAATGAACCACAAAGCGTCATATCATGTAAATGCAAATTTTTACATATGTATCTAACCACCACACTTTTCTATCTGAAATCTTGTGCATTCATCAAACAAATTGTCTCCAATGAAAACCAAGAATGATGAACAAATGCTTCATCGCCTGGTTTTTGTGCATCAACCCATTCCTCTCTCTTTCTGCCCCTTTTTTTGTGTTGTCTCGTTCTCTTTCATCTTTTTTTGTTAGTCTTTCGTCATTTTTATTATCTTTACTCCTTGCAAGAGCAAGACTGGCAGTTCTCCTCCACAGCCAACCCACACAATTTCTGTATTTGCTCACCTCCAGGCTGCTAAGTGCTAACTGCCACGCATATGTTCGGTTAAAAGTTTTGAATCTCAAAATCAAGTTTCAATCCCAAATCACATCAAAAAATTTTGAGTAGCCAACACTTTTCAGCAAAACTCAGTTTGCCCTAAAAGCCACATTGCTTTTGCGTTTCAATATCACGGCCAAGCATTAATTATGTTATGAATATTTCTCATCTACCACTATTGCCCATCCTCGCTTCCAAACAAGAATTCCAGAATTTATATTCACATCAAGATAGAAGAATATTCTAGTTCCAAAAATGTGAATTCAGACACCAACAATTCCAGTTCCAAAAATCAAAATATCCTCCAGATTTTTCATTTAGAAACAACAAATCCAAGAAAAAAATGGCCATGAAAAGAGAGAAGAAAAAGGATACTAACCAGCGGCCAGCTACCGACCACGTAACAGAGGAGAAGAGTAGACGTTCACGGATTCGGGGAGATGGGGACTATGAGATAGAATAAGGCCGAGGGAGGGCGCCGTCTTACAAGATTAGCCAAGGGAGAGGAAGGGTTGCCGTCGAACTTGTTTCGCCGAGGGAGGGAGGGAGGGAGGGACGGCGAGCTGCCGTCGATAGCCAACAGACTGTGAGAGGACGAGGAAGGGACTTTGTCAAGGAGAAAGTGACTCAATAGGGAATGGATCGGTAAAAGCAGACCAGAAGGGGAGGGCGATGAAGCCCAGGGACGAGCGGCAGAGCAATGAGCAGAAAACAATTTTTTCCTCCCTCGCTAATGTGAACCGTATGGAATGATCTCAGAAACAGGCCACAACTGAATTCCCCAGTCGTTTATATAAGCTAGATAGATTTTTAAAAAATAGTTTATAAAAAAAAGTTAAACAGTTTTTAAAAAATCAATTCTAAAATATAGAAAAAAATAGTTTTGAATAAATAAATAAGTATTTAGATAGTTATTATTAAAATAAATTTTATAATTAATAAATTATTAAAAATATATATAATTTTTTTAAAAAAAATCAATTTCTTCTATTTTTCCCTTCTCTCTCTTATTTTTTTCGTGCCACCGACTGTTGACGTTGTCTTCCTCCTCAACAACGCTGACACTAGTGAGCCCTGACGACGATACTGATGCTAACACCTACTCCTATCCTTCGTCTACCTCCTCTCCTTCCTCTTCCTTCATCGTCACCTTCTTCTAGTTCTACAGCTACGACCGATGCCGACTTCCAGATGTGAAGGGAGGAGAGTGACCCACGACGACGACGAGAGAAGTGACAAAGGAATGACGTCGTCGATGGCGACAGCGAAGAAGACTAAAGACGGGAGAAGAGATGAGAGAGGAGAGAAGGTGGGAAAAATAGGGGCAAAATAGTAATCCGGTAGTCTATAAGCTCTTTTACTGCTCTAGAAGTTATTCTCAATAGTTTATCTAAAATTATAGTTTTAAATCATAATTTGGTCCAGAAGCCCTTTTAGATAAATATGGTTGTTTATTTTAAATTTTTCTATTAAAATTTGGGCCAGAATCTTTTTTAAAACTTAAATTTTATTACTATCCAACTAGGCACATAATCTCATCTCAATAAAAAAGATTGTAATTTTTTATAAGGAAAAAATTGTAATCTTTTAAAATTAGGTGTCTGATAATTTATTTTGATTAAATTAAATATTATTATTTGATTGAAAAATTCCAAAAAATAATTGGCAAATCTGGAACTCCTACATTCGCAAAACACACATATGTGGGGATTAATTCTAACATTTCAAACTTCAGAGTGAAATGATGAAAATGCCTTCCCTGTATTATGAAGAGTCCAAAATGGCCTCTAAAATTTTTTGAAAAAATCCATCTTCCCCGTCGCAATGCAAGCACCGGTAATGTAGGAAGGCGAAGCTTAGTTGAAAGAGCATAATCGCCAAAGGTTCTCACACATTGTTGCTTCAAATCTAATCCAACCAAGTTTCATTTTTTTTTTCAAAATGAAAAATCAATGCTCAAATAAAGAACAAGACGGCAAACAAAGAATAGGAATTTAGAAGCCTTTAGTTACAATCTTTTTATTATTTTATTTTTAATAAATTATAGATATTATTAAATTCTCGAAAGCATATTATGATAGTATTTTAAATTTTAAAACTCAAAAGCCTTTTTCATATATGATATGGGCAGGGTGTCACTACTTAGGCATGAGAAACTCGCCCTGCCTAGCCTATAATGATTATAGCTTTTATCAGTTAAGCCAGTAATAGGTTATAAAATGTATCACAATATTTTTTTAGGCTACGCATTGAGCAAGGCCTTGTCCTGCTCATTCCTACCTATGTATACCCTTACTCCTACTCGATAGTTAGGAGTGCTCATAAGATGGGTCAAAACTGTGACACCTATGTCCTATGTCCCGTAGGACAAGACATGTTTTACGTCCTATGTCCTGTCCTATCCCGATCTTATCCCAGTCTCAGTCAATAGGGATGAGATTGGAATTCCCGATTGAGAAAGTTAGAACTACAAAAAACATGAGTCATACAAAAAAAAATTAAAAAATGGAGGGGAGAATAGTATAAAGAAAAGAAAAGTGAATTTGCCCTTACTCTAGGTTCAACTAGGTCATGTGTGCCAAAGAAACAGATCACACAAGAGAAGTAATTTAACAGATACTGAATGGTGTGGTGAACTTATGCCATATTCAATTTCAAGAGAGGAATAAGCACAAGCAAATAACTTTCTGCCCAGATTCACAAACAAGCCAAAACAATTTTGAATCCAAAGTCGCAGGCAAACCAACTAGTGCGATATTGAGGTGAAAATAGAAATATGAACATGCCCTAATGAAAAAAAATTGGTGACAAGAAACACTAGGTGATGCAATAGCAAAATTCACTTGTGAAGACATGCGAACATGAGATCTAGAGATTCAAGAACAGCAACAATCAAAAGGAAAATCCAATTAAAAGACAAGTCAAGAGATAAGACAAAAATATCAACAAAGGATAAGAAACCTCGCACCAGGGAATATTTTCTCCGGTGACAACAGTTGCGATCTCAAACCCTTACCTTTAAGGCCCTAATGTTGGAGACAGACTAGAGGAGTGAGCGAGTGAGGGGGAGGGAGCGAGCGACTAAGCATCTACTAGGACTACTAATGCGATGGTGAGGAACCGACAGCTAAAGAAAATTATATTCATCAATTTTTAAAAAAATAAAGGACGGGATGACCTGAAGGTCATTCCGAGACTCGTCCCGTCTTGAGATTTTCTCTTGTCCAGACCCCAGGAGGTCCTGTCCCGGTCTTTTTTGAGATAGGACAGACCCATCTAAAATTACTAGGATAGATACGGGACACCTAGTTCAGGACAAGTCTGAACACCCCTATCAGTGGTATTGGTGTTTTTTTTTTGCCCACCTGGTTCACCAGAGCTTTGCCCCGACTACATCCGGATCCGACCCGCGTCGCGCACCTGGCTATGGTGGGTGAGTCTCCCAACGGGGATTTTCTGCATTCGCTAAGGCTCGAACTCGAGACCTCGCTTAAGTGATACCGAGCCGCTTACTACTCGGACCAACCCCCGTTGGTAGTGGTATTGGTGTTTGTTGTTGTGTTGAGCTTTTATTATTCATGGATTTTATTTCTTTTCTTGTGATTGCTTTTATGTTTGTTGGGCTTTCTATTTTTTTTTTTACTTTTCATTTATTGTTTTCTGTTCTTGGGCTTTGCAGTTGCTTATTTTGATAGATTAGATGTTGAAGTTTTACCAATGAGAGTTAACACAGATGGTAAGAAATAGATTTATATCCCACAAGGGACGCGAGTTCGATTCTTGCTACCGTTGTGAGGGCTCCTTTAGTAGATGGTCTCGTAAATTTCCTCTAAACACTCTCTAAGCCATAGGGCGGTGCCCTAACCTTAGTGGGAGATCGGTGTTGAACCTATCTAAATTTTTTTATAACAACAAAAGATGGTGAAGTTTTTTTTCATGTATCGTTTTATAAAGTAGTAATAAAAGTAATAAAATTGTCTCTTGTTGAAAAAAGTTAATTTTACCTATTCAAATCCAACACACATCGTGTTACATCAATTCAGGAAAACTATTAAAAATATGAGAAAATGATAGTAAAAAATTTTAAAAAATGATAAATTTTAAAATAGGACTATTACTAATATAAAGTCCTATTTTAATATTTATCATTTTTTAGAATTTTTTCTGTTATTTTTCTTAAAAATATTCAGCATCGCTTAAGCATATATTGGATTTGAATTTTGTCAATAAACCTAATTAAAACAGGTATCTTCTGTATCCTATATCCGGAAGGAAATTAGTATTTATATGTGTCTTTAGATAGGATTTTAGAAAATGGTTTATATAAAAAATGGGCTTTTGGACAGCTTTTAGAAAAAGACTTTTGGATAAGAGCTTATGAAAAAACGTAGTTCTAGATAAATGAGTGTTTGGATTGTTATTACCAGAAGGACTTTTATGATTGAAAAATTACCATAAACGGTATGATTTTATATTAAATTTTTTTTTCTCCTTCTCTCCTCTATTGTTCACTCATCTCTGCATCTCGTCATCTCTGCCTCTTGTTGACGGCGAGCTGTAGGCGACGGCTAAGCGAGCTGAAGGCGACGGAGAGGCGAGCTAAAGGCGACGATGATGGCGAGCTGAAGGGTACGACAAGGCGAGGCGACGATAGATATGGAAGAGGGGAGAGAGAGAGGGGAGAGGGAGAAAAGATGAAAAAATAAGGGTAAAACAATAATGGTTATTTTATAAACTCTTTTACTGTTCCAAAAATATTCCTAGTAGCTTATCCAAAACTATAGTTTTAAACCATGATTTAGCTCAGAAACACTTATGGACAAATATAACTATTTGTTTTAAAATTTTTCCAAATTAAGATTTTACCTAGAAGAGCTTCTAAAACTATAGTTTAAACGTAATTCAAACAGGCCCTATTATTGGTGCAAGATATTCCAGTTGCATAATAATAAATCATATTGAAAAAACCTTCCCATTTTTTTTGGTCAAGAGCTACCCCATTTGATTGAAACCCCGACAATATATTTGAATCTATTGGGTTAGCTTTTTTTTTGGGGGGGGGAGGGGGGAGAAGTGGCGGCGCTAAAAAATAATCGGTTATCAACGTACAACATTGATAGTTTTAAAATTTAAATAATCAAGTTATTTTTATGAAAATAATATAATATAATCTTAATCTTATACATAAATTGTGCAGGAATTAGATTTGACTTATGTGACTTGTTAATAAATTTATCTCCGTTTTATTAAAATTGTAGCATAATTACAATTTAAGTCAATAATTTTCTTCACGAAAAAAATCAACAATTTCCTTAAAAATTTTACAATTTTACTCAGTCATGGTTTCATTTCCGAGCTCAATGGCCTTGAAGTAAGGAAGAAAAAAGTAACAAAAATA
This sequence comes from Leucaena leucocephala, assembly GCA_037074615.1. NCBI lineage: Eukaryota > Viridiplantae > Streptophyta > Magnoliopsida > Fabales > Fabaceae > Leucaena > Leucaena leucocephala. The sequence continues at coordinate 24,318,399 of CM073540.1, read as the reverse complement.
GTCATTTCGAAATGTCTCTGTGAAACCAGAAGGATCTTAAATCTGATTCTTCTGGGGCCAAGGTTTGAATCAAGAAGATTCAGATATAATGATGATTCTGGATTAGTGATGGTTAATCGAATAAACAAAACCTACGTGATTTCAAAAGATGATACAGAAGTGTAAGAATTTGGATGTGGGCTTGCTGGAATAAAAAATTTAGGGTTGGAAAATGAGTTGCTTCCCCTGTTGGGCATCGAAAGAAAGGATCAACCGGAAGGCATTGAAGAAGGGCAGCAAGGAGTACCATGCTTCAAAATCTATAGCCTCATTTGCCAACATTTCTTTTAAAAGTGGTGAGTTTCTTCATCATCATCATTATATGCAAAAGCATGATCGATTGGTTGTTTCGCTTCCATGTTCAAAAAATTCTCTAGCACATTTTGTCCAAGGATTCAACAGGCAAGCTGACGCAAAAAAAAAAAAAAAAAAAAGAAGTCAGGAGAATAAAGAAAACAAAGAAATGATTGTTGTAAAGGTGACGCAAGTCCCTTGATCAAATTATGTACATCATGAGTGCATATTTGTTATTAAAAATATATTTTATATTTATTGATATATTTTTTATACAATTTTATTTATATATAACCAACATAACGGGGGAGAAATTAGACAATCATACCAATCGTTGTAATCAATCAATTAACTACAATCCCAATGTCTCCTCCCTTAAACTCAGTGTTATTTTCATCGGAAATAAACTATATGAATTGTGTGCTACGAGTGCATTTGTTGTTTGTGAAGGCTGCTCCATGCATTATTAATTTTAGTTTTATAATTATGCGCATTTCGACAATACATGCAGCTGCAAAATGCTGAAATTAAAGCATTTTGCTTATCCATTCTATTGTTTCAGTTGTTATATTACATAAGTAAGGTTCTCATTTCTAAGGTTCAATCTAACTCCTGACATTCTTAGTCTGAATTAATGGGTTTCTAAGATGTAAGAGCAAATAAAGCATAAGGATTGATAATGTGTCTTCCTTGAACATTCCGCACGTTGCACTATTAATCCTTGAATCTGCTGTTCCTTTGTTTTATATATTCAGTACATCAGCAAAGAATAATAAACTATATGTCTTCCTTTATCCCATCCCATGGAAGATTGGTAATTAAGGAGGATCAGAAGATGTCATTCTAATTGATAAACCGCCTACTTATATATACTTCAAATCATGTTTTAAGTGTTAACTCTTGGGGTGTTAATCTTTGTAATTGCATTTCCTTTTTCTTCGTGTTTTTCGTGACATAAGTTAGTGGATATTGGAGCCTTTGGAAACATTACACCAAAACTTATTATTTTTCTAACATTCACAGATGCCAGCAGGCAAAGGTACATAACGGAAGAAATCAAGAAGATTGGAAAAGGAAATATTACTGCTAAAATCTTCAGCTATCGAGAGCTATGTGTTGCATGCAACCCAGAATTTTCACCATGGCAACCTAATTGGTGAAGGAGGCTTTGGCAGGGTATACAAAGGATATCTCGAAAGCACGAATCAAGTATAACTATATCACATATTTAAAGCTTTGGTTGATCATATATCAAGTATGGGAGGTCTGTGAGATGAGCATAAGCCCAAAGGGATAGCCTATTCCCAAAAGACTAGCCTATTAGGAGGGAGAACCCCTTGAACTTATAAACCCCACTCTACTTGTGAGGCTCCCCAATGTGGGACTCATAACAATGCCACCCCCTCGAAAGCCGACGTCCCCGGCGGCTCCACTCTACGGCACTTCACTCGGCCTTCTGCCCGTCAGAACCCTCCGTAGGTAGCCCTCTCCAGTGAGCCGACTCTCAATGAAAGCACCAATGAGATGAGCATAAGCCCAAAGGGAGAGCCCATTCCCAAAAGACTAGCCTATTAGGAGGGAGAACCCCTTGAACTTATAAACCCCACTCTACTTGTGAGGCTCCCCAATGTGGGACTCATAACAATGCCACCCCCTCGAGGGCATGGAACAATGCCACCCCCTCGAAAGCCGACGTCCCCGGCGGCTCCACTCTACGGTACTTCACTCGGCCTTCTGCCGGTCAGAACCCTCCGTAGGTAGCTCTCTCCAGTGAGCCGACTCTCAATGAAAGCACCAATGAGATGAGCATAAGCCCAAAGGGAGAGCCCATTCCCAAAAGACTAGCCTATTAGGAGGGAGAACCCCTTGAACTTATAAACCCCACTCTACTTGTGAGGCTCCCCAATGTGGGACTCATAACAGTCTGTTTGAAGTAGTAATTAAAAATTGCATTCGACTTGTAGGTTGTTGCGGTGAAGCAACTTGATAGGAATGGATTCCAAGGAAACAAAGAATTTCTTGTAGAGGTTTTGCTTTTGAGTCTCTTGAGCCTCCCCAACCTCGTCAATTTGGTAGGTTATTGTGCTGATGGTAATCAGAGAATTTTGGTCTACGAGTACATGGTCAATGGTTCTTTAGAAGATCCCCTTCTTGGTAAGTCAAATGAAATTTTCACATACTCTTTGCATCATCGAGACAGTTCAGCGATGCATGAAAGAAATGCAACAATTATATTCAACTAGACATATTTTATTGTACATTATCTAGAGTTTGAGGAATGACTCGTAATATCTAAAATTAAAAAACAATACGACTTATTATAAAATTTAATGAAACCTTGTTTGGAAATTTGCATCAAGAAAATTATTTGACCCGCAAATAAATTGTCAGAATTAACTGATGAAGATAGAAAGCCGTTGGATTGGAGTACCAGAATGAAAATTGCTCAAGGAGCAGCGAGAGGACTTGAATATTTACATGAGGTAGCAAACCCGCCGGTGATATACAGGGATTTCAAGGCATCAAACATCCTATTGGATGAAGAATTTAATCCAAAACTCTCTGATTTTGGACTCGCAAAACTTGGTCCAACTGGGGAACACTCTCTTGTGTCCACAAGAGTGATGGGAACTTATGGCTATTGTGCTCCTGAGTATGCATTCACAGGACAGCTGAGTACTAAATCAGATGTATATAGTTTTGGAGTTGTTTTCTTGGAAATGATGTCGGGAAGAAGAGTGATTGATCATTCAAAGCCAACTGAAGAGCAAAATATAGTCCTTTGGGTATTTCTTCAAACTTTATTAAAATGTTAAACATCATCACATATTATGTAGCACATAAAAGAATATATTTCTTATTCAGTGATTCAATAACTAATTAGCATTATTTCTGAAGGATTCGGGCGTACCTTGGACGTTTTCTCCTGCTTACCGAGGTAGCCACGCGTCGCCTGAGCACCTTAGATGGACTCTGGCACGTATACACAGCAAATGACACCCGATGGAAGAAAAAACAGAGCGTCGGAGGAGCACTGGAATAGAGAGGATAAGAGAAATGTACACCCACGCATGAACTTGAAAGACCACTGCTTTCTCTCTGCAGAATGATCGGATTGCAACTCCCCCCTTTGGGGCCTTCTTATCCGGAGAGCATGCATGCTGGAAGTTACCTTTGGTAACTTCCATTTCTCTCATTTGAAAACCCAGAAACGGTTCCCTCCCTTTCTGCCTCTCATGGACTTGGGCTAATCCACCATGGGTGGACTGGCCCATTTCCTAACATCTCCCACTCACACTTGGTGGATTATATGTCTTATGTCCAATTTCATTTTCTTCCTTATTTCATACTAGGTGCTTTGCCGTGACCGCGTAGGCATGACGTCTCCTTCCGGGCGTTTGTACTAGAAATCCCTTTCACAGAGACCAGCACAAAACAACCCTTTAGTGCAGTTCGATCAAATAAGTTATAGTGCCTTGAATGTCCTAGATTTGCCCATATACACTTTCTTATGGCTAATCTAATCCCTCTTGAGTTAGTATATAACTCAGATAGCCTCCACTTATGCATAGTATCCACACTTATGAAATTAACAAAATAATATCATAAGGGACCGGTCACAGACACTAGCATGGATGTGTATATTCTGGCAATATTTCTTTCGCCCATATATCATTTTGATATGAATCAACCGCTTTCCTAGCATAATACCTTTGGTTCATATATAATTTGACCGTAGGATATATACTAAAGTAGCAAACGCTGAAACATATCTCCATAATACTGTCAAAGTCAAAGGACATTAATGAAAGGATGATACCTTTCTGGAACTCACACAACAATGAAGCAGGGATTGATTCACTTGCTTTCCATTTGCGGTTCTTTAGCACATGTGGTATGAATCACATGTTACGGTGTTCCTCTTATCTTATAAGAGTGTACGTCGTTTTGACTCTATCAATCACACCGTACAGACTTAAGTCCAGACACTCATAGTATCTAAACCCAAATTCTTCAACTCTATTCACATAATATGACGTCAATTTTGAAGAATTTGTTATCTGGCTACAGGTTTCATGGACGTGGGTATCCATAGTTCGATCCATATCCATACTCATGGATCTCATCTTGACTCACTGCACTATTTAAGCCAAGGAGACATTCATTGTGTTTCTTCTCTACCATATCAGCACTCTTGCTGCTTTACTGGTGAACACATGTCTCATCTTTGAACACTTCTTTAGCATCAAAGGCGGTTGCTCGTGTGAGAGAGCTACCCTCTTTAACCTGTACGACATACTAGACATTGTATACTTTCATTCAGACATATAAGTAATAATAAATGACATGATATCATTAGTAAAAAATAAAAGTATTACATACAGTCTGCTACTTTACATTTTTCGCATGCCAATGGCTGTTACATGTTTCTCAAATGTTTCTTTGCCTATTGGTTTAGTCAGGGGGTCTGTAACCATACACTTGGTTGAAATGTATTGTACAGTTACAATTTTCTGTGCTATATAATCCCTCACAAAGTTATACTTGATATCAATGTGTTTGGTCTTACTGTGATACTTAGGGTCTTTGGTGTATGCTATGGCTGCAGTATTGTCACAGTGTATCAACACCGGATTGGTACTCTCGTTCCCAAAACCTAGGTGTTCGATAAATCTCTTCAGCCAAACAGCCTCTTGCGCTGCTGCAGTGCATGCCACAAACTCAGTTTCCATAGAGTGTAAAGCAATGCACGTCTGCTTCTTGCTACTCCAACATATGGCTCCATTATTAAGCAAGAAGGTGTATCCTGAAGTAGATCTCCGTTCTTCTTCATCACCGCCTACATCAGCATCGGAATAACCGACTAGGCGCAAATCACTCCCTTGATAACACAACGCAAAATCAGATGTGCCCTTTAAGTATCTTAAGATCCTCTTCACTGCTTTCCAGTGTTTCTCACCGGGGTTGGACTGGAATCTGCTAACCAGCCCCACTGCATAACAAATATCTGGTCTAGTGCACAACATTGCGTACATCAAGCTACCAACGGTACTAGCATATGGAACTCTTTCCATTTGCTTTCTCTCTATATCAGTTTTGGGACACATGTCTGAACTCAAGGCCACTCCAGTGGCTACAGGGATATCCATGGGATTGCATTCACTCATATTGAATCGCTCAAGTATCTTCTTGATATAACTCTCTTGTGAAAGAGTGAGGATTCTCTTGGAGCGATTCCTTCGAATCTTGACTCCAAGTATATATTCTGCTTCACCCATGTCTTTCATCTCAAAGTTTGATGAAAGCCATTCTTTAATAGCTATCACCGAGTCAAGACTATTTCCGGCTAATAGTATATCGTCTACGTATAAGGATAATATTACAAAGTTATCCTCAAACCGCTTAACGTAGACACAGTGGTCTTCCTCTATCATTTGGAAGTTATATGAGGTTATTGCCTTATGAAACCTCAAGTACCACTGTCTGGATGACTGTTTTAATCCATAAATGGATCTTTTGAGTTTACACTTCCTGTGTTCAAACCCTTTTTCAATGAAACCTATTGGTTGTTCCATATAGATTTCTTCATCCAGATCACCATTTAGGAATGCGGTTTTTACATCCATCTGATGTAATTCCAGGTTTAAACTGTTTACTATTGCCAGGATAAGTCTTATAGAGTTGAAGCGCACAACAGGTGAAAAAGTATCCTCATAATCTATACCTTCCTGTTGTGTATATCCCTTTGCAACCAATCGAGCTTTAAATTTGTCAATTGATCCATCCGCCTTTCTTTTGATTTTGAGAACCCACTTGTTCCCAATGGCTTTACGCCCTTTTGGTAGATCAACCAATTCCCAAACTTGGTTTTTCATCATTGAGTCCATTTCCTCTTTCATTGCTTTCTTCCATTCCTCCTTAGCGTGACCTGCCAAGGCCTCATGAACAGTGCGGGGTTCATCATCCCCTTCTGGAGTAACTAAGAGTGCTTCGCCTTCTATTTGGAAGCGTCTCTTGGGAACACTTTCCCTGTTACTTTTCCTGGTAGGAGCAACAGCAACTTGCTTATCTTTTCTCATTTGCCTCGGTCTTTGTGTTGACCGTTCTTGGCTCCCACTCAGATTGACGTACCTGGAAGATCCTGGTCTGTCAATTTGTTCGGCACTGTCCTGTTCCTGAGTCTCATAAAGAGATACAGTGCGGTCAACATCTCCCCTGCTGGGAAATTCTGTTTCAATGAATACAGCATCTCTAGATTCTGTTTCAGTCACTGTTCCATCTTCATTTTCACTTATGAATACATATCCTTTTGAGGGTTCAGAGTACCTTATGAAGATACATTTCTTCCCTCTAGGACCCAATTTCCCATGTCTGTGAGAAGTGTCATGGATATAGGCCGCCGAACCCCATGGTCTAAGGATGCTTAGATCTGGCTGGCGTTTAGTCCATAACTCGTAGGGTGTGGAAGCGACTGACTTGGAGGGCACACGGTTAAGTATGAAAGTTGCTGTCAATAAAGCATCACCCCAATGTGAAATTGGAAGGTTTGCCTGAGCCATCATAGACCTAACCATGTCTAGAAGAGTTCTATTTCTTCTTTCAGCAACCCCATTCTGTTGAGGTGTGCCGGGGATAGTTAGTTGCCTAATAATCCCTTTTTCTTCACAGAGCTGTTTGAATTAATCCGAAAGGTATTCACGACCTCGATCAGTGCGTAATGCCTTGATTCTATTGTCCATTTGATTCTCTACTTCGTTTATGTATCGTCTAAAGCACTCTAGTGCCTCGGACTTGTGTGAAATCAAATAGACATGACCATATCGTGAAAAATCATCAATAAAGGTAATAAAATACCAAGCTCCGTGTCTTTCCCTCACACTCATTGGACCGCAAATATCGGAATGAATTAATTGCAATGGATTTTCGGCTCGTGTTCCCTTACCGAATGGTTTTCTGGTAGCCTTACCTGCTAGACAACTTTCACATAGTGACATATCCATGTTAGGGATTACCCCCAACAAGCCTTCTTTTGCCAGTTTAATCATTCTATTTTGATTAATATGTCCTAGTCTAGCATGCCAGATATTCATATTAGGATTATTCGAAGTAATAGCAAAGCAATCGTGAACATTAAAATCATTAGCAAGATCCAAAATAAAGAAACTTTGAAATTGGAAAGCTGAACCATAAAATATAGAGTTGCTATAAATGTCTGCAACTTTACCATGAAAGTTTACATTAAACCCAAAGTTCAATAAGCAAATTACAGAAACTAAATTTCGTCGGATGTCAGGAGCATGAAGCACATCATGCAGCATCAAGGTTTTTCCACCACGCAAAACAAGTTTACAGGTGCCAATACCTCGAACCTCGATCCTTGCATTATTGCCAACGAAAAGCCACTTGCTTTGAAATGGCAACCGACAGTATTCTACGAAGGATCCCCGATCTCGACTTACGTGGTCTGTGGAGCCTGAGTCAATAATCCAAGAAAAGGAAACAGGTTCTGTTAGAAAAACAGTACTAGAAACAAATGAGACATGTGAATTCACATAATTCACTTTTACCTTTCCGCTTTCGGTCTGTTTAGAACAGTCACGTGCGAAATGTCCCATGTTATGACATGCAAAGCATTTGACCTTCTTTAGGTCTAGCTTTTTCTTGCCTCCTTTCTTTCCCTTCTTCTTGTATTGTTGCTTGCCTTTCTTAGGCGGAGGACAGCCTTTCCTCCCATTTTTCTGAAATTTCTTGCCCTTTTTAAATTCAGGCTTTGATTGGGAAGGACCAGCACCTTCGGTCAGATAGGCTTGTCCAGTGGCCTTGTAAGCCTCCAGACGTTCATCCTCTAGCTCCAAATGCTTAGCTACATCATTGAAAGTGATGATGTTCTCATTATGGGTCAGATTGACTTTCATGTGCTCCCAACTGGCAGGGAGCGACCTGATGACAGCTTGTACTTGCTGCTCGTCAGATAAATTATGTCCAGCCTCCTTCAATTCTCGGATCATTGTGGACATCTCTCGCAGATGTTGCCTCATAGGATTATTCGGTTTTAGCTTATAGGTATCGAATTTAATCGTCAACCTTCTAAGCTTAGTCGTGGAAACTCCACCAAATTTATCCTTTAAGGCAATCCACATAGCTTGTGCCGTTCTGTGTGTCTCAAACTCACACATTAAATCATCAGCCATTGCACTTAGCAGTGTGATTCTTGCTATGCTATTCTTCTTTTTCCATGACAGGTATGCTTCTTGGTCTCTCCTGTGCTGGGCTGTATTTCCAGCTTCAGGCTCTACCATTGCCATGGTTAATGGCTCAACGGCATCCTGTTCTTCCAGAATATATTGGACCTTTCGGTGCCAAATATCCCAGTTGTCCCCGTTGAGTTTTTCCCCCTTGTTCAATTCAGTAATAATGTTCTTTGAGGCCATTGTTCAATATTGGTTCCGTGACAAACCTATCCCACATTAATTTACTGAACCATAGAACATTTAAGTGAATTTATATAGCACATGTAAAGTATACAATGTCATGTACTTTTATCATTTTTGATCAGAAAATAATAACATTACTAGACCCACGATCAAGAGAATACATTTGTACCTCCCATCACATAAGCACTAGCAGCGTCATTATTTTCTATCAAAAAATTGATATAAGCACTCTCATGTTTTGCTTTTAGAATACTCATTATCTAAAAGGCTCCCACTTATAAAAGACATACATTAATCATAACTTGTAAAGAAATTAAATAAAACATAACTCAATTGCATATAAGGTATGTAATAAATGTCAAATCTTTACAAATAAAATATGTCCTTAACTAAGTAAAGCAATGGTAATCAAATACAAATATGCATCATTCGATATGAGCTTTACAATAATCTAACATTGCTTTTCTTAATTTCTTAAGCTTACGAGGCGGCTTACGAAGGTTAGATACAAATTCTATTACTCTAAGCCAATATTTCTTGCCTAAGCGTCCTTGTTTAGGCTTTCCTCTAACCCTAACTGCCCTTATATACTCCATTATGACTTTCAAGTAGAATGCAGTATTCTTTTTATCTGTCATTAAACCAATGTAGTCGTAAATCACGCCATTAACGCCTTTTATATTTGTTAATTTAGCTGCATCTCTTTCAGCTATACTCATAGCCAAAACAGGGGTTAGAGGTTGATCCACTTCCTCTCCATCCTCAACTGGAGATTCGTCGTGAAGAGTAGGCACCGACTTGGAGTCTGAAGAATCCATGAAAGGCTGCAAATGAAGGGGTTCGATGGGGAATAAAGTTTCCGACCTCGGTCCGGAAATACACGTTACATGTGGTTCCTCTTGTGGAACTTCCTCCATCAACTCCTCTGGTTCTTCTTCAGAAAGTTCGTCAAGATCTTGTTCTGGATCCTCTTCAGGTTCCCCCTCGGGATCCTCTTGAAGGTCCTCCTCCGGGTTATTGACATCATCCAGAAATGAGATGTCTTCATTTAAGCTTAGTCCCAGAGATTCAGTGCTAGATGAAGCCATTTTCACCTAAATAATAAAAAATATTAATTATTATAATTTTCTAGAATTTTTAAACACAAAAAAAATACCAGAAAATACACTGAATATCCATAAATAGGTTTATAATTGCCTCCAAATTAGGCAAATTATATATCAAAATAAAGATCTTGATTTTAGGGATTTTTAGGAACAAACCGCACCTCAATCGGAGCTCCGACGCGCCCTCACGCGCCCCAAGAAGGTTTAATTCAGAAAAAATAAAAAAACTGAACGAAGCCCACTCTCAGCCTCTGGCGCGTGTACTACACGCGCCCGTCTGGTGCTGCCACGTGGCCACTGCCACGTGTCAGCCACCAGAATTTCCTTATTTTCCATTTTTTTTTAATAAAAAAAAATATATTTTTTTTTTTGCTAAACCCCCGCAGCCAAAGTTTTTTTTTTTAAATGTTTTTTTTTTCAATGGGCCTACTCACTGTGGCCCAATTTTTTTTTTTTTACGGACGGATTGGGCTGAACGCAGCCCAGTCCGCAGAAACAGAAACATTCTGTTTCTTTTTTTTTTGTTTTTGCCCAGAAGCAAAACGACGTCGTTCAGGGAGGATCAAAACGACGCCGTTTTGATCGTCCCTGACCTCCAGCCGGGTCACACAGACCCGACTGGAAAACGGGTCGGGTCCGACGGACCCGACTCATTTTTTCTCCGTAACTTCTCCGTCCGACGTCCGATTTTGACGTTCTTGGTGTCATTTTCTTCGTTTTTTCGAGATCTACGTAATGGGACTAATATAATAACCTAAAAACACTGTTTTATAATGACCCAATTTGAAAAACGAAACTCTCTGTTTCGGTTCACTGTGAAACTGCCTCTGTTTATGGTTTAAACGCATGCTATATGTATCTTGGCATAAAACAAACATGTTTAAATATAAATATATGCAAGAACAGCATGCTACCATAAAAAACAAAAAATCACAGAAACTTGCGGAAGCACTGAACCTTGCTCTGATGCCACTGAAGGATTCGGGCGTACCTTGGACGTTTTCTCCTGCTTACCGAGGTAGCCACGCGTCGCCTGAGCACCTTAGATGGACTCTGGCACGTATACACAGCAAATGACACCCGATGGAAGAAAAAACAGAGCGTCGGAGGAGCACTGGAATAGAGAGGATAAGAGAAATGTACACCCACGCATGAACTTGAAAGACCACTGCTTTCTCTCTGCGGAATGATCGGATTGCAACTCCCCCCTTTGGGGCCTTCTTATCCGGAGAGCATGCATGCTGGAAGTTACCTTTGGTAACTTCCATTTCTCTCATTTGAAAACCCAGAAACGGTTCCCTCCCTTTCTGCCTCTCATGGACTTGGGCTAATCCACCATGGGTGGACTGGCCCATTTCCTAACAATTTCATTAGTGTATTATATGTTATTAAAAAAATATACATCTATTTGATAAAGATATCCAAAATTATTTTAAATACAACAAAAACTTTAAGGAAAAATCTTGTATAATATAACATGTTGTGTTTTTTTCAATTTCAATATCCATTTCTCTTGTTTAGTTATAGTTCTTTTTTGGCCAAACTGTTTATAAGTTATAGTTGAGTCTAAGCTAAAAAAAGTTGATGTCATGACTTGTGAACACATTTGACGCATGGAGATACTTAAAATGTACAAATATTAAAATTTCGAGACTGGGGTCATGTTATTAAGGGTCAAAAGAAGACAAAAAATGAAATGCATAATATTTACTATATTTTCATTATCATTATTAAATAATGATTATATGATTTCAGTGCAGTTTTCATTCTTCCTTTTTATCTATGATATTTTACGTAGCAAACGAGTATAACACTTGCATGTTATCATAGTGGTGACGTATCAAGTTCTTTGCTATATTATATGTTTGTGCTATGACAACACACTTTATGAATAAAGAAAAATTGAGGGTTTGAGGTTGATGTTGCAGTCTTCTTTTTCAGGCGCAACCACTATTGAAAGACAAAAGAAAGTTCACTTCAATCGTTGATCCATTACTAGAAGATGATTACCCCATAAAGGGTCTGCACCAAGCTCTAGCAGTTGCAGCAATGTGTCTCCAAGAGGAAGCTTTTACTCGGCCTCTGATTAGCGACGTAGTCTCCGCTATGGAGTTCCTGGCCAAGAAGAATGTGAAAGGTGATGATGAAGAAAACGATGAACATATTTTTGACTCTTCTACTGAGGAGGATGACGACGGGGACTGCAGTATTGGAGGCTATGAATCTGATAGCATACTTGATCGCAAGAAACAAGATTAAATGAATAATTGCAAGGGAAGCTTTTTTCAATCAATCTATTAATTTTCTTCACACTGCAGCTTACCATTCTTGCATGTGAGCATATTATACCTTTACCCCGATAGCATAATGAGGATAAAATTATGGAAATGTTGATTTTAGTAATTTGTATGCTAACTTCAAAATAAAAATATCTCATATATATAAAAGAACTTTGTGAAGAAATCACATATAGAATAATCGAAGACAAATGAAGAGGCAAATCTAGTTATTTCACATAAGTCAAAAGGAGGTGCAGATGGGGGCGAGAAGGATGATGGAGTGTTGTTGACGCGCCATCGAACTCACTCCTTCAGATCTATCGCAGGGAAGAGTCATCATCCTCGCCGTCATGTCATCCATGAAGCTCCATGGAAACTCCGTCCTGTAGTTGAGATTTGCAGTGGAGCTGGCGAGTTGCAAGCAAGGGTAATTATAGTATTTTTATAATTTATGATGGATTATGTTTCATTTAGCAACCACAAGTATTTTTCTAAGTGTATCCACCGTCCTAGAATGTTCTTGGTTCAATTTTGTTCCTCCTTATCAATTCTTCAAAAAATCTATTAATTAAAGGTACATTTAACCATTTAAATTATTTTTTAAGTAACATTTAACATTCTAAAATAATTTTTTAAGTGTATTTTTGCTCTAAAGTATCTTTTTGAGTTAATTTTTAATCATTCTTTTTCCATATTTTCTATACTCATCTTCTATATTTTTAGTACTCATCTTTAACGTATTTTTAAGAATTAGTTTTACAGTTTTCTAAACTTCAATTTTAATCTTTAATTATTTTCAATATTGAATATACATATTTCTAATTTTTCAGTATTCATCTTAAACGTTTTCAGTACTGAAATGATTTAAGATGAATACTACATAAATAAAAGATGAGTAATAAAAATATAAAAGTAGAGTAATAAAAAAGTTAACTCAACAAATATTTTAAGATTAAAATTATAATAAAAAATTACTTTATTTATTTAAAAAAATATTTTAAGGTGTCAACTATATCTTTACTTAATGATGTTCTTTTTCATGAGTTAACGACAAAATTAAATCAAGTATTTACTTTAAATATTAATTTTTATCAAACATAATTTATTTTAAAGACATTTTCTTACTCTTACTCTTAATGCCATTTTAATCCAATGGCAGTTATAGAAAGTGGGCCTCCAGATAAACTTTTAAAAAAAGATTTATAGAAAAAAAAAATTTAAAAAAGAGCTTTTAGAGAAAAGTTTATGAAAAAAAATAGTTTTAAATAAATGAGTGTTTGGACAATTATTTTTAAAAGAATTTTTGTTATTAAAAAATTATTAAAAAGGGTATGATTTTATTAAAAATAGGAGATATGAGAGAAAATGGAAAAGAGAGAGAGGAGATAAGAGGGAGGGTGGAAAAGATATAAGATAGAGGAGAGAGAAAATATAGTGTGAGAAAAAATAGGGATAAAATAGTAATTGGATAGTCTATAAGCTATTTTACTGTTCCATAAGCTATTCTTAGTAGCTTATGGGTCTGTTTGGATAGACTTTTAGAAAATAGTTTATGAAAAGAAAGGGCTTTTAGATAGTTTTTAAAAAAGAGTTTTTAGAAAAGAGTTTAGAAAAAGAGTAGTTCTCAATAGATGAGTGTTTGAATGATTATTATCAGAAGGATTTTTGTGATTGGTAAATTACTAAAATAGGTATGAGATAAAAAAGTTATACCTCTAAATCTCTCTCCTCTTCTCTCTCTTATTCTTATCTCTCGTCCGGCAATCTCTCTTCTTCTCTCTTTCTCTCTCATTCTCATCTCCGGCTGACAAGTGCAATGGAGAAAGAAGATGGAAGATGAAGAAGATGATAGAGGAAGAAGACGGAAGATAAAGAAGATGTGTCGTTGACGAAGAAAAGGGAGAGAAGAGAGAGAAAGGGGAAAAAAGAAGAGAGTGTTAGAAAAAATATAGGTAAAATAGTAATTAGGTAGTCCATAAACTCTTCTACTGTTTTAGAAGCTATTCCAGTAACTTATCCAAAACTATGATTTTAAAATATAATTTGGTCCAAAAGCTCTTTTGGACAAATATGATTATTTATTTTAAAAAATTTTTAAATTAAAGTTTGGACTAGAAACTCTTTTAAAATTATAGTTTTATTATTTGCCAAACATAAATTATTTAAAATTTTATTTTTAAACTATAATTTAATTTAAAATCTTGAATAAATATATCTATTTATTTTAAAATTTACTGGGCAACCCTTTTAAAATTTAGTTTTCAGTAAATTCAAACAGGCACAATGTTACACGACGTCGTTTTTTATGCGGACGCGCTGCATAGGAACTCTGCAGGGCAGGGGAGGGAGTACAGAGTCGGAGCATGGGTTTAGCCTAATCCCTGCCTTCTGCGTTTCCTTTCTTCGTCCACTCGGCTTCGCTCCTCCCCTTCCCCTTCAGACCCGCTTGTCTTGAAGCTCGGATAAGGTCCTCTATACCCCCTGTCTGCTTACTGTGCTACTAAAACGCCCACCGTCATAACAGCTTCTTGTATAAGCGACTGTGGGAGAAAGCTGGGGAGAGTGGTGGAGTTGATTGCCATGGGGTTTTCTACCCAGAAGACCACCACCACTACTTTGAGGCCCTTTTGCCCCTCCTCTTTCTGGAATTCGCGCTCTTGTCGTCGCTCTTTTCGCGTCGCTTCTTCTTCTCGGCCTTTCATGGCTCCCTCCGAAGCTCACTATAGCAGGTTCACTTCTGCTCTTCTTTTTTACCTTCTCTGCAAGTTTTTACCTGTTGGCGCATGGTTTTCTGTTTTTGACCTGCGCATATTTTAAATTTCATTCAATAACCTTACGTTTTAAGTAGGGCATAAGTGTTTTTGGGGAAACATGGCCTTTGTAAGAGTAAACATAATAGTCATCTTTTTAACTTTTGTTCTGAATTCACTATATCTATTTGGAAGTGCAATTGTAATTGTTACGTGGTTAGTAATGCATTTTCCTAGGTGTTTCCACAAAAAGGTAGTTGGCAGGACATTGTCCGAGGCGAACGTTGACATTTTTTTTTTCGTTGCACATTTTCGAAATTCGTTCGATAATTCAAAGTTTTAGATAAGGATGAATGTTTTGGCGAAAACCCATACTAACAGAATGGTCAGTTAGTTTGGGCTATTTGTTTATATTATTCAATGTTCTATTCATGCGTTCGAAATTTTTGTAATACATTTGGGGGGAGGGGGTTGAATTTTGAAATGTTAGTTTAGTAGCATATGTAACAAGTCAATAGGGTCATCTTGAGGACTTTTTCTTGCTGGCAAAAAATCTTGTTTGGCTTGTTAAAGGGAGTAGTTTAATTGGCAAAAAATCTTGTGAATTTTGAGCCGAAAAGATATTCTCTTTAAGGAAATAGACATACAGATGAATCCAACAGAGTAGTTTAATTGTCCATGCAGAACATAATCACAATCCAGATACTATTCGAGTTACACAGCAAATTCATGGAAGGAGGAAGTGAGGGAGCTTCAATTCAGAGAAAGCTATATGCTTTCTATTTGTTAGTTTCTGCGCATTTGCTGTGTAACTTGAATAGTATGCGGTTGTTCTGTGTAGGCAATTAAATTACTCGGTTGGATTCACAAGCATGTCGATTTCCTTAGTCTCTTTTGTCAGAAACTGTGATTTCCTTAAGAAATACGTCAAGTTTTAATTTATTTATTCCCCCTGAAGCAATTCATTCGTGGATTTAATTAAATTTTGTATATATAATCAAAATGCTTGCAAATTTGGATTCAGGAACATCTTGAGGGAGTAGACTATATAGGTGTGATCAGCTTTAAATTTTAAATTCTGTCTTTATTATTGCTTTGTTACTAATTATAATGTGCAATAAATAGGATCAGGAGATCATATGGAAGCTCTAAATATAAACCAACAAATTTTCCAACAAGGTTGCGTCTGAGTCATATAAGACAATTTGCATGGCTTTAATTCTATGGGCTAAATTGATATTTAAATTCATTATTGTGTCTAAGTGATTGCTACCTTTATTTTCTTTGCATGATATAAACAGCAGAAGAAAAATCCTCTCCGTTCAGGTAGCCAACAATGGCCTCCAAAATAGCGCCGTGTCTTGTAATACTCTTCAACTTAGAGAAGGTTCTTTACAATTTCAATCGAGAATAGTTATTGGGATGAGGAAATATAATGGCATGGAATATAACCGTAATCTATATAAGACTCCTATTCATGTTTCATTCATGAAGTTTTCAACTGCATCGACTGGCATGTTGGAGGAAGTGACAGAGGAAGAAGAGCTGAATTCTTCACATTATTATGAAGCAAAAGTTCAGAAAGTAAGTATTTTTGCTCGCGACCGTGGAACAGCCAGTGTTGCTGCTAAAGGTGAACTATTTGGTGATAGAAGAGGCTGGGTGCGAGCTAGAGATAATTTGACTGTAACTAAAGTGCAAAATAAGCTTGGGTGCAATAATGGCAGCACGTATGCATCTAAAATATATATTTCCAATGGCCAGGAACAGGTTCGTTCTAAGGATGGAGGGCCTGGTCCTCTTTTACTGCAGGACCAGGATGTACTTATCTCATCCCCTTCAGTTAGTCATTCTAAGTCGAAAAATACAAAAGTGCTGATGGACTCTAAAAGGGTGGGAAGCCAGTCAATTGAATCCCATTTGGTAATCAGTAAAGATGAAACTTCTGACATAAACGAGAATCACAATTTGGAGGCATCTAGAAAGCATGCTGACATTGCATCATTGTCCAGAAAAGAATATGTTACTGGTGATTTGAAGCTTCGGGTCAGGCTCTGTAGCATTTATAAAGACATATTGGTTGTTGATAATATTTCTCTTGCTAAGGAAGTTGTTGGAATGCTTACAAAAAAGTACAGGCATCTTATTCATGCATGTGATACTGAGGTATATAGTCTTTCCAAGCATGCTAACTTATGTCGTGGTTTTCATCGCTACAACATTTTCTATAGCTTTGTTATTTATTTTCTTTTTACTTTGGGCATGAATTCAACCCCTTTGACCTTTTCAACTTGCGTATAATATGAAATTTTTTTCTTTTTTGGTAATCCTTTTCTACTTCTATGCTTTTTATTATCATTATGGTCAAATGCTCTAAGATGAGGCAATAAGAGGCCTTAGTGCCTCTTGTGATTGCTAAGTATTCTTCCATGGTGTCAAAAGGGATTTTTCCTGCATCTCTTGACTATTTTTGTTTTGCAAATGGGGGACATATAATATGTGCTGGTGAAAAAACCTTTAAAGGTGGCCAAGATTGATGTCAAAGTGGAAACACCTGTTGACCATGGGGAGATAGTTTGCTTCAGTATTTATTCTGGTCCAGAAGCTGATTTTGGAAATGGGAAATCCTGTATCTGGGTGGATGTTCTTGAT
This sequence comes from Leucaena leucocephala, assembly GCA_037074615.1. Classification (NCBI taxonomy): domain Eukaryota; kingdom Viridiplantae; phylum Streptophyta; class Magnoliopsida; order Fabales; family Fabaceae; genus Leucaena; species Leucaena leucocephala. The sequence goes on along the minus strand of CM073540.1, from coordinate 24,300,844 downwards.
GGTGGAGGCAAAGAGATGTTATTTGAATTTGAACCATTTTTCAAAGACCACTCTATCAAAAAGGTGAACTTTCCTTCTTACCATTCCATGTTTGTATGTTCTTGTTACATGTTACTATCAAAACTGCTTATGTGAAATTTATGGTAAATATTCTAGACTGAGGGGAGGATATTAGAAGAGAATACACCTGAAGAAAGATGGTGCCTTTTTCACCCACTTGAGCTTGTCCTTGTCATTTTCAAACTATCCAACTTTGATAAAGCTTGCCATCATCTTATCTTATTTATATTTAAATGTTAATAGATCATTACTAGTCTTCAAGATTTACTATTAATCCATTTAATAGTCACAAAGGCCTTTTTTGTTGAAAATATGAATCAAATACTCCTGTAACTTTCCACCCAAGCAATATGATGCATCTGCATTTTTGTAACCCTTGGCTCTAATTCCACATTATGCTTCACCGGAATAGATGGACTAATATATGGATTATCATCTTCAGTTTTGCCCTGTTGACTTGGTTAATTGACTGTTGAGTCTAATTCTGGATTCTGTTCCTCCATTCTATCCTTCACTTAAAAACATGCATACGGGTGATGGATTATAAATTTACATAATCTCCTGCTTCATCTTGGCCTTTCCAACCACCGGATGAGGAATGGGTTTCTTTTTCATCATTGATATCTGAAATTTGAATATTGAATGTCTTTATTGGTGCATTTTTCATTTTCAAACAAAATGATGAGTGATAGCTATTAAACCTATTTTAGGTAATGGTTAATTCTCTCTTTGGGTCATGTGGGTTAAGTTTGATATTGGAAGGGAGGTGGGGGTGCTTGTATTGTGATATTCTATGCTCATAGGAGTAGAGTTAGAATACTCTTGAGAGGAGAGAAAATCTGGGCCTCTTTGCAACTACTCATCTCTTCCTATGTTTCAACCAATTAACTTATTGTTGGAGGAGTTGACTTTTCTCTTATCGTGTAGTGTTGATTGTGATTGTGATAGGGAGATTAGGTTGACTTGATTATCTAATTAATAGATATTTTATTTTGTAAATATTTTGTATTTATTAGTTATTACAGCCCTGTCTTGTACCTTCATTATAAATAAAGTTCCATATAAGTGAGGACTTTTGCACTCTGGCTCTTTCTTTCTTACTCTTTGTATGGTATTAGAGTCAAGTTATTTGCTTCCCTTTTATTTCCAGTTAGCCTCTAGCGATTGTGAATCATCTAATTGCTTGGAATCACCTTTTTTTGTTTTTGCACGTGCCCCAAAACCTGTGGCTTGAAACTATAGGGACCAAAACCAAAAAGAAGGCAAACTATGGGGAACAAACATTGTATTAACCCAAATAAAATAATATTTCAATTTACAGCTAATTAGTGAGCCCATCTAAATGGGCTTGGGCTTTCGTCTGCATCTTCCAACAAGGTTAGAACTGACTACATTTTACAATCTTGCTCTTTCTCTTTGTGAAGTTAAATATATGTTAGCAATGCTTTTCATCAAGGACACGAAAATAACTCTAGAGCTAATGGCGGTGTTATGCTCCCAGTCTTTTATGTGCGTTGGATAATTAATTTGAAATGGTCACTTGTATCTTCTCCAGGTCTGGCATAACTATAGCTTTGATAATCATGTTATAGAGAACTATAGGCTCAAAGTTTCTGGTTTTCATGCTGATACAATGCACATGGCACGATTATGGAATTCATCAAGACGCTTGGATGGTGGTTATTCTCTTGAAGCACTTACAAGTGATAAAAGGGTTATGTGTGGGGCTCATTTGAACCATGAAAAAGATTTGATTGGTAAAGTGTCGATGAAAACTATATTTGGGCGGAGAAAGGTGAAAAAAGATGGATCTGAGGGTAAAATGATTACCATTCCTCCTGTTGAAGTTCTACAAAGAGATGAACGAATACCTTGGATTTGTTATTCCGCCTTAGATGCTAGGAGTACTCTGAAGCTTTATGAAAGCCTTAAGAGCCATCTCTCAAAAATGCTGTGGAAAGTTGATGGAGTACAAATGATGGGACCAGCTTCTGAAAAAACCATGTATGATTTCTATGAAGAATATTGGCGGCCATTTGGTGAACTTCTAGTCCAAATGGAATCTGAAGGGATGCTAGTTGACCGTGCATATCTTGCTGCGATAGAGAAAGTGGCCACAGCAGAGCAAGAGGTAGCTGTTAATAGGTTCCGGAAATGGGCATCTAGGTATTGTCCTGATGCGAAGTATATGAATGTGGGAAGTGATGCTCAGTTGCGCCAGCTGCTATTTGGTGGCATGGTGAACAGGTGCGCATCTATTCATTCTTATCTGATCCTTTTGATTCTACCTTAATAAATAGAGGATTCGTAAGTTGAAGACTTAATTTATTGACACACAAACTGTATTCAATATACAGAAGACATGTCTCTGTTATGATACTATTGTCATAAATATGAGGTCCACTATTTATTAAACAAACAAATTAGGGGAATGTATAATATCTGTATCATGTAATCAGTATTAGGTGCATACAAATATGTAAGTTATATTCATTTGTAGCTTGAAAGCCTCTGTCATTGCGATTAAGCATTTTTTTTATTTGGAGTGTTTGCTACAGTAATATTTTTTATTTTAATTTTAATTTGGATTCTTAATTCTTTGAAGTGTAGAATATATTTTTCTCTCGAATTAATTTGACTTAATAAGCTCCCGGACACCAAATCTCTGTAAACTGTAATTTAGAGTTTAGACTTGTTCATCTGAAATGATACTCATTGCATTATATTCTTTTAGTAGGCTCGACATTATTCTGACTTCTGAGCTTTTTCATTGTATGTCTCCATGAATCCTTTTTAATTAGTTTGCAGGGTCATAAAATTAGTAGGAACTCATTTTTAAAGTACATATTGTGATTTTCAAATGTTAACAATAGTGCAATTCCACTGGATTAGTGTTAGGCTTGATGTATTCCAAAATCCAAACATTAGCTGCTGTTGGTTCAGATTTTGGGCTAATCACAAACAAACAACATGAGTCATGTGTTTATGGATTCTGACCCTTTAATACACACACGCACGCACATTGTTGTACATGAGATTATGGGAAAAAAAGAAGTTCTTTTCTTTTTAATTTTTAACTAAACTTACTACTTTCTGCTATTCACAAAAAATGTAGTTCAACTACAGTGATAAATGTGAAGCTTTCATTTTCATTTTCTGCATTCTTATTCCAGTAAAGACCCTAGTCTGGAACTTCCAATTGAGCGGACTTTCAAAGTTCCCAATGTTGATAGAGTCATCAAAGAAGGCCAAAAGGCTCCCTCAAAATTTCGCGATATTAAGTTGCATAGCATTGGTTGTCAGCTGCAAACTGAGATGTACACAGAAACTGGTTGGCCATCTGTCAGTGGTGATGCTTTAAAGACTCTTGCTGGAAATGCTTCCGCTGAATATGACTTTATAGATGAGGCCTGTAACTTGGATTGTGGTGATGAATATGAAAATTCTTCTCAGGATGAAGTTACTCGTGTAGAAAAAGACAATACAGCTTATGGAACAGCTTTTTCTGCCTTTGCAACAAAGGATGAAGGGAGAGAAGCTTGCCATGCAATTGCTGCTTTATGTGAAGTCTGTTCAATTGACTCTTTGATATCTAACTTCATCCTTCCCTTGCAGGTAATTTATTCTATTTGTATTTTTGTTGGATTTTTCCCTCCCTTTTGTTTAAGCCAATCATGTCATTGTTGTGTGGTAGAAAATAGCTAAACTAATTTAAATAAACATTTATTCCTAATTATCGGCACACATGTCGATTATGTAAGCAGTAAGACACTCAGAATGATATTCAAGGTTCTGTTTATTTCTTGCTGTACATTGCTTCATATATACACGCATAGAATCCCAATCAAGGAGGGATTTCGGGAATGAAATCAGGAAACATAATCAAAACATAATTTCTGTTATCTCCCCTAATTAATCTGTCTTAATTACATATATTCTACACTCATATAATCCCGGTAATCTCTCTCTGTCTTAATTGCATATATTCTACACTCTCCCTCAAGTTGGAGCATAGATATTTATCATGTCCAACTTGCCAATTAAGTATTCGAATTTGTCTCGAGTCAGTCCCTTTGTAAGTGCATCTGCTGTTTGTTCCTTAGAGGGAACGTATTTGAGATCAATTATTCCTGCGTCAATTTTTTCTCTTATGAAATGTCTGTCTATCTCCACATGTTTTGTTCTGTCATGCTGAACAGGATTATGTGACATGTTGATTGCTGCCATGTTATCTGAGCGTAGCGTAATAGGTAATTCAAGTGATAATTTCAATTCTTCGAGTACCCGTTTTACCCATAGGGCTTCACAGATTCCAAGGGCTATTGCTCTAAATTCTGCTTCAGCGCTGCTTCTAGCAACCACACTCTGTTTCTTACTACGCCAAGTGACTAGGTTACCCCAAACATAGGTAACATACCCTGAGGTGGATTTTCTATCCTCTTGATCACCAGCCCAATCAGCATCTGTTAGTATCTCCACATTTCGTTTGTCAGATTTTTTGAACAAGAGACCTAGTCCGGGTGAGCCTTTCAAATATCTGAGAATCCTGTAGACCTCATTAAGATGTCGTTGTTTGGGGTCATGAGAATGTTGGCTTACCACACCGACGGCATAGGCAATGTCTGGGCGAGTGTGGGATAGATAGATCAATTTACCTACCATACGTTGATATCTTCCCATGTCTACATCTTTTCCCAGATCTTCATTATCAATGATCTTTTCTGCCCGTATAGGAGTATCGCTTGGTCTACAGCCGAGCATACCCGTTTCGTCTAGCAGATCCAATATATACTTCTTTTGTGAGATACTGATTCCTCTGGCAGATCTAGCCACTTCCATTCCCAGGAAATACTTCATTTCTCCTAGGTCCTTAACTTGGAATTCCCTGTTCAGTGCCTTCTTAACCCTGTCAATCTCCTCTGGACTATCCCCTGTGAGAACAATGTCATCAACATATACTGCCAATACCACTATCTTGCCGTTTAGGTGTCGATAGAATAGTGTGTGATCGCTTTGTCCCTGTATATACTCTTCAGCTTTCAGAACCTTCGTGAATCTCTCAAACCATGCTCGTGGAGATTGTTTTAAGCCATACAATGACTTCTTCAACTTGCATACTTGGTTATCCTTTCTACCAGGGAATCCTGGAGGCATTTTCATGTATACTTCTTCCTTTAAGTCTCCGTGTAGAAATGCATTTTTGACATCCATTTGGTGTAGCGGCCAGTCTAAATTAGCAGCAAGAGAAAAAAGGATTCTAATGGTGTTTAATTTGGCGGCGGGTGCGAATGTCTCTGTATAGTCCATACCGTATACTTGAGAAAAACCCTTTGCCACTAATCTTGCTTTATACTTACCAAGACTCCCATCAGCACGATATTTAGGAGTAAAGACCCATTTGCAACCAACTGCCCTTTTCCCTTTGGGTAGATCAACCACTTCCCATGTTTTGTTGCTTGCTAGGGCCTCCATTTCTTCCATCACTGCCTTTCTCCAGTCTGGATTTTCTAGGGCTTCATTTATACTTTCTGGTACCCTGACTTGATCAAGGTGAGATACGAAAGCAAATTGTTGTGATGATAAAGCTTGATAAGATACGAACCTTTCGATAGGATGCCTGGTACAGGATCGTGGTTGTTTTCTTATTGCTATAGGAAGATCAAGATCATCTTGTTGTATCTCATTCTCAGGGCCTGTCCCTAGATCAGACTCTTGAGTTGCCTCAGTTGCTTGAGGTATATTACCTGTCATGTCTTTGGTTCTCCGTGTATAAACTTGGCCCCACTTATTAGTGTCTCCCCCTGAACTAGAGTTTTCTTCTTCATGTTCCTCAAGTACCTCATGTGTACATTCCTCAAGTGTATAAAGCAGATCAGGTTCATGTGAGGGTTCAGTGTATACTTGAATAGTCTGAGGTTCACTCCACGTCTCCCCCTGGACTGAAGATGGGGTATAAAAGGGAATATTTTCATGGAAGGTGACATCACGAGTGACATAAAGGCGTTTAGATACAGGATCAAAACATTTGTACCCCTTTTGGGTTCCTGCAGATCCTAGATAAATACATTTGACAGCCCAGGGATCGAGTTTGTGGGTATGATGTAGGTGGACATAGGTGGTGCAGCCAAAAACGCGTAATGGTAAGGTGTTTTCAAGGTAGGGTAGGTTGAAATGATGGTGAAGAACCTGGAGAGGAGTTTGAAAAGATAAGGGTTTTCATGGCATACGATTAATCAAGAAGGTAGCTGTGAGAATAGCATCATCCCAATGATAGGTGGGTACAGCGTTACTAAAAAGGAGGGCTCGAGCAGTTTCTAGAAGGTGTCTATTCTTTCTTTCAGCAATCCCATTTTGTTGTGGTCTATGAGGGCAGGAGCTTTTATGGGTAATGCCGTGGTGGCGAAGAAATGTGGATAATTGATGATTGAAATACTCAGTGCCATTATCAGTATGAAGCATTTGAATTTTTGTGTCAAACTTCGTATGGATCATTTTATAAAAATCAATGAACGTTTGGGATACTTCGGTTTTTTCCTTTAAAAGGAAAACCCAACAAACACGAGTATGATCATCAATCAGGGTCATAAACCATTTAGAGTGAGTACGGTTTTTAACACGTGAAGGTCCCCACAAATCACTGTGAATGAGAGAGAAAGGTTTGGAAGGACGATAAGAAACACTCGGGAAAACAGTATGATGGTGTTTGGCTAGTTCACAGGCATCACAATAAAACTCGGAATCTTTATTCAAGCAAAGAGAAGGAAACATCTTACACATATATTTTAAGTTGGGATGTCCTAATCTTTTGTGCCATAACTCCAACTCACTAGCTCTAGGGAGAGACACTTTATTACAGAAATAAGTTACTGAATTCTGACAATCATCTAGGTAATAGAGGCCATCAAGTTCCTTAGCAACACCAATCGTCGTCCCCGTGAACAGATCCTGAAAAACACAATGGGTAGCAAAGAAATCAGTATGACACCCTTCTCTCTTATTTAGTTGGCTCACAGATAATAAATTACATCTCAACTTTGGGACATGTAGAACATCATGGAGTGTGAGTGTATCAGAAATATTAATAGTACCACTACCAGCCACCAGAGCATCAGAAGCATCAGCAATTTTTACTGACAGGCGTGTCTTTGCAGGAGTATAATTAGAAAATAATGAGATGTTATCAGTCATGTGATCCGAGGCACCTGAATCAACTATCCAACAATGGCCTTTGTTCTTACCTTTTATGGTAGCTAGGGCTCTAGAGAAATTACCTCGCTGTACTACAGTGGCAACCAGTTGCTGCTTACGTGACTGATTTTCCAGTGCATTGAGACGCTCTAGAATGACAGCTAGTGGATCAGAGAAAGACATTGGGCCATGCTGTGCTGTGCTGGACCTTTGTGATTGTGGGCCAGATTGCGTTGGGCCTGTACCAGTAGGGCTGCCGCCGTGAGTGAAGGTTCTATTTGGGCCAGATTGCGTTGGGCCTCCACTGAAGAGATCATCTGGACTCGTATGCCTGACGTCCGTGTCATTTGCACCAGCATCAGCCAGATGGCTTTTATGTCGCCGGGAACTTGCATCACTGGAGGTGGGTTGATCGTTGTGGATTAACTCGAGTCTGTCTCTACCGTCCAGGGCTAGGAGCATTGACTGGCTCCAGTCGAGGTAGTTGTCACCGGTAAGACGTTCTGGTACAATAAGGATTGCTGAACCTTCAAAGCCTGCAACCTTGGCGGAAGCTTGTCGTGAGCCACCGTCGGACTCAGCAGAGGAATAGACAGCTCCGGTGACCTGCTCTGATACCATATCGGCAGACATGTCGATTATGTAAGCAGTAAGACACTCAGAATGATATTCAAGGTTCTGTTTATTTCTTGCTGTACATTGCTTCATATATACACGCATAGAATCCCAATCAAGGAAGGATTTCGGGAATGAAATCAGGAAACATAATCAAAACATAATTTCTGTTATCTCCCCTAATTAATCTGTCTTAATTACATATATTCTACACTCGTATAATCCCGGTAATCTCTCTCTGTCTTAATTGCATATATTCTACACTAATATTTCTCTAACTCCCCTATCATCCATTATCCCGATACTCTATAATTGTGTTCCGCCGATAATCTTTGACTCCTTTGCCTGAGGCGTATTATTAATGAAGTTTTGGTTAGTAGCTTGTAAAGAGATTATTTGACTATGAGTGACAGGTTGGAGGGGGTAGCTTGGCATCTGTTAACTCCTCCACAAATGCATTTTTCTGTACTTTATTCTAGGATTGTTAATATTTTTATTTTTGTTGGTTTTGGTTCTGTGGCAGGGTAATAATGTCTCAGGAAGGAATGGGCGCATTCATTGTTCCTTAAATATCAACACGGAGACAGGACGCTTGTCAGCTAGAAGGCCTAATCTACAGGTTTTTTTTAAAAAAAATTATAAGACATGATTAAAGTCATCTTTATGATTATGATTAGGTTGCTTTTGAATGTTAAATGTTGGTTTACTTGAAAAAGCTCAAGAACTGTACCATATAAACTCTACCATTGCCCCTCATTTTTCTTTGGTATATGTACATGTCTGCCCTAAATTAGAAGTTGGATCACACATTGCAGTACTATCTCACAATTTAGTTTATTACTTGATGCCGGTGCCTCAGTCTGTGGGTTTTACTTACAACACAACACTATCTGTAATAGTAGTTGCATAGTGATAGAGAAGAATAATTCTGATAGAAATGAATTAGAGGAATGAAGAGAGGAAGAACAGAAGAGTGGAAAAACAGAGGATTGAAAGAGAAATAGAGAGGATTGAGAGAGAATAGTAGAGGAGACTTTCTAAATAATACGCCATTTCATTAACATTATAGTCTGATTATACATTTGGAACACTCATCTGTTTATAGGCTTACCATCTGGCTTAATATCTAACGGCTACTTAATATCTTCCTATAACTAACTCTGACGGATACTTAATATCTCCCTATAACTAACTTTAATTACTATTATTGCTACTACTACTATTATTATACAACACATCTATCTTTCTGATGAATGCCTGCAACAATATATTATGGCACCGAGATTTTAATTCTTTTAAAGAGTATGTTCTTTTAGTTTGATTCTCGTTTTGTTATAATGCATCATAAAATGCTTTATCTTCTTTGTTTATCTATATCTTTATTTAAATGACAACGTATTCAAACTTGAATTTGTTATTATATTTTGGTGAGGAAATTTATGCGGTTATGATTTTTCCTTAGCAAAAGGGGATGGACTTTTCATTTCTTTTCAAATTTGTTTGTTCTTTATATTACTTGTAGCCTTATTATAGATGACGTAGGATCCTGTTGAATACATGAGTAGGGCTGAAACTTTATTCTGCTTGTTAAGTATTTGTAGTTTCCATCACAAGCATTTTCTCTCTTTTCTGTAATTCGGATGCGTACTTGGTCTTTTATTCCATTAGCTATTAATTCGATAGTGTTGATTTATAAAGTTAGATGGTGTCATGAATATTTGTTTCTGGCTTTTCATTCAGACTTTCACGTGTGGGTATTACATTGATTGGATTGATAATTGTTTTTCAAAAACTTTAGAGCTCATCTAATATATGTATGCTTTTAATAAAATAGAATCAACCTGCTTTGGAAAAGGACCGTTACAAGATCCGTCAAGCTTTTATAGCTGCACCTGGTAATTCTCTTATAGTTGCTGATTATGGACAGGTTAGCAGTTTATGTTATTGATCTATTTGCATTGATCGCAATAAAATTTGTTCTGTTGATTGAGATGTTTATTGTGTTACAGCTTGAGCTTAGAATTCTTGCACACCTTGCCAGCTGTAAGAGTATGCTGGAGGCCTTTAAAGCTGGCGGAGATTTCCATTCAAGGACTGCGATGAATATGTATCCACATATTCGAGAAGCGATTGAAAAAAAGCAAGTGATTCTGGAGTGGCATCCTCAGCCTGGTGAAGATAAACCCCCAGTTCCTCTACTAAAGGTACTAGTATTTATATGTTGATTAAATCAGGACAATGGCTGTGTACATAGATGGTAACACCCTCTGCATAGAGATATGCAAGTAATGTCGCTCTTTGATGTGTCTGGTAACTGATTTGACTAGGTCAGGTTCTTGTCATTTATTTTTGTCTTGCAAATAATTATTTTTGACAATTAGAGAAGCAATGACATGATACGTAACTGTCTTTTGACCTGAAAATCAAACCCTTGAAGGTAGAGATAAGAGAATACATCCATTCGAATGAAGAAAAATTTAGGAAGTAAGTATTCGTATTGATTTCTATTGAATTATTCATATTTCCTTTTTATATTCTTGTCATTTCAGGATGCATTTGCTTCTGAAAGAAGGAAAGCCAAAATGCTTAACTTTTCAATTGCCTATGGGAAAACTCCCGTGGGGCTAGCCAGGGATTGGAAGGTATCATGAATTCTGCTGCTGATCAATGATATTATTTAATTGTCCAGACTAGTTAATGGATATGTTTTCTCAGGTTTCTGTGAAAGAAGCTAGGGAAACAGTTAAGCTCTGGTACAATGATAGAAAAGAAGTATTGGCATGGCAAGGGCAGCGTAAAAATGAAGCCTGTGAGCATCATTGTGTACACACCGTGCTAGGGCGAGCCCGCCGGTTCCCTTTGATGGCTAAAGCTACATCATCTCAAAAAAGTCACATTGAGAGAGCAGCTATTAATACACCTGTGCAGGTCCTTCGTTCTATCTAATACAATAATGCATTCACCCTCCTGTCTCTGTATCTGAAGTATAATGTTTGCCTGATTGTAGATACGCAACGTTTTGAATTCTTTTCTCTACCATGAGCATGGCAACCTATTGAATTTCTTATGCAAATTTTCAGAGTAAAGTCACTCTGATTTTCTTATTCGTCTCAGAAAGGTGAAAATTAGTAAGGGACTATGGCAACAAGCCTGCCACTATGTCACTTGATTGTAGCAATACGTAATTAGAATAAAAACAATAAAAAGAATTAAAGGAGATGTGGAGAGAGATAATACATATGGAAAAAAAAATTAAATCAGAGGGTCTGTCTTTCAGTGAGTTGCACCTCCTCTTAAGAAATGACCTCCATAAATGGTTTTGTCAAAACAGATTTCATTTGTAGTTAACTACTGATTCTTGAACTTGTTGTTTTATTCCCCAGTAATGGTCCATACCCGAAGATAAGTTTGTGACCCCATCCCTGTGGACCTTTTCTTTATGGTTTTCTGATTTGTGAAATTGCCACAGGGTAGTGCAGCTGATGTTGCCATGTGCGCCATGTTACAAATATCCAAAAACACACGGTTGAAAGAGCTTGGATGGAAGTTACTTCTACAGGTCAACTTCATGTTGTAAATATTTCCTTTTAAGATCTATGTAATATTGTTTTGTTTCTGTCTATGTGCCTGACATGCACTAGTATTTTCCTATGGCATGCCGACTTATATGGGATAAAGGTCCGTCATGCAATGACAAAGCTAAGAAACTTATATAGATTGCAGAGCTACATATTTCACACTTATTTGACTTGTGTTTGGCAATTATAAATTTTTTGTTTTATGGAAAGTTGACAAACTTGGGTGTTAAGGAAAAAATCTAGTTTTCTGAAAGTTTTTTCTTCTAAACATTTTTCTTTGTCCGGAGTAACCTAGATTTTATCATTATTAGGCTATTAGTACGTAAATTTGATGAGCATTCATCTTCTTATCGAGGATGGTAGATGTGGTCCATGGGATTGACATGATTATCCCGTCGCTCATTGTTGTAAATTCCTATGAACTTACTCAATCTTTGTCATCTGATGTTGAGGCTATTTCAAATTGCAAATTGCTGAGTTCGTTTATTTCCTGCTATCTGCTATTTAAAGATTTTTTTATATGACTGCACTGTGCAGGTTCATGATGAGGTCATACTTGAAGGGCCAACAGAATCAGCTGAGATTGCAAAGGCTATAGTTGTTGACTGCATGTCCAAACCTTTTGATGGCAAGAATATTCTTCAAGTTGACCTCGCTGTTGATGCTAAGTGTGCTCAAAACTGGTACTCAGCAAAATAGATACTTGGTCTGAGCTCTTACGGTATGAAGGCCGTACATTGGTTTTGAAGGGGCTTACTTTGCCCCATCGTGCAGCTGCCATTACTGGATCTGAGGAATGATTCCTCTCATTTTACGTGACCTTGGCTCCATTATTGGGTTTGTGATTGCAATTAAAGCTGCTTTCGCTTCAGTCTCTTTTTGGTCGTGAGAGCAAGAGGTTTTGGACGTTTTGGGTGGCGGTCCAATTTGAAGGCTTGGGAATATTAAAGCAGAGCGTGAACGTCCATGGCAAGAAGCAAATGGCCCAAACTAACTGCTACGCGTTTGACTACTTTCATTGGTTTAGTATTACAGTTACATGAGATTTGCTTAATGTACCTATATGATTTTCAGCTCGTTAGATTGTATTCTACATGTATAGGTCAAGTACGGTGACCATGTCAATCTTACTTGCTAATGGCCATGTTTAGTTCTTAGTCATGTCTAAATTGTGAGGTGTACCAACTGTGCGGGCATGGAGAAGTAATGACTTATTCCTATATTCATAAGTAAATCCCGGTCTTTGTAGTACAAATTAGGAGTACTATTTATTCCTTAACTTGGCATGAGATCCTTTCATTAATTAAAGTTTCCTCTTCATATGATGTAAATGTTGTTGCTTTAAATTCCTTCTGAAGTACTTTCTCTGTAATCTTTTCTTAATATATAAATCATTTTGTTTTTGCTTAAAAAAACAATATTAATTGTTACATAAAAAGAAAACGAAGGAGCATCACTATTGTAGTGTTATTTAAAATTATTTTATGGACATGATTGTAATATATAAGGATTCTAAAATAAAATAAGTTATTTTTTATATATTTTTAATAAGTATGGGTAATAAATTATAGTAAAATAGAACATATTGTTTATATTTTTTTATTAGGCAAGGGGCGATAAATTTTGGAATAAAATATGTTGTTTAAGTTTTTAATATATATGTACATGGTAACAAATTATGAAATAAAATAGGTTGTTGGCTAGATTTTAACACGTTTAAATTTTAATTTATGTAAATAACAAGTTGTAAATTATATTTTTAATATGCACGAGGTAATACATTTTAAATAAATTGAACTCATTAAAATTTTTCATATTCTTCCTTCCGTTTCCTTTAAACCAAATAGAAGACATGTTCTCGTACCTAGCACAAAGTATAAATTCTAATTACTTTTGATATGGTATTGTGTTATTGTGGTTTTGCCTTGATTATTTGGCAAGGTTTGGTTCGTGGTAGTTTGGAGCCTCCCTTGGTATGGGAAGTTGTGGGCCATATTTATGTGTGTGATTGCTTGGTAACAGGGGGTTGTTAATGATTATATTGTTATAGATTAACCTATCGTCATTGAGTTTAACTGTCAAAATAGTGAGACATACTATTATTTAAACCGTGTTCGATCTCTGAAGAGTACCACTTTGTTGTGGTTTTAATGGCAACGCTTGGAGAGGTATCCTAACTCTTGGATATCTAGGTTTACGTCTGAGGGTAATAGACGGCTCGCCCTGTCCAACATTGGTATCGCCTAGGAGGGAGGGAGATTTCACCCTGCCCTTGGATCGTAGGTGACCCAACTCTTTTTTAAAAAATTTTATACAAAAAAAAATATTATAGAGTCTATGTTACTCAGTTCGGTTGATTTCTTTTGTTTTTTTTTTTAATACAGAATTGGTTGATTTCTTTGTGAATGGGTCTTGGGGGGCCAATTCATGGGATATGATTTTTTTTTTATTAAATTTTTTAGAAAAGAGTCGAGCTCACATACGATTTAAGGGTAGGGTAAAGTCTCATTTCCTCTTAAGCCATTAATGAATATCTATTTTATTATATTATTTTATATTTATTTCAGAAAATTTATCGTGTTTAATAGATATTATTGTAGTAGTTTTGACTATTTTGTACTTTAATTGATTATATAAATTAAATAATTAAAATGTCATTTTCTTATATTTTTATTGATTTTATTCTCTTGATTAAATTAATTTGTATTAAGGTATTTTGCTTTAATATATTTCATAAAATTAGAAAAAATAAATAAATGATGACTGGGACCTACATCAACTACTACATAATTATATTATATAAGAAGGTTAATTGATGAATCTCCAAATTGAAAGAAGAAATTATAATATCTAATTAGAGAAAATCAAAATACCTCTAATAATATTATATTATATTATATTAATATTATATTTTATTATATTAATTTATTCTTTTAATATAATATTATATTATATTAGTATTATATTATATATAATTTGAATTGTTTTAAAGATAATTTCTCAATATCTAACATTTGAATCTAATCAAAGGATAATGATAAATATATTATCTTTTTTTATTTTTTTATTAATTATTTTATCTCTTTTATCCTATTATATTTTATTTGAATTGTTTATAGGATATTTGAGTTTAAAAAATGTTATCTCTAGAGATATTTAAAAAGAAGACAGCTTAAAAGGATATTGAAGATAAATGAAGATTATCATTATCTTTTAGAGAGTCAATCAGTGAAGAGACCCATATTAACATGATTCTCTTCCAAAAGATATATAAAGGATCCCAAGGCTCCTCTATTCAAGACACCAATCACCACCATCACAATCATCTTCTTCATTTCTTCCATAATTTTGTCTTTTTCTTTCTAAGTTCTTGATGAGAGATGTGCTTTAGAGTTAGGAGTTGAATAATTTGATGTTTTGATCTTTTCCTTTATGCAAATTTATGATTTTCTAGATTTAAGTTTTGAGATTTATATATGTTGGACCTAGGGTTTCGATTGAGATACCTTTGTGATTAAATCCTTGTGATTTATTATTTTAATTTATAATTTGATGTTCTTTATTTAATATATTTAGTTTTCTCTTATAATTATTCATGTTAGATTCACATATTTAGTTATAGGATTTACGATTGAATATCCATGTTAGAGGAATAAATTATTTATTGTTTAATTTATCACATGTTAAGTTAATCTTCACTAATTATTATTGATACAATTGTATACTAGATTTAGGTATAATTGTGAATTTTATAATTATGGCCATACGATTGTCTGGGGTTTTGCATATTAGGGACTTATTATATATAATTGTTATAATTCTAATATATTATTGAAAGATAATAGTCACGCATCAATCTTTGGGAGTGTTCTTCTTATCGGTGATATCTTTATATGCTATTACTTTTATTTTATTTTTATTATTATCTCCTTTTATTTTCTAAAAATTATTAATTAATTTCTCTTCTATTCTTCCTTCTCACATTTAGTTTAATTTAGAGTTAAGCCTTGTATTGACTCAACGTAAAAAATATGACTTAAATTGACTTCTATACTGTATAAAGATTAATTTAGTAAATAATTTGAGTGCTAACGACAAGCGACATCAACGATACTAATATTAGACAGGGCGAGCTATCAATTACCCTCAAATATAAACTTATACACTCAGAAGTTATGATGTCTCCCTAAACACTGCGACTAAAACTATAATAAAGTGATACTTCCTAATAGTTAAATATTTTTTAAATAGTCACATGTCTTACTCTTTTTCTAACTAAATTTACAGATGAATAAGTACATGGTATAGGATTATGTTGATGTGCGAGTTCATTTTCTAGCCACTTTGGGATATGGGAATATAGCTCGCTTGGGTTGGTATTGCTTCCTTGATCTCATGTTAGAAATCTTTTCGGCCCACTTTAGTATTATGAAAATGTTTTTTTTTTGCCAAAATTATGAAAGTGTCTAAAAGAAGTGAACTTGAAAATAAAAGTAAAATTGTGGTTTAAAAATATGTTATGACTATGGAAATCTTGAATAAATTTTAATTAAAATATATATGTGATATGATACCGTAAAAATACTTTTTGCATGGAAAAAAATAGAGACACTCAAATCGAAAGAATTCAGACAAAAAATATACAAATAGAACTTGAGAAATATAAAAATTTAGAAATTAAGTAATATTTAGATTGAGAAATATAACAATTTAGAAATCAAGTAATATTTCATGGATAACAACAACTCAGGTTCATAAATCAAGAAATAAAAATCATGCAAAACAAAAATAAAAAAGACTAAAACAAAAAAGTTGAGATAAACTAATACTTGAGAATAGGAGAGACCAAGATCTCAATCTCAAACTAGAAAAATTGAACAACAAAAAACTAAACCTCAGCCAAAAATTTGATATCAGAATCATGATTAAGATAGGTCTGGAGATTGAAGAAAAGAACTCAACCAGCTAGATCTCTGCCATCACGATCCCTCTCTGTCGTCACCTCAACATCCTAGACAATCCTTGCCATCATTTGTCCTCTATCCTTGGCCCCTCGTGAAGTAAGATTGGTATGGAGATCGAAGAAGCTCGCATATTGTATTGAGTGAGTGGGTCGCATCGTCCGTTGCCTTTCTGTTGTTGTGTCTCTACCACACCTCATTTCCATTGTCACCACCACCATCTCTAATAAACTACTTTGCCATTGTTGTTAATCACTTCAGCAACCCTCCATTTGTGCGTCTCCAAAACTCAAGAGGGTAAAAAGGTCCTATGGTAAGACTTCCATGGAACTAGGGGCCTAGGTGAAGAGCCTACTTGCTTCCTTAGGAACTTGACTTCATTGAAACCAAACAACACAAATTTATGCTCTATTCGGTAGGATGCAATTGGAGTGAGGCAAGTGAAACTCAACTTTTTGATTATTTGGTACACATGATTCTAGTTCTTGAGGGAACTGAGTTGTATGATAATTCGTTATAAAATTGGTACTCTTCCATTGGAACTTAAACTTGTGGACCATTTTGCCTTCTGAGATGGCAAGAGATCTAGTAGTGGCTATGGTCACGAAAAAGCACAAGTGAGAATGACAAGTTTAAGATTATTAAAAACTTAATCTAAACAAACTAAGTTCAACCTAACCTAAAAAATATAGTCTAAACACAAAATTTAGGCCAAACTAAATCGAATATCATATCAGATCGAGTTTTATACTGACTCTTCATACCATATAATTTGGTCTAACCCTAATACCTATATATTTTCTTTAATATATTCAATAATAACAATGCAATCCTTCATACATATTCAATAACGACTCCTCCTCCATAATAGGTAACAATGGTTCATTCAATCCCATTTGATATACCCACCTTAATAATCTTCCTAATTCTATCCATTTTTGCAGCACTCCAACTGTAAATCAATCAGCCTGACCCACACAAGGCTCTTCTTAATGATCTCCTTCATTGGATGGAAGTTCCTCTGCCATTCCCTTATCGTTAGATAGTTATCTAAAATTAGCCATGATCTTTTTTTTTTCAGAATCCTCTCGACTTAAGAATTTATATATAAATCATTCCTGATCAATCACATAAATCACTACATCCCTCATCCATAGATTCTAAATTCTACGCTCCATCCCCATTTTGTGATCCAAAAGTTTCACCATTAGACTCATTTTATAAATCTCACATGTCTTCCTCTTGCCTTTCCTTAGAGATTACAATATCTGGAATCTTCATTCCACCCTTCACGTGCTCTATAATCTTCATTCCTAGCTCCTCTTCACTCCCTTCATGTGATCAGTATAGCTTCCTCCACCTATATCAAAACCCTCCACGTCTTGTCTCAACTCCTTCCATCATCTCGATCATCTCCGTTTTTAATCTTCTTGCTTCTTCGTAGGAGATCAGATTCATTCACAAAAAATTTCTCGCCAAAGAGACAACTAGGATGTCATAATTTCGTTTTCAAACTAGATGTGATATTAAATATATTAAACATTGAGTTAAAAAAATGGTAACCATTGTTTTTGGGATTAATAAGATTTGTTAAAAGTTTAAATTTCATACTGGTACCATAAATAAAAAAATTAAAATTAAAAATATTAAAATAAACTCTTGTTTTTTGAATCAACGATTTCTTCTCTGGCAAGGGGAAAAAAAATTTCGCCTCTTCTCCCTTCCCGTTTCTTCTACCTTTTTCCTTCAAACCAAACACGAAGATGATCAAAAAAGGGGGGGGGGGGGGGAAAAACACCACCACACGAACTATTCAATTATTTATGTCGGGGAGAGGGGATCAGACTCTAGGTTTGAATCAAGCGGAGCAATTACGTTTGATCTGCTCTTCTCTTCTCTTCTTTTGATGGCATTAGCTTCTTCAGATGCGATAGAGTTCAAAGCCTTAGCTAAGGTCGCCATCGTCTAGTGGCGCTGCTGGAAGCCTGGAAGTTCTTGCTTTCGTCTCCCTCACATGTATCACCACCGTTCTTCATTGGCAATTAAAAAGGTAGCTTCTTCACTTTTATTATCTTGTCTTTCAATCCTCTCCCTTCCTTGGGACTTATGCCTTATTTTTCTTCTTCTGCTAGTTTTGAGATCTTATATGAATTTGCACTAATCATATTTGAATTAACACAATCATTTGAACGCTGATTTTATCGGTAGTCATTTTGGTCAAGTTCTTTAATCAGTTTTCATTATTTTAAAAAAAATCCGTCTTCAATGGACGCTGCTTTTGTTTATTGCTCTAATCTGCGCAAAATTTCCTTTTATAATGAACTTCATCTGCGGAGTCTCTTTTTTAATTTTTTTTGCTACAAATTCACCTTACGAGATTATTTACCAGAAGAGGGTATCGTCGTTGGACCAGTAAGAGCTCTCAGGTTAAGTGCAGTACTCTTGATCGATACACCTTACGGTGGGCGGTATATCTATAATTGCAATTTCTGTCACAAGATATCTGCATTGACGCTGAACGGTGCTATTGATCTCAAGGCGATGGAATCATTGGGTGTAGGTGGGCTTCTTCATCTTGTGCGTCTTATTACGTCTCTATGCACTCTTTCATTTTCCTGCAATGGATAATATCGTTCTAATGATTTCAAGTCAACATACTTTCTTGCTGATCACATTGTATGGAGTGTGAAAATGATTAGCCAGTTAATTGCCTTGATCTCTCTTTAGCGTAGCTACTCCCCTTCGCTAATTAGGATCATAAGATGAGTTTTTCCAAGAAGAGGCACAGTGCATCTAACTATGCAGTTACACCCTTTAGTTATGTTTTAAATATGTTTCTCATTTCGTCTAAAATCTTGCTTATGCATGCTTTTTCCTCCTTGTAATTGTTACAGCTGGTGGTTTAAGGGACACATCAGTTATAGTTGTTACATTGGATACTGATGAAGTGTATATCATTGTCAGCCTGTCCACTAGACCTACAACGGGAAGTTGGGGCTTGATGTCTTTAAATCTGAGAATGAAGCTTTGGATTTTATCACGAATGGATCCCGTTGGTTATGTAGAAGTAGAACTTATGCCAGGGCGATCCTAGGTTATGCTGCCTTGGGAAACTTTGGATTGCTTCTGGTTGCTACAAGATTAAGTGCAAGCATCCCAAATTTGCCTGGTGGAGGTTGTGTGTATACTGTATCCGAAAGCCAATGGATCAAAATATCACTACAAAATTCTCAACCCCAAGGTAAGGGAGAGGTGAAAAATATCCAAGAATTAACCGAGCTTGATATTGATGGGAAGCATTACTTCTGTGACTCAAGAGATATAACTCAGCCTTTTCCAAGCCGCTTTCCACTGAACAAGCCTGATGATGAATTTGTTTGGAACGGGTGGTTTTCAACACCTTTTAGGAACATTGGACTACCACAGCATTGTGTCCCTCTCCTGCAGGTTTTGCTTCATGCTTGGTATTTTCATGGGTGCTCAACTGTTTACTGTGATATATTCTACTTCCCTTCCTGCCTTTCTACTTACCGCCGCTACTTGTAGCTGTCATACAGTCTTTATGCTAAAGTAGATGCATATATTATATATCTATGTTCTAGATAATCCTATCAGCAGTAATGTGCACATCCAGGGTTATAGTTTATATTCATGGTGATGAGGCATATTTGAATGATGTGTGTATAACTGTTTAGTTGCTGTTCAACAAAGATGGTACTAACTGAAGGTGGATAAGCATTTGAGAGAGAAACTAATGTTGCTATTTTATAAGATCTTTGAAAAAGTAATTAAAGACAACTGTTAATGAATATGCAAACATAAAATTTGTTATTGATGATTAATAATCTGAAGGAACTAATGCATACAAAAAATATGTTTTAGGTATAAGCTTTCACAGTAGCAATGCATGAATTTAGCTTTGTACCAACTAGCAGGTTTAGTTCATTTCAGTTTGTTGAAACTGCTGAGATATTTCAAATAAACTATTTATCGGTTAATCCATTAAGTTTTGGAGGATAGGAATTAGTATATTTAAATTCTATTTCTTAATCTGCTTTTCAAATTAACTAGTTTGTTCCTACACATTAGGATTTGTGTTTTTGTTTGTTTTGTTGCCTCTTGTTTGATTTTCCCCTTGTTTCTTCTATCATAGCAGGCATCTTGTTCCTATCTAAGAATGCACTTAATATACTAAAGATAGGAACTCTTTTGTTCAGACAGTATCAAAGCCTCTATAACTAAAAGGTCAAGAGCTTGATCTTTTCTGGTCCGTGTTCACTTAATTAAAATTAAGTCTTAGTATGAGGAATTACAAGTTTGTTTCATGTATTTTGGCTTTATATAAATACCATGTTTGGTATGCTGGAAGAATTTTTGAAGGAAGTGGAAGTAGAATTGGAAAATGGATGGAAGTTGAACTCAAAAATATTTTTGGTATGTGCATAGAATCCTTAGATGATTTTTTATTTGATATGTATATTTATAATCAGTGGCAGAACCAGAAATTTGGGACTAGATGGGTGAGCTTTTAACAAATTATTTTATCAGATGGACAAATAAACTACTACCTCTGGTCTTTAATAGATCTACTTAGCTAATTTGGGTAGATTAAGGAAAGTAGTTAAATATTTGTAATGATTGTGTGTTGTTTTCCCTAAAATGCCCCATTTAATTATGTGCATTTGAATTACTCTTGATAGAAACCACCTCAATATGTCCAATTATATAGGGATACTTTGGGGAAAAATTATAATTTTGGGAAACGAAGTGGATTGGGGTCTTATATTTAGGACCAAGTTAGAATCTCTATTTAGCTCTAAAATTCAGGACTGAGGAGAGTATAATATTATAAATATAATAGTTTGAGTAAACAAGGGGTACAAGGAAATTTTTGCCAACGGGAGGGGTGGCCACCCCCCTTGCCCCTCCCCTAGTTCCACCACTGTTTATGATATTAAAATGCTAAGATACCCTTGGAAAAGAAGTCCTAGATCTACCGTCCCCTGCGATAGTTGAAGCTCTTCCTTCCACCTTTGATGCATGTATGTTGTGAAGAGCAACACATATGACAGATGACATACGGCTGATAGTGTTGAATGACTCTCACTAGCAAAGGGCTCTCACCATCTTCACTATTGAAATGGTAGTGTGATGGAGGTGACAACAACTTCATTGGAGGTGGCAATGATTGCGGTGATAGCGAGACTAGTGGTGGGGATGCAGTGGATGGTGGATAGGATTGTAGAGGGGTAAATATAGATATCCTTTTGCTTCCATAGGCCCTGGCATGGAAATTAATTCTATCTATTTTGGTGGAATTGGCGTCCCTTTAGAATCGGATTCCAATGCACCAAATAAGCAATTTTGAGAATTCCATTTCCAATTTTAGTTCCGCAGTCCAATTTCCAGATTAACAAATGAGGCATAAGTGCGAAGACATTTTTGTTGCGTCATGGCTACATATTTATTCTTTGTTATTTACTCCCTTTCTAACACATACAAATAAAAAATCCCACAAGCTTGTCGTAAATCTATTTAGAGCTATGCAGTCCATTGGTTATCTTGGTGATAGTATTAATATGCCAAAAGGTTCCTTACTTCATGTGATACTGTCATAAAAAGGGCAGTTGAGATACTATTTTCTCACTTTGACTTCATGTGTAGGGGTTTGCAGAATGCCGGAGTTTCGGAAGCTCTGGTCAGCTTGAAGGTATTGTTGCACTCATAGCTCGTCGAAGTAGACTGCATCCTGGTACTCGTTATTTGGCGAGAGGGCTAAATTCATGTTTTAGTACAGGTGAAGAAACATATATGCACCTCTTGGACTTAAATACTCTTTATTTTGTATTTTTAGCTTGTTTCAGTACTGAGTTTTCTTCTGACAATTATAAAATTTGGAAACATCCATTGATCCCTTACTTCAGTCTTCACCTAAATTTACTCTGTAGTGGAAGAATGGAAATGCTCCTGCTTTCATTTTTTATTATGCTTCATCCCATATCACTTCAATAATTACATGCGCTGCCTAGAAGTGCTTTATGTTTAATTTTCTTATGTACAGGAAATGAAGTGGAGTGTGAGCAACTTGTATGGGTTCCTAAACGGGCAGGTCAGAGTGTACCATTTAACACATATGTGTGGCGAAGAGGAACAATTCCTATCTGGTGGGGCGCAGAGCTAAAACTGACTGCTGCGGAAGCTGAAATTTATGTTTCAGATTGTGATCCTTACCAAGGAACTGTGCAGTACTATGAAAGACTGAGTAAGAGATATGATGCTCGGAGTCTAGATATAGCTGCTAGTGGGAATCCCAAGAGAAAGGCTTTGGTTCCCATTGTATGCATCAACTTGCTTCGAAATGGGGAAGGAAAGTCAGAATCCATTTTGGTGCAGCATTTTGAGGAGTCTGTTAACTATGTTAGATCAACTGGAAAACTTCCTTATACACGGGTTCATTTGATAAATTATGACTGGCATGCTAGTATAAAATTAAAAGGCGAGCAGCTGACAATTGAAGGGTTATGGAAACTTCTGAAAGCACCGACTGTTTCTATTGGAATTTCTGAAGGGGATTATTTGCCTTCCCGGCAACGAATTGATGATTGCAGGGGTGAAGTCATCTACAATGACAATGTTGATGGGGCATTCTGTTTGAGAACACATCAAAATGGGGTAATTCGTTTTAACTGTGCTGATTCCTTGGATAGGACCAATGCTGCTAGGTTTTTTGGTTGTCTCCAAGTCTTCATGGAGCAATGTAGACGGCTGGGAATATTACTAGATAGTGATTTGGCATTTGGTTATCAGTTAATGAATGATTATGGTGGATATACTTCTCCTCTGCTTCCTGGCTGGGAGAAGCGTTCTGATGCTGTTACTGGAAAAACATATTATATCGATCATAATACTAGAACCAAGACATGGATGCATCCATGCCCTGATAAACCATGGAAAAGATTTGACATGACGTTTGAGGATTTCAAGAGATCAACAATTTTGTCTCCAGTGTCTCAATTAGCTGATCTTTTCCTGTTTGCTGGGGATATTCATGCAACTATTTATACCGGGTCTAAAGCAATGCACAGCCAAATTCTTAGCATATTTAATGAAGATACAGGAAAGTTTAAACAGTTTTCTGCGGCACAGAATATGAAAATCACTTTGCAGAGAAGATATAATAATGCTGTTGTGGATAGTTCTCGGCAAAAGCAATTAGAATTGTTTCTTGGAACGAGGCTTTTCAAGCATCTTCCATCAATTTCACTTCAACCTTTACATGTATGTTACTTGTAATGAAAGCTCCATAGGTTCTGAAATATGATGGCAGGTTGGAATGATTGATGCCAAAAGTTGGTAGATTTTAAGATTTTGATTTGAATTAGTTCATACTTGATTCTGTTGTATATTTATGCAAACAAAGCAAAACAGTTACAGACCAACATTTAAGATCTATTGCTGTACCTAACAAATTGAGATGACAATTTAGAGATAAATTTTTACAAAGTTGTGCTTTTAGGGTAGTTAATTTACAGTGTAGAATCCATATATGTAAAATCTCTTTATTTTCCTGAATGATGGTGCAATGATGCATAAGAGAATGACATATTAAACGACCCAAATTGATTCAAATTTCCAAATAAAAGCTTGATGATCTTGATCCAAATTGATCCCCCATTTTCAGTTGTATGGGGATCTTTATAAGTTCCATTACCACTGACTGGAACTTATAAAGCTGCTTGCACAATAGAACTTTGTATTGTTGACATTTTTAAATCCTATGCTTTTAACAAAAAATAGTTATCAAATGACCAAGACATCTAATCATCACAGGTACCCTCTCGACCGTCTGGTTTCCTTCTTAAGCCAGTTGCAAACTTATTTCCCAGTTCTGGAGGTGAAGCTAGTCTTTTGAGCTTCAAGCGAAAAGATCTGGTCTGGGTATGCTCAATGATTTCTTTTTCTTCTGAATGGAACTTGGTGCACAAATTGTGGCTGTAGCTGTTCTCTCGTATTCCAATTCTTCCATAATTTTCATAAGCTTTCTTGATTTGATTTGTCACTTACAGAGAGTTTTCCTTTTCTGTTTCTCAGATTTGCACGCAGCCCGCTGATGTAGTTGAAATTTTTATCTATCTTGGGGAGCCTTGTCATGTTTGTCAGCTTCTTCTCACAATATCCCATGGTGCAGATGATTCAACGTTTCCATCAACAGTTGATGTTAGGACAGGACGTTATTTGGATGGGCTTAACCTAGTTCTGGAGGTCTCTGTTTTTCCTTCTTTATATCATCAGTTTCGGAATTCATCAATGAGCTTGATATTACTGCAGGACAAGATGGCTGATCATTCTTACTGAAGCAGATGAAGGCATTCACATCCATTTTCGTGAAGAAAACATGGAAATAGCATTTTAGTGATATATATGATTGTATAAACTTTACAGAATTTTTGTAAATTTTATCTTCTTAAATATAAAATAGAAAACCTTATAATCCAAGATCTGTTTGAATTTTAGTGGGAGCCTAGAGTAGCTATAAATTTTATAATGTCGTCAAGAAAAGGCTTCAATTGATTATGCAAAAGTTTGAGATTGAAAAGTTTTAGTTATACCAAGATTTGCAACTCATGGCGTTTTTCTTATTGGACTACTAGCTTGTCATGTATATGGTTGCAGGAAATTTCTTGTGTCTGTTATGGAGCTAACTTGAATTATGATTTCTGGACTCATCTGGCATCTATGGGCAGGGTGCTTCTGTACCACAGTGTGCAAACGGGACGAACCTATTAATACCATTAACTGGGTCAATTAGTGCAGAAGATATGGCTATAACTGGGGCAGGTTCTCGCCTAAATGCTCAAGAAACACGGCCCTTGTCATTGTATGATTTTGAGGAACTTGAAGGAGAGTTAGACTTCCTAACTCGTGTAGTGGCCCTTACCTTTTATCCTGCTGTTCCTGGAAGGAGTAATTTGACTCTTGGTGAGGTGAAGATAACTTAGAACATATTTTACTTAAAATATAACGATTTTGGCTTGACTAAGCATGCTATTATTTGGAAGTTGCCTGTGATTATACTAAGGGATCTGTGTGGATTTCAAATGGAAAATGTAAACATATAAGTAATTAGAAATATATATATATATTGCGGTTTCATAGGAATATTGACAAATAAAGATTGTACAAATTGATTTCCCGCAAATTACATCTATATTCAAAATAGGATAAAGTAGCATTGGTGGCAAGGCGGCTTTGGCTGAAATCAAAATCAGCTCCATTTGGATATTTCTAATTTATGATATACTGTAGGAACTATGAATGATGAATTAAAGAATTGTTTTCTCTTTCTCCCCATTTACTGGATGTACAATATCTTGTGTTCTTAATGCTTCTAAATCTTCCAGATATGTAAATTATTGCAGGTGGTGTTGAGTTCAGTTAAATGTTCCAAAATAGTGGGAAATGGAAATCCTTTTCCTGATTGGAATGGTGCAATACACAAGATTTTCATCAGTCTTATTTTTTGTGGAATTTTTAGTTTTATGAATCAGAACTGTTTCTCGTACAATATAAATTTTTGGATGAATATAAAGAATGCAAACCTTGAATGTTCATACAAAAGGCAACCAAGTATCTTGGTTATGAAATCCATGGTGGAATTCTCTAATTGCATATGCACATCTTTGGGCATATTTCTATTGTTTTAGTAATAACATTATTTCTCTAGTCTTACTTTTCATGGAGGAATATAAATTTTGATTTTTACGCAAATCTTTTTATTCTCCTTTTTAATGATTTACTCTGGCTACAGATTGAGATAGTTGGAGTTACACTTCCTTGGAGGGGCATGCTTACTGATGAAGGCCCAGGTAGAAGATTAATTGAGCATGTCAAGAAGTTTCAAAAGGAGATCAATCCCTTTTTATCGGGCTCAGATAGGAATCCATTTAATTCTTCATCCTCAAAACAATTGTCACAACCTGTGCAAATAAGGACTTCTGCTGATCCTTTCATTGACCTTCTGACTGGGGAAGACCCACTTGCACACCCACTAGCTCAACCCGTTACTGAAAATGTTGTCCATAATGAAAGTGATGCACTTAATTTCTTGGACCAAGCGGTTGTTGAATATCGCAGTGTGAAAGGTGATAATAACATTTCTGCATTTAAAGATGCAAGTTCAGATCGCAGTGCTGAGCAATATCTAAGTTGCCTGAAATCTCTTACAGGGCCAAGTTTGGTATGTTGTTATACCATTAATGTTGCTCTTAACAGCTATTAGTCCTGTTTACCCTTAAGGTTCTTTTTCATGCATTTTAATTTCCCAGTAAGGTTCTTTTTTTGCTCATTTTCTCTACCACTGAGTTTGGCTTTCTTAAATAGCTTAGGTGCTTATTTAATGTGTGTGTGAGTCGTAAATATTATACATATTCATATATTTCTGCCAAATGTTTTCCTCATGCTACTTAAAGTAAATTCTTGTGTGAATATGGGCTTGGCGGGGGGGCCGCCCGCCACCAGGCCCAATATTAGTGTCTTAACCTAATTTTCTAATATACTATGTAACGGTCAGATTGAGATAAAATCTGACCACCATTTTTGTTATTATTACTTCGGTATTTTAGGAGGATTATAGGGGATGTGATTAGGCCCATATTAATTAGGATTATTCCCTATTTCCTCTATATATTATGTAATTTGCCTCCAGTGTAATTACAAGAAAGTATTATTCAGAAACTTTCAATTCCTTAACTTCCTTGACTTTAGTTATAACTTATAAGTACATCCATTGTACCACCAATTTCTCTGCATACTAATTAAAGTGAACACTTTCTCCATAGGGGAGCTAAAAGAAAATATTTTACAATTTGTTATGTGAGTTATTAACTTTCTGTCACAATATATTCAATGGATTTGAGCAGGACGCTTGACCATTTAAGTCTGAATTCTCTCTCTCTCTCTCTCTCTCTCTCTCTTTCTCTCTCACACACACACACAATTTTACTGCAGCATGCTTGTGTGGAATAAGTTTTTAGGTGTTTTTCTGCGTGAATGTTGAGTATCTTCTTTGAGTTTGGACTTTGGAGCATTTCAAAATTGATTTGATTTAGAAGGTCTGGACCTTGGATGCAGTAAGGAGGCCAAAACTTTATGGCGATGTGCATTCATGTAGTCAATTGGTGTATTTATTAAAACCCGATGTGCATTCATGTAGTCAATTGGTGTATTTATTAAAACCCACACTCGTAATTTTTGTTGGTGCTATGTTACTCCTTCCAGTCCTAAATGTAGGAGCTAATTGATGAGTTTATTTTTGTTCTAAATATAAGACTCCTATCTTCTTTGACTCCCATATTTATTATTTTTTTTTTCAAACTACCTCTATTAATTGCACATATTAGTAGAGGATGATTTCTGTTGCTTTTAGAGAGAAAAATGATGTGAAAAATACTCCTTGTTATTCATTAATATGCTGAATAGGTATTTATAGATACAATGGGTAATCCTAGACATTAATGATATATCCTAGACATGAATAATACAATATCATATCAGTATCATATCGTATCCTCTGTACTAATTACTGGATATTACATATCGTATAATATCACTACAATATCTCTACACTCCCCCTCAAGTTGGAGCATAGATGTCAATCATACCCAACTTGTTACAAAGGTATTCAATCCGAACCCCATTAAGAGCTTTGGTGAGGAGATCGCCTAGTTGATCACTGGATCGGACATGTCCTGTAGAGATGAAATTTTCCTTGAGCTTGTCTCGAATAAAATGACAGTCGATCTCAATATGTTTCGTTCGTTCAAGGAATACCGAATTAGAAGCTATGTGTAGAGCCGCTTTATTATCACACCAAACCTTTGCTGGTAATGAGGTTTGAAGGCCAACCTCCGTCATCAACTGATATATCCAGACTATCTCGCATACAGACTGTGCCATGGCTCTATATTCCGCTTCTGCACTCGACCGTGACACTACATTTTGTTTCTTGCTTCTCCAAGATACCAAGTTTCCTCCGACAAAGACACAGTAACCAGTAGTGGATCGTCTTGTGGCCTTTGATCCACCATGATCAGCATCACAAAAGCACTCAATATCTATATGGCCATGACTCTTGTACAATATCCCACGACCTGGAGATCCCTTCAAATAATGCAACACATGTTCTAAGGCTTCCCACTGTCGAACAGTTGGAGAGACCATAAATTGGCTAAGAACACTTACTGAATAAGTGATATCAAGGCGGGTAACTGTAAGATAATTCAATTTTCCAATTAATCTCCTGTACCTCTCTGGGTTTTCAAACGGCTTGCTCTTAGCAGCTTCAATGGGATTCTCATATGGTATACTACCATCAGCATCAAGCAGCGGATTATAAACCATAGGGAAGCTAGTTGGGGCAGCTCCAAGTTTACCAGTTTCTTTTAGCATATCAAGAACATTTTCTCTGAATCAATAAGATGCCCTTCCTGCTTCTCATAATTTTAATTCCCAAGAAATAATTTAGTGAACCCAAATCCTTTGTTTGAAAATGGGAGTTAAGGAATGACTTGAGTGATGAGATCCCTGAGGTATCACTCCCTGTAATCACAATGTCATCGACATACACAACTAGTAGAATCATGCCAGCACTTGTTCGCTGATAGAACACCGAATGATCACACTTACTCTGACACAAGCCAAAGTCCTTCACAACAGTACTAAATCTGTCAAACCATGCCCGAGGGCTTTGCTTTAAGCTGTATAAAGATCTCTTAAGCCGACATACTTTACCATGCTCCCCCTGAGCAACAAAACCAGGTGGTTGCTCCATATACACTTCTTCTAGAAGATCACCATGTAAAAAGGCATTTTTGATGTCCAGCTGAGAGAGATCCCAACCATAAGTAGCGGCTAGAGAAATGAAGAGACGAACCGAGGAGAGCTTGGCCACAGGAGAGAAAGTCTCAAAGTAGTCAACACCATACTTCTGAGCATAACCTTTAGCAACAAGACGAGCTTTAAGGCGTTCAAGGGAGCCATCAGCCTTAGTTTTAGGGGTCAACACCCATTTACACCCAATGACTTTCTTTCCCGCCGGTAAATCAACTAAGGACCACGTACCAGCACGATCAAGGGCCGCCATCTCTTCTTCCATAGCAGTACGCCAACCCGGGTGGGACAAGGCCTCAGGTAGGGAATGAGGTACGGAAATAGTGTCTACAGACGTAACAAAGGCACGAGAAGCAGAGGAGAGGTGGTTATATGAAACAAAAGACGAAATAGGATATGTGCAAGTGCGTTTACCTTTACGGAGGGCAATAGGCAGATCGAGGGAGG
Source organism: Leucaena leucocephala (assembly GCA_037074615.1). Lineage (NCBI taxonomy): Eukaryota > Viridiplantae > Streptophyta > Magnoliopsida > Fabales > Fabaceae > Leucaena > Leucaena leucocephala. The sequence continues at coordinate 24,271,107 of CM073540.1, read as the reverse complement.
GATCTGAATCAGGAACATGAGGTATCTCAGAAGGAGGAACTGGGTCAGACTCAGGATGAGTAATGCTTTCTGCAGGATCTGATGAGGAAGTAGACAATGGTAGGGCAGAATCTGGCGTAAGACCAGTGGTAGTTTCCTTCAAACGTCTGGTGTAGACTCGAGACAAAGGTGGTTGACCAGGTGCCAGTACGGGAGCTGGGGCCGATGATGATGAAGGAAGAACAGAGTATACCAGAAGAGTATCCTCCTCCGCAGGTGGAGGAGGAGAAGCTGAATTGGTAAAGGCAAAATAAGCAAGAGATTCCTGAAAAGTAACATCCGCAGAAACCAGATAACGATTAAGAGACGGAGAGAAACACCTATAACCTTTCTGCACATGGGAATAGCCAAGGAAGACATACTTGAGGGACTTGGGATCTAATTTCGAGATACTCGGACGCACATCTCGAACAAAACACACACATCCAAAAATCTTAGGGTTAATAGGAAACAAAGGTTTAGAAGGAAAGAGAGTAGTGTAGGGAATATGACCATCAAGAACAGAGGACGGCATACGATTAATGAGAAAACAAGCAGTGGAGACCGCGTCAGCCCAAAAAGGTTTTGGAACCTGCATTTGAAACATAAGGGCACGGGTTACTTGTAATAAGTGACGATTTTTTCTTTCAGCAACACCATTCTGAGCCGGTGTATCCACACAAGAAGATTGATGTAGAATACCATTTGAAGCATAAAAGAGCAAAAGGATGCAGAAAAGTATTCTTTAGCGTTATCACTGCGCAAAGTATGAATAGAAGTATTGAATTGATTTTTAATTTCAGCAGTAAAGGCGCAAAAGTGAGAGAACAATTCAGAACGATTTTGCATTAGATATAACCAAGTAGTACGGGAATAATCATCAACAAATGTAACAAAGTACTTGAAACCAGCTTTGGACTCAACTGGACACGGACCCCAAACATTAGATTACACTAACTCAAAAGGAGACGAAGCACGTTTATTGACTCGAGAAACTAAAGGAAGGCGATGATGTTTAGCAAACTGACATGACTCACAATCTAAGGACGACAAATGTTGAAACTGAGGATAAACCTTTTTCAAAGATGATAAAGATAAATGACCCAAACAACAATGTGCTTCAAAAGGAGTGACACCACCAACACAAGCCACCGCACGAGACCCCTGATCAGCAAGGAAGTAATGACCGCCAGATTCGTAACCTCTACCAATAATCTTCTTCGTCAAAAGATCCTGTATCAAGCAATGATCAGGGAACAGTGAGATGCAACAGTTTAATTGACGAGTAAGTTTACTAGGAGACAAAAGATTAAAAGCAAGTTTAGGGACGTTGAGTACATAGTCCAAATGAATAAAGGAGGTAGGTTTAACAGTGCTAGAACCAAGAACACGAGATTGGGAACCGTCCGCAATAGTGATGTTAGAAGGGTTGGCATAAGAATTGTAAGTAGAGAAGAGATAGCGGTTACCTGTCATGTGGTCAGTAGCACCAGAGTCTATGATCCATTTGGAGGAAGAAGAGACAAGGGCAGTAGCCTCATTACCTGTTGCAATAGCAGCACTAGCAGGAGGATTGCTAGACTTTAATTGAGCATATTCAGTAGCAGAAATGGTAACCGTGTCATTGGATGTTGTGGCCACGTGTGCAGAATTTTGTCGATTCTGCTTATTCTGAAGTTTACGGCACGTACGTTTCGTATGACCTGGCTCCTTACAGTAGTAACAGATCACGCCTTTCGACTCCTGAGTAGAACCTCCTGGTGTAGAACCACGATAAGTAGGTGGCCCCCGAGCATTATTCTGACCACTACTAATTAATGCGCTGGTAGGCACAATAGGAGCCGGAGAAGAGATCTGTTCAATTCTCAACACACGAGAGAAGGCCTCTTCGAGGGAAGGAAGATGAGCCCCAGATAAAATTTGAGATCGAGCAGCCGCATATCGAGGCGGAAGTGCAGTAAAAAAGCTCATGGTCGCCATCTGCTCTCGGTGAGACACATTAACCTTCCGCTCATCAGAAATAGGCATAAGTGAATTGAGTTCTTCATACATTCCTTTGAAATCCATAAAGAAGGCTGTAAGAGGACGATCATCCGGCATCTCGGCGCAATGGAAAGATCTGCAAACCTCATATATTCGAGAAATATTATTTTTGCCTGAGTATAAGAATGCCAAGTAATCCATTAGTTCCTTAACAAATTCACAGTGAGTAATAGAGGGCATGATCTCACTGTCAATAGAATTACGAATTTGTAAGAGAAGCCGTGCATCATCTCTTAACCATAACTTGCGAGAGGGATCGTTCACTTTTGGAGGATCATCGGTCAAGTGATCTTCTTTCTCAATACTTCGAAAATAAATACGAATAGATTTACTCCAATCTAGATAATTTCTCCAAGTCAATTTGTATTCAGTAATCTTAGTGACTACTGGAACCATCTCAGAAACTGTTGTAGACTTAGTTGAAGCCATCAAAACAGGTTAGTACTAAAAGAGCGAAAGCAACCGAACAGCGATTAACCAATTACCGTAGCTTCACCGGGAGCCTTGTAAGAACAACAATTCGAACCAGTGAAGGAAGACCACTCCAAGGGTCAAATAAAATCACCACAGCGAACAAACTGTTCTGAAATCAGAAAGGGCAAATCTGCAGACAGAAAATACAGATCAGAGACGAAAGACTCAGTATGCGACAGTCAAAACCAGGGCACGAAACTCCAGGGTTATGCTGAGGAAGGTGAGTCGAGCCCAATGGAATGCAGCGCCGTCGGAAAAGGTCACCGGAGACAGCCTCACGCTCCGGCGCGTGAATTTGGCGGCGAGAAGAGTGGCGGCGCGTGACGCTCACGCGCTGCTTAGACGGCGACGAGATTTCAGGGAGACGCCGATCGGGACCTTGCGACCTTCCCTGCCTGGCGCGTGTCCTGGGTTGCCGTCGGGAAATGGGACTTCACGAACGTCCACAACCTGTCGGAAATATAGAAGCCAAACAGAAGCCAACAGACGAAAAACAGAAGCAAAAATGTGACCAGATGGCAACCCAGGCTTACTCCTCTGATACCATGTTGCTTTTAGAGAGAAAAATGATGTGAAAAATACTCCTTGTTATTCATTGATATGCTGAATAGGTATTTATAAATACAATGGGTAATCCTAGACATTAATGATATATCCTAGACATTAATAATACAATATCATATCAGTATCATATCGTATCCTCTGTACTAATTACTGGATATTACATATCGTATAATATCACTACAATATCTCTACAATTTCCAATATAAATGTTTAAAATGAAGGGTATCTCATGGAAATCAACACATATGTTTTTTTACAAATAATTAACTAATTTTCTTAATCTATGAATTAGTTATCTAGCTCCTACATTAAGAACGAAGGGAGTATATCTTAACATGAGTAAGGAGCAGGTTAGTGATGTCTTTTGAGACCTGGTTATCACTACAAATATGCTGAGGGATAAAGAGCTTAATTGCTTGGATGAGCTTCTTCTGTTTCTCTTCGATCATTGTGTACTTTGTCTCTACTTATAATTCTTGTTTTTAATAAAAATAGGGATCATCTATCTGATAGGTGTAACAAATATTCACCTTGAATCAATAATTTAGCAGACAGCATCTAATGCAGATGCAATTAATTGCCTGTATGATTTTTGTAGGGGAAAAAACTAGACTTCATAGAAGCCATGAAACTGGAAATTGAACGCTTTCAGCTGAATATCTCTGCTTCTGAAAGGGATAGGGCCCTACTATCTGTTGGAATGGATCCCGCAACAATAAATCCAAATACACTACTTGATGAAGCATACATGGGAAGATTATCTAAAGTGGCAAGTACTCTTGCACTGCTTGGAGAAGCTTCACTTGAAGATAAGCTAATTGCTTCTACTGGTCTGGAAAATATTGATGATAATGCTATAGATTTTTGGAATATTACCAGAATTGGGGAATCCTGTTTAGGTGGCAAGTGTGAGGTGCGCACTGAATTTAAAAAAACCAATGTAGTGTCATCTGGTGGAGATTCAGAACCTACATTCTTGTGTTCTCAATGTGAAAGAAAGGTTTGCAGAATTTGCTGTGCCGGGAGAGGGGCACTTCTGCTTGCTGGATATAATTCACAAGAGATCATGAATTTTAACAGTGCATCAAGCCAAAGTGGATCAAACTATGGCTGCCAAGTCGATGTCCCTCTCAATCGTGTATTGGCACGTGATGGTACAATTTGTAAACGATGCTGCCAGGATATTGTGCTTGATGCACTGATGTTGGACTATGTTAGGGTTTTAATTAGCTTGCGAAGAGTTGCTCGTGTGGAAAAGGCTGCTTACAATGCTTTGAAGCAAATTATCGGATCATCGCCTTGGGATTGTCTTTTGGAAAAAAATCGGCCCTTGGACAACCAGTTTAGTGGCATGGCCATACAGCAGTTACTTGATGGATGCGAATCACTGGCTGAATTTCCATTTGCCAGCTTTTTACACCCGGTATCTCTTTCTCTTTCTTTCTTTTCTTTTTCTTTTTTTCCCTTTTGAATTGGATTCTAATTCTGATTTTGTACTCTGCACTTTTGCTTTTTCGATGTCTTCATACACATTACTTTGCTACATGGTTCTGTTTCTAACTAAAATATGTCGAGATGCATGACACGTTACTGTTCTTAACAAACACATTGATGGGACCAATCAAACACTAATCATTTAAAAGATTTTACTATTGGAAGGTAACTAAGTATCGTCACTTTGTCACAGAGGAAGGAAGATTAATGAAAGAACTTAAGGTTTAAGGTGCCATACAATACCTTTGAATGATTTCTAGAATCACTAATTTTCTGATTTTGTGGGCCCTGGTTCCAATTGATAGATGATGTCCTAACCATTAGCCGATGAATATTTAAGGACCTCAAGAGTTTAACTTGTTTAAGGTTGCGCAATTATGGGGAATAATTTCACATATTATTCCAGTAAGATGACTGAAAAAATATATAGGGCAGATAGCAACAGGCCTGCTATTCAAATCCCTGAAGTTTAGGAGGAAAGAAATAATTGTTCACATTCGCAGCCAAACGAAATATCCCTTTAACAGATCTTCCAAGATCCTAGGAAACATAAAAGTGCTCAATGCACTGAAATAGTTTCTCCTTGGATAACATTGTCTCTCCACTTCACAGTAGAACTTTTCTGTCTGTGAGTGTGCGAATTCGTAGTGTTCCTAATTCTCAAGTACCACTCCACATCGTAGAAAAACCTCCCTCTTCTGTCCGTGAGAATCATCATCATCATCTCCTTCATCAAGTTCCTCTCTTGCAAATGTTTTTATCAGGCTTCTAACATTGACATTCTTCGTCAAGTTCGCAACTTTGTCTTAAAATCCAGATTCAAGATCCAATCAACTTCAGTTCAGTGGTCACTACTAGTTTAAGGATTCAAAGTTTTGTTTCTTCTATAATGATGCTGCTCACATCCAAGTTGTCTCCCAGCTCGAGGAGGAGTGTTGAGAAGTACAAGTATTCAAGCTGTAGATCCAACTTGAGGGGGAGTGTTGAGATGCGCTAGTTTATAATTAATTATTAATTAATTAATATTATATTTTTTTAGTTATTTTATTAATTATCTAAAATTAAGTTTGGATATTATTTAAGATCAAATTTGAATATTAAATTATCATATCTTAAAAGAATAAATCTGAGATATTAGGATTATGATAGATTCTAATTATATTTTTGCCTATATAGAAGCCTATTTGTATTCTCATTCATTTAAGGATTAATAATATTTTGATATTCAAATCTCCACAAATTTGTCTCACCTCCAAGCGTTCTCACATTATTTGTTGTCCTCTCATGCATATCTTTTACAGCTGTAATATAAGCAACTTGAATACCTATATTTTTTAGGGCTTTCTGTAGCATTTCTCTTTATATTCAATCATAAGCTTTTTACAGATTAATGAAAACCAATGTATTTTCTTAATCATTTCTTAATCAATGCTCAATCACTATTTCTTATAATATCATAGTATGGCTTATAAGTTTTATCTTGAAATATGCACAGTTTTGGATATGCCTCATATGCTTGCATATAGGCACCAAAGTGCTTCTCTTCCATTCCTCTAGAACTTTTCTTGGACCTCAAAATCCCATTAAATAGCTCAGCAAGACAGAGAATACCCTTCAGTCATAGACACTTCCACATTTCAATAGGAATACTGTTTAACATCAATGGCTTTACTATTATCTATTTTCTTAAGAGCTTTTTCTACCATCATCCACCTGTCTGTAATATCTTCATACGTAATAAGAACTCCTTTTCATATTTAGTCCAAATCTCTTGATTTCCTTTCCTTATTCTTTGCAATTTTGTATATCTTTTTTTACTCGTTCTTGATCCCTAAATCCTTGTAAAAGTCCTAAAACATTTCAGATTGTGCCTCGCACACTGCCTTCTTAGTCTCCTTTCTAGTTGTCCCAATTTCTAGTGCTATTGAACAAATGCGAGGCTTTGAAGCACTCCTTTTTGTGTTTGACTTTTTACTACACGCTCTTATTACACCACCAAGATTCTCTATTGTTAGGTCCAAAACATTTTATTCTCCCAGAATTGTTATAGCAACCTTCCTAACACCCTTAGCCATCTCATCCCTGTTCTCTTAGCACTTCTTTGTGACTCTCTAATCATCTTCCTCTAGCAGTTCTCTCTGGAAAGTCGTTTAGCTTCCACCATTTGATCTTTAGAATTTATAACTTGTTTTTTTTTACTCTTAACAAGCACATCAATCACCAAGACCCTGTGCTATAAAATCCAATTCTGTCAAGGAATGACTTAGCAATATTTAAAGCCTTCTATCTAGATTTTTTACAAGGAGAATGATTTAGCAATTTAATGGCAGTTTGGTCCCAAAAATATTTTGTTGATAGATAAATTGCAAATATTTATTCAGTTGCAAATATAGAAATCTTAGTTGCAAATTATTGGGATTGATTTAGTAGACTTAAATGCTTGATTTGCAATTAACACTCCCATATTTGAATTGTCTGAATCTATATTTCCACAAAATCTTTTGAGATTAAAAATTAAGTTTTGGGACCTAAGTTTTATTCTCTCTTTCTTACCAAAAAGAAGTCAATTTGCAACCTTGAGGCTCTACTCTTCTCTTACTTCTTAAAACAAGTGTTGACAATCTTAAAATTATATATCAATTAAAAGTCAAGAATAGATTGCCCTTTTTCATTAAATTTCCCAAAATCAAAACTACGTGAGTTCTCACATATGGTCCTACATCTTTGCCAAGGCTTGGGGCCTCTAATGTGCCTCCCTCTGATGCCCTTTGTAAAGCCTTGACCTCCAAAATGTTTTTTTTTTTTTGGTTTTTTCTTTTGATCATTAGATTTTATATTAATGAGTGACATTTTGTATCTTACGGAGTTACAGTTATGAAATGGTGTGGTTTTGAATTTTTTATGATTTTTAGAAGAAAATAAATCAAAACTACACAATTTTAGAGTATTTTTCTTTGAAAAATCGTAAAAAATTGAAAGCTACACTATTTCATCACCAATTCACCATAAGAGATTAAAATGTTGCTCTTTTTATGTAGAATCTAATAATCAAAAGAAAAAAACATTTGAAAGGTTGGGGCATTACAAAGGGTATTAGAGGGAGGCACATGGCCATTAAGTTCCCGGCCAATGAAAATCCTTATTCTGTGTGGAATGCCTTGAACCAACTCCTCCATATCTTTTCCTTGAGGCGTGATTTTGTCCCTACTTGAGGTCATAGGCACTTATGATATTGATAGTATCACTCACAACAATCATTCTTAAGAGGAAGATCTTATCCTCAATTCTTCTCAACAATAATGTCAACCCCATTCTTTGCTTTGACTTACGCTATGTACCAAAGTTTAACTTGTCGAGTCAAGCTTCATAGCCTTTTCTTCAACGCATTTAGTTTCTTGAAGGCACATGATGTTAACTTTTCTTCATATCATTACCTCTACTACCTCCACTAAAGTCCCAATATTCCAAGTATTAAACTTGATATTGCTCTCCTAGACTAACTTCTTTACCCACATTTGTCCAAGGTGCTAATGTAGCAGCTACGGCCCCTTTAACATATAGTGTGTTACTTCTAGGCAATGACTTAGCATTAGCACAATAACATCTTTGATCCATCTCAGTTTTACTTGGCTATCAAGAGCCTATCACAACCCTCCTTCTTCATTTAGGTTTGAGACTGGCTATAAAACATAAGCGGAGTCGTAGTTTGATTTCGAATGAAGAATTAGGGAAAAGGCGTCCTTTGTCTGTCAAATGACGAATTGTTTTCTCTCTGTCTTCCTGTGGGCTCTAACAGTTATGTTTGTTGGTCATAGAGGATGCAAAGGTGTTTATTTTCTTGAGATTCTTCATTTTTATGACCTTTTGTAAGATATGCTACTAGAGGCATTTTTTTAACGCAAAGTACAGTTAGCATTCTGCATCTGTAATGTTTCTCTTCCTTCGTGGTGTGACATTGGACCATTTGTCTTGTTTTTCCTATTAGCAAGACTTCAGAGTTATGTTGTGAAGATGTGGGCAAGATGTTATACATCAGTACATGAATTTTTTTTGTTTAAATTACTCGCGAGCCTGAGAGGTTGCACTGATTGAATTATTTCCTTTTTTCGGATATTGTGTACAACTATCTATTTCATTAGCAAATGTGTGGGTTTTGCACTTTTTGAAGATCTGATAGTGAGATTGACTGCAGGAATACCATAATATGGTACCCATCGCTGAGTACCGACTACCAGAGGCTAAGGCTGGAACACCGATGTACTTTGATTTCCCTAGGCAGATACAAACTCGCAGAATTTCATTCAAACTTGTTGGAGACGTTGCAGCTTTTATAGATGACCCCTCGGAACAAGATGATTTTGGTACTATTTCTCCATCGGCCGCAGGACTATCATTGTCCAGTAGAATTAAGTTATATTACTATGCGGATCCATATGAGCTCGGGAAATGGGCTAGCCTCTCAGCAGTTTGATTCCTACTCAACATATTTTTGCTATATATTAATTGCTCGTTCAGCCATATTCAATATTTGTTGTATTATTGAATGTAAAGTTATATTTACTGATGTAACAGTAGGTGTATTGTGTTGGCAAAATTAATTTCATTATGCATTGTGAATGATATTTCTCGCAATTTTGGCGGGTTGGTGAGGTGAGAATTTGGACTGAGGTCCTAAGTACAGATACGTTAGCCCCAATCCGTTATTTGTCAATGTGACCAGGCTGAATTTGATATATAATGATTTTTTATTGTTTTTAATGTTCAATAGATTTTTTCCGTTAGTGAGTTACTCCTAATGAAAGCTTTTAACTTAGTTGTCAATACTCATAATTTTCACTACGTTGCCTTTGAAAATTTAAAATTATTTTATTTGTCTAAAATCATTTATATAAATTTGAGTAATTAACACTGTTCATGTTTGAAATTTGATTAAAAAATTAAATTTATAATTAATAATACAACAAAAACTGGCAAAACCGCGGGTGATGTGGATAAATTTACAATGACGATTGCCTCGGATTTTACACGTGGATAGAAATGTGAGATTGCAACAGAAGCAGATGGATAACACCCCTACCCGTGTCTTCACTTGAGCATCTCAACAATGGCTTCCATCCCTTCCTGTACCACCCTCCAAACAATTTCTTCCAAATCCCTCGCTTACCCTCTCTCCTTCGCAAAATTGGACTCTCGCTTCCTCGCTTTTACGACCAAAGTCGGTTCCCTCAAACTCACCTCTGGAATCGGACCCTCCAATGGCTCTAGAGCCAAGTGCTGGTTCAAATTCGGTAAAAACGGCGTCGATGCTGAAGGAGCTGGAATTTATGGCAGCCAATCCCGCGATGATTTCGACAGAGACGACGTTGAACAAGTGAGCACCCAGAATTCCTCCTATTTCGAACTTTTGATTGCTCTATACGGTTTCGTGTTACTGGCTCTGGCTTTTATGGATACGATGTTCATAGATAGTCATCGTTTTGATATTTTATGGATTCATATCATAGATGAGTACTGAGTATGGAAAATGATGTTGGTTAGATAGACATTTTGTGGTTGTTCTTCTGCTTAGGTGGAGGGTTCTTCATTGCTTTCTTGTCGATTTGCATTGTATGAGATTATTATGTGAAAATTATCTCATTTTGCTTTACAAGCCTGTGTGGCATGCAGAAAGATTAAGCAAGACTAATGTAGATTATTTAGATTCTTTTTTTTTATCCTGCATTATGGTGGATCATGCGAGATTAAGCGTGAAAAATCTCATTTTTCTTTTCAATTCCATATGAAATGCAAGAGAAAAGGCTGTAGTCTGTAGTCGTGAACAACATATTCATGCTTCTATGTCAGAGTAGGTTTATATGAGAATTTGATGAATTAGCTCTGTTTTGGACATCCGCACCAATGAAGATAGATCGTTATTTTTTATCTTCTTTTTCCGCTTTCTGCAGAGCTGGAAGATTTAGGATTTAGGTTGGGACTGATATGAATCTGGGATCAATGCATCCTCAAAGCTCTTGGCCTTTTCCCAACCTTTGCTACATAATAAATCGAGAACATTTACAGCCCAAGTTATATAAATTATTTAATATGTTGCGTCGATTTAGGTTGGGATTGATATGTAAATTTTTCCTTCCTTATATTTTTCACGACATCTAACTGAAAACAAATCAGTGATTTTTCTGCTTGTTCTGTAGTCATATTTTGGAGCGTTCCATTTGATATGATGGGGATAAGAAGAACATAATTATAATATTTCTGATGTTATCTTTCCCAGTACTTCAACTACATGGGGATGCTTGCTGTTGAGGGATCATACTCGAAAATGGAGGCTCTTTTAAATCAGGACATCCACCCAGTGGATATCTTGTTTATGCTAGCTGCCTCAGAGGGTGACAAGCCGAAGCTGGAGGAACTCTTGGGAGCCGGAGCCAAGTATGATGTCAAAGATGCAGATGGACGAACGGCGCTTGATATGGCCAACGATGAAATTAGAGATTTCATTCTTAGTTTTTCAGTCCAGAAGGCTTGACTAGTTTGTTCTCTTTGCATGTCATACAGCTATTTACATTGTGCCAACTTTAAAATTCGAACTATGCTTTATAGTTTTGAATTATTGAACTCAGTCATTAATTAGTCTGCAAGATATGAGAATCTGATTATGTTTCATTCTAAAAATCCTGGTCTTAATATTATCAAATTTAGTGAAGCATTCATGAATTATTTCCAAAAACGTCCACATATCTAATTGGTTTATTCATGAATTATTCATGAATAATTAATTGGTTTATTTAAAGGTCAAAAGTCGAATTTATCTTAGTTCTTAATATAAGAGTTAGTGAATTTTTTAGATAAATTGAAGAAATTAAATAAATTAATTAATTATGATCAAATCTAACATCTCAAAATAAATTTATATAATATATTTTTTAATCTATTTAAATTAATCAATTAGCTCTTATATTAGTTATAATTAACTAATTTATTTAGTTTTCTTAATTTATCTAAAACAGTTAACTAACTCTTATATTAAAAAAAAAGGAGTATAATATTTTTTTTATTTAGAAATTCTCTGTTAACAATTTACAGCTCAGTTAGCATATCCGAAATTTATAAGTAAATATGTTTTTTTTACACTAGTTGTGTCGTAAATTAAACTAATTTGAAAATTTACAAGTCATTTTTATGAAATTTACAACTCAACAATTGTATCCAATATTTATAAGTGAATACGTTTTTTCCCTACTCGTTGAGTGTAAATTAAACTAGTGTGATAATTTAAAAGTTCTCCAGAATTTACTAGCTCTCTTTTAAAAATGTACAACGAAGCTATTATTAAAATAAAAATAATATTTCTTAATTCTTTATTGGTGCCGCGGCCAGCGGGGATATGATGATTGGTCATAGCCAATAAAAAAAATATACTCTTTCGGTTTTAATATAAGATATTTTAATTAATTTAATTTGATTAAAAAAGTTAGTTAATATAATATATTTTATCTAAAATATCATAACTATCTTCTTTAACTCCCTCATTTTACTTAATTATTGATGAGGGAGTATCAATAAAAATAATTTAAAAAAAATTAATAAATATACAAAAATATATTATATATACTAAAATTAACTTATTAATTAAGTCATATACTAAGAATAAAAGAGTATTTAGGTTTTTTATACAAATAAAAAATGATGCTACTCTCTTATCATTTATTTATTTGTAATTTTTAAGGTAATTATTTGTAATTTTTTCCATTTTCTAACCTTCACATTGACAAAAGTTCAACGAGGGGAACTTTATGAGTCACAATGCCCCACCATCAATTTTAAATTAGACTGGTAGTTATCGTCCGTGGATTTAACTAGTAAAGGAGTGAAATATGTGATTATTTAAATCGTATTCGATCTTTAGGGAGTATCACTTTATTGTGGTTCCAGTTGCAATACTTAGAGAGATATTCTAACTCCTGGGTGCCTAAGTTTATGCTTGAGAATAATAGACGGGGGAGACTTCGCCTTATATTTAGATTATAAATTAGCTTAACTCCTTTCCAAAAATTTATATATAAAAAAAAATTAAGTTAACTGGTGGGTATAAAAGTAGCCTAAAGTATATATTTTTTATTTATATTTTTATTAAATTTTATTTTAATTTTTTAAATTTAAAAAATATATTTTTAGTTCTTTAAATTTAATACCGTTAATTTTTTTAATAAAAAATATCAAATCAAAAAATTAAAAATGATGACTCATTAATTAAATGTTAATAAAATATATCTAAACATTAATTTTTTAATAAAAATATAACAATTTAAAAAGATTAAAATATAAACATACGAGTTTAATTATATAATTATTATTTAAGTTTAATGAGTTAATATTTGTTTAAATAAAATTAACGGTATTAAATCTAAAAAGTTAAAAATATATTTTTTAAATTTAAAGATTAAAATAAAATTTAATATAAATATAAATACTAAACGTGTACTTTAGTTAAAAAATAAAGATAAATTTCAAGACTATAAATTGATTTTAACCATCGTTTTTAACCATCTAATGAATATGAACGGAGGGGTGAATTGCTTTCCGTTATGGTTTTAGATCCTATTGCTATTGATTTGAATTTTTTTTTTTTTTTTGAGAAATGTCAATTAGGTCTCTGCAAGAGAAAATGACAATTAATATATGGGAGTAAACGTTAAGTTTTAAAGAAATAGCAAAAAAATTAAACACATTATACTCTATAAAAATAAAATTTATAAAATAAATAAAAGTTAAAATTATATATTTATATAAAAAAATTTAATAATATAATTTATAAATAGGACTAAAAAATCTTCTCTCTATATATTATAAATAGGACTGGAGGAGTATTATAAAATAAATTTCTCTATTAATAATCAAGAATATACTCCCTCTAGTAGGGGTATGCATAGGCTGGGCTGGACAGGATAACCCCTTACCCGGTGCCCTGCCTGAAAAAAGTATGGGCTGCATTTTGCAGCTCGATACCCGGCCCTGCCTAGTAAAAGGCATAACCATTTTAGGTTGGGCATGGGCGAACTGGGCATAGGCGGGCTGGGCATGCCCAAATCGTGATGCCCTGCTCATATTATGGGAAAAAATTTACAATTATAAACTTCTAAAATAATATCATATTCATATGTCTTCAAAAGTTAAATAATATCTATAATCCACTAAAAATAAAGCAACAAACAGATAGTAATTAAAATTTTGAAATCCATTGCATATAAAAAAACCTTGAAGTCTAAGTAGTTTGCAATTGTAACTTTATATCAATCTCCCCAAAATTGACAAAGATGAAGCATCTGAAAAAAAAAACTATGATGGTTAGTAAAGTTTAAAAAGAAACAAAGAAAGAAATCAATTTAGTTATAAATTTTAAAGGATGCAATTACCTATTTGACTACTCATATCTGTAAAATTACCCTTTAGTTACCAGTATCCATTATATTTATTCTATATGAAATAATGTAATCTACAAATTTTGATATGTACAAAAGTAACTAACTGGGTAGGGCCAAATGGGCAAGGCAGTAACCCCTGCCCGATGCCCGGCCCTACCCGAATATTGGCCCTGCCCGAAATTGTCCATTTTATATTGGGCCGTTTTTTACTGGGCTGGGCAGGGCATTTTTTGTGCGGGCTCGGGCGAGCTCACTAGGCTATAGGCATCTTGTACACCCCTACCCTCTAGTTCAAAATATAAGGTGAAAATAATTAAATCATACAACTTAAAAAGTTAGTTAAAATTAGTTAAAGACAATAAATATGTAAAACAATGCAACTTGTTTTCCTAAAACACCTTTATTTATAGAGATTATGAGTAGGAGAGAAAATGAGCGAAAAAAGAAAGGAGAGAGAATGAATAGAAAAATAGACATAAAAATATATATAATTAATTAAAGATAAAATTAAAAAAAAAATCATTAAATAATTAGACAAATTCTAACTGTAGCTTATATAAAAATATTAAGCGCTTTCATAAAATTACTCCTTATATTTTGAATTAGAGGGAGTATAATCCGAATGTTTCTTCTTCTTGTTTTTTTTTCTCTAAATGTAGTTAACTGGTACTACTATACTTAAGTAAGCTCAAGTCATGAGTCAAAAGCGATATAAGGCTCCAAATTAGTATTGGGAGAAATTTATCTGAAGCAGATACCATTTTGATTGTGTGTGTGTGTTTGATCTTATAAAGAGGAAAGGCTATGGCACTTGTTCTCTCTAAAACTCCTTCGTCTTTTGTTCCTCCTTCCCAGGAGGAGGAGGATTTGTTGGTGTGAAGTTCTAAGAAGATAAGGTCTAAGACTTATGGTGAAAATATTCTACAGGTAACTGGATAAAACTAGGCTCCAAAGGTGCTGAGCATAACAATGGTGGTCCATCTTTTAAAGAGAAGCTTAAGGATGTTGATAGAAACAATGAAAATTCTGAGGATGACATGGGAGGAGATGATGATATGCTTTTAGATGATAGTATAACAGAGTCTCCTAAACACGCTAAGGAACATGAAAATGATGAGCCCTTATACACACCCAACAAGAAACTTGCCTACTTTCTCCTTTTCAGGAAAGATGAAGAAAAGACTACACAGAGCATGGCAAAAAGTAGTGATTGTTAATTTACTGGATAGAAGCATTAGGTAAAAAGCTTTACATGCTAAGAGAGGTGTTATCAGATTGATCAATATTGGTTATGGTTTGACTGTGAGACATTGGGAACCTAAATTTAGGCATAAGAAAGTAACCATTGATAAAGTTGCAGTATGGCTTAGAATGTCCGGAGTATTTTTGGAATACTATGATGAGGAGCCTCTTACTATTATTGGGAATCGAATTGGGGAAACAATGAAGGTTGATGTGAACACCTCATGTCAGTTAAGGGTCATTATGCAAGAATTTATGTCCTGGTGGATTTAGGGAAGCAGCTGATGTTTGGGTTCTCTCTAGATGGAGAAGACTATTATCTGAAACACAAGGCCTTCATATGCTCTATACAAATTGTGGCATTTAAGGTCATCGTGTTGAATCTTGCCCAAACAAAGTGAACATTCCTGAGACTAATGAGAATGATACTAATATACCTTTAAACAATGAAGCAACTATTAATCATGACCAATGGAGAGTGGTGCAAAAAACTCGCCAGTAACGAAAACCAAAAGACACCAAGGGTAATTCGACTCTTCAAGAAAATTGGGGATCTCGTTTTGACGTCCTTCTTGACGTGGAGGCTCCGGCACACGCCACGGACAATAACGATATAGCTCGAAATGTATTTGTTTAGGAGGTAGAAACATCACGACCACTACTGAATAGCACGATTATGGTATAGCATTCAAAAGGGAGAAAAAAGGGGATAACGAAAAAAAAGAAGAAGGGAAAAAGACAAGAAAAGCCCATATAAATTTCAAAATGACAATTTGGGCGTCTGAATATCTAAACAAACAGATTGAAAAAGATGCCCAATCTGTCCTTTACAAATTTGGATGAAAGACCAAATTACACCTGGAAGCATTTGAAGAAAAAGCTGGAGAATGAAACTCAGAACGAAGCGGGAAGCGGGAGAAAAAGCGAGAGAATGAAGCGGGAGATTGATTTCAACTCTCATCGAACATTGCTCTGAAAATAGAATTCTGGTCGGCGTTAGCAAGGGTAGTAGTCGTCATTTCAAATACACTGCCACCAAAACATATCTCAAATATGATCGAGGTATGTTTTCAAAGCAACAGTGCTTCATTGCTATTCGTTAGGTTGGTAATTTTTATAACAAATTGTTGTGCATCTGCTTTTTGTCTGACCAATCAGTGATTTGATACTTAAATCAAAGAAGAGGGATCAATTAACCTGTGCAAATGAATGTGTCACTCGCATGATTATGGGCACTTCTTGTCTTTGCTTTGACTGAGAAAATTATTGATATTTGCTTCTCCTGTGACCATTTTCTAGCCAAATTTTGCCTTACTTGCAATAGTCATAACGATATTTTATATGTTTTCTGAATCTACTTGAATTGAACCACTGATTTCTGAAATTTTACAGAAAGCTAATACTAACATCGAGCTTGTTATTGTTTTGTCCTTGTAGTTGAATAGTTACTAGGGAAACATGATGTTTCCACTTTCTTTGTGTGATTAAACATCCTTTTTTATGCATGTAGGAGATGAAATGACGCGAGTAAGTTGGAAAGTGATAAAAGACAAGGTAGTTGTGTCTTGCATCATCTTCACGAAATAGTCAGACTCCTTTCTTTTCTCTTGAACATTATATGCATTTTCCTCTCTCCCTTGTTCTTTTTGCAGCTTAGTTTCCCTTATCTGGAGTTGGATATTAAGTATTTTGACATTGACCTTCCTCATCGTGATGCTACTAATGATAGAGTTACCGTTGAAAGTGTTGAAGCTACTCTCAAGTATGTACTCTCATTCTTGAAGATTTTTTTGGATATTTTCACTCTTGAGTATATGTCATTTGAATGTTGTGATCAATGCCATATTGTCTGCTTGGTATCCAATATTTTTTTATTTCATTATGCTCCTACTGTTGTGATATGTTGGTTGCTTATACCTTTCCTTATCATAATAGTTTCTTGTTAGAAGGCAAGTTTATAGGAAACATTGTATTCATAGAAATGATTCTAGTGGTAGAGATGTCATTAAAATATACAGTGAGAAGACAAAGAAAGTAAAGAAATGAAGATGCTTTGTTTAGATCTAAAGCTGTTATTGGTTGAAGATATTTTAAAGTCAAATAAGACATTATAGTTATGCTTAACAGTAGGCACCACATTGTAGAAGATTGAATTGTTTGAAGAAGAAACATGTGAGATTACATAGAAATAAAACATGCACTAAATTGTATTTATGGCTCTATGTAGTATATGGTTGTTGGATGTATTTGGTTGGATATCAACCTAATTAAGTTGAATTTATTTGAGTTTTCGATGTTATGTCTTTCAACTTTTTTTGGCAAGATGAGGAGCTATCTTAATTTCTATTTTTTTTTAATAAGCCACCTTGTGTGTTGAAGCTTCCTAAATTCACCTTTCAATTCTCATTTTCTTTTTTTCAATTATAACGTGGCAATCAAATATGCCACTATAACTCTAGGTATTTGCAATTAACTTTATACATAATGGTGCATGTGTTTCTATTATCATATCTTTCAAATTAGTAATTCCTTGCATAAATAAATTTCTCATGCAAAGGATTTAATTTCATAGATGAAGCTCGTGTCAAGGAATTTAACTTAAAGGAAATGTGGAAGAGTCCTAATGGCACAATTCGAAACATTTTAAATGGTAACTAATCTTTCTAATGGTTCTTGTAATCCTTCTACATATTCTGAACTATTTAACTGAGTCTCTAGGGAACATTTGACCCTACAGGTACAATTTTTAGAGAGCCAATTATCTGTAAAACATCACTCGTCTTGTTTCAGGTTCATAATAAAAGACTAAAACTTACTATGTGAATTATACTTTATGATGGTATCTGAGAAGGTCAATCCTTCTATCTTCTAGGTTGGACAAAGGCCATCTGCATTGGAAGGCATGCATTTAGAGATCAGTACCGAGCAACTAATACAGTAATAAAAGGGAAGGGAAAGCTAAAGTTGGTGTTTGGTAAAATATGATTCTAGTCAACAATTTGTCAAGATTCAATTAGTTCAATTTTGATACAATTGTCAACTTGATTAATTAATTCCACACTAGACAAGTAAACTTATGAAGTTTATCTGTACTTTCACAGTACCCAATGGATATGATGAAACAACAGAGTTAGATGTTTATGTTTTTACTGGTGCTGGAGGCATAGCTTTATCCATGTATAACACGGATGAGGTTTGCATATGGATGGCGCTTCTTTTTATTTTTGTCCACGAAATACTCCCCGGTCCTTAATATAAGAGCTAGTTGACTTTTTTAGATATATTAAGGAAGCCAAATAAATCAGTTAATTATGACAAATATAAGAGATAGTTAATTAATTTGGATAGATTAAGGAGTATATAATATGAATTCGTCTTAAGGGGTTGAATTTAATTATAATTAATCGATTTATTTGACTTCATTTTCTACCAAAAAAAGTTAGTTAGCTCTTATATTAAGAATCGGAGGGAGTAATATGGGACTTTATTGGCTATAACTACAATGTATTTGGTCTAGAAACAGTCCATTTGAGCTTTTGCCGAGGCTTCAATGAATATTGCTTACCAGAAAAGGTGGTCACTTTATCTTAGCACTAAAAATATGATCCTCAAGAAAAATGATGGAAGGTATGCTGGTATATTTATGGTCCATCTTCTTCTTTGTATTTTATTACTCATGAAGTGTAAATGGGATACGATGGTAGTTTTAGATAATCAAATTTTTTTAAGCACTTCCCTCCCGATTATATATATTTCTTTGTTTTATCTTTTGGTTATAAAAAGTGTTATAACTTCAGTGAAAGCCCATATCTAAGGGAGAGAGTTGTGGATAAAGTGGTATCACACATTCCTTCCATTAACTTTTCTTCTCTCTTTGCTTTTATGAAGATTCAAGGAAATTTTTCAGGAAGTTTATGACAGTCAATGGAGTTCCAAGTTTAAAGCTGCAGGGATATGGTCAGATCATTTTCTTGTCATGCTTATCAAAAACTTTATGATAAGTTAATTTCTAATACATATTTTTTACTTTTAGGTATGAACATCGTCTAATTGATGATATGGTTGCTTATGCTCTTAAAAGCGATGGAGGCTATGTATGGGCCTGCAAGAATTATGATGGTAATCTCCATTTTCTTTTTTAAATTAGTGTGTTGTACAAGAACAATTTCTCTAGACCCATTCCCAAGGAACTTAGAGGTTTAGCCAAATTGGAGTTACTAGATTTAAGACCTTGAATTGAAAGTTTTGGGTTGAAAAGGGCTTCCAATTTCTCTCAATGTCGCTAGAAATTATAGTAGAGAATAAGAATGTGAATTATAGGAATTTCTATTGTCTTATTTTTGTTTGTTTAGTTTAACTCTTCCCATCCTGTAACTCCAGTATGAACTAACATGTTAAATATCTTTCATATTATCTCAATGTGCATGAACAAGTTATATGGATTTGTTGCTACACTTGTCTATGTAATTTACTATGGAGTGGTTATCTATGCAGGCAAGACTGTGGGATGCATGTACTCATTTGGTTGAATAAATATGATCTGAATGTAGAACTTGACTATGATGACGAACACATTGTAGAGTTTAGACGAAACTAATAGTGGTGACTAGTAAATCACGAGCTTAACTCAAGGCGAGAATTTGTGTTAAGCCTACTCTCACAAAGCGAGACTGCCACATTGACCAAAGGATGTTTCAATTTTTGTAATGTCCAACTTTTGTAAAGTTAAATTTTTGAAAAGTTCAGCCATTGACCAACTGATGTTCAAAGTTGTCAATCACTTTTTAGTGTACGACTTATGTAATATTAAACTTTGTAATGACTACGACTACATTTTATAATGACTATGTACATATTTTCTCTTTCACATTTACAACAATGGAATTGCAACATATTGCCTTTGGGTTTGCAACTTCAACAATGGCATTTGTAACTCGTCTAATGAGATTTGTAAGTCCTATAATGGTGTTTATAACTCGTCTAATGAGGTTTACAAGTCCTCCAATGGGATTTGTAACTTTCACAATAGTGATGTATTGATGGAGATTTAATTTTAGAGTAGTGTTATACTAAAAACATAGCTTGTAGGATGGCATATTTCAACTCGTTACTCAATGCATTTGACGCCAAGGGGATGAAAATGCATTTTACTCAATCTGTCCTTTGTAAATTTGGGTGCGAAGACTAAATTACCCTTGAAGCATTTGAATAAAAAACGGGAGAATAAGCTCAGAACTCAACATATTGCTGAAAGAATTTGCAACTCGCCTAATAGGATTTGCAACTTCAACAATGACATTTACAACTGAAATTGTAACCTATTGCTAATGGGATTTACAACTTCTAAAATGGCATTTGTAACTCCTGCAATGACATTTACAACTAAAATTGTAACCTATTGCTAATAGGATTTGTAATTCCTGTAATAGGATTTACAACTTCAACAATGATATTTATAACTAAAATTGTAACCTATTACTAATGGGATTTATAACTCCTGTAATGACATTTGCAACTCGTCTAATGGGATTTATAACTTGAACAATGGGATTTGTAACTCCTGCAATGACATTTACAATTGAAATTGTAACCTATTGCTAATGGCATTTGCTACTCGTCTAATAAGATTTGTAACTTTAACAATGGGATTTGCAACTTCAACAATGACATTTATAACTAAAATTGTAACCTATTGCTAATGGGATTTACAACTCCAGTAATAGCATTTGTAACTCGTCTAATGGGATTTATAACTTTAACAATGGGATTTGTAACTCCTGCAATGACATTTACAACTGAAATTGCAACCTATTGCTAATCGGATTTACATTTCCTGTAATGGGATTTACAACTTCAACAATGACATTTACAACTGAAATTGTAACCTATTACTAATGGGATTTACAACTCCTGTAATAACATTTGCAACTCGTCTAATAGGATTTGCAACTTGAACAATGGGATTTGCAACTCATGCAATGATATTTACAATTAAAATTACAACCTATTGCTAATGGCATTTGCAACTCGTCTAATGGGATTTACAACTTTAACAATAGGATTTGTAACTCCTGCAATGATATTTACAACTGAAATTACAACCTATTGCTAATGGAATTTACAACTCCTGTAATGGGATTTGCAGCTTCAACAATGGGATTTGCAACTTTAATAATGACCAAATTAGTTTTGAGTTCTATACCTTATATCCAATGCAAGTCTCTAACATACCAAGCTCAGTGTGTCTTAAAGTGAAGAGGTTTCAGAGGAATTTTATATAGGGAAATAGCCAAAACTCGTATAGATTTCATCCTATAGGATGGAATCGAATTGTTTGCCTAAACTACATGGAGGTCTCGGGTTCACTACAATCTGCTAATTCTTGCATCACTACATACAAAGATATTTGGAAATGAATGGGTGCAGAGCGTATTCGAGTATTTATGTGCATAGCTTTCAATAACTGCCTACCCACTAATACTTGGAAAAGAAAACTGTCGTCTACTAATGATTTATGTCAATACTGCAACAACAATACCAAGGATATTCTTCATATTCTCTGTGATTATACTTATGCTAGACAACTTTGGATTCGCTTAGTCCACCTAGGTAATGTTCTTCCTTCTATAGAACATTAAGAGATTGGTGTGCTTTAAACCTTAAAAGAGAGTTAGGATCAAATGGTATTAGCAATTAGAGACTAATCTAGGGAGTGTCAATTTGGGAGGAATCAAGCTACTTTTGATGATAATTTCATAAGGCCCATAGACCCTCACACGATTATATTGCAAACCTAGAAGTGTTTTGTACAAATTCAAGATGAACATTTAACTAATGATTTAACTTCATCAACTCCTCATGGATGACAACCTCCCCCTTCATAAATGTTGTTGGGGCCCTAACGACATCTCACAATAAGGCTGGATGTGGTGGAGTGCTTCGGGATCTACATGAAGTTGGGTTGTTGATTTTACAAACACATTTGGGTCTTGCAGTGTAATTGAAGCAGAACAATATGTTGTTTACAAAGACTTAAAGTTAGCATAGATCTTGGATTTAAGAAAGTTATTCTTGAATCCGATGCTAAGAATGTGATTAAAATGTTAAAAAATAAGAGTGACAATATTGTCTACAACTTGTTAGTTTCACAAATTCACAATTTATTAGAGCTTGCATGGAATTTAAAACTTCAATATATCTCTAGAGATCAAAATAAATTCACAGATACACTTGCAAAAAATAGTTTGATCACTACATCTTTATTGGATTCTTGTCCTATGCATTTGAGGTATCTAGTTATTAATGAGTGTTTAAGATTTAACCCCCAAATAGATTAATTTCTTTTATTTATTGGGCGTATAACATTCTCTTATAACAAAAAAAAAAAGATACCATTTTGATTGAGAGAAAATCTTTGAAGAAATAAATTTTTAAAAAAATGTTTATCTTTACATAACCAAATTGACGAGAGTAATATTACAGAATGAAATCATTAATTTACTCTAAAATAACATATAAAGTATAAACCAAGGGAATCACCAAAATAATATATAAACAGATCAAACAAAATTTTTATATAGGCATAGATTTAACATATTTATGCCTTTTTTATAATTAATTTGATCTATTTAATTGTAATAGACTAATAGGAGGTGCGTAAGAATCGTACGTTAATATTAGTTGCTGTCAACTTGCAAAAAAAGCATAATGAGTTATTACTTAAAATAAAGCTCAAGAAGCTTCTTCAAAGTGTCAAATAGACTGGTGAAGGGATTAAGCTCGAGAGGGGACTTGAGTTGCAGGTCAGGAAACTGATTGGTTAGCGCTTGCTGCATTCCAGACATGGACATCATAGCTGCCAGCTGACTGTTCGACATTACTTGACAATCCTGAGGCGTGTTTTTTATTTCGCTGGGATCATATCCAAAATTTGCAAGATAAGCTTTATACTTGTCTATAAATTCAGGTCCAGGGTTTGGTGTCCTTGAGTATATCTGAGATATTGATTGAATGCATCAATCCCAAGTATCAATGGGGGAGATAAAACAACATTTTAGCATTGGCATTACTAAGTAACTTAGAATTTAATCCTCTTTCCAAAAATTATTTATAAGCCTTCACTATAGCAATTGATTCTGCAAAGGGGCTCGTGCCTGTACTTGTAAACCATGTGATATAGGTAAAAATAAGACAAGGAAAAAAGTTGGAATGAATGATAGCTTATCTGACAAAGATACCTGAATGAAACTTGTGTCTTTTGCTCCTGAAACAAGAGAGAAATTATCATAATCAGTAGCGATCACATCATATGGCTCCTTGGGGATGAATGGCAATGTGGGAAATCGGAGATAGCACTTCTCTTTAATCATTTCTTGCTTCTCCAGTTCTGTCTCTTTTTTCTCCAAATCTTCTTCAGAAAGACATTGAACCCTTCCCCTAATTCCAGTTATAAATCCATCAGGTCCTCCATGAACACAAAAGGTATCAACTTGAATAGAGGGAGTCTCCCTATCAAATGTATACACGCCCTGAAACGTTATTTGACTACCCAGATTAATGGCAAGAAGCTTATGGACTCCAAACCTAATAAAAACAACAGTGTAATCAATTTAAGCATCCACCATACTGAATGAGAAGGGTTATTTCTAAGACATTACAACTGATATAATGAATGATTCTTTGAGAATTATTCCACAGTCCGTTTGATGAACAATCAAGAACCTTATCATTTGTTTGGGATGATCAAGTTCCCCTCCATTTTCTTCCTATACTGTTATACCCCTTGTCATCAATTTTTTCCTCTCTCTCCCTTACTTCTATTAAAGACTAATATTGCAAATTTTACTTTTCAATCTCTTCCACTCCATTGACGAGGTTAAGGAATTGATTCTATTACCATCCACTTTTTATTAAATTTCCGAAAGTTGAAGCGGGAACTCTTCTTCCCACTACATTCTGTTACGCACTTCTTCATTAGGGCCTGTCTAGTACACGAAATGGAAATGATTGGAAAAATTGAATAGAATGAAAGAAAATTGATTTTGAAGATGCAGAACGATTCTCATATTCTTATTTTAACAAGCAACAGGAAGCATTAGGAGATAAACTGTTGAAGTAACAACGACCAGAGTATAATAAACATTGCAAAACCTCCTCTCTACCAAATGAGACACCATTTTCAAAACTCCCAAACAAATGGATCCCTCTCTGCTTTCAAACAGTAATATGTTAAGAATAAGAGGAAGTCTAATAGGGAAAAAGTTACCTTTTCCCTAAGATAAATGTCTTCCTTAAGATTCATAACCATACTAATTTTAGCTTTTACCTGAGTGCAATGGCAGTCTTCTTGACCTTGTCCAGCAAATCCCCTTTTAAGTGAAGCTACCTCAAACCATCTTCCAGAATATCTGACAGGGTCAAAATCCTTGGTTGTCATGCCCCTCATCATCATGAGATTTCTACCATCATCAATTGGAAGTGTAACTCCATTATTGTTACTGGCACTGGCAAGCTGGCATGTATTTTGTTGAGATAAATCTGCTGCAGCAGACTGCTGATGAAATAACAAGGTGAATTCACAAAACCTCATTGAAGAGACATATTTTCCAGTTCCTCTACAACAAACCATAAATTCTAGTATGTAACCTTCTTAGAAACGTCTCCATGGATGATATAATATATAATAACTAAAGACGACAACAAGGTGCATTCATAAAATTTCTACAAGTAGGGCATCCCCAGAAAAATATAAGGTATTCTGTAAGATCAAAACTTCAATGTTAACAATATCTTCCCTTAAAAATCTTCTAACCTGGGAAACATGAAATACTAAAATTACAGTTAAACGCGAGCACAAGGGCTTTTGCCGATGCTGATGCAATTTTTGTGCACCTTTATGACTCAAATGTGCATAATGTTTTTTTTTATGAAAAAAAAAATACGTAAGCAGAAGATCACATCTAATTAGACCTGGTGTTGTAACACTCTGGATCTCAAATACAAACCTGATTTATGGGAGAAATGAATATCAAGGAAGCAGCAAGACCAGATAATACATGCTTCGAGAGGAGCTTACGTGATAAAGGGCTCTCCAACGAGCACTTAACCAATGTTTTCCCTGTCACTTCCCTGCATTTTGGGAAATAACATTTTATCATATTGGAAAAAACAATAATAAAATAAATAAAAACCAGTCTCGTACAAAAAAAAATCTTAGTGTATTTCCTGTTTCAGCAAGAGAGTGAGATAGTATGTAGCTACTACAAAAGAAGAGACAAAAACTTTACTCAGAATCCCACTAAAACGAGCTACAGTTATTTACCATATTGCTAAAACTGAAAGATTATCACATCGCAATTGCATCAAAGAAAAAAAAAACAGAAAAAGAAAAAGATTTGAAGCATAAGAAACTGCAACTAATTTTAAAGGGAAGAGCATCAAATTGCTGCCAGAAAAGAGAAGGAGGATTTTAACCGGCGAATTGGAGGATAGGGAGAAAACTTAAGTAGAGGAGGTGATAATTGCAGAAGAACCTCCACCATATCCTTTCCTTCTTCGTATCCAGTGCCCAATACAAAGTGTTTCTCGGTTGCTTGTGTGTGTTGTGCTGCGATCAGCTGGGATTTACGTTGTCCATAGTGTTGATTCTGTTGAAGTTACAACCATGTATAATGTATCATCTACAAGAGGTGAGAAAAATCTTCAAAATCCTCTGGAAACGTTAATGTCAGAGGCCCCCTTTATGAAACTGGACCTCTCTAATGGCCCAAACAATAAGCCACTAGTTTCGCTTATTCATGTCACATGCTCTAAGCCCAATTTCACCCATTCCACATTTCCCTCTATCTGCACTTAATATGCCAAAAGAAACCCTGCATTAAGATTTTAGTGGCTCTTTTACCCATATATCCCTAGCTACTTTGTCTGCAAGCTGCGTGCCCTTTTAAGATTTTAATATACATTTCCATTTTTGTGATAAAACCCTACTTCTCAGGCGACATACACACACGCCATAAACTCTTATAATTTGCATCATTTTTTTCCATTAAAATTTAAAAGATGCTGCATATATCATTTCAATACTTCAAAGTCGTGTGGCTTTGCACTTTCATTTTCATTTGGAGTATTTTTTTTTTTGGTTACATTTGGAGTATTATGAATCACCCACCTGGCGCACACATTATGGGCCCTTGAACGGCTTATAATATCTTTAATCCTTATCCTAACTAATTTCGACAAATAACAAAAAAACAACTAAGGCCCTTGTCCTCATCAATAATCATCATCAACAGCATTCATTATTTTATGTTACTCGATCGAATTATATTTGCTTGTTTAATGACAATAACAATGATATGCTACATGATTTGGTGAACCTTGTTGTTCAGATGTCGATTTGTGCCACATTAGGTATCAGATATTATTTTATAATATTTACATTTGAAAAGATAATTAAATTCCACATAAATTAGCCTTACTAAACGTTTCACATCTGTTTGATTCTCTCTTATCTGCCATCGAAACATATCCACTAAACGCCTACGTGAACTCAAGGTCTTTTTCGTCATTACAAGCCTCCATTGTTGTGTTCTATGTGTTCTGCGTAAGAGCATTGTCATGGGTTGGTGCTCCCATGAAGGAGAAATTGTTCATGTTCAGGATTTAATCCAAATTTTTCAGATATTTTGTTTAGTTTTCGTCATTTTTTGAAATGAATTATTGCTAGAATGTGCTGTGACTATTCGTGTTGTGCTGAAATTTACAATCCATCTATGACTGTGTTCATGACTTGTCTAATATGCCCTTTCTTTCTTTTCTTTTTTTTTCTCACTCGATTTACCGAAATTTTACCTCAACTACATCTAGATCTGATCCACGTCGTGCACCTGGTTATGGTGGGTGAATCTCCTAACTAGAATTTTTTACATACGCTAAAGCTCAAACTCGAGACCTCGCTTAAACAATACCGAACCGCTTACCACTAGGATCAACCCCTGTTAGTAATCTGCCCTTTCTTTTATTTGTTTCTATGCGAACTGTGATCATTCCGAAACGGGTGCAGCATATTGCCAATGGATATAACTTTTATTTAATTGTATATAAATTATTTTTATTTTTATACAAAATAAAAATATTTATATATGATTAAAAATATAATATACATAGTAGCTAAGAATAGTACCTGCTCAAGAATATAATATATATAGTAGCTAAAAAAAGTAGTAACTGCTAAAAAATATAAATTATTAAAATATTTATAGACAATGAATTTTATAATAAAAAAATTTTAATAATTTTTCCTAATTAAATCCCACAACACTGTGCATCACGCCCCACGCAACACGCCCCACGCCCCACGCATACGTGAATTCTTAAAATAAGGCTAAGATAAAAACGTGTGGGTCACCCAAAAAAACCCGCCAAATTAAGCAAGTCATACACGCCCAAGAAAATTTAGCAAGAAACTTGTATTTGCTATTCTCTCTGTTATTGGGTTGTTTATCTGCATTTTTCTTCTTTTGGTGAGTGGGTCATTTACTCATTTATCCGCCTTATCTATATAAGGCTTTTCCTTACTCTCATGTTTATCTATTTTTCAAATATAATTATCTAATATTTAATATTAATAGATAAAATTTAAATATTGTTAACTTAATTGAGATGTCACCACGATATTTTTGACCCTCGCAAAATCTATTGTCATAGAGTGAAAAAGTGTGCCTTATGATTATAAATATTAGCCTTCTAATACAATAACAACAATAAAAGCCTTATCCCATTAAATAGAGTTAGCTACATAGATCATACAACGCAATTGTACTCTATTAAAAACTGAATCTTTAGTTAAGTTATTAACCAGGAGATCCCGCTCAATGACCTCGTTGAGCGTTCTCTTTGGCTTTTCTCTATTCCTTTTAACCAGGCTCCATACGATTTGATCCACCCTCCTCACTGGCGCATCCCTTGGCCTTCTTTGTACGTGTCCAAACAACCTAAAACGGTTCTCTACCATTTTCTCCTCAATAGATGCCACTCCAACTCTTCCCCGAATTTGTTCATTACGAATCTTATCTTTTCTTGTATGCCCACACATCCATCTCAACATCCTCATCTCAGCTACCCCAACTTTATACTCTTGCTGTCCTTTTAAAGCCCAACATTCACTTCCATAAAGCATTGCTGGAGCAGTGCGATAAAACTTTCCTTTTAATTTATCTGATACTTTTCAATCACATATAACCCCAGTAGCCTTTCTCCATTTAAATCACCCAGCTTGAGTTCTATGATTAACATCCTCTAAAATTTCACCATCCTTCTGTATAATTGATCCCAAATATTTAAATTTATATATTTGTGGAATAACTTGATCTCCCAATTTGACCTCTAAGTTATTTCTAACTTGCCTCTTATCAAAATTACAATGCATATATTCAGTCTTACTTCTACTCAAACGAAAACCCTTCGACTCTAAAGTACTTCTTCATAACTCAAGTTTAAAATTAATCTCTTCTCTTGACTTTACCACAAGAATTATATCGTCTGCAAAAAGTATGCACTTAAGGATTTCTTCTTGAATAGGCTTGGTTAGAACATCCACTACTAGATTAAATAAATAAGGACTCAAGGATGATCTCTGATGAAGATCAATCTTTATAGAAAAATCCTTTGTTTCGCCCTCAGACGTTCTTACAATAGTTATTACCCCCTCATACATATCCTTTATTACCTTAATATATGGCATGCGCACACCTTTCTTTTTCAAAGCTTTCCAAAGCACCTCCTTTAGTATTTAGTTTATTTTAGACTTTGTACAACTCTTGACAATTTAATAGCCATTTTAACAAACAGATGTATTCCCCAAAGACCCCCTTAAATATTCATTACACGGCTTAGATTGTCTATGTAAAATTGCATCAAGTATAGATGTTATGCTAATTTGGTAGCACGGACGTGTTTGATTAAGCTAAGGGAGCACCAAATGGGACACAGTGTTTTTTTTTTTGGCCTGAATCAAATGAGACTAAGAGATAGAAACAAAGAGGAGTATTATATTTATTTATGGGAGTTAGTCATATGCCATCATGGGACATTATTGTGTGTGCCCAGATTCCCTCAATAAATTAACACTCATGCGCTGAGATCTGATGGGGTCTGGGTGGTCGTGTGAGGAGAAAACTTGAATTATTTTCTCCATTCATTAATTTGTCTGCTTCCCCTGTATCCTCTACCCTTACAGCAAAGATGGTGTGTGTGTGTATCACTTAAATCAAAAAGTTATATATAGACTTGCCATAACTAATCTGGTAGCACATTGTTTCAAAGTTTCACAAAGAATTTACCAAATTTTAAATTGAAGTCCTCATAAAATTGAAAATAAAAAATGTCTAAATTAAGTCATCATAACTCGTAAAGGCATTCTACTCGCTCTTGCACTTTGGGAAGGAGATAACTACAAAACATTTTTTCACGCCCCACCCCAGACACCAAAGGTTGGTGGATCCAATGATGGCCCCAAAAATATATGAACATACATGGGTAAAGTGTTGTACAAGTTAATTTAAGTGTTTAATTCACCTAATAGAGTTAAATATGCAGAAATCCTAGTTTCTCATAATAAAATAAATTAAAATTAAAATTTTTATTAGAAATCTAGAAAATATACCCATGTTAAATACTCCTTTAAATATAATTATTTTTATTAGAAATCTAGAAAACATACCCATGTTAAATACTCCTTTAAATATAATTATTTTTAATAAAAAAATACATGTTAAATTTAAGAGAGTTCAATTAGATTTTTATTGTATAATATTTGTGTAACTTTTGTACACGATGGAGTGTACAAAAAATAAATTAATTTTCATATAATAAGATTATATTTTTGTTATTTCTGTTTAATAGCATGTACTTTTATTCATTATTTTTATTTAATTATGTTGGAATGTATACTTTTATCTTAAAAATTTTATAAGAAAATTTCTAAAAATATACTAGTTGAATTTTAAAATTTTAAATTAAGCATTACTACAAAAGTATGTTATTATTTATTTTATAATAGTAGTCAATAATTTATAAAATATAATAAATAAATTGATTTAAAATTTTAAAATTTAAGTAATATTTTTTTTATAATTTTTTCAATTTCGTATATCTAAATTTAGATGTTTGGTTTAACTTATTTTAAATTATTTTATGTTATACCTAGTAAATATATCAGAAAACTCTAATTTCATAAAACGCAAAAATAATTTTTGAAAGTGTTGCCAAGCACCCGCAATTGGTGAAAAAAAAAAAGGAATGATATAGTACAGCTTTCGCGTTTATCCACAAGCCTCGCTCAGTTGATGGCCGAAAAAAGTTCACTCTGTGAGCCTGATTTAGATCCACCAATTAGAGTTCATCATTTTCTGATAATTTGTCTTCTTTTTTTATTTTTTGGCCAGTTCTCTACAATTTGTCATTAGCCATGCCAACATATTGATGTTTTCTAACACTCACACATTTTTCAATATTATAAACTAAAAACTAAAAATATATATCTTTCGGCCCGGAAAAGACTACTAATATTTTTTTTATATATAAAAATTTTTAGAAAATAGTTGGGATCACCCATGATTTAAAGGTAGGACAAAATCTCCCTTCCTCCTAGGTGATACTAATATCAGGCAAGACGAACTATCAATTATTCTTAGGCGTAAACCTATGCACCCAAAAATTAGGATGCCTCCTCAAATATCGTGACTGAAACTATAACAAAATAATACTCCTCAAGATCTAACACACTTCAAATAATCGTATCTCTCGTCATTTTGCTAAACTACTAATATTAATATATGATCAACGTGCTATTAATTCCTGCCATGCCCGACTAGTTTAGTGCTGGAATCTAACTTGCTTAATTTTTATACATGAATATTCCTTACTGTTGTTCCCTCTTTCCGTACCACACAAAATTGAAATAAATTGCATTTGCTGTGTGAAAACATTTCATTATATGTTTTGCTAGTTAATAATGATAATATAAGTCGATGGATGCCACACCATAAGGGCGTGCACCCTAGCACAAAGGATTAATAACTTCTTATCTTGGAAAGAACAAGCCTCAAAAGATGCTTATGCGCAGCGCATGTCCACAAAGTAGATTACATTCCTTCTCTCGTTCCGTGCTTTACCCAACTTACCACTCCTAGATTCCTGCATTCACCAAATTGCCACTCCCTCCGTCGCGATTCAAGAAGCCGGCAATTCGGACCCTTTATTGAAATAGAAATACCGGTCAACTGCCCCACTATTAAAACAGTGACCTTCTCGGTCCGTTAGTTAATTAGTTACCCGACACAAACATCTCTTGGAGACACAATCGCGCACACCCAACTAATTAGCTATGAGAATACCAGAAGCTCTTATTCTTCCTCCTCATGGCCAAAATCATTCACAATACCACTGAAAGGATGACTCGTTTTTGCCGCAAAATTGTTCCTGTTGATGTCCGGTGGAGCGTCATCGAAAAGGTATCGTTTATTGGCCGTTTCTTCCAATTCATCTGGGATAGGTTTCTGGTCTGCTCCGTTGGCAAACCGGCCCGGTACCGGAGATTACCTCTGGAGGACTCTCCTTTGATGCCGGCCACAGCAACAGCCAAAGTTGATGGAGTCGTCGGAGATCACCCTGCCGTTACAGATTCAGATTTGGTGAGCCTGAAGATCAGTTTATTGGGTGATTCTGATATAGGAAAAACTTCTTTTGTGGTAAGATTTCCCTTCAGTTTTCTTACCCTTTTTTTGCTAGATCATAGTATTGTTTGGTATAATTTATAATCTAACTGTTCATGAGTTGAAACGATCCATGACAAGATATTAGAGTCTCTGTAATCCCTACCACTTCTATTTTACGAATAAACAAAGAGTTTCAATCACCCATTGCATAATAAAATAGAATTAGCCAAGTATATGATATTAGCATTTCGCTTAACATATAGTTTTTTTTTAAATTATTTGTCAGATCAAGTATGTAGGGGATGAGCAGGAAAAGAGGAGTTTGCAGATGAAAGGACTAAATTTAATGGACAAGACTTTGTTTGTTGGAGGAGCTCGAATTTCTTTCAGGATATGGGATGTTGCAGGTGCTTCCCAAAATTCAAAATCCAACTTTACTTTGCATTTTTGAATCAGTTCTCAGATTCTAAAATAATGTACGATGCAGGTGACAAAGGATCATCAGATCAAATTCCCATGGCTTGTAAAGATGCCGTAGCTATTATGTTCATGTTCGACCTTACCAGTCGATCTACACTGAATAGGTAGATTCATTGCAGTCAATTTACATTATACAAACGAAAACAGATATTAAACTGATGGATGATTTTGAAATTTTTTTTCATATCCCTTTCTTTAACTGTGATTTGGTAGAGAATCAATTTGTAGACTTGAACTGTGAAGCTGCTCAATTTTTGAGCTAGTTAAAGATTTATGGATTGTATTTGCTTATTTTTTGCAGTGTAGTTGGATGGTTTAGTGAGGCAAGAAAGTGGAATCAGGTAACCAAATTGAAATTTGCAAGGCTAATTCTACTTTCCTGATTAATTGAATGGATCAGTTAGACGACTCTGTTTCCTAAAGCTAATATCAATCCCTCATATGGAAAAAGATTGAAGGTGGTACAAAAAGCCTATATACCATTCATCACCGTTGTTATATAAATATTAGAAAGGACTCAATGACATCAATTTCTTTCATTTTTTTTTTAAATGGAATAGGATGCCGCTCCAAGACCAAGTTAGGATTTGTTTAGTGATATAAGACCCCACTAAATTCCTTTAAATCTTGAGTTTGAGTCCTGTAAGAGACACATGTGCTATAAGAAGATTAGTTAGTTACTCAGTTATCTAGTAATAGGATTTAGAAAAAATATCATATAATTTATATTTTGTATTAATTTATTTCTGTCACCGTATGCATAAAATTGTCAATTTGAGTTCTAGTATATTATATAATTTTAGAGAATTTTAAAAAAGAAAGGATTAAAAATCGACTATGAATGCTAAATTTTAATCTTCTGAACTTAAACTGTTATCAAATGGGCGTGAAGTAATAAAGAAATAAATATAAAGAAAATAAATTAAAAAAAAAAAGGTAAATCATGCGTTCTTATTTTTATGTCACATTTTTGTTTCACTCAGCGAATAGTTTAATTTGAAAGAATTCAAATTTTTGATTATTTAGTTTGAAGATTATGATGCATAAGCAGGTTTTTCTACATGCAGATGGCACTTCCTATTCTGATAGGAACGAAATTTGATGATTTTGTTAGACTTCCCCCTGACGTTCAATGGACCATTGTCACCCAGGTAAGGGCGAAGACTAAAAGGCCTTCCAACTAGGTGTGATATTTTTTTTTAATCTGATGCTCTTAATTTAAAAATTGAAAGTTAACACGTTTTTCTAGAAAGTGAAAGGCTTTATTATAAAAAAAAAAACAAAGAAAGAAAGAAAGTGAAAAACTTTAGGTTTTTGAGTAAATTCATTGTTAGATAATCTTTTGAAAGAACAATTTTGTTTTATAAATACTTTTGAAAGAGCTAAATAATCACAAATTGTACAGCAATATTGCACATAATCTTTTAAAACCAATATAATATTATCTTTTTGAATAGTCAACATTGAGTCAGCTATTTTAAATCAGGGAAAAAATTGATTTAAGGCCAACATTTTAATATTACTAGTTTTGAAAGATTATTACGTGCTAAGTATATTGTTTCATAATTATCTTCTTGTGGTTACTCATGACTTATTTTAGAAGTATTTTTGGTGCAAAAATACATTTGAATGCTTGTAAAAGTACTAGTATAACAAATTAGGTGGCATACAATGGCGGGAGCTAATTAAAGAGAAAGAAAGTGTTTTGAATAATGGAATAATTATAAATGGGATGATGAAGAATATGTGTGGTGCGTTGAAATGAAGTCGTGTCTTGATGGGTTTAAAGAGAGAGTGGGGTTTGGAATCTTGGCACTTTGGAAATTAGGAAATAGAATTCTTTGGGTTTGCGCGTGAAGCATAAGCAATGATTAAAGTCATATATAGGTATAAATTAGCTTTCTGTTTTGATTGAATATTGTTGTGATGGATGACACAGGCGAGGGCATATGCGAGGGCAATGAAGGCGACACTATTTTTCTCGAGTGCAAGACACAACATTAATGTCAACAAAATCTTCAAGTTTATAATGGCCAAGCTCTTCAACTTGCCTTGGACGGTCGAACGAAACTTGACCCTCGGAGAGCCCATCATCGACTTCTTCTGATTCATGTACTTGTATTCTCTGTCTGTGTATGTATATATATAGCCCAAGCAGCAGCAACCCAAAATTCACTCACCTTCAACTCCTAATATGCTAACGTACTCCTCACTCTGTTTTACTTATTACTCTCTGCTATTTACACCAAATTCTCTCGTGCTTGTACTGTTAATCCTAATCCAAAGACAGATACAAATATCAACATCATTCACACTCATGTTAAAACAGAAAATTTTTAGTTGAACGGCAATCAATTTTTATCATTATAAATTCGTGTGACGTTTTGGATGGTTCTGAAAGGAAGGGTCCAAAAATCTTATCTCGGATTTCTAAAACATTATCCACAAGAGGCACCGCAAACTCACAATGCCTTATTTCTATAAAGTCGAACTCCTGCAGAACGCAGAAGAAGATTTTGGCTATTGCGTAGAAGCTCTCTCTAGTTTGGATGATGGTGACTCATCACTCAAGGTTCTTCTCTCTCTCTCTCTCTCTCTCTCTCTGAAGATATTGTTATGGACTTACAATAGAGATGGTTTGTGTGATTCGTGTTTCTCTACTGGTTATTTATCAATTAGTATCAAAACCAGCATTCAAGGGAATATGAATTCCATTCGTAAGTAGTATTGAATTTAGCATTTCTTTTTGGGGCCCCCTACTCTTGTAGTCTTGGTATGATCTTAGATAGACAGTGAGCATCATTACCATTTTCAGGAAGGATGGCATTCATATCTGTTATTGAATTTTGTTTCATTATAGGATCAACTCCTACTAATCCCCTCTTGCCTGCTTCCTGCTACAAATCAAATTTCAATTTCTTAACAAATACGCACCAAAAAAAAAAAAAAATATGCCACAAGCCCACCACAACTAATGACTCCTCATTCATATACCTGTTATTATCACCTGAGTGTGATGCTGGCCTCCCAAATTTAAACAAAAATAAAGGTTACTTATATTGTCTTATTGACTAATTTACTTCTTCTCTTATTAATTTTTTATCTCGTTAAGTTTTTTTAACATGTATTATAAAATATTTTATTATCTTTAATATAAGATATATTTAATTAATTCGATTAGATTAAAAAAAATAATTAAATTAGTTAATATAACATACTTTTTTTAGAACACCACAACAATCTTCTTTAATTTCCTTCATTCTTCTCTTATTTGATTATTGTTTAGGGAGTATGAATAGAGATAATATAAGAAAAATATATATACATATAAAAAATAGGTCTTATATTTAAAATTAAGATCAACTATCTAATTATGTTATATATTAAGTACAGAAAAAAATATTATTTTAGCAAAATTATATATTTAAACTTCAAAAAATACTAAATACATAAGTTTACATATTTAAACAATTTAAAAGATATGTGTTAACTTTTTAGGTGACAAATGATTTTCAAACAACTTAGACTTTTGATACTTAACGATTGGATGAATAAAAATAAAATATTAAAAACAGAAGACAGTTGTTGTAATGATAATGAATGCCAATATGGATGACGTTTGTATTAACATTTATTATTTTCTAGAATCTTTTTCTATCATTTTCTTTTTATATTATGTAACTATTGATTCTAGGAGAAGCTTGTATAAGTTTTTAAAAATAAAATAGAACCATTCATAATTAAGATAAAATAGAAGGTCCGTATATTATAGTCACATTATTATGCAAATTATAACATGAAACAACATTTGCATTCTTGTCCATATGATACCAAACATAAAATATGAACTATGATATTTTATTTGAAAGAATGCAGTCAACTAGAACAGTAAAACAGTAGATGTATAATTGTCAAAAATGGGTGGAAAACTCCTTCCATTGCACAACTCAATCAGTCAGCCGTGGTACATAACAGCCAAATTATTGAAATCCAGAAAGAACAATGTTTTGAGACATTATCCTTGGCCTATTCCAAAAGCATAATAACTCAAATGTATCACTCAAGAAATACTAACTAATATATGTATAAAGATAATGTTTCCTCAGCAGTATTATTATTATTATTATTCCATCATTATTATCTACAGTGCACAGTACCGGCTCATCCTTGTTTTCCCAAAATCCAGCAGTCACATGTTAGATGAGGGTAGGTCGAATGAGGAACCTCAATTCCTCTACTCTATTGCTTTGCCTGCAACGAGAAATCAGAATAATGTAGGTTATAAATATCGATCATGTTAAATAAAAATATCTCTTTAGTTTATAAATAGTCTTTTTCTTCCGAGGACCCACACGGCATCATCTGTATGAAGGAATGAACCAAAGCATATTCTCTAGTCATACAGTGCGGTCAACTTTGGAGGTTCCAAAAAGGTAAGCCAACTCTTCTTTGAAATTGGACTTAGAAAGGGAATAAAGGATGCGCAAATTACAATTCAAAATTAGCTAAGGTAGCAACTCAAAGTCCTACACCTAACCCCATAACAACCATCCCAAGTAATGCATCAACAACCCCCAACTCTCCCCTAAAATTTCCTTTTCTTTGGCATATTAAGCAATTTCTCTTTTCAATGCGTACAAAATAAAATATCCTCATGATATCCTTTCTCAATATTGCCCTTTTCTATTACTTTTCCATCTCTAAAGACGAGGATTTTTTAGTTTCTTAATATGCCGTGTGAGAGGATTTCCCTATCACAACACTACCACAACTGAAACGTATTTTGGAGATCGATTCTTGTTACTTTTATAAAAAAAATAAAAAAGAAAAGTTTCTACCCAAAAAACATAAGAGAGAAGTTCCGCACCCTCTGTAGTCTTCTTAAAACAGCGCAACTTTCTTCTTGAAACAATCGAGGAAGCCAAGATGTTCTTATTACAGCATACTGTTAGATCTTATAGTTTTGTCTATGGAAAAGTCATTGGATCGGGAAAAAAATTAGCTGAATTGACTCATGTGACTGTCCATATCATCCATTCCCTAGCAGTTCCCTAGATTCATTTAATCCTTTTGGCTTCCCGTATTGAATCAAAGAAAAACAAAAATTTCTAACACCTAGAGGTCCCAACTAACCACCACATATCCAAAACTAAAATCTATATCACTTTAGAGGCACTTGAGTCTTTAACCTAATATCTTACACCTAGAGATTGGTCAGCATGTTACTGTTTCATATACAAAATGTTTTTTTCAATTTCTTATCTTTCCTTTTGGAAGTATAACAATTGACATAAATCTAATTTTATATATAAATCAATCTAAAAGAAAACACAAACTTGACCAGAACCAGAAAATACCTGCGAATACAAGAAGGTTCCAAGGATAGCGATAGCTGCTCCAAGGGCATTGATGGGTTGAACTGGTGTGTGGAAGATGATAATTGAGGACACTATGACTGAAATTCGTTTCATGGTGTTCCCAATGCTAAACGTCAAGGGAGAGATCTCATCCAAAGACATGTATGATACCTGATTATACAGATGATAGAACACACTCTGAGCCGCCACCCACCTGATGTTTACAGTTAACAGTCATATATTTATTTAGCCATAAAATGAAGAACTGAGCACTCCAAATGACAGGAGGAAAAGAAAAGAAAAGATAAGAACAGCAAATAGCTCAAAATTCAAGCAAAAAAGGTGCTAATGCGATGTTTCCCGCTACAAATATATATAGAACTGAAATGCGACAAGAGGAGACATTAGCACAAATGAAGTAAATTAAACTGTATTTTTTACATGTACAAGATAATTTTCAAATGGTCAAAAACATTATTAAGGTCTCGTTAACTTTCATAATTAGCTACTGACTAAAGATTTGTTATTCCATTCACAATCAGTCACAAAAGTCGATTCAGGGAATGTAAAATATATAACAACTTTCCTCCAAAGGATGACTGCCAAAAGTATTAAAATTTGTTTGAACCTAATAAGATATTATGGTATCTCTACCGTGACAACGAACATAGTAGAGAGCACATATAAGCAGTCTGTAGGCTGGTGATTACCATACAAATTGCGGTCCAATTTGAGAGAGGGCTGTTTGCCATCCAGCTGCCCACATCTGTGGTCCCTCAACAGCAACTGCGAATGGTGCAAGAATTACGAGAGACAATATAGACAAACAAGCATAGTAGTTCATTCCGCTAACAGACTTTCCCTTCATGCCTCGCTTTGAAAAGATGTTTCGAAACACAAATGCCAGATTTGAAATCATGGCCCCCATAAAACCTGCAGAACCCAGTTCAAAGCAAAAATTCAGTAAGCTGAACACAAATCCTTTCAGAAAAGCAACCAAAAACACATTCTGTCATAAGTAGCATACTCTAATGACATAATTATACAAGGAACTCATTTAATATCACCCTTGCTTTGGATGGCTAATAATGTGCTAGCAAACAGGGAAAAATAAGATACTTTTTAGCCAAAACAAATAGACATGAATTCTCTTTTTCTCAGCTTGACTTTGATATTCAATTTGATTTATCGTGCTATGAAACGCGACAAAATGCAGATATCAAAAGGTCCATCTGAAGAAAAGTTTCTTCATTACCAGTCATGTTGAAATTGAGCTCCGTCACAGCAGCAAGCGCACACCCACCGATGATTGGCACTAAGGACAGATAGACTGGTACTGGGAAGGACTCACCCAGAAGAAATCTGGAGACCAGTACACTGAAAGCAGGCTCACCACTCTTGATGATGTGGGTGAATGAAACTGCAACCTTTGACATACTAACCGTTGCAGCCACATGTCCGATGGTATGAGCAACAGCAACCTATAGGAAAAACAACAAAAATTAACTATGCTATCCAACATCCAATAAAAATGTACATGTCCAACCATTTGAGATCTGCTCAGAATCTAATGAGTACACCAACACAGAATAAAAGAGCTAGTTTTCCAGCTTAAGCGAATTACTCTTCCAACAAAAAATAAAATAATAATTTATTAACAAAACTCATGACCGGACTCCACCAATCTCATGAAAGATGAAAAGCGCTAGTTTTCCAGTTCAGTGAATTACTCTTCCGACCCAAAAAAAACAGAAGAAGAAAGAAAAGAAGAAAAAAATAGTAATTTATGAACAAAAGTCGTGACCAGAATCAAACTAGATGGAAATCCAGGGATATGTCCAAAACACCGGAAATTAACCTTTTCTCAGTACAAATAATATGAACAAAAACATTGCTTTCCCGTCAATTTTGCTCAGGAAACAAACAAAGCCCATTAAACCTACCGGAAAAAGAGTCTTCCAAAACTCAAAATCAGTGTTTGGGGCCTCCGCTATCTTCGTGGCCCAAGAAATCAACATCATAAGAGACCCACATGCGAGTGAGAGCGTTGAAGTAAGCCAAGGGTACGGATACGCATTCAGAACCTTCTTGTTATAAATATTGAATACCACGTTCAGAGCCCACCATGTTGCGAAATATATTCCAATTTTCAACCTCTTGGCTGCCTCCGATGGCGTGCTTGATTCAATGTCTGATCGGTCAGCCTCAAAAGCTTCGCATCTGATGGAATCTCCACGAGGATTCACTGACGGAAGATTCAAGTTTGAAAATTTCTTAGTCGGAGAAGAAAGGTGCAAGGGTTTGTGTACTGAAACCAGAGATCGCTCAGCTTTTCCCTTGGGTGCAGAAGGTAAAAGCAAGATTGACTGAAAGGGATTCGACTGTTTTCTCCGAAGAAGAACATCAGAACAACTGAAAGATACACCAGGTTGTTTGAGAGAGCAAATCATCGCGAATAAGAAGGGAAAATTAGAAGTTCCGACAAAAGATCACAAAATTGAGAAAAGTACGAGAGACGAATAACAGATTCTGTGTCAGAGTTATGAGACGAGCTTAGAGAAACTCTGAACACTCGTGACAAATGACAATAACCGTGATCGGAGCTGTTGACCTAATGTCTCTTGAATCTGAAAGGTTTAGGTAATTGGAATTACGGGAGGAAGAAACGATAAATAAGGTAAAAGATCAAACGCAGACAATGGGGCAGTGAGTGAAGGAATAATGGGCCTGTTTGATAGGATTTTAAAAAGGGGTTTATAAAAGAATAGTTTATGAATAATTTATGAAAAAAAAATTTTAAAAAAAGTTTATGAAAAAAAAGTAGTTTTGAACAAAATAGGTGTTTGGATAGTTATTTTTAGAATGACTTTTTATGGTGGTAAATTACCAAAAAGGGTATGATTTGATTTAAAGTAAGAGAGAGGAGGGAGTTAAAGAAAAGAGAAGAGAGAGGAGAGAGGGAAGAGAGGAGAAAGGAGAGATGGTGTAAGAAAAAGTAGGAGATAGTAGAGAGGGTGTAAGAAAAAGTATGAGAGAGGAGAGAGTGTAAGAAAAAATAGGGGTAAGATAGTAATTGGATAGTCCATAAGTGCTTTTACTGTTGAAAAAGTTATTTTAAATAACTTATTCAAAACCATAGTTTTAAACCATGATTTTGTCCAAAAGCACTTATAGATAAATAAGCCTGTTTGTTTTAAAATTTCTCCAAACTAAAATTTGGACCAAAAATCTTTTTAAAACCGCGGTTTAAAGCCTTATCAAACAGGCTCAATACCTTTTGATTCTGTTTAAAGAAAATAGTAAAGTATTTTTATAGAGGAAAAGTGATCATTGGGCTTTTCTTTTTCAATTCACAACTTGGAGGGAGGACCCTGTGCTGCTACGGGTTTGGTGGCAACAGCTTACGGCCGAAGGTGGGGTTGGGTAGATACGTAGAAACCTTCAAAGGCGCTCTTTGAGATCTCAGTCCAACGCATGTCCCCAAGCCGAGCGTCACGTGAACGTCATTTTATTTTAGTAGTACTGAAAATTATATAAACAATTTTAATTAAATTAGTTGCATGTATAACAATTTTGGCTATTGAAAATATTTTCAGTTAACATATTGTTAAAAAATAATTACAATCACAAATTATACAAAGTGTTATAAAATAAAGGAAAATGTAAAAGAGATTTAGGATGAGAGAAATAAGAAGGACAAGAAAAAATTAGAGAGAAAGAGGGGGTAAGTATTATTCTATCTATTCAAACTTACATTCACTTGGTACATATCTACTATTTATAGGTCACAAGTCCTTAAATTCTATTATAAGAGTTACATAAAAAATAAATCTACATAATTGTGGAACATTATAGCATTTGAAGGTTATATGTATTAATCAAAGAAAACTCCTAAGAGACCATTCATTTGTAAGTTACATAGTTTTAGTGTAGAATTTCAAAAGACAACTTATAAAGTTATAGACATCCACACTTAATATTGCAATATTCATAACACTTCCCTTTAGATGTCTATAAATAAATATCATGCCTCATTAAAATCTTTTTAGGAAAAATTCTGTGGGATAAAAATCTAGTGAAGGAAAAAGAGTACACAATATATATTGAAGCTGCCTTGTTAAAAACCTTATCAGAAAAATCGAATAGGATAAAACTTTGTTAAGGAAAAAAAGAGTACAGCATGATTTTTACTCCCCCTGATGATAACATCAGCTTTTCGACATTACTTTCTCAATAAAGTGTGCTATTTTCTCAAGTAGATTATTTCTAATACTTTTTGAGTATATCTTTCTTAGTCGAACCATACATGATGCATTGTCATCATATATTTCTTCAACGTATCTTCTGGATATATTGAATTATCAACACACTCTTCACTTACTTTATGCACTCAAATCTTAATTTTATTATCCATTTTGTATCTGCAAGAACTTAATTTTGCAAATAAAATTATAACATGCAATACCAACATAATATATAAATATAATAGAATAAATATATAGGACTTCTGGTCTATTAAATTTAATATATTTTTATAGACAAAATTATCATAGAAAAAAATCTAATTATTACAAAATTCTTGGGTATTTAACTTTAGACATTTTCTTTATATACTTCAAGAATTTTAAAATCCTTAAAAGATTACCATATAATAAATTTTATTATTAGTGAGCTATATGCATAGTTTATAACAATGTCGATCAGATGCCTATTTTATTTTCTTATACAATCAGACTAATAATATTTATAAAAATTATTACCTCCACCATAGAATTATATTTCTCATCATAATCATCATTAGTTTTTGTGAAAATTTTTATTTTCACATAAATGTTTCTATACTTTATATTTCATATGTTTGGACTGCATGTCCATAATTTTCACATATTGAAATAATATAA
Source organism: Leucaena leucocephala (assembly GCA_037074615.1). Taxonomy (NCBI): domain Eukaryota; kingdom Viridiplantae; phylum Streptophyta; class Magnoliopsida; order Fabales; family Fabaceae; genus Leucaena; species Leucaena leucocephala. The sequence continues at coordinate 24,228,397 of CM073540.1, read as the reverse complement.
TTCTATTTTCATTGTGTCTTTACCCTTTTCCTTTTCCTTTTGGCCAAACATTTTTTTCTGTCTACTTCATATGACAGATTTATATATAAGATCCTCATTTGATCACATGATATTATTATCAAAATCGTTGTCGACAACTTTATCTTTTCAGTTCCATTTTCTTATTTTGACATAACTTATTGAGATCTCTTTATTACATTTCAGGTACCTTGACCTCTTTTGAGGTTTTTGTAAGTAGTCATGTCTTGACATTTTTTTGGAGTACCTGCCTCCTCAATATAACTATCTTAATTGCATGTTCCTCTATTTTTAATATTATATTTAGAACTGATTAGTGTTTAATGCTTCAGGCATGTCTTACTTTTATTTATACTAACTAGACAATTTTCAACTGGAATTTTAGGTTAGTAATTGAATCTAATAGATATTTTGCAATATTTTATGAATACAATATTTGATGAACTTCTGGTTCATATCACTATATTTGAGGATCTACCTTTAATAATAATGTATTCCATTTGTTTCTCTTCTTTACCTACTCAATTTCTCCCCCTCATATTAGGAAAACTTTGTCGAATGGCAATCAACTAATTATGTAGCACAAGCCTCATAAATCTATTTATTTCCTTTAAAAATATCCTTGTGTTTCATTTAGAGACAAACAAGAAAGAGGTTCTTATCTAACATTGATCCCAACTTTCTTTAAATATCCATCTATGTGCATTGTGGTGGATCAATATTTTAATATACATTGTACATTTAAAATATATGACTCCAAAAGTCATTTTTATTGGAAGAATTTTATTGGTTTGATACGTATATGTGCCGTAACATATCAAATCAAATATGCCAACAATGAAATATAAACTTTGTTTTCATAAGCATTGATCCAGTTACTTATTGAGGCATTAATAAATGATTCTCATATTCTAAAATTTGTACACTTAACATAATGATTATATTTATTCAAATAATCTTGCAAATTTCTGATTGCAAATTCATAATAATCTCACATGTAACCATATTATAGATGTATATATCAAATTTAGTAAATTTTTGTATGGCTTACATGCTTTTGAATGGGCCCATATAATATGAATTTGATATATTTCCAGAAATATAAAAATCTGTTATAAATAATAACTAGTAATATTCTTATAATCAATTTTATTTGAGAACAAGCAACACATATGATTTCTTAAATTTTATAATATGTTAGCTATTTATGAAGAATCTTCTGGTTATTCAATGGATGTCAATATATAATCTTCAATAATTTATTAGATTATATATATGTTCTATTATGATCAAACAAATCATGCTAACGATACATCTATTTGGATCGGTAAACTTCTGGTTTACTATAGCCAATAATAAACTTTTCAGTTTTCATAACATATGACTGATTTACAATCTCAATATGACATCCATTTTTGGGAGATCAATTAGACTTTTATGAAGATCTAAACAGAATTTCACCAAATGTTGGTTCACACTTGTATATCAACTATTTCCCTCAAGTGTGAGTCATATCAACATGTTTTTCTTTTTCATGTATTTCATTAATAAGTTTAGATGCTTCTTACTTTATATACAGTCATGGATCTAATGTAGATTTATGGGTCATAATTTTTATTATCAATCATACCTAAGGAATATGTGTATTAGTTCTTTAGGAACTATTTCAATTTTTTTACATAAGTTCTTTAGAAACTATCATGTATTATTACATCACTATATAATAGGATTACTCATTAATAACATACTTCAACATATTGAAAGTACTATAATTATTTATGATATTTAGAGGTACAGTGCAATAAGATCCAATATATCATCAATATTATAATATAAAATAATAAATAATTATGATATTTATATTTTTCTTTCAAATTATCTCAACTATTTTAGTATCTATAAATTTAACTACTATTGATCAATAATTAAGTATCTAATATAAATAACTTCAGATATTACTAATCCTGTATGAAGTAAATTAATAGCCAATAACTCACATAATACACACTATTTTTTTAATATTTATTTGTATCAATGATTAAGTTAGTCATCAAGTATAAAAATTACCTTCAGTTAATGGTCATTCATCCAAAATCTTTGCATAAGTAATGTTACACTGAGATCAACTATATCCAAAAGAATTAAAAATATATCGTTTACCATAGATAAATTCTAGAATTTGAATAATAAGATTAACAAGTAATAACTCTTAGGATTAACATTTACAAATGTTAATATCCAAAAAATAATAAGTTGACTTCCAATGTATATAGTTTATACACATTATATAAATATTTTACTAAAAATCAAAGCACCACCAACTACTTATAATAAGTTCTCATTCAAATTTAATATAAATATATTATTTTTGTTTTTCTCTTAAATATCATAAGAAAGCCCAATTTAATTCTAATATATATGCCCAATAATTTATCATTTAAAAATGAAAGTTGAAAACACATCTCTTGAGATTAGAATAAGATACTAATAACATATATAAGTATATAATTGTATTTGAATCAATGTAATATTTATCATAATTGTATTTGAATCAATGCAATATTTATCACTCATCAAATCCAAATATAAAAGATTATTTGAAGTGAATTTTTGAGATATTATACAATTTTTTTGCAATATTCAAAATATATTATGTGTAGACTAAAACAAATTCAAACACTTAAAATTTATCACCAATGAATCACAATAAAATAAAACTAATATTGAATAATATCATACGAATAAATGAAAAAAATATGTATAATATATATCATCCATTTAATTTGTACACAAATAAAATAATATGTTAATATCATAATATGACCAATAATAATTTCTCTCACACAAATTAATCACAATAAATTTAAACAATAATAAAAATTAAATATCATATATAAATATTACATAGTCCATAGCCTTCTGGGCTTATATTATTTCCTTTTGATAGTTTCTCCACAACTTATTGTATTTGGAGTATAATTATTTTTATCTTTTCTACAAAATCTCATGGTCATTTTGGTATCATTGTCAATTTTGACATTTAATTTTAATAAATTGATACATATTTATCCATATAACTTTTGGTCACATTTTAACATTTGCCTTTTGTCTATACGACTTCTAGTCATATTATAATATTTGTTTCCTCTCCTTTTCTTTTTTTCTTTTTTTTATCTATTTGATTTCTGGTCATATTATAACATTTTCTTTTTGTCTATATGACTTTTGATCAAAATTACGGTTCAATAGTCAAGACAAAATATTATCGGCTGTCAATTGTCAATCTCTTCAATATAATATGATGGTTATTATCACTCTTATAGATCTATTTCAATAGCATATCATTATCAATTTCTCAAAATATTAGTCTTCTAGACTATAACAAAAACTTTCAAAACTATAAAGTTCGAATCATTAGCCTTCAGGGCTTATATAATCATTACATTATCAAATTGTCATAATATTTATCTTACAATACTAAGTATTAAAATAAAAAAATAGTCATTTACCAAAGAAACATATCAATAGTGGCTTCTGGCCATCTAATAAAAAAATTAAAAATATTATGGCTACTGTCCATTTAATAATATAAAATTATAATATCTATGAAGAAAGAGGTGAGATATAGAAGAGATAAATAAATCTATTAAAATATAAATTAATTTATATATGTAGAGAGAGGGTAATATATAAATATAAATACATCAATTTAAATTAGGGCAAGAATAATATTAGAACAAAATAAATTAAATAAATTTAATCTTATAATCAAATAATATAAGGAACAAATAAACTCAAAATCATATAAATTATATTATATAATCATACATAATACTATATATTATGTATCATACACACATATACATACATATATATATACATATACATATATATAAACCAAACAACATAAATACAAACCTAATAAAATAAAAGAAATATATAAATAGCATAAATTATGTGTGTGTCAATTATAACGCTATAAACATGATAATAAAAATATAAAAGATAATATAAAAATAAATAATAAGATAAAACAAATGACAATAGAAAAAGATAAATATAGATAACATAAATAAAAATAATAAAAATAATATGGAACAATAGATAACATAAAATTAGAAAAATAGATAACAAACAAAATAATAGCATAATATGAGATAAATAATATGATAATAAAATATAACAAAAATGATTAGAAAATAATAATCAATATATTCAATATAGTAAATATATATAAAATTAAAGTTGTATATGATATTTGAGTAAAAGAAATATTTATGTAAATAGAGTATTATCATATACCATAAGAACATATAAATATATAAAAAATTTATACCTTAAATTTTTCGAGCGAACTCTTGCCGATAACGTGTTATAAAATAAAGGAAAATACAATAGAGATTTAGGATGAGAGAAATAGGAAGGACAAGAGAGAATTGGAGAGAAAGAGGGGGTAAGTATTATTTCATGTATTCAAACTTACATTTACTTGGTGCATATCCACTATTTATAGGCCACAAGTCCTTAAATTCTATTATAAGAGTTACATAAAGAATAAATCTACATAATTATAAAATATTATAGCATTTGAAGGTTATTTGTATTAATCAAAGAAAACTTCTAAGAGGCCATTTATTTGTAGGTTACATAGTTTTAGTGTAGAATTCTAAAAGATAATTTAGGAAGTTATGAACATCCACACTTAATATTATAATATTCATAATACAAAGAGAGTATTAGTTGCAAATAATTATTTTAAAACCAACCATCTGACGTTAGAACCTAGCTATCATTCCTGATGACTTATTAGTAATACATTAAATCGTTATTTCGATATAATTTTTTTATACAAGAAGATTATGCATCCAAATTAAAAAAAAAAAAAATCATCACCGAGACGTGAATCGTGATTGATGGCAACTGAATACAAGCTCATGAGAATTACAAGCTATTTATATAAAAGTAAAATAGCTTCAAGATTGAAATTGGTTGCAAAACAATACTCTCCCGTGTTTGTCTTCTATATTCTGGCTCTCATTCTAATTTGGCCTCATCTGTGGAGTTCTCTAGAGTTCTCAATCCCCCTGTTCCAACAAGGGAAGAGGATCTTATTAATAGGAATGTAAATAAATAAGATGTTGGAATCTCTGATAAAAGAATGCTAGTTTAGGAGATTAAAGCCCAGTTTCTTACAGAGATTCATTAATAGGCTACAATGGTTACTTCGAAGTGAGTGGTAGGAACGATGGAAACATGATTGACGACTCAATATAAAAAGAAATGAAAACTGAATGCGAGATCCTCAAATCAATTTATCTTATCTTTTATCTTTTATATTTATTATTTTTTTAAATCAATTTATTTAATTTATAAATTGATGTACGATCAAAAATTCCTTTTGATCCTCAATATAAGTATATTAAAGAAAATTAAATAAATAAGTTAATTATAACAAATATAACATAATCTCCTCAAAGTACTCGTGTATAATATTATATTATATATGAGTTTATAAATTAGATAAATTAATATTAAAAAAATAATAAATATTAGATATAAAACAGATCAAAGTCTTATACTTAGAACTAAATTAACCCCTTCAACTAACTCATATATTAAAGATTGAATGTAGTATATTATATATGTGTATTTTGAAGAGATTAAATCGCATTCATCATAATTTACTAATTTATCTCATTTTATTAATATACTCAAATTAATTAAGTAACTCTTATATTAATAATAAAAAGAATCTCAAAATACTAATATTTCGAGGAGTTATATTACATATTAATTAATCAGAAGTATAAGCCCTTTACTTACACGTACGTACGTGTATGTGTGTGTGTATATATATATAATGTAAATTCAATCTCTATGCATCATCCGGATATACTAAAAAATTAGAAAATGGAAAATATGTCATACCCATCTTCCCTATATTTCTAAGATTCAATTTTCATCTACCTAACATAGTTAAACTTTTTTTTGGACTAACATACCCTTCTTTAATAATAACTGGAATTTAAGAATTGTGGAAGAAAATATTGCACTTGTATTTGTGATTTCATAGCTGTTTCTTGACTAGTTGTTGGGCCATACGTAGATTCATATTTTCGCTTCCTGCCTATAAGAATCGGTTTCATTGTTTCGTACAGTTCAGGTCATTTGGTTTTGTCTGTTTCACCATGCACTTGACAAGAAGCATTTAAATGGACATCATAATTCTAATCACTAACCGTTGGCCAAATCCTTGTCAAACTTGCTCCTCCCGATCCTCTGTCCTTTAAAACCCCAAATCAAACAAAACCTTATAGTTGTGTATCAGTATTTTTCCCAGTTTTGCATCTCTGTGCACTAGTCCATGGATTATGCATATCTGCGAACAATATGGGATAATGAATTGCTACTTTGGCGTTTCAGATATTTGGGTGGGTTTTATACATGCCAACTCTACCAAATTAGGGAGAATAACATCTGGCATATAGATTTGTTAGATTTGATAAAAGATTAAGGGTAGGGGAAAGTGGAATTGGGAAGAATAAGAAGATTTGATGGTTTTGGCTAACACTACTAGAAAAAAGTCATATAACGACAGTTAAAAATGATATTTCACAATATTTTTTTGATCAGCGCGAATTCTACCACCGTTATAAGTCTAGCTTTTAACAGCTATTGAAAAACCGCCGTTAAATATAATAATTTTATGGCGATTTTTAGTAAAATCGCCATTACAGTTTAATCATATAATGTCAGCTTTTATGTTAACTGTCGTTAAAGACTTAATTTTTTTTCATACTTTCTTTTAATTTTTCCATCTATACCGCCTTGTATTTGACATAATGAAGACAGACTATAGGCAACAAAGTATAAAATAAGCAATGGAAAAATTCAAATTAAATGTTAATATATAGTAATAAATTGATTCGAATTCTTATTAATATATGCAATGAACCAAAATATAATACAATCATATATACATGGATATTGTACAATCATATATACACATGAAAAGAATGGTTAATTAAGACAAGTTCTCCAAAATAGTTTTTGCCAAAACATCCATTATTGAGTGGATTTGATCATCTTCAAAGCTCATTTTGTTTCTGCTCGAACAACTGCAAGCTAGAAGTAATAGGTAAATATTCAAGATGTAATAAATTGAAAAAAAATCTCTAAATATTGATCAGTTCATACCTTATGTAAGTTATCCGTGATCCCCATCTTAATAATCTCGTGCATTATATAATATTCACACTCAACACTGTCAGGTTGACAGCGATACTAACAAAAGAGAAAATACAGAGCACATTAGTGACTAACTTTTACCCTAGTAAATTTTTGAAAACTAAAACTTAATTATTTGAAAAGTACTTACTCAAGGATAAATCCATGAAGGATTATGACTAACTAGATGGCCTCTGAATAAATTAAAGCCATGCACAGCCCTATCTCCAATTGAAAAAAAAGATATCATATAACTTACTAAATTTACATGTTAACAAATCTATGAAGAAAAACTAGCGTGTTGACAATAGAAAAAATCTCGGTATCTAGTCGTCCAAACAATGAATCGAACTAATACACTACATTAGCTTCAGGAACTATGACAAGCAAAGTCCAATGCGTACTACAAAATATGAACAATGTTATATATGAATGTAGACTAATATATGAACAATGTTATATATGAATGTAGACTAATATGTATGAGTGTGCCAAGTATAAGAGTATACTTACTCTTTAATGTAAGATGCAAAATATATCTTCTTCCTGTTGTGAGTCATAACATCGACCATGTACATAATCCTCGAGCTCTTATCGATGCCTATCTCTTAGACATGTTGAGGACACATGAAGCCATATGTGTCTCATTTTATTTCTTCTAGGCATCTCCGATAGAAGTGACTATTATTAATAGAGAAATGAGTCAGTACTGCACGAATAGTTAAACATAAAGTATTAAAATAAAGTTACAACTTACAATATGGCACACTGGATGACAGTTGAATTCAGCTCCTCAAAATTGAGGAATTACACTATGTCATTCTTATCAAGGGTAAATTTATAAATCTCCTGTGCGATTAAAACCCCGGATGGAATTGTGAAACTAAGTGCTTCCTCTAATCCTACTACCATATAGTGGAGAGTTGCCATACCAAAATATTTTGAGGATATGTTCTCAAGAAGAGGTCTAAGCTTGTCTACTTTTGCCCTCTAAACCTTGGGTTTCTATAGTGCCTTTTATGGTTCTGGGCCCTTTGGGGTTTGCTTCTGAGGCACCTTCTCTGGCACCATCTCCGGTGTGACCCGCTTTCTCAATTTGATAAGATATTTTGACCATATAATATACTACCCTGGAGCTTGCTCTAATATTTTGACATCGTCAGTAGGGCAGGGAATGGGTACAGTGCATGTTCGCTTCTTTATACGCTCTACCATGACCTTGGCATTGCCATCAGAAATTATTTTATGGTGAAGTGTTATGGCATCCTGGTACACAGTACGATGAACAACGAAGGATGTCGTACCTTAGTTTGTCATAATATAGAGACCACACTTTTTTCCCATCATCCTCGGTGTGTTCAGGAGTAGGGTCAGAACCAGATGGTTGGAAGATAAACTTCTCCTTATTGGCGTTACCCTTTCCACTAGTCATCGCAGGAGAACCTTACAAATGTAAACAAAATTAGTTAAGATAAAATACATGTTAAATGTCCCTTGAAATGAAGTAAATGAATATGTTTTTATCTCTGAACTTTAGCCAGGTGTAGGAAGCCCATCCACATCATGGACTGTTGGAGCCTGTCATCCATCTTATGGTTCATCCTTTCCAACTCTGCCTGGCATCCATCTCGAACCTTTTGCAACTCATCTCTGGGTACCATGTCTACGAAAGGTGCACTTTTTCTTTGAAAGGCTGATCCAAAAGAGTCTTTACGTACGACTCTTTTGGGGGGCCCTCTCACTCGACCTGGGTAGTCAAAGGTCCCAATAGCTATCTCTAGGATATCTATTCCTTTTTTAGGAACGAAATACCTTTGGGATGCTTGTTGCTCCAGTACATCTTATAACATATACAAATTATCAAGTTAAATTAACCGAAGAGCAAGTAATAACATATAAATTCTTAGTATTTAAATTAATTACTTACAATCTTCTCAACAACTATAGCAACCTCTGTAATGATATATTGTCCCTTTTTTACCCTCGTAGCCTTCCATTTTTTGATAAGATAGATGCTAGATACTGATGGATGAAGAAGGGTCTAAGGGAGTCGGTTCTGATGCAGTTGTTTGTTGTGTAACCTCCAATTGCTCTTGCATCATTTTCCTCTCAATGACATTATACCCCTTCGACATATAGTGCTGTTACACATTTTTCTTGGCTATTTCTTGATTTCTCTTACAAATAGCCTATGAAAATGAAACAAAGTTATATTAGTTGATTAAAATGTACATTGATTACTAACTAAGTTAATTAAAATCTTATAAGTAATCTCTTCCCCCGCCGTTGACAAAATAATGTCCAAACTTCGTCACTAACATTAGGGTATGTGTCCTTTGGATGCTCCCCCATTTTACTGCCTTGGAGATTTTCACAAGGTTCGACTTATAATCCCTCCACTGTTCATCGCATTATTTTAAGATGCGATGTTTCATGCTTGCAATGGCAGGAATGTCGAAATTTTGCTCTGTGGAAGTACAAAAAATATAAAAGATGAAGCTGCAAAAAGAAAAAATAAATAAATAACTAAAGTAGATAGGTGAAACATAGAATTAGAAATATACCAAAATATCCTCCCAAATCATATCCTTGTCTTTCTAGTCGATCGACTTCCAGTTGGGATACCCAATGCTAATCTTGGCAAGTACTATATGGGCGACATAGCTGTTAAACGCTGGCCCATTTTGACCAGATGTCTTTATGTCAGCATCAAACTCAACTAGTAACCTTGTGGGATTTGACCCCTCATCTGTCCTAGAGACCTATTTTATACGAGTTGGGCATCTTCCTCTTTTCATCCTAGATTGACAAGAACCTGAACCTGTTAAACTTAAACCATCCATACTCTGTTAAAAAAATAATAAATAAAGTTAAAAATATGATACAACTAACATCCAAAACAGTAAACTAATCTCCCAAATTATAACTTCATTGGGCACTTGTTTAGAAATTAAGAATCTCAAAATAGCACACTGTATTCTACTCTTTAAACCTCAATGGCCCAATAACATACACAACCATATATTAGTCTTTTTATATCCATAAATCAACTATCAAACTATCATTTTAACTTGAGCTCAGCATACTGTCAAACTATCCTAAAGCCAAGATTTAGTTCTCCCATGGCTCAGTATACTATCTAAATAAAGGAAGAGAGTAAATTTATAACTTGAGATCTACTATACTAAAGCCTCATTTTGGAGTTTTTCAACATCTATTACAACATTTCAAACATTTAGGAATATAAGCGAACAAAACTCATTTTAGTCTTTCAACAACCAAACACCCAAAACTCCATAACCCACTTCAGTGAATCACTTGCCTACATATCCATAATATGACATTTACATATTTTATTAACTCATTTAGTGTCTTTTAGTTTAATCCGAATAAAGACCTAGACCACAAAATAATGAAGTTAAATGGGGACTTACAATTTTGAAGACGAGAATAACGACGGCGAGAGTTAACATCGATGGAGATAGGGAACGATGATAAAGTCACTGAAATCAGTTGAAAAATGATAAAAAAATACCTTTCGTGCAAGTTTGTGGTGGTAGGGCAGAGAACGGTACCACAAGTGGCTGTGTGAAACATAAATCTTAAGCTAACAGTGCGGATTAGGTTAACTGCCATTACATATACTTGTAACGACAGTTGTTAATAAAACTGCGGTCAAAAGTCTAACATTTATCAGATGCAAAGACTTTATAGGCAAATTTATTAACAACCGACGTTACAAGTATATATAACTGTTATTTTTAATAAAAACTGCCATAAAACGAATTGATCATGTACTATATATTTAAAAACAACATATATATTATCTTGAATCTAATATAATAATATGTTTATTCTTAAGAAAAATGTGTACACAATTGATCAAAACAATAATAACTGATTTTAGAAAATATTATATTTTGACTATTCTTTATATTTTACAAAAATCTCATCCCATCCGCCAAGGGCCAAAAAGTATAAAAAAAGGAGATGAACGAAAGGTGTGAAGCCTTTCAATCAGATGATAAAGCAAAGTCGTCTGAGTTTTAGGAGTTATCTGGGTCATCTGAAGTGTAGTGGAAAGGCCGATGGTTACGTTGGCGACAGAGATCAGAACGGAGATGATTGAAGCTTTCTTGCAGGTTCTATACCTATAGGGAGAGCTCTTCAACCGAGTTCTTCAACGTATCCATTATGTTTATCAATTCTTTTAGACATTTAAGGAGGTCTAAAAATGGCGAAGCAGGTATCAGGTATAGGAGAGGATACTTATCCTTAAAAATATCACGCGATCTTTTTTGTGAATGGGAAGGAGAAGAGCCTGAAGAGGATGCGATTTTAAGAAAGCTGAAAACAGAGTAAGACAAAAACGATACAAGAGGAAACAGATTGAGAAAAAGTAAAAGGAACAAAAAGTATAATGGAAGGGTATTTAAGATTGAGGAAAAGACGGTTCGTAAGAGATATCATTGGCCTTCCCTTATGATAGTCTAGAGACGTATATTTTCTTTCTGCAGATAGGGCGCGAAGGCGGGAAGGCAGAACAATTAACTTATAACAGTGGTTGTTCTAAAAACTACTGTTGTAAGTTCTCGGTGTCACTTTTAACGGCGATTGTCTGAAAACCTGCTGTAAAAAGTTTCTAAAATACGGATTTATTTACAAATATGTCACCGCCTTTTATTTTACGGCATTTTTACTTTTAACCTTCGTGAAGTAGTGCTATGATAAGTGTTTTTTCTAGTAGTGTATAGCCAATAGATTTGCCAGATTTAGTGCCAAGTTCGCTGTCTTTAGCTTAAGGCTGAAGATCAAGCTTTGAGGGAGGAAATGACGTATGAGGTAGTGACACTGTAGTTCTAGGTTGGCTGTTCTTTATTGCTGAGTAAGCATTTTGAGGATTTAAAAGTAATCCCTCCATCTTTACTATAAGATCTAGTTGATTCATTTTAATATATTAAAGAAGATAAACAAATTAGTTAATTGACATGATCTCCCCAGAGTATTCATGTACAACATTAGCTTATACTCCTTAAATCCTTAATATATGACATATTTAACTAATTTGATTAGATTAAAGAAGTGAGTTAAAATGAAGTATTTTTTTCTAAAATATCATAATTGTATTCCTTAACTTCCCCCTACTTACTTGATTATTGTTGAAGGAGTATCAATAGGGATAATTTAAAAAAAAATATAAAAAATATATTTTATATTTATGATTAATATTAACTCCTCAATTTAGTCATATATCAAGAACCAGAGATATATTAACTTTTAAGTTAGTTAAATTAATTTAAAAAAATAATAAATATTATATATAAAATATATTAACATATTATATTTATGATCAAATCTAAAATTTTAATTAATTTTTATATTAAAAATTAAAAAAATAATAAAATAAGTTGGCATCATTAGTTAAGGAAAAATAAAAAAAAAGGGGGGGGGGGAATGCCAACAGCAATAGTAAGCATTAAAGGCTCTTTGGACTAGATTTAGATTTTGAAAAAACTATAGTTTTAGGTTAAAAGTCATTCTCTCCAATTTATATCAAACCCATGAGGGGTGGGGGTGGGGGCCGCTAAAATCATTTTTAGCTTTATACGAGTATTTGACTACTCTATTTTTTAAAATATTAGTTTAGCATAGTGAGTTAAGAGAAGAATTAGATTAAGGATAAATTGGTAACTATATTTTCTGCACATGAATTTTTTATTAATATGTATATTTTTTAAACTCTTTTAGAAATATTATTATTTTAATTTAGATTCAATTGTCATTGAAATTATCTTTTAAATACTTTTATACTAATAATAAAGTTTAAGAGGTCATTTTCATTAGCTCAATGTCACCCTAAAATGTGTTAAAACCATGATAATGTCGCCCTAATCAAATAGTAACCTAGATGGATGGATGTTAAGTTGAACCTTATACCACATATGATTCCACGCGGGCATGATTTTGCTTTCGTCTTTTGGTTAAAGTTCATTTTTGCCATGGGGCAATATCGAGAACACTTCTACAAGTTACAGTACTCTTTTTTGTTTAACAATTTTGGGATGACACTAAGCAAAAACGGATTTCCAGATTAAAATGTTATTTAACCTAAGTAAAAAGGCATAAGGGTTAAAAGATAAATTTATTTTAAAGCTTTCACTCATCAATAATATCGTCGTAAATTTTTTTATAAATTTAAAATTGTCTTAAAAAAATTAAAATAATACAATGTTATTTTTTATCGTTAATTTTGTATCAACGTTATTTTTTTAATGAATTAAAATAATATTGTTGTGTTTTAAAATTTTTAAGATAACACTAAATTTAAAAAAAAAAAATTTGAGATAACATTATTTTTTAGCATAAATTTTTAAAATAAATTTATACATTAACTCAAAAGTATGACATGCCTATGTGGAATCTGCGACTACGTGGCATAAGGTATAATGTGGCAAACGTCCATTTAGGTCTTTAGGCTGCTATTTGATGAGTGATAGTGCAAGTGTGCAACTGTTTTAATACTTCTAATGTAACAAAAATAAACTTTCCATTACCCATAGTTTCTTCGTTAATACCCTTAACAATAATAATAAGGGAAATGATTAAAAAAAATTAAAAAAATTTAAATTGAGACTTTAATATTTATAAATAACACAGAGGGGTGAGGGTTTATTTTGACATTTTGAAGTTCTAGACGAAAAGACCAAGAGGCCCTCGTTTTCTTCTTCTCCTTTAATTTTCGTTCTCTCTCATCCCAGCGATAGCCCTTCAGCTTCTTCGTCATCTCTTTATATAACAAGTTGCAGAACACATAACATGATTTCATCACTATTAAACAAAATAAGTCGGAACCTAATCAAGCACCCCCTCGATAATCAAATAACAGTCAATTGCTCAGCCACCCACTATTTCCCATTCTGAGGCAAGAGAAGAGTAGCAAACCTCTGCAAATCCCTCTCATCCTTCTGCATAGCTTTTGCAGCCTTCTTCTTCACCATGGCAAACACCACGTGGTCCATGGCATCCTCATTCATGTACACTTCAAAGGTAATTTCGTCTTTAGTGGGCACGATCATATTGTATATCCTCGATATCAGATCTTGCCTACTCTTCAACTCTATTGTCACTAACAGCCCCTGTCAATACCTTCTACCACTGGCGTAGAACTTGAATATTGTTTGCCCTTCTTTCACAACAATGGAGAATCATCACCACCTTCCCCAATCCGCACCAGACTGAAATTCTAAAAAATCGAGCCCTTCGAAGCGAATTGAGCAGCCCAGGCAAGGGCAATATTCTCGTTCTCGCTCTTCCCATAGAAGTAATTGACGGCAAATATGGTCAGAAAACTTTCACAAACAATCTCAATAAAAAATGAACGCCCTCAGGAATAGGAGTGTCTGAGGTTGCTCAGTGGGCAGGCCCACGAATTCATCTTCATCGCAGAATTTAAAGGTTGTGGTGGTGGGCAAGGTCTTGGGAAGATACGAAGGTGGGGATTGGATATCAGAATGAGGATTTGGGAATGGATCCAGGTCAGGAGGGGTGAGTTTAGTGGTGTGGGATTGCTTCACGGGAGGTGATCGGAGAGAAGTGGGATCGATAGGTTGGTCATCAGAATTATCTTCACCGACGGCTTCAAAGCATTTGAAATGTAAATTTGCAAGAAGCTAGAGAAATGGTTGAGGAAGAGAGAAATGAGGTAGAGGAGAGACAAGAGGTAGAGTAAGGAGGAGGAAGATGGGTTTGCCATCGCTATGGTTCAGACTATATAGTGCGATACAAGAGAGACAGGGCAAGGGAGACGACGAAGAAGCTGAAGGGCTATCGTGGGGATGAGAGAGAATAAAAAAGAAAGGAGAAGAAGCAAACGAGGGCATTTTGGCCTTGTCATCCAAAACTCCAAAATACCAAAAGGGGTCCTTACTCCTCTATATCATTTGCAACTGGGTCTCAATTTGAATTTTTCTATTATTGTTCATTTTTTTCTAATAGTAAACTTTTTTTAATTAAAATTAAAATTTTAAATGAAAAAATAAAATAGGGATTTAGAGGAAGATTTTAGGAAAAAGAAATGAACACATTGCGGATGAGAAAGAATCAGATGCCATTCTGGCTTAGGACCGTGCTTTGCCCGTATATATATACGGCCTACTCCTTCGCTCTTGTTTTCATCAAAGTAGTGACGCTCAGATCGAACCACGCCTGCCTTGGGAATCGCGTAATTTCTCGCTACCCAAAACACCTCCACCGATGGCCGATCAGCTCACCGACGATCAGATCTCCGAGTTCAAGGAGGCCTTCAGCCTCTTCGACAAGGACGGAGATGGTCTCCACTCTCAGATCCCTTTCCTCTTTCTTTCTTTTACTCTTCGATCTTCTTTTCTCTGTAATTATTGACTCTGGATGTGTTCTTAGATCTGATTGCTCCTTCTTTGCTTTCCTGCTTTTGTTTCACATGTCAAGTTCGTGCCCGTCCCTTTTCTTATTTGAAATTTTCTGGCTGATCTAGGGTTCCTTCTTGTTTGACTTTTCGCTGTTGATTTGAGGTGTATGAAATGCTAGGGGTTTCCCGATATTTCTTTGTTTTGTCATATTGGCACTTTGTTAGTCTTGCGTGTGGCTCCTGTGATTATATATGCAATATTCTGGCTGGATTATGGTATTATTGTAGCTTTCTGAATCTATATTTTTAAAGTCCTGGCTTTATATCTCGTTTCTTGTCTTACTCGATCAGATTGCCTCTGAAAAATGATATATATATATATATATATATGAGATTCTGCCGCTTCCGTTTTACCGTAATTTAATATGTGTAAGGCCCTTTTACATCTTGTAGTGTATTTGGACTGCACTTTGGTTTTTATTCTATGGACGCCACTTCATCTTATTGTTGCGGATAATAAATAGCTGGATAATCTTGACATTTTTATTACTTGATCTATCCGTGCCATCATCCTGTGGTCAGTAGCTCTACATCTCTGACAAGAAAGTTGGAATTTGTGGCATTCTACTTATCTTTCCAGCATTAGTGAATTGTAGTTTCCCTGTGCTCAGTTTTATAATTGTCTCTGGTCGTGTGTAAAAGAGAATTAGTAAATATAGTGTTTCCTAAGGGAATTATTTTGTCTTGAAGGTCCTAGGCCTCATTGGTTTTCCAATTTTTGATAGAGCAACGCAAGTAGAGATTTCTCGACATGCTTTTAAAAACATCATTATAACTTCTGAAAGATTTATTTGTTTATCCGTCTATTTTGCGTGTCCTGTCTGAATCAATTGTGTGTCTTTTACTATTTTATAACATGCTAGTATGCTACAGGTTGCATCACAACCAAGGAACTTGGGACTGTGATGCGATCACTCGGCCAGAACCCAACAGAGGCAGAACTCCAAGATATGATAAATGAGGTTGATGCTGATGGAAATGGTACCATTGATTTCCCAGAGTTTCTCAACCTGATGGCCCGAAAGATGAAAGATACTGATTCTGAGGAGGAACTCAAGGAAGCTTTCCGTGTTTTTGACAAGGATCAGAATGGTTTCATTTCTGCGGCTGAGCTCCGCCATGTCATGACAAATCTTGGTGAGAAGTTGACTGATGAAGAAGTTGATGAGATGATTCGTGAAGCTGATGTTGATGGTGATGGGCAGATCAATTATGAGGAATTCGTCAAAGTCATGATGGCCAAGTGAGGACCAATCAACCAAAACCAAAATTTGAAAAGCATATAACGAGAAAAGGGACAGGGCAGATAAGTTTTGATGAGAATTCTATTTCCATTAGGACATCTTCTGGTGTCATTAGCTTTTGTTGGTTGGTTGTCTATTTTCTTGTTTGCTTTATTGGTACTGCTCATTAGTATTCTTGTTTGTTCTGCCCCTTGTTTTAGTTTGGATTAGCCGTGTCTCACCATGCATTTGTTCTTCAATTTTCTACTTTTTTGGTTATTATGAATCCAAAACAATTGGATGCAATTTGTGTTTTTTTCCTTTTGGGTGGCTAATTATGTTAATATTTACTACTTCCGTGCATTATTTTGCATATTGTGTTGCACGCTCATTTGTTTGAACTGTGTGAAATGATTCCTGTTTAAGGATGATTGTTCAGTCGGTGCATCTCTTATCCTTGGTCTGATTATCTAATGGTAGACATCATTTCCATTACTCACGAGGAAAGAAATTGCTTTTTCTCTTTGAAAGCTACTCCAAAATATATCATAGTGCTTGCCGCAAATCCACTTGCTTTTTCCCAATTTGGGTTAGACAAGTATTGGTGGAACTATGTTTCTGTCCAATCTGATAAGTTGAATATGATTTTTATCTCCGTGGTTGAAACTAGACCCTTCCCCATATGAGGAGGATTCCCCCCCCCCCCCAACTATTTGGATGAAGTCGATTTTTTCCATATTCTTTATTTACAAAACAGATCACAACTTTTGAGCTTAAAGATTTCCCCCCCCCCCTACCCTTCTGTCTTCTTCTTTTCTCGTCTCTTTAAAAAAAAGATTACAGTAGCTGAGATATGAGAAAATTTAGGAAAAGAAGTCTGCCATAGTTTTACTTTAACATGTGGAATTTTTGGTTTTGAACTCTAGTCTTCTCTCATCTCATTCTTCTCTCACCACTATTTGAGTTAGTTCTCGTTACAATTTTTACGAGTAATTAACAAAACATAAAAATTTTGAAGTTTCTCAAATTTTTTGGCAAAATCGGGAAAAATTATATTTGGTCAACTAAAGTGGAGAATCGAGTTTAATATTAAAACTACAAGAATAAACATTCATATTGGAGTACGGAATACCTTTGAGGAATTAGACGTGGACGTAGTCATGACAGATGTTAGCCCCAAGCTTTTCAACTTCGAAAGAGTCGATTTGGATTCTAGATCTCTGGTGGTATATCAAACACTACTCAAATACCAAGCTTTCTGCTGTAGCGATTTCTATTTTTATGAATATCAAATATAAAATTAGGTCACGGCATTCCGTCAAGGTAGCTGTTTCGTTACAAAGGGAAGAAAAAGTAAAGACCCATGGTGGTCGTTTACTTTTACATAGAACTAGTTTTCATGACTCTTTTTACCCATTCACCAAGGCATCTGATGGCCCATAGTTGGATTTCATAAACCTTTTTTCTGGAATCTTAAATTATTGCACCCTACTTTCGATGATTGAAATGGTGAACTTATGCTTATTCTTCACAGTATGATTTAAAGTTTCAGATTCGGTGGATTCTGAGCTCATGTTTTGCATAATAAACTCTTCTTCGAATCTCAACAAATAAGAATCGCAAATCCTCTGCTTTGGTATTTTATTGGTCTCTGAACTGTACAAGTCAGATTTATACAACTTAAAATTTTTAGTACTTTTAATTTTATATCGTTATTTTGTTTGAAAGTGTCAATTAAGTTTATATTTTGTTTTTAAGTAAAAATAATAAAATTTAGACAGTGCATATTAAATACAAACAATTAAAAAAAATATACACGTAATACATATCCCTCTAGAAGTGAGTAAGTGTACCAATATAAGATATATCTTGTCAACATTTCAAAAAAAAAAAATTGGCATTTCATAACTAGAAGGGAATTATTCATACAAAAAGACTTCACTTATAAACACATGTGCTTTGCATTAAGTCCATTTACATTTTCAAAGGTAGGGTAAAGATGGCATCATTGTTTAGAGAAGTAGAGCGACTAGATAGTGGTCAAAAGAATGAAGAGGAGAAATTTGAAGACCCCAAAATTAAAAACAGTCAGTGCCTATTGTCTCATATTTAGGGGGGGGGGGGGGGGAGAAGGACAGCAGTTAGCTGCTAGCATTCCCTCCATAACCCATTATATGCTCTGAATCTGAACTACTTTGCGCAGGCCCCAAAAAAAGTGAACTACTTAGTTCTGAGCGCGCAAAATGCCACCGAATAGGGCTTAACACTAAACTAGAGTAGGGAAGATGGGGCTTAAAAAAATTTAAGGTTAATGCCTCTGTCAGCATACTTCTATTAATGAGTGTATATGCTTTGTTTGGTTGCAGAATGAGAAGGAAAAAGATGGAAGCGAAGCATGGCAAAAATGGGGGAAACAAAGGTGGGGCAAAAGAGACAAGTCGCCAATACAGGAGACGTCGTACCAGAGATCGAGTTCGAGAATGTTCCATCCTCTGAATGAGATTCTACCTACTAAAAGTATGTGACTGGAATATCCATCATGTAATAATGGAAATCAGATGATAGTGATAGTCGTTGCATTGTAGCAAAATATGCAGTAAGTGACAGCAGAGATGACCAATGTCAAATAATTGAGTGTGATGCGGTAATGATAAGTAATGAGTAAAGAATGGTTTGTTATCTATAAATTCGAATTACTAGTATTTATTCATTATAATGTACATGTTCTTACTAAGAAATTATATATCAACACTAGGCTAAGAAATTATATATCAACACTAGGCTGCCTTTATCTTTTCTCCCCTGTTTCTTGTCCAATTTTATCCCCAACACTTGCACTGAGATTTCATTCCACAAGATTAAGAGATGAGCTGGTTAAGAGCTTAGAATTAAGTGGGCGCTCAATAACTATAACCCACAATGACCAGTGCAGATTGCAGAGTTTCTGTCAAGGGGAAGAACCACTAGAAAGATATTTTCTTGTTGTAAACTGAGTGACGGTAACTTGTAGAAGATATGACTTGCGCTCCCCTGACTGTAAATTTAAAAACAATGCAGAGTATTCCAATGGAGCAAGTTCGTTGCTCACACGCATAACGTTAGAGACAGTCCTAAGGCAGTATAAAAGCAGGACTAGTTTAACACTAGTAAGGCTCCAGCACCGAGCTCATCTTGGACCTTTCTTAACCAAAAGACTAATTCTCTCTCACAACTCACCACGCAAGGGAGCTGCATCCAAAGCTTCATACATGCTGCTACAATCAAGAGCATGCTCACGAAAAGCAACCTTCCCAAAATAACAGCGATTTGCTTCTAAAATATAATAACAGATACATGTATGGAATCAGACCACGTGTTCTATCCAATGTACCGGGGGAAATAAGTTGCCATGAATCCCACCCCTGCTGGAGCACACTAACCCGCAATTATAGAACATATAATTATCTTATTCACACCGAAAAAAAAAAAGCATTATACTGCAGCCAACGCAACTCTACTAGCTTTACTAGTAAAAGCACACCGAGGCAAGCCACGGAAATTTCAACTAGACCAGATGCAGAAGGATAAGGAATAGGAGAGCTGGAGATTATTGAAAACGAGAAGATTTTATACAGCAAAACAAACATGAGAATAGCACATTTATGGACAAAAACAAAACACGTTCATGTACCTACTGAGTATACATAAAATTTCAACTTTACAGACTTGAGCTATTCAAACTAAAAAATGAAAGGGGGAAAAAATGTCACGTTACCTTTCTTCCTTTTACCTCACAAAAAGTTACCTTTTGAGTGGTTTGTAGAGAACAACGGTCACATATTTGGACTGGAACCTGTGAGTCAGGCCCAGTGCAACCACAGACTGGGCGGCCAAGTTTTTTTCAATGAAAACATGGTTTAGCACAACGTGTTGAGGCTTTGAAGAGGTACCTACATCTGAATTCTCCATACCAAGGACAGTGAGATGCAGCTGTTGAGGAACCACCATTGGTTCTTTTGCAAAGTCTTCTTCAGCTGGAAACGCTTGGCCATAACTGGCTTCTGGAGAGGGTGGAGGCTCAAATTCACTGATACACTCGGGAATTTCAGGTACATAATCCTGCAGAATAAAGGAAAAAATAATCAAATCTGAAGTGATAAAGATGGACAATAAGCAACACGGACAAGTTTTTTGTGAATAAAGCTTGGGTAAAGTTCTTTAAGCGTTTGCTATTTATGTTTCTAATTCATAACTTCCTGAATTTTTTTTTTTGAAAAGTCAATCATGTAGCGATGATTTGTAAAACGTATCAATCAGCCATGCTTTTATAGAAAACGGAGAAAAAAACTGCTCACATTAACATCAAGAAGATTGCAGACACAACCCATCTCATCAGCTACATAAGGAAGTTCAGGTATATATCTCTGTTCACCATCAACAATGAACTTGTAATGATATATGCCAGAAGGGAGGACCATAACAATCGAATGATCCTTGCCAGCTCTCTGCAGTTGCTTCCTGTAAGTAATAAAATTTCACTTATATTAACAAGCACAAATGTAGAATATTAGCAACTACATTGATAAAATAAAGATGTTATCATTGATAAAGGAGTCATAAGTCTAACCTCGAAGTCCAATTATCCCAGGATCCCTGCACAGCCACATTGTTTCCACCATAACTCCATGTAATCATGACAGGGACTCCTCGCTCAGGACATTGATCAACAATCCCATGGGATTCATTCTGCCACATTTGGTTGAGAAAATGAGGGCCATTAACTCTTTGCAGTGGAGCTAGAGGAGCCTGAAAAGCACAAAGAAAAACATGACATGGTGAAGCTGCTGATAATGTATAGTTTAGGAAAAATTTATCTAATCAAAAGAAGCTCCGTGTTCATTGTCAAATTGAGGAACATACCATGAAGTCTTTCTCAATAAAAGCCAGATATTTCCATTTCATAAAAACACATGCAATGTTAGTTATGAGGACACTAAGACTTCAAAATTTTGTAGGAACTTTCAGAAAGTCATCATTATGAATTCGTAAACCTTCAAATAAACAAGATTTATTGAACGCAAACTATAATATGACAATGGAAGATCTCAGTCAAGGATGAATGACTTATCAACAATCATAGTCACTTTTCCATAATTGGAAAAGAACACCATCCTACATCTCTATCAAAATTGACATCTTTAAGCCAACATTTCAGTATGTGCAAAATCTTGTTGGAGTTCTATCGAATTACCCAAGGTTGCAAACGGCCATGTAACTGAAGAAACAGGATAAGAAAATTGGGTAGAGGTGGGGGGGCACCAAAAATCAACACCATAAAATTATTTAACCAAGAAAAAGATCATATTTCTTTTGGTAAATAACCCTAGAGTCTTAGATGAAAATACTGAGGTCAAACGCAACCCATAAAAAAACACATTCTTGTCCCTCCAATTTCATAAGTTTCAATTACAACCCCCTGGTTCAAGGAAAAAACACAATGTTTAGCTCCTATTTTATAACAAACAATGGCCCCTCTTTCACATCATCCATAAAAAAAAAAATCAAACTTAACAATTTGTTAGCTTAGACAACATTTATTTAATAGACAGACATACTCAAGTATGGTGTCCTTTTCAGGTAAAAAAATCAAGGGAAATATGAAAAGGGGGAAAATTGGGTCCGTATTTTAAATAGAAGGGCAACATTGCCTGATTTTGAACAAAAGGGACCAAGTAAAAAATTGCATGGAACAAGAAAGACCAGAACTGTATTTAAGCCAAAACGGGGGAGAAAGTCCTGGCTCCTAAAATTGTTTTGGAAAGTAATCTACACCTTAGAAGATAAAAAGCCATTTTCCACATATTGGGTTCTTTTAACTCACTAGGACCTGACTTTTATGTTGACCATAGCCCCAAATACCTGAAAACGTGCAACAATTTTTCAGAAGATATTCTATTTAACATAGTGAAAATCTATACATGCAAACACATATCAACATGCACATATTGCACATCAGGCAAGCACATGCTCCCATATGAAAGGAGAGAAATGATTATTTAGTATATTGATGCAGATCAACATAGATATAGTAAAGGAAAATGGAGAGGCAGAGAGAAAAATAGAGGGGGAAGAAATAACTCCTAATAAGAGATTGATGTGTATTGGCATTGAGCACTATTTAATTACATTAGAGAAAATCATAGTATAATATATTTAACTGTGATTAATATCTAAGCGCAAGATCTTCCAGGCTTTTGAGTAAATCATTCTAAATTGTACTTCAGTACATCCATTACAATATCCCAAATCATGGCCTGGATTTTGCTGGACTGCACGCACTCATATATCAAAATTTCACATGCTGTTTCTCAAACAGAGAAGTCACTGAGTATAGTTAGCAATAGCTGAGCTGAGGGCTGATATCTCAGAGCTTTACATAAAACAAAATGAATGTTTTTGCACCACTAAAGTAACTAAAAATTTCACCATCATTCATTCACCCCATTGGCATTCCAAAACAACAGAGTTCACTCCCTGACGCCAGAGGACATAGGTACAAGTGAATGTGATTATTAAACTGGATATAATTAACTGTTTGAACCTTGTACACTGCAGTTGTGTGTGGCCTGTGGGCTTTGAAATAGGATAAGATTAACATGTTGACCTCCCTCTGTTACAATATAGGAAGTATATTTGCAGAAAATGTTTCCAACTGTTGCTGATTAAAAAACAAAGCAATGAAGAACCTGCAAAATGGTATGGTAACCATGTTGACTGATGCTGCCATTCTAAAAATGCAAGAAAAAATACCATAGGTCGCCTAGATCCACACTTTCCTGCTAGTCTTTATGCTAGTTTTCCTAAATTTGTTAGCATAAATCTCATGTATTCAACAAAAATCAGTCACATTACTTTCAGTCATTGTAATGGTTATCTCTTTTTTCAAACCATTGTAATGTTAATCCTTTCCAACGCAGTTGATGATATAAGCTCCGTCTAAGTAATGGTACATAATCAATATTAGATTTTCCAGATCTATTAGATTCCGAAAGATCTATTCCCATGTTAGGTACGAAGACTTGACACGAGCATAATTTATTCTAGCCATTCTAGTCTTTACCGGTTTTCAAACTCTCCCTCTCTGGCAACCGCTCACCAACAGATAATTGTTAGCACTAAAAATGTTAGGATTCCATTGCAGAATGCTCAAGCAGATAGATAGGCCCAGGAGCTGGTAATCACACAATAAGTTAATGCAGAGACGTTGCCCCAAACATAAGCTACAGTCTTCATTAAGAATCATTGCGACAACGTCATAGCAAAACCGATCAAACACTTGAAACCAGCTGAAAAACCAAAATCTACACCACATAACCAAAAAACAGCACCCAAGGCTAACAGAAGAGCAAGAATCAGGACAAGCATGCCGAGAAAAATAAAATAGAGACATAAAGGAGAAGGTAGAAACCTGAGGAGCGAACAAGATCGGTGATCGAGATCGGCCAGGACTAGGAGGCGGACTATTCGCCACGGTATCGATTGAAGCAGCCCGAACTGGAGGCTGAGAAGTCGGCGCGAAACTGCTAGGGATGCCAGATTCAGCGGCGGATCGATCATCGCTGCCAATGGCTCCATCTTCTCTGCCGTTGGCGTTTCCCATCGATTTCCACGAGAAATGGCCGTACAGATCCACAAGCCAAAGAAGATTTTTATAATTGCAGAAAACGAGAGTGCAATATTTTATTTATATGTTTCCATGTAAGATACACACATAGATGTCGTTTTGATGACAATGCACTGAATGCAGGCTGCGAAGTTAGGTGGTGACTGGTGAAGCGGGAAGCAAGAGGAGAAGAATGTCAAGAAGAAGAATAAACGGCCGGGGGGATAAACGACAGTACGTATTTCCGTTTGGTGCCAGGGATAGAGACGGGAATACGCACAGGGCTGCCGGGAAACCGCTCTTATCAAGTTCTTGCTATGTTTGGGCCAGAGGACGAAGCAGGTTGTTGTATGTGAATTTTCTTCTCTCCTTTGCTTCTTCTGGCACGCGCTGTGTGCACGCGTGACTCGCGTGTTTTCGCGGGAAATTGGGCGTACCATTTGAGGTTGAGGACAAAAAGGTATTTTCAAACCCCTGGTTGTGCTTACCATTGGCCCACGCTGAAATGCATTGAATCAGTCCAATCTCTAATTCCTGGTCCTGTTTGTATCATATTGAATGAAATTGGATTCCCTCCAAACCAAAAAAAAATTGAATTCCCAAGTAACACGATACAATTGGTCGACCTAATTGTGAAAGTATTTGGCTATAAAAATATTGAAATTTGATTCACCTAAAAAAATATTGAAAGTTGAGATGGATTAGTCGAGTTTTCTTTTTTACAGCATTTTCTTAGTTAGAAAGAAGGAAAAATTACAATGAGATATTAGGTTAGAGATTTAATTATTTTAAAATTTGATAATAATTAAGTAGTATGTATTAACAAATCATATGGTAAACAATAATAATTTATTTATACTACTCACTTGTTATTCTGATATTTTGAAGATTAAATCTTTGTAATGAAATTTTTAAATAATTTTTCTTAGAAAGAAATTTACAGCAACTTAAGTAGGGAAGGGGAGAATGAGGATAGTATTCTTGCCACTGATCTTACATATCTTTTGTAAGGAAGTCCTTACAAATTAATTAAAAAATTGATATTAATTATAAATATAAAAATTATTTTTTATTTTTATTAATTTTTTTAAAATTATTTATATTCTCTAAATAATAATTAAGTAATAAAATGAGAGAGGGAGTAAAAAAAATAATTAAAATATTTTAAAATATACTATATATTAACTAAGTTAATTAATTTTTTTAATCTAATTAAATTAATTAAATATATTTTATATTAAATATATTAACAGTATATATACATATATGTTTGTTATATCAATTAATTATAATTTTATATTATAAGTTTATAACCAAAGGGGTACGGAGAGATATGAGAATGGATTTCATTTCTGAATTTGGACAATTCATGAAATTATCAGCTACAAGCCTATGAGCAATGGGCGAGAGTAAAAGGTAAACAGACTGGATTCGCGCGTGGAGTTACGTCTTGACCCCTTTATTTTATATTAAAAATTAGACTATTTATTTGGTACAATTTTTTCTAAAATTTTTTATACCGAACAAAAAAATTATTGTGGCATAATTGTCACGTGAGGTCCGTGGGTTCCAGGTTACATTTTCCAATGTACTTTTTACTTTTTAACGGCGTGAATATTATCAGAAACAGGAGATATTCCTTGTTGTGAAATACTATAAATAAACCAAAGTAATACAGTGTTTAAATTATAAGTTCACAAAAAATTAATCTTGCTTTTAAGATATTAAATTATTTTAAAATTGTATTTCATTTAAATTCAGTATAATACAGTGTTTATTTAAAATAAACTAGGTAACTTGCATCAAGTCCACCCGCATCCGAGCATAAAATTCGGGGGGAAGGATGAGGCAAAATAATCATCCACATATTGGATGGTGTTCCGTGGGGCATATCTAATGGTTATATCCTAACCTGAGAAGATCAAGTCTCTCACTTCTGAAATTTGCGTCCTGAGAGGATGGTGAGGCCCCTCATCATTCATAATCAAATTGGACACTTGCAGAGAATCCGCATATGCAACAAGTCTGGAGAAGCCCTGCTGTTAGAATTTAAAAATAAAACATTATTGGACAGAAAAAAGCACCATGAGTTTGGTCACAATCACATAGCTGACCAGAACAGCCTTCATACTGATTGGGCTATGACTAAAGAGATAGCAAAAATATGATGGAATGGAGTTGGAACGTGGAACTATAAGTGATTAGCAGTTATACTAATTACAAGTTTAATTATTACATGGCCAATACCCTTGCGATAAAAGCTTTAAATGGCGTCAGGGGTCTTCAAATCTTAAGCTCATATTTGATCAGGATGATCCTTGTGTCACTATTTTTTAGAGTTTTTCTTTTTAATATTATTTTTTCTCTAATTTTTTCCCATTTAAACACAAGGTTAAGGTACCTTACTCCCCTTAAATTAGGATAAATGAATTCATAAATGCAGTGTTCATTTCATTATTAACTTCAGCTATCAAATACACATTTTTAAATTCAAATCTACACGTAATTTAAGTTGACAAAAAGTACATCATCGAGAAAATCATTATTGAGATAGGGGTAATTTATTTTTATTTTTATTTTGATACATGTGTGTTATTTTTTAATTAAATTTTTTAATTTTATTATTTTAGTATCTAGTCAGGATGCTTAACACATTAGTTACAGCTCTGCACGGGTCAATATGCATAGCGTCTAGTATCTATCTTCTACGGCTAATATGAAATGAGTCAATCCTCCACTTTAATATTTTATTGAACAAAAATCGTGATATTATTCTTTCATTGATAAAAAATTTTGATTTTTGAGAAGTATCAAAAATAAAAAAAAAGAATTAGAATTCAAAATTTTGCTAGAAGATTTTTATTTATTATCCAATCTAAATTTCAAAATTTATAAATAGATTAATAATTAATAAATTTAAAAAATAAAT
This sequence comes from Leucaena leucocephala, assembly GCA_037074615.1. Classification (NCBI taxonomy): domain Eukaryota; kingdom Viridiplantae; phylum Streptophyta; class Magnoliopsida; order Fabales; family Fabaceae; genus Leucaena; species Leucaena leucocephala. The sequence goes on along the minus strand of CM073540.1, from coordinate 24,200,912 downwards.
AAAATATTAAAAATATAAAAAAATAAATATAAAGAAATAAATTATTAATTAATTAATATTAAATATTAAATATATATAAATTTAGTCCAACTTTGTTAACAGCTTTATACAAAAGCAATTTTTGATAATAGGGTTAGGTTCAAATTCCTACTAAACAAAAAGTGTTTATAGTATCTCAAATATGATTGTCTTTACTAAAATAATAAATATACTTTAAAAAAAAATCAAGCAACTGCCCAATCTAAATTGAGTTCTTGTAACTCAAATGCTTCCCTTAAAAGTTCTTTTTAATAAGATAAAAATTAAATATCAATTATTTAATCTTATCATTTAATTGATTCACTATTAAACTGAAGTATTCTCAGGGAAGGGCATAATATAATTAACACGGATTTGTGATGTAGGGCATGTTTGGATAAAATTTTAAAAAAGTACTTATGAAAAAAAAGGGCTTATGGACCACTTATAGAAAAAGACTTTTAGAGAAGGGTTTATGGAAAAAAAGTGGTTTTGAATAAATAGGTGTTTGGATAGTTATTTTTAGAATGATTTTTTATGGTAGTAAATTATTAAAAAGGGTATGATTTGATTTAAAGTAAGAGAGAGGAGAGAGATAGAGAGAAAATAAGAGAGAGGAGAGAGGGTAGAGGAGAGAGGGTGTAAGAAAAAGTAGAGATAAAAGAAGAGAGAGGAGAGAAGAGAGAGGAGAGGGGTAGAGATGAGAGAGGAGAGAGGGTGTAAAAAAAAATAGGGGTAATATAGTAATTGGATAGTCCATAAGTTTTTTACTGTTGAAAAAGCTATTTTAAATAGCTTATTTAAAACTATGGTTTTGCCCAAAAGTACTTAGGGACAAATAAACTTGTTTATTTTGAAATTTCCCTAAACTAAGATTTTACTTAAAAGAGCTTCTAAAACTTTAGTTTAAAACTTTTCCAAAAGTCACCCGTAATTTAAAAAATGAGTTATTTTATCTATGACTTATAAATGTCACAAATCGTTAAAGTACTTTTAATATAAAATATTTGGTACTTATTATTTATTATTAGGTTAAATTGAAAATATGTTGCCAAAAGATTTATAGATTAAAAAAATATATACATAGATCGCTGGACTTTTCTTTTAAGGCAGCAACACCACTGGAATTTATTTTAATTAGAGGTGGAAAAAACTGAAAAGATACATTGCTCACAGATAAAGTGATTTAAGAAAGAAGGGAAGCGCAAAAAAGTCATCGGCAAAGTCGTGGCGAGCTTATCTCTAATCATCCTTATCGTTATATCCTTATCTCTATCTTTTTCACTTTATTTTATTATCCACTTTTCCGTTGTTTATTCTTCTCAATATTCCACTTTGTCTTTTCTACCGGTCGAATCCCCCTCTTCCACGGAGGCCAAACAAGAAAAACGAACAAAAGCTATTTCACTCTGGCAATCACCTTGGAATTGCGAGTGGTCGTGTGTGTTTGGTTTTTTGAGATCAGGACTCCGTTTGAAGAAATGCATAGTTTAAAAATATGTCATATGTGTATTTACTATAATTTAGATATTACTTTAATAAATAATAAACAACTGAATTCATGTTTGATATTCATGCGGATTATTTTTGGCCGACTACATCCTGAGAGACAAATAACAGGAAGTGAAAGTGTTTGGTTTCATTAACTATATGAAATGATTGAGTCGAGTTCAAATAAAACTTGTTACTAGTTCAAAAGAATATAGGTGCTAACCCTGCTTTAAGAATATCCCCTCCCTCTCTCTGTTTTTTCAGATAAAGGAAACTAGAAATAAACGAGAAAAATAAAACCTAACAGGTTAACATATTTGTGTGTGTTCAAATCGAATGAAAAACTAAGGTACAACCTCATTGGGAGTGAAAAATCTCCCATTCATCTACTTGAACGTTAAGAATATCCTCTAATAATGTATTCCCTGCTCGTAATATTGTAATTGTAATGCGTACAAATTCCTAGAAGAATTACACCTAGTGCCTGTTTGGCATCACATTTCAAAATGGATTCTGGGGCAAAATTTCAGTTTGAAATTTTTTTACACAAACAACAATTTTTGTTGAGAATTGATTTTGGACAAAACCTCGGTTTGAAACCTCAGTTTTGAATAAGCTACTGAAAATAGCTTTTTCTTTAAAACCTAGGTTTTGGATTATCCAATTACTATTATACCCTTACTTTTTCTTACACCCTCTCTCCTCTCTTTTCTCTATTATCTCTCATCTCTCTTCTCTTATCTCTCTTTTTCTCTTTCCTCTCTCCTCTCTTATCTCTCTTTTTCTCTCTCATCTCTCCTCTCTACACTCTCTTCTCTCTCCTCTTTCTTCTCTATCATATTTTATCTCATACCCTTTTTAGTAATTTACCAATATAAAAAGTGATTCTACTACTAATCATCTAAATATCTTTATTCCTAAAATCTATTCTTCCCAAAATCTATTCTCTAGAATCTATTTTTCCCAAAATCTATTCTCTAGAATCTATTTTTCCCAAAATCTATTCTCCAAAAGCTAATCCAAACACACCCCTAGAAGCTAGTTGTCGAAGTTTAGAGCTCAGAACTTCTAATATAGGACCCATGACAATTCACTCGTGCTCTTAGATGCGGGTCTGTTGGGATTTTACTGTTTTGACCTTTTGGTGGAGTCAATACCATAGCTGTGTGGTGATTAATTGTGGGCTGTTTAGGCAATGCCTCAATTCCAATAATTTTGAAGTGTTTCTGCAGCGTCCTCAAGTCTGGTATCTTGTGTCCCTTGTTGGAGCTCGCAATGAACTGATCTTCGGTTGGCATACTCCAGTTTCTTGAATTCGGTGAATAGCTTGGAAGCTTATGTGTTCTGTTTTTGCATTGAGGGTTTGCCTCCATTCTATGGAAACATCCCTCCGCCTAGCTAAATTTATGTACCTATATCCTCTATCCAATTCTTATTATAAAGACGTACGCGTGTTAATAACTTTATACAAACTAAGAATTTTAGTTATAATTAATTCATGCTTTTCAACTTTTAGAATTATCCTTAATAAATTTCATTGAATAGAGTTTATTAAGAGATTACTTAGTTAGTTAGAAAATATGAAAGTAAAGAGCATTTGAGGAAAAAATGTTAAGACAATTTGTAAAGGATTTTATAATAATAGCATACGATGTTATAATAAGAATAGAAAGAAAAATATATAACTGTAATAAGTTTTATTTTGAGTTATTAACGATACAACTTACTCCTTGTACTATAATACGTGAGACTTTATGTTAGTCTCCATTGAAAATTAGAATGATACAGACTACTAAAACAATTAATTCCAATTCTGAAAAAAAAAATATCTAAACAAAAATGAAGGAAACGTGGAAGAGGCGAAAAGAAAAAACTTTACTAAGGTTTTGAGTTTTGATCTCTTAACACCTAGGGGACGTTTTTTACGCTATAAACCTTTGAGGTTATCATATCTACTCTTTCCACCTCTTTAATCTTGTTGCTTTTCAAGTTCGGGTGCTAGATTTTGTTAAACCATAAGTGTTAAATTGAGGATTTTAATGGGTTTCGGATTATAGGATGATTTTATTATTAGTGAAGGTTTAAGGGAGCTAAGTTATGCTGAGAATGAGTAGTGAGAAAATGAAAGTCAAAGTGTTGATTATGTTAGCTATATATTGAATGTTGATGAAGAACTCTTAACATATTAATTCTAGAAAGATTGACTTGATTAAAGTTGTTGGGCAAGAGGTTTAGGAATAATGATGCATTGTTTTATTGTTTTGTCCTATCATCAGTTCACTCCGAACCCTGAGATCCATGTATGTATTTCTCGCTGTTATTGACATGACTTCACTGCCATATCGAAACCTTTACAAAAGAATTCTATTCCGTGCTAGTTTTATTGATGGCATGAACCTTATTTTGGTCCTCAGACTCCAACCGCTATGGGAAAGAAACATCACTATTGATATGTGACAGTACCACAAAACCAGAGACCAAGGAAATCAATAATAAGCTTTATCTCTGTTTTCTCAATCCACTTGTAAATCTCAATTATCAGTTCCCATGACCCAATTTCCAATCTTTGAAATCTATTTTCACTAAAGTTCTGATAGAGAAAGAGCAAAATTGAACTAAACTCTCTCTCGTCACTTCAGCTATATCTGGAGTGTTCAATCTTTTGCCCCTGACCTAAGTCATGAACCTCCTCCTACTTAATAACCAAAAAGCAGAAAGTCGGTTAGCAAGGAAGAAACAAGATCATGGGGCAAACTTCCCCAGAAAACTATAATGAAGAATTTACTTTTACTTTGCTACTGCAATTATCTGAAACATAACTCCAGTGAGTACAGACATTTCTCCAATCTCCAGGACTGAATTTACCTTAAATATTACCATAAAATATAAGTTAAATTTACTACAATATCATCCTGAAAACCAAAAACGCTAATAAGAACTACCCTTTTCAACTCTATAAGTCGCCTTTTAAGAACTTGATTACCTAACAATACCACCGCACAAAAGGATAATCATTACACGAAAAAGGCAACCCTTCAGCAAGCTCCCAGTCTTTCTTGACATGTTTTCCAGCAAAGCACAGCTGAAGTTTATGAACATTGTAACTTTGCTGCAATATGTACCCCTTAGTTAATTATAGACATAGTTTTAACAAACTACTGGAGAAAGCACACCATCTGCACAGCGATGAGAAATTGGGTGATGCAATCCTGGACATGCCCCTCTCAAAACCTAGAACATAGGGAACAATAATAACACTTCAGTCAGAAAGAGGCAGAACTCGTTCTTCGAAGCTGATATGTCAGTTCAGGTGATGATTCAGATGCCAGACTCTTCTCAAACTCCTATAGAAGGGGAGGAATCCAAAATGAAGTTAGCATTTTGCAGATGTTGCCCAATGGCCAAAACTGAAATCATAGGAGCTCTGGTGGTACTAGTAGAAACATCTTGCAATGATTCACAAAGAAATGCAGATTTGTATTACACTGGATTAATTGCCACTCACAATTTTTGCCTTAAAAAAAACTCTATGATACATTAGCAATCAACCCAGTTAAACTTAGTACAATGAACTCGTCATAAAATCAATAACAAAACAGTAATAACATTAATTAGACTGCCCTACATGAGCTAATGGGAGCATAACTATCGGAGGAAGGAAGTTACATTATTTTAGAAAGTGAAGGGCCCTGTGGCAGTCCACATACGAACCAAATATAGCAAGGTTAAGAACATAATTGAACTTTTAACGTTTTATATGACAATATTTTCCTAACATAATTGAACTTTTAACGTTTTATATGACAATACTTTCCTAAGTAAATATTAAGCAGGAAAAAAAAGGGTCACTGCCCATGAATAAAAGATTACTAATTACAATTGTAAAGCATCACTAGATCGGCTGACCAAAATTCTAATACTTCCAAATTAATTGATTCACTACTGCCCTCTTCACAGACTCCGTTCATGAGATGGAAAGTGATCCATAAATTGCCAGAATAAGCAACTTCCATTTATAATTCACATCAATTAATCAGGAGATCCATATAAAGAAATGTAATCATTAGACCCGGCCAAATTATTTAGTTAAGGTGAAAGCCACAATTGACAATGTTGTGGCTTTTTCATTACGTAGGAACATTCACATCGCATGCAAAAGCAAATATATAATAGGTGGTAATATGTCCAGATTGTGTGTGTACATTGCATCCCTCTCTGCAACTCTAAGAAGTGCCAAGGTTCACAACCATTAACCATATCAATATTAACAAGTTTTTTCCCCAAAAGCTTTTTGGTCTAGATGAATACTTAATTGGACCTTGTAGATCAAAGCATGAGGTGCAATAATCTCTTGGCAACCCTCCCAACCAATCTGAAAGTTACTCATACTCCATCGGATAAAAGCTTGAACAACTAAAAGGGCCAACATCCCTTGTGCTTGCATGGCTTATTCATTTAAACCAATCAGAAATCCCCCATAGCCACACATGGTTCATCCTATTATCGATTTTTGCTGCGTGAATGCATTCAAATCTATATGAAAGGTATTTGTAGGGTCTCAACTTTAAAATGCATTTCAGTTTAAGGGGCTGTTCAATGGTATGAGATAATGTATCCCAACTGAATCTTAAGCACATTACATTTTGTCTTGGAAATATCACAGATGTATGAGCAACTGTAATAGAAGCCTTGGTGAGAAGATTATTATTTATTAATCGAGGGAATTAATATTTAGGTCATCAAAAGATATTTATTTGTTCAGTTTAGTCCTCCATTTTTTAAGTTTCACATTGTAGTCCTCCAAAGTGACTACTATCACCATATAGTATGAGTTAACAAGTTAAGAGACACAACCATTTGATTTAATTACCTCATCAGTTGGCCCTTCTATGATGATGTAGCACCTGGAATTGTAAAGTTTTTAAAGCTCTAATGGAAAAGGAAAAGCTTCACAACTTATATACATGGTCAAATAGTGGCACATGAGAATATTGTTGAGCCATGTCATAGTTATCAATAGCAAGCTACAGCTCAAGCCAAAGCGCATATGCTTCAATGCTTGGTGCTACATTAAGTGCATAGCTTTGCAACTTTTATATAACTACAGTGTATTTGTGCTACAGGTCAGGAGCTATATTTGTATACATGCATGTATGTAGTTGCGCTGCAGAGGCTGCATATGAATAGGGTGACAACAACCCTGATTTGAGTATTTTGCAAAGGATAACACCAGAGATTCCATTGACCCATCCTTGAAAAATCAACTTTTAATGATTCAGTATCTATTATCCATATCAAGAACACAAGGAGGGCAATAACATTCTCCTCTTCTCATCTGTTGATATGTTTAATGAACAAATGGAGTCTTCAAAAGATGAAGAGAAATTATAGGGATTTCTTAATGATGATCGTAATGGCGTTGCTTCTGAGGAAGAGGAATTTGTTTCAATATCTAAGGATTATGCTAAGGCTTAATAACATTAAACTTCAATGTATTTTGTGATTTATTTGCTTAATGTTGTAATTTAATGTAGCTTAAACGCTTCCTGGAAATCAGAAAAATCGTATATATGTATTTAGCAGCTCAATTCTTTCACCTAAATGTCGTGTTATTGAATTCTAAATATGTATTTACAGCTCACCTCTCATTATGATGATTCATTACAAGGCCTTATAAAAATTTTTAACGAGACGGATTTGGTCATAAATAATAACATACATGGGAGGTATGACTAAAAATTATAAACAGACAGTCAACTAGCAGGTTATCTTATGTCATCCCAATTCAGCCTCCAGTGGTTGCGATTTCTGAAAAGGGAGATGATTCATACCAAAAAATGATTACTTCTAGATTACTTGTTCTGTTGTTCATATCTAAAGATTGTGATAAATTTAGGTATAGTTCACCTCATGGATCACTTGGTGCTAGACAAACACAATACACGACATACAATGGACCATAAATTTTCAATTAGAGTAAAGAAAAAGTTTGTTCCTTTACACCAATAGTGATCAAATAACCTAATTGCTCAATAAAACTCACAGCCAAAGAAAATAAAAGTGCCTTTTATGATAAACACAAGAAATCATTACGAAGCAATCAAAAAATCTGAATGAGAATCTTACCTTCTCTTTCTTGAGCTTTGTATTTTCTTCTTCTAGACGAGAAACTTTGCTAACCAATTCATTATGGTAAGCCTGGACCATCCAACTGTGATCAGTAGCAGTCCAAGATAATATTCCAAAAACCAGGAATAAAAAAAATCTACTTAATCGCTCAAATCTTATATAGTCAATATAGGTTAAACCTGCTTTCTGGCTCGTGAACGGGCAGCAGATTCCCTGTTCTTGATTTTTCTCCTCAGCCTCCTCTCCAAAGTTTTCTCATATGCATCTGGAGTGTCCCTTTTGCGGTCTGGTCTTGTGTCAGATAAACTGCCAAATGAAGGGGAAGGTGACAAGCCTGTCTTATCTTGAAGACTTTGAGGGGTGGTGGCTTCCATAGTATCCAACCCCATAGATGGACTAATAGAAGCTTCAGCAAAAAGCCCTGCCTGTACCAAGAAATCCTCCAAGGTTGTTTCACCAAGCGTCATCTCTATATCTGGACCTCTTATATCCACTGAAAATCGTTTCTTCTGACCTTGTCGGATTTCTCTCCATACATCATCAATTGTCTTCCCACTCAAAGCCCGGGCCAGGGTCAGACTGGCCTGACGTTGAAGAGAAGATGATGATGACATATTATCATTTTCTAACCCTAAAGACTTGTTTGCTTCAGCAGTCCATACATTCTGAAGAAGCTCATCGAGGTTCATGCTTCCTAATGGCTTCCCCAGGTCTCCTAGTTGATTTTTAACCTCATCGAGTGTAAGACTATACCATGAGCTTTGCCTTGTCAATGGGGAAGGATGTAAATGAGACTGTTGCCCGTTACCTTGAGAAACCATTGTCTGAATCCCCATTCAGCACACTTTCAACACAAAATCTGCAAGTATAGTAATGTATTAAATCATTGAGAATTCCACTAGAAGCCAGGAACTCACTTCTCAAAATCAATATAGGCAGTTTCAAAATGCAACCCAACCGTTATTCATGGACTAGAGTATTTTTAAAGAATATTATTTTAAAAATGTAATACTTTAACCCTAGTATGTTTCTAGATGACATTAGAAACGAAACTGTTTGTGGGGAAAAGCACAAGAAGAAGGACTGACGCTGGCATTTGTGCTTAAATCACTTTCATTCCTCTACATTCTCTCTCAAGTATCAAGCAAATGACCGCAGTGCCGTAAAAGTTAACTATTTTACTTCGTTTATCATTATCAACCCATTCACTAAATCATCAAATGAAACTATGACAAACATAGAAAACCCACAAGATTGATTAGGCCCAGGAACAGAGACGCACGTAGGATTTAATTTATAGCCACAAAGCAATCAATTAACCGATAACAGCGGCTATAAAGCACAAGGCCCATACCTATAAAGAAATAGGACAAGGATCTGATATAAAACCGATATAATCAGAGAGAAAAAGCCCTCATAGTTCTGGCTACGGCAGCTGCATAAGTAACACAAGGAGAGCCATCGAAATAGCGATCAAATTGAACAAATATTTACGGGCGAATTGAGATCGAAACGCAAGGGACACCTATATAATAATTAGTTGGAAAGCTTGTCGAGAGCAGTACGTTAATGGGTGCTGGCCTGAGAGTGATTTGGAAATTTGACGAATGCTTGGCTTTTCTTGCTTGCCCGTTGCGTCTGGTTTTGTGGGAAATATTGGCAAGTGACGAGTTTGGGAACCTTGTACTAGAGCATCGCATCGCCAATTCAACTCTCCCTGCTTTTTTTTAATGTCCTTGACTTTGTCATCCTTATTTCAAAATGTGAAAATGTAGTACCAACTTAATGTCTTAATCAGATTATTTATTCCCTTGTCTTCGAAATACAGCTTTGTTAAACACTTGGTAGAAGAGTTTTTTTAGTCTTACTCAACTCAATTTGAATTAGTCTGACCTCATTATATAAAATTAAAAACATAAAAATACACACAAAAAAGGAAATTTAAATATCATTGTTAACATATACTCCCTCAATCCCTCTAATTTATATTATAAGAGACATCTTTTTAATCTCTTCTATGAGTATTTCTAATATCATTAAATTTAATATTAATATAATATTTAGTTGTTATAATTTATTTTTATTTTTATTTTAACCCCTCCCAGTTTGTTCTTGACTGAATTGTGGTTCTTTTTTAATCTTTTTCTTAGTTCTAAATATTTGAGTCACATAGATCTCATTTATCATCTAGCACTATTATTTTTGCTCTCTAAGGTGCTTTACCATAGGTTTGCTAAGCTACTATTCTAATAAATACTTTAACTTAACAAAGTACTTATTACTTAGATTTAGGGTATGGGAATTATCCTATTTAATGTTAGAAACTTCTGCTCTAATATTAAAATGTAGCATCCTTACTTTTATACGGGACCATTCGGTAACATTTAGAATCACTTACATAACCCTTGAAGATAAAATAATCTAAATTTTTATTAAAATATAAGAATTAATTCTTTAAATTAAAATTTATAATTTAAAATTAGGGAGATCAAAATCAAAATGAGGATAAATTGTAAAGATTAAACATTATCTTAACCCTTAAATTTATATATTATTTGAGTTCTAATATCTCATAGCTTAAATAAAAATAAGGAATTATGCGAACTACAATTATAAATCACAAAAACTTAACAATATAATATTATTAAATTTATATGTTATTTAAGTTCAAACGTATGAGAGCTTAGATGAAAACAACAAAAAATGCAATTACAAATCACAAAAACTTAACATTTTCAAATTCACATGTTACTTGGCTTCTAATGTTAAAAATCTGAGTTGAAAATAATGACCAATGCAATTGTAAATCATATAGGCTTAGTAACTGGTTTTCTTGTTTCTAAAATCCGAGTTCAATGTTTTCAACTACCAACCAGTCTCTAAGCATAGCTATATTTCTGACTGACAGGAGTCCCTTGGTTGCATAAAAATTTTGTTATTAGTCAGGGACATGTGCAATTTTTTCTTCTTCAGGATTTTACTTTTTAATTTTTTAATAACTAAAAATGCGTAGTAAAACACATACATAGATACCGTGTTTGGATGCATGGATAAATAAAATATTAACATGTAAAGAAATATCCTATTCTTATTTTTAATTTAATTTGATTGAAGCAAATGAAATAATATGGCAATCTTTTTTTTTTGGTTGCCCACCCGATTCACCTGAGCTTTGCCCCGACTACATCCGGATCCGACCCGCGTCGCGCACCTGGCTATGGTGGGTGAGTCTCCCAACGGGGATTTTCTGCGTACGCTAAGGCTCGAACTTGAGACCTCGCTTAAGCGATACCGAGCCGCTTACCACTCGGACTAACCCCCGTTGGTAATAATATGGCAATCTATTTTCACTAATTTGTCTCCAAAGCACATTCTTTATGGGCTTGTAAAATCATGGTTAACAAACCTAAAAGCTTATTGATAAAAAATTTGGGTTAAAATTAATTTTAACAATAAAATTTTACATTATAAGCGTCTATCACTATAAAATTTTGAAGGTATTAAAAGTGTGTTTGAATTAAATTTTAAAAAATAGATTTTTGATAAAATAAATTTTAAGTAAAATAAATTTTGAATAAAATATATTTTAAAAAAATAATTCTTAAAAAAATTGGTATCCGTAGCTTATGTTAAAACATAAATTTTTTTATTATAAAAAAAATTTATACCAAAATCATAATTTTAGTAAAAAAAATGTATTCTAAAAAAATGAGTATTTAAATAAATTATTTTTAAAAAATATTTTTTGTGTAAAAATTAATTGTAGAAAAAAAAGAATATTTAAATAACCTTTTTTAACTGTGGTTTTATTTTTAAAACTATAGTTATGACTTAAATCAATACTACATTTGACATGATGTTTAAAAATGGAGCATTTTTCCCACTCCCATTAACAGGTCCAAACGTCCGTAACATTTTTTTTGCTGTGGTTCCCACTATTTCTACAGCCTCTGTCTCTCCTTCGTCACTCTCTTCTCTCTCAACGGCACACTTTTTCTTCTCCATTTTTATCTCTTTCTTCATCAGAAAAAGCTGTGAGCAAAGCCCTAATTCTTAGCAACACCGGTAGACGAAAAGCTTGGCAATGGTCAACCTTCGCACTCAGTTGTCGTTGGTTAGCCAAAATTGTCGTTGATCGCTTCTTTAGCGTCAACATCGCCAATTGTTACCTGATTCTGCTTTATTACTAGTAGGGGAAGATGGGCAAAACGTTCAATTAGAAGAAGGAGGAAAAGATTGCTAGGATGCAAGAGAACTACGATGGTGACACCTGGAAGATCGACTGAAAGACTATGGGTGTTTCAGAGGTTCTAGAGTAAAGAAAGGGTATTGAAGGTTAAGATAAAAGAGGAAAAATTCGCCAATGTCGAGCTTTGTCACGCAACTGTAGATGATTGTTTAAGCTAGGATTTCTTGCGGACGTTGATATCTTTTGGCTCTGTTTCAATTCTTTGAGGGTTCTTGCTGGAATTTCACTTCCTTTATCCAGCGATTCTTCTAATTGTCTTTGTTGTTTAAGTAGTGTCAAATTCTTCTCTTGCTCGTGGGCTGTTCTCTGTGAGTTTGTTTTCGCTTTTGGTTTGGGGGTTTTGGTCTCGTCTTCTCCAACACCCCAGTTCATGAATCAATTTTGCAAGTATTACTTCTCTCTTATGGTTGAGCTATGTTAGGGTTCAGTGCTTAATACTCTAATTGGTTCACTTGTTTGGATGCTTGGTGATGCTGAATGTCTTTTTACCAGGATCGTCTTTTTCCTTTTCTTCTATTTTCTTTGAAGCGGTATTTTCATCTTTGTTCTGGTTGGATTTTATTATTACGGATACGTGTGGTCTGACATTTGGTTTCTGCTTTCTTCATTATTCTGAGTGTGGTTAGGGTATTGTTAGGCTACCTTCCAGTTTGTTCTCCAGCTATTATTATATCTTCTGAACTTCCTTTTGTTTTGGTTGGCTGTTGGACAACTTCTTCTTCTCTTTGGCATGCATTTGTGTTCCTTCTGATTATTTGTGGTTAGCTGGGAGCTGGGTATTGGTGTTTAGTAGGCTCAGTTACTTTCCTTGGCTATATGATAGGTCGTAGCTATGTTTTGGATTCTGCATTAGTACGGGAAAGAGATATTTTTTGAAAATTGCATCTTGAGTTTCCTGTTAGACAGCAAAAATAAATCTACTTGGAGCTTACAAACAATGATAGAGGCAGTTTGGTACTTACTGGGAAAGTTACTATAGTTGTCAGGGAAGATAAGCTTTATACAATTCATTTTTGAAAAAGAAGAAGATCAACGCTTTATCCTAGATAATGGCCTATGGGTGTGAGATAATTTGTTGTTCCACTCAATAGAATGGAAGTCTAATTAGATGCTTGAAGATTTTAGTCTTCAGAAGATTCCTGTTTGGATTCAATTATGGGGATTACCTCTAGAGTATTTCAATTTTGAAGTTGTAAAAGCACTAGGTAGTTTGTTTGGAGATTTTCTAGATTTTGAAGAATATACAGGAAATGTCATGCATATTCTCTTTTTCAGAATTGAAGTTAATATTGATTTATCTCTTACGTTTCCCTCAGCAATATTTGTTCAGCTAGATAATTTTAGATGTATTTGGGTTGAAAGTAGGTATGAAAGAGTTTTCCGGATTTGTTGGTATTGTGGGAAGGTTGGGCATATTAAATGTGATTGTAGATTATCTCCAGCTCAAGTGAGAAAATGAATGGATGAAATGAAACAACACTTCAAGGGGTATGGGTGTGGATTTATTCATGAAACTCGTCCTTCTTTGTTCACAAAATCTAAGAATACTACTAAATGTAATAAGGAAAAATTGAGAAAATCTACAAAGATATGGAGTTACAAAGGTAGTTTTTCTGTTAAAGAATACAGCCCTTTGAATTCCTCTGCCTACTCAAACTTATGGTCAGTTTTACAGTGTTCAGTCATCCAATTTAAGTGCTCAGCATCAGGATGAGAAAGTTCATTCCATTATTGATGAAGATGCTAGAGTTGGAGAGTGTCATAAATTTGTATCTCAATATTCAAGTGGGGAAGGGGTTCAAGTTCCAATTATTGAGCCACAAAATTGTGATATTTCAAGTGAGCATAGAAGGAGGGATGCTTGTAAGAGGAAGAGGATGCATGGTACAATGGAATGTATGTCTCAAGAATTAGGATGATTTGACTCCTCGGTGCTTAAAAGGTGTAGCAGCACTCGCAAGCGAGAGAGAGAGGAGGTTGAAAATGAAGGGGTGTTCAAATGTCTATATCATAACAATGTGAGAAGGTCGTTCAGGAGTAACTTGGATATCCAAAATCACAATCAGATGGCTACTATTCCTACTAAAACACGGTCTAATGATTTTATGGTGGATACGAGCTTGTAATCAATCAAGGCGCTGGATAATAATAAATATTTTACAACTTTTGTGTCACTTGAATATGGCTTTTTAAGGAATGAAGGTCATGGTACTAAAGCAATTCAATTTGAGCATTGTGTTACTTGTAACACATCAAATCACGCTTCTTTTGTACAAGAAGAGAACATTATGAATGGCCATAATCAATGTCACAAACTCTTGGGTCTTCTAAGCATTGACCACCCATTTGCTAGGAACCCAAGAGTTACCTCTTTTGGAATAGTCGAGGAACTGGCTCTAGAACTTTTCTGGGACTAGTTCGGGAGCTAGTTAATAGACATGAAATTGATTTGCTTGCTATTCTGGACACAATATCTAGTGGAGTTAAAGCTCGCACTATTGCTAAGAGGTTAGGTTTTGCTAATGTAGAGGTTGTGGATGCACAGGGTTTTAGTGGTGGCGTTTGGGTTCTTTGGAATGATGAAAAATTAAAGTTTGATGTGTTAGGGACACATGAACAGTTTGTACACCTTTGTTTTGATAATGGAATCTCCAAATCTTTCCTCACTGCAGTTTATGCTAGTCCGAAAGAATGATTGTTTCGAGTACTCTTAAAAATATCAATCCAGCAGTTTAAGGTCAAAGTGTATTGGAAGAGATTTTAATGGTACATCAACTTTGCAAGAGAGGAGGTCTAACTCAAAAATTGCGAGCTCTATTGATCGTGAGTTCAATTCTTGGGTGGAAGAGTTGGGGCTAATTGAATTGGAATGCAGTGGTCTTTTTTTCACTTGGAAGAGAGAAGGAAGTGAAAGCAGGTTAGCCCATGTGCTAGTTAATTCGCAATTTATTCAACACTATCCAAATGCTTTTATCAAAACAAAACAAAAAAAAAGAACACTATCCAAATGCTAAGGGATTTCATCTTCCTTTCTTTAAATCTGACCATTGACCGATTTTGCTTCGAATATGTGAAGATGACAATAGACATACTCGTAGAGTTGCCCCTTTTAGATTTGTGGCTTCTTGGGTGCTTCATGAAAATTTCTGAGGTTTTGTTAAAGAGACGTGGGAAGGGGATTGGAACTGGAGAGAGAATATTTCTAATTTTCAATATGAAGTTATAAATTGGAGTCGTGAAATTTTTGGACATTTGGATCGTAGGAAAAGACATTTAATGAATAGGTTAGAAGGGCTTAATCATATATGAAGGTTTTCGGGCGTACCTTGGTTGTTTCCCTGTTCACCGAGATAGCCACGCGTCGCCGGAGCACCTTTGTGGACTCTGGCACGTATACACAGCAAATGCACCAAAGAACAGAAGAGCACGGAGAAGCACACTGGAACGAAATGAGAACAGAGGAGAAGTCGGAGAATAATTCTTTTCTATTCTTCAGTACCAAAGTTGCACGCACACACGCATGAGTCAAAACTTCTATCACAATGAAGCAAACCCAGAAGGGAAAAGAGAGCCTTCCAAAATGCTCTTCTATGTGCGTATATTGTGGGTGGAGTGGGATTCCTTTAACTTCCCACTCCCCCATTCTCCTTCATTCAAACCATCAACCGTTCCCTCCATTTGCTCCTCTTCATGGATCTGGGCCCAATCCACCATGGGTGGACTAGCCAATTTCCCAACATCTCCCACTCACACATGGTGGATTAAATATTGTGGATTAGATGTCTTAGGTTCACTTTCATCTTCTTCCTTCTTTCATACTAGGTGCTTTGCCGTGACCGCGTAGGCATGACGTCTCCTTCCGGGCGTTTGTACTAGAAATCCCTTTCACAGAGACCAGCACAAAGTAACCCTTTAGTGCAGTTCGATCAAATAAGTTATAGTGCCTTGAATGTCCTAGATTTTCCTATATACACTTTTCTTATAGCTAATCTAATCCCTCTTGAGTCAGTATATAACTCAGATAGCCTCCACTTATGCATAGTATCCACACTTATGAAATTAACAAAATAATATCACAAGGGACCGGTCATAGACACTAGCATGGATGTGTATATTCTGGCAATCTTTCTTTCGCCCATGTATCATTTTGATATGAATCAACCGCTTTCCTAGCATAATACCTTTGGTTCATATGTAATTTGACCATAGGACATATACTAAAGTAGCAATCGCTGAAACATACCTCCATAATACTGTCAAAGTCAAAGGACATTAATGAAAGGATGATACCTTTCTAGAACTCACACAACAATGAAGCAGGGACTGATTCACTTGCTTTCCATTTGCGATTCTTTAGCACATGTGGTATGAATCACATGTTACGGTGTTCCTCTTATCTTATAAGAGTGTACGTCGTTTTGATTCTATCAATCACACCGTATAGACTTAAGTCCAGACACTCATAGCATCTAAACCCAAACTCTTCAACTCTATTTACATAATATGACGTCAATTTTGAAGAATTTGTTATCTTGCTACAGGTTTCATGGATGTGGGTATCCATTATTCGATCCATATCCATACTCATGGATCTCATCTTGACTTACTGCACTATTTAAGCCAAGGCGACATTCATTGTGTTTCTTCTATACCATATCAGCACTCTTGCTGCTTTACTGGTGAACACATGTCTCATCTTTGAACGCTTCTCTAGCATCAAAGGCGGTTGCTCGTGTGAGAGAGCTACCCTTTTCAACCTGTACGACATACTAGACATTGTATACTTTCACTCAGACATATAAGTAATAATAAATGACATGATATCATTAAGAAAAAACAAAAGTATTACATACAGTCTGCTACTTTACATTTTTCGCATGCCAATGGCTGTTACATGTTTCTCAAATGTTTCTTTACCTATTGGCTTAGTCAGGGGGTCTGCAACCATACACTTGGTTGAAATGTATTGTACAGTTACAATTTTCTGTGCTATATAATCCCTCACAAAGTTATACTTGATATCAATGTGTTTGGTCTTGCTGTGATACTTAGGGTCTTTGGTGTAGGCTATGGCTGCAGTATTGTCACAGTGTATCAACACCGGATTGGTACTCTCGTTCCCAAACCCTAGGTGTTCGATAAATCTCTTCAGCCAAACAGCCTCTTGCGCTGCTGCAGTGCATGCCACAAACTCAGCTTCCATAGAGTGTAAAGTAATGCACGTCTGCTTCTTGCTACTCCAACATATGGCTCCGTTGTTAAGCAAGAAGGTGTATCCTGAAGTATATCTTCGTTTTTCTTCATCACCGCCTACATCAGCATCGAAATAACTGACTAGGCGCAGATCGCTTCCTTGATAACACAACGCATAATCAGATGTGCCCTTTAAGTATCTCAAGATCCTCTTCACTGCTTTCCAGTGTTTCTCACAGGGGTTGGACTGGAATCTGCTAACCAGCCCCACTGCATAACAAATATCTGGTCTTGTGCACAGCATTACGTACATCAGGCTACCAACAGCACTGGCATATGGAACTCTTTCCATTTACTTTTTGTCTATATCAGTTTTGGGACACATGTCTGAACTCAAGGCCACTCCAGTGGCTACAGGGATACCCATGGGATTGCATTCAGTCATATTGAATCGCTCAAGTATCTTCTTGATATAACTCTCTTGTGAAAGAGTGAGGATTCTCTTGGAGCGATTCCTTTGAATCTTGACTCCAAATATGTACTCTGCTTCACCCATGTCTTTCATCTCAAAGTTTGATGAAAGCCATTCTTTAATAGTTATCACCGAGTTAAGACTATTTTCGGCTAATAGTATATCGTCTACGTATAAGGATAATATTACAAAGTTACCCTCAAACTGCTTAGCATAGACGCAGTGGTCTTCCTCTATCATTTGAAAGTTATATGAGGTTATCGCCTTATGAAACCTCAAGTACCACTGTCTGGATGACTGTTTTAATCCATAAATGGATCTTTTGAGTTTATACTTCTTGTGTTCAAACCCTTTTTCAATGAAACCTATTGGTTGTTCCATATAGATTTCTTCATCCAGATCACCATTTAGGAATGCGGTTTTTACATCCATCTGATGCAACTCCAGGTTTAAACTATTTACTATTGCCAGAATAAGTCTTATAGAGTTGAAGCGCACAACAGGTGAAAAAGTATCCTCATAATCTATACCTTCCTGTTGTGTATATCCCTTTGCAACCAATCGAGCTTTAAATTTGTCAATTGATCCATCCACATTTCTTTTGATTTTGAGAACCCACTTGTTCCCAATGGCTTTACGCCCTTTTGGTAGATCAACCAATTCCCAGACTTGGTTTTTCATCATTGAGTCCATTTCCTCTTTCATTGCTTTCTTCCATTCCTCCTTAGTAAGACCTGCCAAGGCCTCATAAACAGTGCGGGGTTCATCATCCCCTTCTGGAGTAACTAAGAGTGCTTCTCCTTCTATTTGGAAGCGTCTCTTTGGAACACTTTCCCTGTTACTCTTTTTGGTAGGAGCAATAGCAACTTGCTTATCTTTTCTCATTTGCCTCGGTCTTTGTGTTGACCGTTCTTGGCTCCCCCTCAGATTGACATACCTGGAAGATCCTGGTCTGTCAATTTATTCAGCACTGTCCTGTTCCTGAGTCTCATAAAGAGATACAGTACGGTCAACATCTCCCCTACTGGGAAATTCTGTTTCAATGAATACAGCATCTCTTGATTCTGTTTCAGTCACTGTTCCATATTCTATTTCACTTATGAATACATATCCTTTTGAGGGTTCAGAGTACCTTATGAAGATACATTTCTTCCCTCTAGGACCTAGTTTCCCATGCCTATGAGAAATGTCATGGATATAAGCCGCCGAACCCCATGGTCTAAGGATGCTTAGATCTGGCTGGCGTTTAGTCCATAACTCGTAGGGTGTGGAAGTGACTGACTTGGAGGGCACACGGTTAAGTATGAAGGTTGCTGTCAATAAAGCATCACCCCAATGTGAAATTGGAAGATTTGCCTGAGCCATCATTGACCTAACCATGTCTAGAAGAGTTCTATTTCTTCTTTCGGCAACCCCATTCTGTTGAGGTGTGCCAGGGATAGTTAGTTGCCTAATAATCCATTTTTCTTCACAGAGCTGTTTGAATTGATCCGAAAGGTATTCACGACCTCGATCAGTGCGTAATGCCTTGATTCTATTATCCATTTGATTCTCTACTTCATTAATGTATCGTCTAAAGCACTCTAGTGCCTCGGACTTGTGTGAAATCAAATAGACATGACCATATCGTGAAAAATCATCAATAAAGGTAATAAAATACCAAGCTCCATGTCTTGCCCTCACACTCATTGGACCGCAAATATCGGAATGAATTAATTGCAATAGATTTTCAGCTCGTGTTCCCTTACCGAATGGTTTTCTGGTAGCCTTACCTGCTAGACAACTTTCACATAATGACATATCCATGTTAGGGATTACCCCCAACAAGCCTTCTTTTGCCAGTTTAATCATTCTATTTTGATTAATATGTCCTAGTCTAGCATGCCAGATATTCATATCAGGATTATTCGAAGTAATAGCAAAGCAATCATGAACATTAAAATCACCAGCAAGATCCAAAATAAAGAACTTTTGAAATTGAAAAGCTGAACCATAAAATATTGAGTTGCTATAAATGTCTGCAACTTTACCATGAAAGTTTACATTAAACCCAAAGTTCAATAAGCAAATTACAGAAACTAAATTCCGTCGGATGTCAGGAGCATGAAGCACATCATGCAGCATCAAGGTCTTTCCACCACGCAAAACAAGTTTACAGGTGCCAATGCCTCGAACCTCGATCCTTACATTATTGCCAACGAAAAGCCACTTGCTTTGAAATGGCAACCGACGGTATTCCACGAAGGATCCTCGATCTCGGCTTACGTGGTCTGTGGAGCCTGAGTCAATAATCTAAGAAAAGGAAATAGGTTCTGTTAGAAAAACAGTACTAGAAATAAATGAGACATGTGAATTCACATAATTCACTTTTACCTTTCCACTCTCGGTCTGTTTAGAACAGTCACGTGCGAAATGTCCCATATTATGGCATGCAAAGCATTTGACCTTCTTTAGGTCTAGCTTTTTCTTGCCTCCTTTCTTTCCCTTCTTCTTGTATTGTTGCTTTCCTTTCTTAGGCGGAGGACTGCCTTTCTTCCCATTTTTCTAAAATTTCTTGCCCTTTTTAAATTCAGGCTTAGATTGGGAAGGACCAACACCTTCGGTCAGATAAGCTTGTCCAGTGGCCTTATAAGCCTCCAGACGTTTATCCTCTAGCTCCAAATGCTTAGCTACATCATTGAAAGTGATGATGTTCTCATTATGGGTCAGATTGACTTTCATGTGCTCCTAACTAGCAGGGAGCGACCTGATTACAGCTTGCACTTGCTGCTTGTCAGATAAATTATGTCCAGCCTCCTTCAATTCACGGATCATTGTGGACATCTCTCGCAGATATTGCCTCATAGGATTATTCGGTTTCAGCTTATAGGTATCGAATTTAATCGTCAACCTTCTAAGTTTGGTCGTGGAAACTCCACCAAACTTATCCTTTAAGGCAATCCACATAGCTTGTGCCGTTCTGTGTGTCTCAAACTCACACATCAAATCATCTGCCATTGCACTTAGCAGTGTAATTCTTGCTATGCTATTCTTCTTTTTCCATGACAGGTATGCTTCTTGGTCCCTCCTGTGCTGGGCTGTATTTCCCGCTTCAGGCTCTACCAGTGCCATGGTTAATGGCTCAATTGCATCCTGCTCTTCTAGAATATATTGGACCTTTCGGTGCCAAATATCCCAGTTGTCCCCGTTGAGTTTTTCCCCTTTGTTTAATTCAGCAATAATGTTCTTTGAAGCCATTCTTCAATATCGATTCTGTGACAAACCTATCCCACATTAATTTATTGAGCCATAGAACATTTAAGTGAATTTATATAGCACATGTAAAGTATACAATGTCATGTACTTTTATCATTTTTGATCAGAAAATAATAACATTACTAGACCCACGATCAGGAGAATACGTTTGTACCTCCCATCACATAGGCACTAGCAGCGTCATTATTTTCTATCAAAAATTAATATAAGCACTCTCATGTTTTGCTTTTAGAATACTCATTATCTAAAAGGCTCCCACTTATAAAAGACATATATTAATCATAACTTGTAAAGAAATTAAATAAAACATAATTCTATTGCATATAAGGCATGTAATAAATGTTAAGTCTTTACAATGAAAGAGTAATAAAATATGTCCTTAACTAAGTAAAGCAATGGTAATCAAATACAAATATACATCATTCGATATGAGCTTTACAATAATCTAACATTGCTTTTCTTAATTTCTTAAGCTTACGAGGCGGCTTACGAATGTTAGATACAAATTCTATTACTTTAAGCCAATATTTCTTGCCTAAGCGTCCTTGTTTAGGCTTTCCTCTAACCCTAACTGCCCTTATATACTCCATTATGACTTTCAAGTAGAATGCAATATTCTTCTTATCTGTCATTAAATCAATGTAGTCGTAAATCACGCCATTAACACCTTTTATATTTGTTAATTTAGCTGCATCTCTTTCAGCTATACTCATAGCCAAAGCAGGGGTAAGAGGTTGTTCCACTTCCTCTCCATCCTCAACTGAAGATTCGTCGTGAAGAGTAGGCACTGACTTGGAGTCTGAAGAATCCATGAAAGGCTGCAAATGAAGGGGTTCGATGGGGAATAAAGTTTCCGACCTCGGTCCGGAAATACACGTTACATGTGGTTCCTCTTGTGGAACTTCCTCCATCAACTCCTCTGGTTCTTCTTCAGAAAGTTCGTCAAGATCTTGTTCTGGATCCTCTTCAGGTTCCCCCTCGGGATCCTCTTGAAGGTCCTCCTCCGGGTTATTGACATCATCCAGAAATGAGATGTCTTCATTTAAGCTTAGTCCCAGAGATTCAGTACTAGATGAAGCCATTTTCACCTAAATAATAAAAAATATTAATTATTATAATTTTCTGAAATTTTTAAACAAAAAAAATACCAAAAAATACACTGAATATTCATAAATAGGTCTATAATTGCCTCCAAATTAGGCAAATTATATATCAAAATGAAGATCTTGATTTTAGGGATTTTTAGGAACAAACCGCACCTCAATCGGAGCTCCGACGCGCCCTCACGCGCCCCAAGAAGGATTAATTCGGAAAAAATAAAAAAACTGAACAAAGCCCACTCTCAGCCTCTGGCGCGTGTAGTACACGCGCCAGTCTGGTGCTGCCACGTGGCCATTGCCACGTGTCAGCCACCAGAATTTCCTCAAAAATTTTTTTTTAATAAAATAATAATTTTTTTTTCGAATCCCCTACAGCCTCCAAATTTTTTTTTTTGCAAATGGGCCTACTCACTGTGGCCTAAAAAAATTGTTTTTTTTGCACGGATGGACTGGGCCGAACTCAGCCCAGTCCGCAGAAACAGAAAATATTCTTTTTTTTTTTTGTTTTCTGCCAGACGCAAAACGACATCGTTTAGGGGAGGATCAAAACGACGCCGTTTTGATCATCCCTGACCTCCAGCCGGGTCACACAGACCCGAATGGAAAACGGGTCGGGTCCGACAGACCCGACTCGTTTTTCCTCCGTAACTTCTCCGTCCGACGTCCGATTTCGACGTTCTTGGTGTCATTTTCTTCGTTTTTTCGAGATCTATGCAATGGGACTAATATCATAGCCTAAAAACACTGTTATGAATGACCCAATTCTGAAAAATGAAGCTTCTGTTTTGGTTTTACGTTCTTTATGCTTCTGTTTACGGTTTCAATGAATGCTCTATGCATATTATCATGAAATAAATACTTGGAAACCATAATAAGCATGCAGAACAGTGTATAACCAGAAAAACAAAAAATCACAGAGTAAAATGCGGAAGCAATGAACCTGCTCTGATGCCACTGAAGGTTTTCGGGCGTACCTTGGTTGTTTCCCTGTTCACCGAGATAGCCACGCGTCGCCGGAGCACCTTTGTGGACTTTGGCACGTATACACAGCAAATGCACCAAAGAATAGAAGAGCACGGAGAAGCACACTGGAACGAAATGAGAACAGGGGAGAAGTCGGAGAATAATTCTTTTCTATTCTTTAGTATCAAAGTTGCACGCACACACGCATGAGTCAAAACTTCTATCACAATGAAGCAAACCCAGAAGGGAAAAGAGAGCCTTCCAAAATGCTCTTCTGTGTGCGTATATTGTGGGTGGAGTGGGATTCCTTTAACTTCCCACTCCCTCATTCTCCTTCATTCAAACCGTCAACCGTTCCCTCCATTTGGCTAATCCAACTCTTCATGGATCTGGGCCCAATCCACCATGGGTAGACTGGCCCATTTCCCAACAATATAGCTCACCAATGCTTAAATAGAAGCTCCATGGATTTGTTGTTGCATAGACTTTGGAGAGAGTTAGAAGAAGTCAAGAAGACCTTCTTTGGGCTCAAAAAGCAAAATGTGATTGGTATATGTTTAGAGACAAAAATATGAAATATTTCCATGCGAGAGAAGATGCAAGGAAAAGAAGGAATAAGATTTAAGTGTTAAAGAAGGATGATGGGGAGTCGGTTTTTGATAAAGAAGAGACTAAAAATATTGCCATGTCTTTTTACCAAAATCTTTTTATTGAAGATAATAACAATCATCACAGGTTTTCTGGAATTGCTTTTATCCCTTTATTGATGAGAACCAGTTGAATGAATTAAGGAGGGAGGCGACAAACGATGAAATCAAGCAAGTGATTTTTAATATGGGAGCTCTTAAGTCTCCAAGCCCAAATGGCTTCAATGCTCTCTTTTTTTCAAAATCAATGGGATCATGTAGGTTCTTTTGTTATCAAGTTTGTACAGGATGTATTACGAAATCCCTCTCTTATAGAAGACATTAATGGCACTCTCATTGTTCTTATTCCCAAGAAAGATCATCTCGAGACAATACGAGATTTCCGCCCAATAAGTCTTTATAATGTCATCTACAAGACTGTAACTAAGGTAGCGGCAAATAGAATCAAATCTATTTTGCCAACCATTATCCCAACCAGCGTGGCTTTCTACCAGGAAGATTGGGTTCAGAAAATATTATTATAGCCTAGGAAGTCATTCACTCTATGTGGAACAAAAGGGGAAAGAAAGGTTTCATGGCCATTAAAACTGATTTGGAAAAGGCCTATGATAGACTCAGTTGAAACTTTATTATGAGTTGTCTGGAAGAAGTTAACATCCCTGCAGAAATACGAAACATTATTCACCATTTCATAACTTCTCCTGTAATGCAAAGTTTATGGGAAGGAAGCAAGACTAAGGAATTCTCTTTGTCTCATGGCACAAGACAAGGTGAACCTATCTCTCCGTATCCTTTTGTTATTTGTATTGAAAAACTTGCTCACTTGATACAGAGGAGATACACAATCAAACATGGAAACCCATCAAGCATAATAAAGATGGAATGCCTCTTACACACTTATTCTTTGAAGATGACGTTATTTTGTTTGTGGAAGCTTCTTTGGAGAAAGTGGAGGTGATTAAGAGGTGCTTGGATACTTTTTGTAGCATCTCAGGATAGAAGATTAGTCAAAGCAAGACTCGAGTTTTCTTCTCTTGTAATGTTAATCACAATAGAGCAAGCCAACTTAGTGAGGAGCTTGGTTTTTCAAGCACTTTAGACCTCATCAAATGTCTTCGAGTTCCTCTACATCATGAGCTAGTGAAAGAATACTTATCAATACATGGTGGATAAAGTGAAATCCAGATTGAGTAGTTGGAAGGCTAATACTATTTCCTTTGCAGGAAGACACACTCTACTTTCATCAGTGGTTAAAACAATTCCTCTTTATCCCATGCAAACATGTGATCTTTCGTTGGCTACTTGGGATGAGCTTAAAAAGAATGCTAGAGGTTTTCTTTGGGGATCCAGTAGTGAGAATAGGAAGATTCATCTTGTGGCTTGGCATGAGGTGTGTAAGGATAAGAAAAGAGGTGGTTTGGGTATACGTCATGCTAGGCTTCAAAACAAGGCTTTCGTGATAAAGGTTGGATGGGGTTTGATCAACAATCAGGATGCTTTGTGGACTAGAGTAGTGAGAAGTAAATATCATTGTGGCAATGATCTGATTCCTTATATTGATAGATCGTGTCCTGGCTCGCACTTGTGGAAAGCCATTAAAGACACTTGGAATTTTGTTTTACAGGGCACTGAAAGTGTGGTTGGATTGGAAGAAGTGGAGATGAAGTAGTCAAGTGGAAATTTGAGAAACGTAGAAACTTCTCTATTAAATCGACATACAACTTTTCGAAAGGTGAAGATTCGAGAGCGCATCCTGTATGGAACAAAATTTGGAAGTTGAATCTGCCTCAACAGTGCAAGTCTTTTCGCTGGCTTACAATTCATAACAGGTTGCTTACCAATGAAGCGAGAATGAAACAGGGCATTGGTGAGATGACATCCTGCATTTGGTGTGATGACAATATTGAATATTCTTTACATGTTCTACTCTACGAGATTGTGCTGAGTTTAAGTCCTTGTGGCTTTCAATTGTAAATCCCAACCTCTGTGGGAAATTCTTCAACAGTGACTTCTGACTTGGTGTTGTATGAATCTTAACGAACAGGTGGGAAAGTGCGAGGAACCTTGGGAAGAGCTTTTTGTCACTATCTGTTGGCTCATCTGGAACAGACGCAATGAGAAAATCTTTGAAAATAATCAGCTCTGAAATTCGCAGAATTCTTGCGAAGGCTAAGGCTATTCTGTCTAGTTTTCAAACAGCTAAGCTATAGATAAATCTAGTCAAACTCCGAGGTATTTCGATGACAAGTACATATTTGACTACAAGGGGAAGGAAGGGTGGGTGACTATCAATGTTGATGGAGTTTACTCTTATAAGGACGATAAAGCGGGCTGTAGAGTTATTATTAAAGACTATAAAGGAAATCTAAATTGAAGTTTTCATGCTTAGTATCCAAAATGCGAATCCTTTATTGGCTGAACTTTGGGCATGCCTTATGTGTCTTAAAAGAGCATGGTACGGGCATCATAGACGAGTTTGCTTGATAAATGATTCTTCAGAAGCACTTAAGCTTATCAAGGAAGGAAATAATAATCTCCATACTCACTGGAGTTTAATTCAAGAATGCCATAATATACTTAGTCAAGATTGGTTGGTGGATCTCCAACAAGTCAGAAGAGAGAGGAATTCTGAAGCTTATTTGCTTGCCAAGCTTGCTCTAGACTTGTCCCCAGGATTTCACTTAATTCTTTTAAATGTTTTTAGTTCATTTGTTTCTTGTATTGTATAGTAATCTTAAATGTTTTCTTACCTTATAAAAAAAAGATTGACAGATTGCTCTCTAGTCACGGGTACAACACCATATCTATTTGCAAATCCGTCCAAATCGTTGTTGACAACAAGCTCTCTGACCGCCTCATGGCTCATACCCATTCTCTCCTCCGCCACTACCGACAAGTCCATTGTTTTTTATTTCTATCGGATTTTTTAGATGTACGTGAATATTATGATAATAGACTTCTCCGATCTTTGAACCTATGAAGTTATGGGCAGACACCTGAACTATGGGAGCTTGAGGTTCAAAGCATTGGCAAAGGCTATGGAGGTGTTAAGAGAGGTTGAAGATAGGAGATTGAAGAAGGTGCGAGAGAAGGCTTCTTATTTGCTTATGGGATACTCCACTCCATGTGCTAAGAGAAGGCTTGAAGAGAGGTTGAAGAAAGAAGGTCAGAGAAGGCGTAACTTGTGAGAGAAGGGCAGTGATGAGTTGATAAAAATGATTGGGATTATTTGGAAAAAGGAAAAAGAGGTTATTGGAAGTTTGAAATGCCACGTGTCCAACCTAACATCACACCTATATATTAATGTTAGAGCCGGTAAAATGGGCCCAGCTCGCGGGCTGGGCCCGTTTTACCTTAAAACGGGCTGAAAACGGGCTGGCAGTTTGCCAGCCCGTTTTGGGGCGGGCTGCACAGCCCGCCCCCTGGTGGCCCGCCAGTGCTGGCGGGCTGGCCCGTTTTTAGGCGGGCCAGCCCGTCAGCCCGTTTTTTTTAAATTATTAATATTATTATTTATTTTACTCAAATATTATTTTGAATACTTCCATTATCAAATATTAGTAAAGATAGTTACTTATTTGTTGATATGTGTTGACATATAATAATTAATTAATATTTTGTTAATGTTTATTTAGATTTATAATTATAAAATTTGAGATTTTTTATAAAAAATATGAATTTTTAAGAGTATAATATTAACAAATTTTTTATTATGCTAATATGACATTAGAATTTTTTTATTAGTATTTTAAAAGTATAAAAATAATTTTTTTAAAATATTTAAAAAAAAAAGAGGCGGGCCGCGGGCTGGCCCGCCCCCAAAACGGGGCGGGCTCGGGCTGGCAAAATGCCAGCCCGTTTTGGGGCGGGCTGGCCCGTTTTTAGCGGGTCAGCCCGTATTACCAACTCTAATTAATGTCCTACCGTAAATAAAGTAATGGACGTTTGGCCTGGTTAATGGTCAGGGTATTTTTGTCCAATTAAAAACACCTTATGTCTAGTTTAGTACACTTAAAAATTTTATGGTACCATCCGCTTATAAAGCAAACCTTTGTCATTAAAATTACATTTTAATCATAAAAAAAAATATTTAAAAAAAGGTTGGGCAAATGGCTTTTATCCTAAAAACATAATTTTGAAAATACTCCGCCCCCCCCCCCCCGGACCCAAAACACAAAACCTTATTTTTTCCATTACTTTCTTGTAAAACTAACTTTTTCAATATATAAAATATAAATCACAGTAACACCTTTTATCCTGAATTCAATTTTCAACCTTAATTTTTTGAAAATTTCAATTTTCTAAATTATAATTCAAACGCACGTTAACATCATAATATTTATAAAATTTATAAGTGTATGTATTAAAATTTATAGAAACTTGAAAAGTAGTAGTATTTCTTACGAAAAGTTAAGACTCATCCCAAAAAAGATTTTGGGTCCGGAGGACGAATTTCCTTATTAATTAAAAACAGCCACTTTTTCAACTAATTGGGTTCGGAGTTATAGAAAACGAATTTCCCTTCTATCATCCGCTTCCAACCTTAGCTCGTCTCCAAAACGCGAATCCACCGCCATGGCTAAGAAGCGAAAGCTTCGATCATCTGAACTCGAATCCGCCAAGATCTCGGATTCACAACCTGCACAACAAGAACAACTCCAAGAACAGCAAATCCACGAGGAAGTTAGAGAGGACGAACAACCAAAGCCTGAAGCAACCCTAGAAGAAGAGCACCAGGGTCATGAAACGATGGCCGTGGATGATGATACGCATCAGGAAGATGTAAAATTAGAAGGAAACGAGGATGTAAGTGCACCTCCAGAAGTTCACCCTCAAGAGCAGGATAGCGAGCACCCCGAAACGGCGGAAGCTGCAGCTGATGCGAATGGAGCCGAGGAAGGAAACGAGAACGATGATGATGTCGAGGTTTTGGACGAAGAGGAGCCTTTAGAGAAGCTTATTGAGCCTTTTACGAAGGAGCAGCTGTACGCTCTTGTCAAGCAAGCTGCAGAGAAGTACCCAGATTTTATCGACAACGTCCGTCAGCTGGCGGACGTGGACCCCGCTCACAGAAAAATCTTCATCCACGGTCTTGGCTGGGACACTACTGCTGAAACCCTCACGAGTGTTTTTGGGAAATATGGCGAGATTGAGGATTGCAAGGCTGTCATCGATAGGGTCTCTGGGAAATCAAAAGGTTATGCCTTCATCCTCTTCAAGCATCGAAGTGGGGCTCGGAAGGCGCTGAAACAGCCACAGAAAAAGATCGGGAACCGAACCACATCGTGTCAATTAGCATCCGCGGGACCGGTCCCCTCGCCTGCTGCAGTGGCCCCGCCGGTATCTGAATATACTCAAAGGAAGATCTTTGTTAGCAATGTAAATGCAGAAATCGATCCCCAAAAATTGCTCGAGTTCTTCGTTCAATTTGGGGAGATAGAGGATGGTCCTTTGGGTCTTGATAAACAGACGGGCAAGCCAAAGGGATTTGCATTGTTTGTATACAAGTCAGTAGAAAGTGCAAAGAAGGCTTTGGAAGAACCGCACAAAAATTTTGAAGGGCATACACTGTATTGTCAGAAGGCTGTTGATGGTCCTAAGGGAAACAAGGGATATCATCATCACCAGCAGCAGCATCATTCTCATCATCATCAACCTCACTACCAGCCAAGAAAAGAGAAGAATAAGTATCAGTCTGGCGGGCATGGACCAGGACCCGGACACCTGATGGCGCCCTCAGCTCCTTCTGTAGGCTTCAATCCTGGAGTGGCTGCACAGGGGCTAAATCCAGCCCTTGGTCAGGCCTTGACTGCTTTGCTTACTACCCAAGGTGCTGGGCTAGGGCTGGGTAACCTGCTTGGAGGTCTTGGTGGTGCACCCTCAAACCAGGCTGGGCCTCCTGCTGGATATGTCAATCAGCCTGCTTTGGGCTACGGGAACCAACCAGGAATGCAAGGGGGATACCAAAATCCACAAATGGGGCAGAGCGGTGGTGTTAGGCCTCATCCTGGCCCTGGCGCTCCTTACATGGGTCATTAGGCGAGTCTAGCATTGTGTAACTTTGCGTTTTCTAAATCTATTTGCTGCTCTTTTTATTTTTTGTTCTTTTTAAGGTTACTCTGGCTTTTTATGAAAACTGTTTACGTATCTATGTGCCTAAAAATGAAAATGTTTTATAACGGCTAACATGAAACTGATTATGATACTGTACTGTAGAACAAGAGACACATGGTGTGGGGAATATTTATAATTATATAAACTGAACGAGTATCTTTGGCAGTTCTTTTACTGTTTCATATTTTTAGGTCCGACACGTCCCTGAAAAAGTGAAAAAATCAGGCATTTTGCTTCCTTTGACCTTGATGTAATTATTGCTCTCAAGTAATTTCACAACTTGACTAGTGGCAAAAGGATTTGAGTTGCATAATTTATTCCCGTTTCAATTAAGAAAGAAAATGTCCAATGCAGAAGGGTTGCTGTTGCTTAAAAGATTTTGGTATTGTGGCCAACCTGCAGTACAATAGGGGAGAAATGATTTCCTTTTAAAGGGGGCTCATGCTTATGTGCATTCTTCATGCGAAGTGTTTATTTATGAATGCACAGATAAGTAACTGTTTTTCTAGCAAAAGCTAGACATCCGGATTGGTATTGGATTTACGCCTGTCTGAGTTTCATTTTCACTCCAAGCAATTGAATTGGGTGTTTGCTGTTGGAGTCGAAATGCTAAAGGATAAAATATAGAATATGCATTTATTGCTGTCTTTGATATTTTAGAGCTGAGGTTATCAATGGTTTGTCCATGTATTTATTGCTGGTTGAATTTTCTAATTTGGGACTATCTTTTGTCTAGAATGGGATGGCGGCACGTTATATGTGTAATATATTGGTGATTGTGGTCAATTTTTTCGGATATCCTTGTTATAGTTGATTCTCTAAGATGGGAGGACAAAAATATGGAGCAAGGTTATTGACTTGTGATGAAGTGGGCTGTTTTTGTATTTTGCATCACAAGGAGGGGTGATAGTTAAAACTCTGGAGAAGAGGGATGCAAACTATGTTGGGATGCTTTTTTCTACTATGTTTATTTATGATCATTTAGTTCACTTTACAGGTCTATGAAATATATCTTCTAAAATCATTTAAAGATGTCCTCTAACTTGCAACTGAGTGGATGCATGTTTCTTTATCGAATAAATATTGTAAAATCTTATGAAGGGCTATCTAAGTATGCAGCAATATATGGACGCATACTTCTTTTTGGGTATAACAGATATCTTGTAAGGGTGTTTTGATGTTTGGTAGCTGTTGTTTATAAGTGTTACAGATATTCAAGGAATTTCCATTGCTGGGTGTTCAACCAATGCTAGTCCATGTACAAAGGGACTTTTGGCCAGGTTGCTGTTGCCTTTTGATGTTATCATACATCTTTAATTCAGGAAAGTGAGAATTTGTAGCAGGGCGCATTGCTTAGATGCTGTCTACTTACCTACTAAATTCAAATAGTGCACATTATTTTTCCTAGTCTGGAAAGTAAAAATGATGAAATTTCCATGGATTAAAGTTTGTGAGAATATGGTGGGTTGAGCATGATAGTAATATTAATCTGTTGTCTCGTAGAAATAGCTGTCTGATTGATTCTTTATTTAAGGTCGGTTGTCTGTTTATTGCTTGTTAAAATAAAATACTGTCCTTCGTTGTTTTTGGTCTAGTAATATGTTTGACTTGTTGGATGAGCCTGCTATCCAATGTTTAACCATGCCTTAGCTAGTAGTTACCATTTATAACTATTAATCGCTAGGAAAATGATTTCATGTTTGCTTCTGCTTAGTTATGCCAAGACTCCCGCAATGTGGTAGCCTTAATTGTGTCCTTATATTTAGTAACTGCACTCACCGTTTCCATAGTTTTCTTTTATTAGTCTTTTGTTTATAAAATTTTTATTTGCATTTATATCTGGCTTCAAGGAGAAAAATTGAAATAATAAATGTTAATGCTCTGTTTCAAGTTCAATGCGCATTTAGCTTCTCGACTTGTTGAGTTTTATCTTTGTGAAACAACATTCAGAAGCTTGCATGTTTCTCTTTTACCATTTATTTACTATTTCATCAGTCTAGTTTTAAACAAACATTGCCTTGTTTGCTTTGTGGTCTTTAACAAATATAGCATGTAAATCTTTTTTTGCAGTACCATTGGTATGGCTTTCATAACTTTACTATTGTATCTGCCTTTCTAATGGATATTTTTAATGAAATTACTCTTTTTTATGCTTTATGTATTCATTGTGCAGATACCCTCATAGATGCATCAATCATTTAGTTTTGGACTCTGCTGATTCTTCTGAAGTTCCCAGCACTATTCAATGCATCCTTTAAATTTGTACTGAATCATTACTATTTGATCTCTAAAAGAACCAGATTCTGAAACTTGTATTTTCTTTTATATCAAGTACATTTTCCCTGTGACAAGTTTTTTTAAGCAATGTAGTACCTCTATTTTAAATGCTGTTGAGGTCTTGAGGATCAAGCTGCATTTTGGGCAGAGAAAACTTTATGCAGTATTTTTAAAAGTGTGGACATCCCCCCATCCCCCAAGTCCCCCAAAATAGAAAAAATAACAAAAACTGCTGCGATGTATGTGGTTGCTTGACATTGAAAGTCCTTGACAGCCAGATGGTTTGGAATACTTTGTTTTTACTGGAAGCTGAAAGTTCAAGTCCTCTACTTTTCACACTTATTCAACCATGATTTATGAGAAGTTCTAATCTTGTTCTAATTGATACTCCCTATGTATTTGTTGAGTATGAAAATTTATTCTGGTAATTTGATGGAACTGATTTGTGAATCTTTCTTTTAGATTTAAGTAGAATGTCTACTTTTAGCGCCTGCATTCAATTTGAAGGCCATATGTTTTTGCCTCAATCTTCTTTCTCGTTTTTCCAATGAAATTAGATCAGTCAGAAAAATGAACTTTGTTGCCATATGTTTTTGCCTCAATCTTCTTTCTCGTTTTTCCAATGAAATTAGATCAGTCAGAAAAATGAACTTTATTTAATGTGGTGAACCATTTACATACGGCTTATGTTTTTCCACAATATTCTTGACTAGTAGCAGAGGTTGTTTCTTTCATAACTTTGGCATAGGCTGAGCATTGACCTGGATTATGACCTATTACACCATATCATATCTGATCAACTGGTCCCCTCTTCATAGTTTGTCATCTGCAACCACTGATGGAGTTTGGAACATATATCCAAGGTGAGAAGTGGCCACTTGGGTGGATTGCTCTCCCTTTTGGCAAGTTTATTTTGGGATTGATGCGTTTGTCCTACAATCCTTGGTATTCTCCATTGGTATGACTTATTTTTTTTCTGTTGCTATTGCCTGGAAAGGTTTTAGTTTATGGAAATCCCCCTTTCTAACTTTCAGAAGTTTTAATTTTATTTTTTGGTTTTTTCTCCATGCATTAGCCAGTGGGGTTCCAAATTTTGTTTGGATTTTGGATTAGCTGTTGCCATATAATTTGTCGGTTGATTGATGCCCTGTTTGGTACTATTGTGGCTTTGAGATTTTTCTTGGCACTGCATGGGGAAGGATAAAAGTACTTATACCACGTCAAAACAAGTTTTTTGGCCAAACATCATTTATGTCTCAGTTAAGCAGCTGCGTTTTCCAAGTGCAAAGCTGAAGACTAATGTGAAGCCCAATGCCAAACTGGGTGTAGACGTCTTTTCCATCTTGTGTTATCTTTATTATTTTCTTTGCAAATCTTCTAGGCTCAACAATTAGATTACTTCATAACATTCTTTGAAGGTATCATGGAGATGAAATTGATGATACATTGGTTGAGACAATTCTCTATGGTGGATGATCTAGTTGTCGTCCTTCAATTGTTTGGGCCATAACCATCAGGTGTTTTTGGCATGATGTGATATAAATAGGCATGAGTCTAATGTGATGCTGGTATGGCTTGAGTCTACTGACAAAGAGTTCTTTATATTTAGGTCAACAGATCTGGAGTTTTTGTAAAATATTGGTGTGCTTCACACTTGGGAACTTACAGAAGCACAACCTTTTGTAAGTCTTCTAACCACTTGTTATTCTTAAAGCATAGGAATGTAGGATTAACCAATTGCCTGATAGCAGTCCGACTTTCTGAAGTTTTTTAAAATAGGTTTGATTTTTTTGTTCTTTATATTATTTCATACAAGAATGGATTGGAACAATGTAACAACTATTGGTATTAGTATTCTAGGTTTATACTGGTGGATTGTGATACGGTAACAATTGAGGGCATTTTATTGGGGCTTTGCAGTGTCCTATAAAGAAATTTGTAGATATTGGTATGCGTTAGACAAGGAAATATCTCGGCATTAACCACTTAGAACGAGAACTTGGAGAAGATTGGATTTTCACTCCTAACAGGAAATAAGCAAGACTATTGCTGAGGTGTATGGATGAATTA
Source organism: Leucaena leucocephala (assembly GCA_037074615.1). Taxonomy (NCBI): domain Eukaryota; kingdom Viridiplantae; phylum Streptophyta; class Magnoliopsida; order Fabales; family Fabaceae; genus Leucaena; species Leucaena leucocephala. Next base: position 24,166,937 of record CM073540.1, on the reverse strand, counting down.
TAAATTTAACCGAACCAGGAAATAGAATGTTGTCACTAGGCGTGTGCCTTAGCGGCTGCAGCCTTTCTACATCATGTTTCACTACACCGTTTTAATTGGTTCATTATGGAATTAACAATTGTTTGTTTTTGTGAATATAAATATTTTATGATCGTATGTGCGAGGTTTTATTGACTTGGATTATTTCCTAGGATTAGAAAATCAAAATATGGGAGAGTCAGACAATTTCATAATACAAATATAATTTAATTAATTTAAAGAATAGATGGTAGTTATGTCATTTTGCTTAACTGACTTGTGGATTTGTTAAATTTTAACCGTCCTGTGTTCTGGCCGATTGCAAAATTATGAAATGGGGGCTGGGCCTGTGCGAATTCGGCTACCATAGCCTGAATAGGATAAAGTAACAAAAATCTAATTTTTATCATAGTTTAAGCATAGGATGCGGGTTTTTCTTGAATCATTAATAATGGAATATCCTAAAATTGCAAGGTTTTTAATGAATGTCTATTTTCAGATCTCAAATTTTCACTAATTTAAATAATATAAAATCTTATTACAATTAGAAATAGCGTAAAAATATGATGATTTAGCAAATCATTGTTCCGCCCAAACTGATTTACATTACATGAAACAAAATGCTTTCCACTAGTTTCTTTTGGTCTTATCATTTAAGATTTGAACATAGATCTCCATTCAAACTATCACATTTAGGCTTTCCCACCTAAGCTAGTTTTAAGCGAAATATTGAATCTTACCTTCACAGTGAAGTGGTTAATGTTTAAAACATCTTTGGCTGATTTAGGACATACACCGTTCAGTATGAGGTGCCTGACATATTGTAAGATTACTCAAAGGAACATTCCGAGTACGTAAACATTTTCAGCAACATTTAGCATCGAAGGGAACATCTAAGATAACTACGAAGGAATCTTATGCAACGTTCAGCAATCTTTATGAAATTATTGAACATCTAAGATTACTCGAGGGAACATTCCGAGTATGTCAATAATTAAAAACGCCCCTAAGGTGTTTCACCCTACAGATTTGTGACTAGTATCGGTAGAAACCCTGAAAACTGAAGTAACGCGATGTTAGAAAAGGGCTTCTCCAAATTCACAAAGTGAATGTAGAGACTGCTAGAGAAAAAAGTGGACTAATAAGCCTCATATATAATTAAGTAAATATGATATGGGTGCACTATATCTAACGATGGGATGTGGGTCCCATACTAACATTCTTCTAAGTTTCTCTCTCATTGCATCCTCTGCATTCATGTGTATGAAGAGGATCTAAAAGCTTGTTGGACAACCTTTTTTGGAACAAGTGGCACACCATTTTGCCAAGGATTCCGAAAATAACAAGCACGAACGAAATGTACAGCTTAAAAATAACAAGCAAAAGCTCTAAGAAATAACCTGGAAATGTAATAGCCAATCAGCCGTTTTCCAAAACCAATGGTTGCGGGCGCACTGCAGCACAAGGTCACAATTTAAGCACCATCTGAGAGGGTCCTCTTTGACGTGCTGATGCATAGAACTGGATTGAGGTAAAACGATTTCAATTATTACTTGTTGCAATAAAATCAATCAAATCAAACGATAATATGAAACATCATCATAACAACCATTATTCCCTCGAATAAAGCATCTTCATATTTGTTCTTCAATTGCCCTTTTACATACTCTTCTGTTTGTTCCATTGCAATATTCATATAGCCATCTAGACATGCTAGAATGCCTGCAAAGATTAACCAAAAGGAATCAAGCCAGTTCACTCATGGCCCCATGGAAGCATTAAGATAACAAAACCATGTGGCCAAGTGGACCAACTATCAAGAATATGCCCACAAAGTGAAGGCCCCCAAAATGGGAAAAGAACTTGATAAGAATTTAATTATCACTGTTGTTCCTTTCCTCTCACTTTGTTACTCAAAGTTTTGAATTAATAACCCTTTGATATGGCTCTCATATGAGGATTTAGACAGAGTATAAGCTATGACCTTTGTTTTCCACATCTTCTTCGTTCTTATGTTAAAAAATGCCTTTGCTGGGTAATAAATTAGCAAGTTCTTTGCCCAAAGAAATAAAACTACATGCACATCAAGAATCCTTGAAATACTAGAACAAAAAGAAACTATTTCATTATTCACGTTAAAATACGATGTTGATTCCACCATCAATGTTATTAAAGCCGCTTGTAGCAATGGGTACCAAGACGCAAAGTATTTTGAGCACCTCTCATGCTGGTTAAAGTCAGGAGCCAAAAGTCGAGCACCTTTTCTAGGTAAGAAGCAAGCGCCTTATGGCCCGTAGAAGAAGCAGGATACAGGTTGGGTCATGGGTGACATTGAAGGAACGGAAGAAGCAGGACATTTAAAAAAAATCCACCCCAACGTAGTTAATTGAAAGAATTTAATTGTCGTTAAGTTGGACAGAATTAACATCTGGTCATGTTAGAAAACTAAGCTCTTCAGTTCTATCATAGACATTGAAATGTGGAGAAGTTTTCAGCTTCAGAAGTTTAATACAACATATCAGGGACAAAGGAAAACCTTTCTAATATGGATATCCACTAGAAGACAAAAGAGAGGGAAAAAATGAAAAACTAGAGGGGCAAACCTCGATAATCAACACCAGAATTCAGCTTTACGACAACTAATGGATTTGAGAAAATCTGCTGGGGTTTTTGTGGTTGCTGAAGATTTCTCCACTGCACTCATTTTTATCTCAACCAGTCTTCTAAGTGTGTGTTTGGGTGTGTGGTTTGAGAATTGATTTTGGGCAAAATCTCGGTTTAAAATTTTTTTACACAAACAGCCATTTTTGTTCAAAACTTCGGTTTGGGCCAAACGATGGTTTCAGAAAAGCTGGTCAGAATAGATTTTGGAACAGTAAAACAACTTATGGACTATCCAATTACTATTTTACCCTTATTTTTTCTTACACTATCTCTCCTCTCTCTCCTTTTTCCTCTCTACCCTCTCTCCTCTCTCTTCTCCATCCATTCTCATTTCTTCTCTATTCCTCACCCTCTCTCCTCTCTCATCCTTTTAATAAAATCATACAATTTTTAGTAATTTACCTTCCCAAAAAGTCATTTTGAAAATAACTATCTAAACACTTATTTTTCCAAAATCTATTCTCCAAGTGTGTGTTTGGATATCAATTCTGAGAATTGATTCTGGCTAAAATCGCGGTTTGGAAAATTTTTACACAAACAGTCATTTTTGTTGAGAATTGATTTTTGGCAAAACCTCGGTTTAAAACCTAGTTTTTGAATAAGCCACTGAAAATAGCTTTTGGTTTGAAACCTAGGTTATTGATTATCCAATTACTATTATACCCCTATTTTTTTTACACCCTCTCTCCTCTCTTATCTCTCTTTTTCTCTCTCCTCTCTCCTCTCTACACTCTCTTCTCTCTCCTCTTTCTTCTTTACACTCTCTTCTCTCTCCTCTTTCTTCTCTATTATCTTTCCTCTCTCTTACTTTTAATCAAATCATACCCTTTTTGATAATTTACCAATATAAAAAGTAATTCTACTACTAATCATCCAAATATCTCTATTCCCAAAATCTATTCTCCAAAATCTATTCTTCCCATAATCTATTCTCCCAAAGTTAATTCAAACACACTCCAAGAATCTATTCTTATTAGAATCTATTCTCAAAAGCTAATCCAAATAGGCCCTAATTAAGGGAAGAGAGAAGCGGACTTACCAAAGAATTTACCGCCGGGAGGAGCTAGTCTGAATGTCTGATGGCATCGGAGAAGTGGCAACCCCCCAGTGAGGGAGAAGAGAGTGGGATGGAGCGTCCGGAAAACCCTAACCCCTCCCGATCTCCAAAGAAAAGAAGATAGAAAAATTATTTTCAGCTTAAAGAGCTTCCTTTTTTGTTTTATTTTTATTTGTTCTGCACGTTTGTTGTAAGTCAGCTGGATTTATATGATTGTTTTGGTTTCTCTTTCTCTTCAGATGTGTAGTGGACGGTCCGAATCATGTTTTAGGAGAGATACGGAGGAGATGAACACGCATAACTAGTGAAGTGAAGCACAATTAGATGCCCTTTTCAATGTAACAAGTTATATAATGATATCATGTCGATTTTATTTTGTATATTTATATACCCATAAAATATATTTGTAACTGGAGGAAATTATAGTTTGAGGTGCTGTGTAAAATATTTGTACTGTGATTATTACTGTAATAGTTACTGTGTACAGTGGCATAGCAATATAAATAGGGCTGTGATAGTCAATACTGTTAAAGACATATTATTTTTTATTAATGAATGAATAATTCTTTCATATGGTGTGTTTGACGGGAGGAAAATTAGGTTCTAACGTGGAGAGAACATGGTGGAATGCACCCACTACTATAAGAAAGGCCATGTTCGCGAGAATTATTTCCAGATAGTTGAATATCCTCCCAACTTTAAAAAAAGATGGCAGAAATAAGTGAATGCGAACCTTCAAGCGATCCAGAAGCCCGCACTAACACGGGAAGCACGGTTGCATCAATATTCACTCAAGAACAATATGAGCAGATTCTGGAACTGCTGAAGAATGATATGAAATCCACCGTCCATGCGCTAACTGGTACAAGTTTGATTAATTCTAGAACATATTCATTATCACATGATAATTGGATTTTGGACTGAGGGGCTACCATTCATATGGTAGGAAATTTGGATTTTTTAACAGATTATAGGAAGTATAATAGGCCAATTAAATCTATAAAAATACCAGATACAAAACGTGTAAGCATAACGCATATTGGTTCTGTTAAAATCACAGATGAAATCACATTAATTGATGTCTTATATGTACCACAATTAGAATTCAACCTAATATCTATCCCAAAATTAACTAAAGAATACAAATGCATTGCATCCTTCTTCTCTAATTTCTGGATGTTACAGGACCTTCAGGGTGGGAGGATGAAGCTGACTGGTAGAATGTTTGCAAGGTTATATACTCTAAGAATGCCTGAATATATGTCTCTTATGAATTCCTTCTCTGTAAACACAACTCAGAATGTACTAAAAGAAAATTGTTTGATGTATGTCTATGGCACAAAAGACTAGGACACACCCCATTGTCCATTATGAGACACTTAAATCTTGTAGTTGATAAAGACAGTGATAATAACAAATGTGATATCTGTGTTCAGTCTAAACAAACAAAATTTCCTTTTACAATCAGCTGCATTAAATCTAAAAGTTGTTTTGAATTATTACATGTAGATGTGTGGGGTCCTTATCGGACACCTACACATAAGGGACATAGGCATTTTTTGACAATAGTGGATGATTTCTCAAGAGGAATATGGATTTTTTTTTTATGAAATGCAAATCTTAAACCATGATGCATATAAAATACTTCGTTGCGCATGTATTGACTTAAATTTCTGTAAGAATTAAAAGAATTAGAAGTGATAATGATACTGAATTCACAAACCATGATTTACAGTCTTATTTTCATGATAATAGCATTGTGCATGAGACTAGTTGTCCCTACACCCCTGAACAAAATGGAGTGGTTGAAAGGAAGCATAGAACAATAATGCAGATAACAAGAAGTTTAATCTTACAGTCTGGTGTGCCGAACATTTACTAGGGTGAATGTATACTTATGGCAACATATTTGGTTAATAGAATTCTCTCAAAGGTGATAGGATATAAAATACCCTATGAATTAATCTATGGACCCACACCAAATCTAAATAACCTTAGAGTATTTAAATCATTGGCATATGCCACTGATCTAAGAGTTAATGATAAACTTGAAAGAAGAGTCATTGCTTCTGTTTTTTTAGGATATCCAAAACACCAAAAGGGTTTCTTACTTCTTAATCTGCAGGAGAAAACTATATTTGTGAGTAGACATGTAAGCTTCATGGAGGATAGATTTCCCTTCAAGGATAGCACACCTAATGATCAAGGGGGAGTATGAAGAGATCTAAGAGAAATATTCTGGTTTGAACCTCTAGAATTGTCAATAGATAGTGAGAGAATTAGAAGTAATCCAAATGAGTAAAATACAGATAGAGAGGTAGATCCCATCACCCAAGTAAGTGACCATAATGACAAAAATGACTTAGATTTGAGACCTACTAGAACTAGTAGAGAGCGTCGGCCTCTAATATGGTCAAATGACTATGTATGTTCTATCTCAATTTCCAATGCAAAAGAAAATAATAAATATAAGTATCCAATTGCGGATTACATCTCTTATAAGAATGTGTCTGAAGATTTCTTTTGCTTCTTGTTCTCAATTGATTCCATAATAGAACCGGCCAGTTATAAGGAGGCAAAGAAAAGTCTTGAATAGATAAATGCTATGAAAGCTGAAATGAAAGCCATTGAGGATAATAAAACCTGGGAAATAGTACCCCTGCCCAAGGGAAAGAAAACCATAGGTTGCAAATGGGTTTTTAGAATCAAATACAAGTAAGATGGAAACATTGATAAATATAAAGCTAGACTTGTAGCTAAAGGGTACAATCAAGTAGAAGGAATAGACTACCATGAAACTTTTTCTCCTATTGTTAAAATGTTTACAGTGCGAGTAGTACTAAAGTTAGCTGCCATTGGTAATTGGAATATATATCAAATGGATGTATATAATGCTTTCTTGCAGGGAGATTTAAAAGAGGAAGTATACATGAATATACCTGAGGGTTTTGAAGGTAAGGGGGAGAATCTGGTTTGCAAGCTAAATAAATATCTTTATGGTTTAAAACAGACATCTAGACAGTGGAATCAAAAGCTGTCAAGAGCACTAATAGAGGGAGGTTTTAAGCAAAGCAAACAAGATTATTCACTCTTTACTATGATCTGTAATGATGGAATAGTTTTAATTTTGGTATATATTGATAATCTTTTGATAACTGGAAATTCTGAATTAGGTATTATGAATGCAAAAAGACTTTTACATGACAACTTTAAAATAAAGGATCTAGGTTTGATGAGGTATTTTCTTGGGATAGAGGTTGCCAAATCAGAAAAGGGTATTGTTTCATCTCAAAGAAAGTATACACTTGATCTTTTGGCTGAAAAAGGAATGAGTGGATGTAAGCCTTTGGGAATTCCTATGCCGCATAACCTGAAACTCAAGGAGTATGACAAAGAGGATGTATTGCTAAGAGACCTGAATAAATATCGCAGGCTCATAGGTAAGCTGATTTATCTAAGATTGACTCGGCCTGACATCTGTTTTTTCGTGCAGACTTTGAGCCAATTCATGCAGACACCCACCAAGACACATATGGCAGCAGCTATGGGAGTCGTGAGGTACTTGAAGGGAAGTTCAGGACTTAAGATTCTGATGAGTTCAGAAGGGAACTATGTGTTAGAGTGTTTCTGTGACATAGACTAGGCCTCTTGCAGCATCACACGACACTCAGTTACAGGCTATCTATTGAAGCTTGGTGGATCTCTGGTGATGTGGAAGACAAAGAAGCAGAGTACAGTGTCAAAATCGTCGGCTGAGGCAGAATACAGGGCCCTTAACATGGCAATCTCTGCAATAACTTAGGGACTTGGGTTGTTAAAAGACCTGGGCATATCACATGAAAAACCAGTAAAAGTTTTCTGTGATAGTCAGGTAGCAGCCCACATTGCAATAAACCCAATATTTTATGAGAGGACAAAACACATTGAAGTGGATTGTCATTTTGTAAGAGAGAAATGGGAAAGGAGAGAAATAAATCTGCAGCATGTAAGGTCCAAGAATCAGCAGGCGGATCTTCTTACCAAAACAGTAAGGAAGGACATTCAAACAAATTTTTTACGCAAGCTAGGGACTATAGACATTTACTCGCCTCAAACTTTAGGGGGAGTGCAGGAAATTATAGTTTGAGTTACTGCATAAAACATTTTTACTGTGATCATTACTGTAATAGTTACCGTGTATAGTGGCATAGCAGTATAAATAGGGCTGTGATCGTCAATACTATGTAAGGCATATTATTTTTTATCAATGAATGAATAATTCTTCCATACGGTGCGTTTGACAGGGGAGGAAAATTGGGTTCTAACAGTAACACCATATAAATATTCAAAATCACACTGAGATTAACTAGTTAAGAATACTTAAAAGGAGTCATCCAAATATGGGGTTTATCTTGAATGAAGATGCTGTTGGAGCTTTTTTCTCAAGACCTTGCTTGGACCCACTATTTGCTAGTCGTTAATTTATTCATTTTGTTGCCAGAAAAAACGAGTCATCAACTTTAGAAATCTGGTACTAAACATGAAGAGTTTGACAAAATGTGCTGTCATCTTGTCTACTTAATAGTATGGATAAGTTGTCTGCACATAATAATGTGACTTGTTAATGAGAAGATGTGGTGACTTTTTGATGCGGGAAAATGATGAGAATTGATATCGTATACTTGTGTCTATTGATAACTGTAATAGCAACGTCCACACCCAACTATGATAGAGTGTTTATAGATTTTGGGTGTGTTTGGATTTGCTTTTGGAGAATAGATTTTGGGAAGAATAGATTTTCGAGAATAGATTTTGGGAAGAATGGATTTTGGGAATAAAGATATTTAGGTGATTAGTAGTAGAATCACTTTTTATATTGGTAAATTACCAAAAAGGGTATGATATGATTAAAAGTAAGAGAGATGAAAGATGATAGAGAAGAAAGAGGAGAGAGAAGAGAGTGTAGAGAGGAGAGAGAAAAAGAGAGATAAGAGAAGAGAGAGGAAAGAGAAAAAGAGAGATAAGAGAAGAAAGAGGAGAGATGATAGAGAAAATAGAGGAGAGAGGATGTAAGAAAAAGTAAGGGTAGAATAGTAATTGGATAATCTATAACTTAGGTTTCAAACTGAGGTTTTGTCCAAAATCAATTCTCAACAAAAATTGCTGTTTGTGTAAAAAAATTTCAAACCGCGGTTTTGGCCCAAAATTCATTCTCCACCGCTATGCCAAACACGCACTTTGTCAATATATACAAATAGAAATAGGGGTAGTTTGGTCAAAATAAAAGTTAAGAGTCAAATTTAACCGTTGTTAGAGGAACGAAAATGAAATCTTCAAAATATAAAGGAAATTTATATAACATACATTTTAATTTTAATTTAGTTAAAATAGAAATTTAGGATTCAAACTCGCATATTATATTCTAAATACAAAGATTATGATTAGCTGGCTAAAATGTAGAAATAACATAATTTTTCTTTCAACACGAATGAGTTCTAAAAGTTATCGCACATGAATAATAGAAATTAAATACGAGTCTCTATAGAAAGAATCGGCATAGAGCGGATGGCATGTGGAGCTTAAGATTGCAATAAACTTACCAATCTTATTTCAAGTGAGGTTATTTAATGGGCTAATACTCCTCCCTATTTGCACTTGAGGTCAATCTAGTACGGAGATTGTGGATGTGTTATAAAACACCGTATGGATAATTAGATCGTTGGATTTACTCATATGTCAGGATCATAAATAGAAAAATAGGCTATGCTAAAGAGTCTTATATTAGCATGGAGCGTGGGCTTAAAACAAGTTATATTAGAATCTAATTGACACTGTGAAGGAAAAATTCAACTCTAAAAACTATAGTTTGGTGCTGATTCAAATTCAAAGTACGATCAATTATGAGTGAAATGTACAAGTAAGGCACATCTCAAGAGACTAAATCTGTGTCGCTAGCCCGGCAAAGGATGGGCTCAAACTCAATGGGTAATTTTGTATTTCTCACTTTCTTAAGTGTACTTTTCTTCAAATCAAACGTAAACTTTTTCATCAAAGATCATATATGCAGATAGTTGTTTGGTGACATCCCCTTCAAGGTAATAGGAGGAGAACTTTTTTTTTTTTAAGGAAAAGGAAATAATATCTAATACCCCATCCTTCATCTTCAAGCAATCCAGAATTATGATCCAATAGGAGCTTTTGTTTATCTCAAACAAATTTTGTGACCAATAGGAGCTTCTAGTTTTAGTATATCTCCACAAACAACTTCATTAATAATCTGGGTCGGTTTCAAAAATTACTACAAAAGTTATTCAAGCTTTTTGTAAATTTAAAAATAAATTCTTATAAAAATTGAAGACAATTTTTTTTTTTTATAAAAAGATAAGTTTATTATTATATAAGATAAAATAATATATACAAAAAGTTCTCATAGCTAACCTACAGAAATAATTTATTTTCCTAAAAAAAATTGATAGTGGCACCTCTGGCCCACGTCCTTTGAACACAAGAGTCACTGTTTGCGTGTACCGTCTTCCAATTCCTGAAGGGGGCCGTCAGCCAATGGAAAACACACAGTGAGTGACACTCCACACTTGCGAATGATAGGGCATCCCTATATATAAGCCCTTAAAACCTCCAGCCTTTCCTCTCGCCTGTTCATAGCAGCTGTAAGCGTCTGCAACTTCTATTAATTATATGCGCACACCCAACCCTGCCACTATCAGCACCCTCGCTCTCCCCACAAACCCTAATTCCCACCCTGCCAAACATACCCCATTGTCCACTCACCCCGGTGATCAAAACCCTACTGTCTGCCTTTTTTTACTGAAACTCACTTGGATTCCTTCTGCTCCAGCTCAATCATCCCTTTCTCTTCCATGGATGATAGCTCTTGATTCAAGTGCCAAGTGAACTTATCTCTCTGGTATTTTCACATTTTTAATTGATCATTCAGTTTTCTTTCCTTCCAGTTGTTTTGCTAGCTGTGACTGTAATTTGGTAAGAGAGTGAGGCTCACGGGGCAAAATTTGAGAGTTACGTGATTGTAAGTGATGGTGATTGCTGAGAGTGAGATTGGCCAGGATCAGAAGGAAGTTAGTGCCCCCAAATCGCCGTGGAAGACTCCTGTTGTAGATGGGAACGGAAGTGATGTCTCTGTTATGATGGGCACTGAGTCTTGGCCTGCTCTCTCTGATGCCCAACGTACTCTTTCTGAGACTGCAGCAAAGCTCGATGATACGCCGGCTGCTGTTCGAGCCTCTGGGGAGGCTGCTTCACGACCTCCACCTATGCAGGTTAACCTATCTTGCAATTATGGTTTCTGATATGAAATATGATAATGTCATTGTTAATTTGATGTTTTTTCTGACCTCAGTTATATGTTTTTATTGCTAGAAATTTGGATAGAATTAAAATGTAGTAATAACATGGCTATAAAATGCGTTGAAATGACTCTAGTAGAAAATGACTTGTATAGAAATGTTTTAGATTCCTTGAAATGATGGATGCCAATAAAAATTTTTGAGTTGATGTTTTATATTCCTTGATATGAAGGATGCCAATGCCCCATGAAGATTTTGAGCTTTTTGTGTGTATGCAGAAAAGTTCAAGTTCAACAATTATACCACGTAGTAGTTGTACCTGATCATTAATGTAAATACATTTGAAAAAGCAAATATTTGTTCCAGAAGGACAACCTCATGTATGGATGTCTTTTTGTTGCTTTGGTAATTTACAATTGTTTGTCATTAGTTAAAATTTGGCAAGTTGAAAGAAAAATGTATCACTTTGATCTTTTGCTAGTGAATTATCAATTTGTTTGCCATTTCGGTTGAACATTTCAAATTATTGTTTGGTGAATAATTTAAGAATATCATATGATGATTAGGGGTCTAGAGATGTTACTACGTTTGCATTTTGAAATGATTGTTATGGGAAGGTATGGGGGCAACAATTTGAGCATTGAAGTAGCTTTAAATAATATATACAAAAAAGAGAATTGTAAGTGTTAAAGATTTAAGAAATTCCTCATATGGCTGATATTGATACTTTTCTCTCTCTTTCATTTTCATTGGTCTTATGTTTTTTTTCTACATTGAAATAATACTTTAATGTCACAAGAGTCTTGAATATGATATTAAATACGCTTTGCTTCTTCATGCTTGTCCATATAATCACAGGGGCCAGTTGTTCAGCAGAAGTCAAATGTTTCTGGAAACCCTAATCCGTTGCATAAGATCTCATCATCACGTCATCAGAAATCAGGTTCTAAGCACAACTCCAGTGGTGCATCTCCTTTTCCTGTACCAATGCCTTATCATCAACCACCAGTCCCACCAGTTTTTCATGCTATGGTACCTCCACCTCACATAGCTGTTCCTGGCTTTGCTTTCCCTCCTGGACCAGGACCTTTTCCGAGTGTTGAAAATCCTTTAGTAAAGCCTGCATCTCCGGCACCAAGGCCAGCCTTTGTTCCAACTGCTCATGCTGTTGATGCAAAAAATGTTCAACCATCTGTGCAAGGGGATCCAAATGCTTATGCTAATATCTCTAGTGGAAGACCCCCTATGCAGGAACAAGTTGACCATGTAAATAATACTTGGCATCATCAAAGGGCATTTCCCCCAAGAACAAACATTTCAATGCAACAGGGTATGGGAACAAGGACCTTTATAAGACCTCCATTTTATGGCCCACCTCCTGGTTACATGGTTGCTCCAAGCTTCCCGGGTAAAAATTCATTCATGATCCTCTGGCTCTACATATGCAGAACTCTGTACATGAGTTTGTCTTTGATTTGGGTCACATCTCATTATTTTCTTTTTATTCTTGAATTCCTCCATTGGCTGGTTCTGTATCTCAATGATTCTGTTTCTGCTCAGGACCTCCACCTGTATGGTATGTCTCCATGGCACCTCCAGGCTCTATTAGGGGACGGCATCCTCGCCATTTTGTTCCATATCCTGTCAATACAGGATCTCAGCCTGTGCTTCCAGAAACTATATCTTTGAGAGCTAGCATTGTTAAACAGATAGAGTATTATTTCAGGTCAGTAAATGTCTTTTTACTTACAAGTGCTATTGGCTACAGTTAAATCTAGTATATAACATTTTGATATATTATAATAATTTTATTTTTTGTAAATATTGTTTTCATCTTGATGGGTTTCATTAACTTAGACCATTGGATATCAACATAATCTTGATGAGGATGAATGAATTGATTTTACCGCTAGATGGAACTGTAAGAGATGATTGATTTGTTACTTTGGGAAGTGAAGGTAACTACGTCTAAGATAATTATTGGCTTTTCTATTAGGCTTTGTAATTTTGAGTTGTGCCATAGAAAGTGGCAATAATTTTGATGAGTATTAAACATGTCTTGAGGAATCCTGTAATCAAGTTAATTAACATACTGGGAATATACAAATGTAATCAATGTGATAAAGATTGCTCATTCGGCAAACTGCTGACCTCAGTGCTTTCTCTTGGCAGCGATGAAAATCTTCAGAATGACCATTATCTTATTTCCTTGATGGATGACCAAGGATGGGTTCCAATATTCACTGTAGCTGGCTTTAAAAGGGTCTGTTTGTTATTTTTTTGTCTCCTAATTATGTTACAGTTTTTAAAATGTACGCTTTATGCAGGCGCATCCTGTAATCTGTACTATTCCTAACAATATAATGTCAATTGTCAAGTTGTAGATTCTTTAGTAAATAATCTTAGTCTAAAATTTTAGTAATGTAATTCTGATGCTATACTATTTTCAAAACTTACAAAGGTTAAGAAGATGAGCGAGGACATACCATTCATCCTTGATGTGCTGCAGAGCTCTAATACCATAGAAGTGCAGGTTAGGTTCTCACTATACTAGGTTGTTTTTTCTTTTCCTAGTTTGACAGTTCGTTTCATCTTTGTGTGATATTTAATATATTAAATTAAAATATTTTAATTTATGATCGGTTTAATAACGGTTTAACTACAATCCGGTTAGTAACTTAGTTCAATTACTGGTCCAGCTTTCATAACATTGGATCTTTTTGTGTGCATGAGTTAGGTGATGTGACTATGCATGCTTGAACTTGTAACTTTGTTTTCAGTTGTTTGCAGTGGTTTCGTTCTTTAATCAACTTCAACAGTTTTGAGGTAAAACGTTGATTATAAATAATTAAACTCCCATTTTTGTCTGTTATTCAAATTACTGTATAATTCCTATTGAAACTTTTCAATTAAGTTGTTTCATCTCAAGACAAGCATAACAAGGTGCTAAGATTTCTACCTTCTGTTGGACAGATTTTTTGATGAATTGGATACAGGCATCTGCTCATTTAAGGCAACTTGATATGCTATAATTTGTGTTCAATAATTTGCTAAAGACACATAGGTTATTGTTTTATCACATTACTTTAAAAGAAATATAATTTGTGTTCAAGTTTGCATATTAAATTTACATTTACGCAACTTTTGAGAAATTAAGTGCTAGGTAGTGGGAGAAATCATTTGGGCTCTTCAAGTTTAAGCTAAATTGTAATATGGCTTCAATATATGAAATAAGGGGTTACAGATGCCTTTATTTTTTTAACTTAAGAGATCTTTAAACTTTGTCTCTTTTTAGACTCCACATACAAGGAATACCATATTAATGCTTTTGGAGCTAGCTTTATATTACCGAAGCATCAGAAGCTTGACAATTTGATGACATCTTGATCAGATTTACATTATGTATTACTTTCTATTTTTCTTTGGCCTGCATATTGCTTCTTTTTCTTAGTTCTAATTGTAGCTTGTGCTATTTCCATAGGATGAAAAGATTAGGAGACGCGATAGTTGGTCAAAATGGATTCAAGTTTCCACAGGAAATTCAGCAGCACCAACGGCTCAGAGCCAACAGAACCAACCTGCAGATGATACAACCAAATCTCTTGAAAATGGTGATGCCATTGGAGACAGGACAAAGGCAATTTCTGAAGCAACTCTTGTTACTCTCGAGGAACAGATGCAACCAAATAAAAATGGTTCAAAAGTTTCACAAATAAACACAGAACATGATTCTGAGTGTCATCTTTCCGATAATAAATCAGAAGCAATAACTGATGAAAGTGTCAAATTCACTGATCATGACATGAGCAGCAATAAGTTATGCTTCTACTCACAAGATCCTGAGCAAAAAAAAGTTCATGATAATGAGACTGGAAACATGGAGGCTCTGACTGATATGGATGTCAAAGATCTTTCAAATGATTTTGCAACTACATTTATGCTTGATGAAGAGATAGAGCTAGAAAACAAGATGCCAAAGAAGGCTAATCTTTCTTCTACTAGAAGGTATGGAATCTATTTCGTACACAGGTCAAAATGTCCTAGGAATGACTTTTGGGGGGATATCAAGCTTGGATAACAAGTGGGAAGAAAGACATGGTCAAAATTTTGAGGTCCTTGAAAATGTTTTGTAGAATATTTGATTGTGGACACTTATTGTTAAAATATATTCAAAGAATTATGTAGTACAAAAAGTAAAAATAAAAATATAAAATATAAAATGAAATGTAATTTTCTTATCAACATGAGTTTTCTAGTCCCTTATTCCACTTCTTTAGTGTCATCAACCAGAGCCATGTTTCAAGTAAGTCCATGCCATTCTTGGCGTGTGCCCAAATGGGAGACAAATTTTTTATTCTGATATGTGGACATTGTGTCTTGTTGGTTTTAGCGCTAGGTTTCTGCTTTTCTGAAAATCTTGATTTTAAAACAATTTTTTTTTAAAGCATTGTAACAACAAATCAGTTTTATGCTTGGCCAATCATTCAAGTGCTTTTGCAGTATTTTCCTTAGACATGAAAGCTTTGATTTTAACTTTTATGCAAACGCATCTTTATTTAGAGATTACACTGCAATTTTTCTGCCCAACCATAATGAATAGTTTATATGAAATATAAGATTGGTATTTTATATTTGTGCATCTATTTTTTTGTGTATAGTTTTCCCCCCTGAAAAGCATCTTATATATATGAACATTTTTAGCCACAAAGAATCTTGAAAATCGTTCCCTATCGTTTATATTTTAGATTTACCCCCAATCTCTATCCTTTATTACTGCTTCCTAGATTGTTAGAGGAAGGATGCTTGCTTCTGCATCTCATAGAAGTGTGCTTCCTTTCTGAACTAGAATAAGATTTGTTGTTGCATATGTTAAATTGTGCAATTTGGAACATACTTATTTTTTAATTCTTTTTCTCATATTATTTCCAGTAACATTTTCTCTGAGTCATCCATTATTGATATTACCCTATTCTTTTTAATGTGAAAGAGGAAGATTTTTTATTTCTTTGTTAAAACCATGTTAGTATCTTCTGTTTGAGATGTTCTAATCCCATTTGGGCATATGTTAAAATGTGCAATCTGGAACATACTCATTTTTAATTATTTTTCTCATAGTATTTCCAGTAACATTTTCTCTGAGTCATCCAAGATTGATATTACCCTATTCTTTTTAATGTGCAAGAGGAAGATTTTTGTTTTCTTTGTTAAATCCATGTTAGTATCTTCTGTTTGAGATGTTCTAATCCCATATGGAATGGGATTCGATGATTGTCATACTATTGCCATTAAAGTGCAAACTAATTTGTGTTACATTTAATTTTACACTCATCTCATGGAATTTGTTGCCTAAAAGGATTGATGATGAAGATGATGAAATGGACGTTCAGAGACTTGTAATTGTTACCCAGGTATTTTGTTGATAAGCTAATTAAAAAAATGTGTTTTCTCCCCTCAAAAGCTGGTTATTATTTATATTTTTATTAGAATAAAAGCTTTATTAGAAAGGAAGATTAGAAACGAGGATAATGGTATGTCCCCGTCAGAGAGCATAGAACATTATAGAACACAAGAAAACCTAACCAAGATCCAATAACCAGTGGGTCAAGAATGCGACAAGGCCACTTATTCACATATTTGGCAAAAATGCTTGTCTGAATGAACAGTGAGAAAGGCACCATGGAGAAGACTGGATCTTTTTCAGAAACAGAATGAGTACTTGTTAGTTTCCATAAAGTTGGAGGAATATAATAGGTACTTTAAACAGAATTGAGGAAAATTTAGATAAACTTTGGGTGATTAAATGCTAGAGGCTGGTACTACACAACTATGGCATTATGACTTTTCTTGATACTCTCTCTTGAGCTTGCATAATGTATTATTTGTTTATTTTCTTTTTTTGATGTACAGAATAGTGATATTAAACAAGGATCTAAAGTTGGTGGCAAAGAACCAAAATCCATTTCCAGTGAACTTGCTTCTGCAATAAATGATGGTCTTTACTTCTATGAACAGGTTAAAAAGTTATCTTTGTTTCTTGCTTTTACCAGGTTGTCATCATCTCTCCAACATTGAATTAATGTTACCGACATAATTATTGACAGGAACTAAAAAATAAGCGGTCAAATCGTAGAAAGAATAATTTTGATAATAGAGATCGAAAGTTAAAATCTACAAGCAATTCTCCAGGAGTGTATAATATGAAGATGGGAGAAAATACCAGTGCAAGCAATGCCCTTGAAGAGTCTGGAAGCACCAGCCTTAGGAGGAAACAAAAAGGCTCTCTTAAGCAGCAGTCTTCCCATAAGCAGCGGTTTTTCTCTAGTAATTTTAGAAATCATGGAACTGGTCGTAATTCTTTGGGAGTTATATCTGAAAGTCCACCAAGTAATTCGGTTGGATTTTTCTTTGCTTCTACGCCTCCTGAAAATCATGGGTCAGTTTGGAATTGTCTGTTACCTGAGCTCTACAGTTTGATATTGGTTTTTGTTATCTTGTTTTTTGAGTAATAACATGAAATGATCGTTGGTATGAGGAGCATGTCATAAATGCTAAAAGAAACGGTATATTATTGTTTGATTGTTCTGTTTGATGAATATGAAACTTTCCATTAATCATCTCTATCTTGCAGCCCTGGACCTTCCAAATTGAGTGTTTCACCGCATTGGAGTCTTTCTGGAATTAGCCCACCTGTTGGTTCCTTGCCTAAGTCTTTTCCAGCATTTCAGCATCCGAGTCACCAACTTTTAGAAGAAAATGGTTTCAAACATCAGAAGTAAGTGATAGTGCTACTGCTTACTTACAGTACTTGTGCATGAGGACTTGTAGAGAGAAGGATATAGTGCATTGTCATGTCATTTATGTGACTGTTTTTCCTTATAGGTATCTCAAGTATCATAAGCGGTGCCTGAATGATAGAAAGAAACTTGGAATTGGCTGCAGTGAGGTGGAGTAAAACTCTAAACCTTCTTTGAAACAATTCATAATTAAAGATCAAATGTTGAAGTTAATATATTTTTAATTATACTTGCTTTGGTGGTATGAGGGTTGATAAATACTTTCAATACTTGTATTTTTCTCATATTTTATTCATATTGTTCATGTAAGTTTTGAAACATTGTCTTTTGTTCTATTCTTTTTTCTTTTAACAAATATTTCTGCTGGTATCAGTTAATTATTTTGTGATTTAGCATTGTCAACCTTTAGTTGAGTTTTCATGAAGTCTTATTAACCCGTTTGTTTCTCAGTAACACTACACTTTTTCCATATACGCCCTTTTTGTTTCTTACAAATTTATCATATATTCTGACATTACTTTCAATTGTATAATTACTTATTTCAGTAGAATTTCTTGTCTGCGCAGGAAATGAATACATTATACAGGTTCTGGTCATACTTTCTCAGAAACATGTTTGTTCATTCTATGTACGATGAATTTAAGAAGCTAGCGATGGAGGATGCATTGGCTAATTATTATTATGGAATAGAGTGCCTTTTCAGATTCTACAGGTAATAGCATCAAATTATATCTTTATTATTTGCTTCATAAATTAAGTTCGTACCATCATTTGCCTTTTATTTTCTAATTCTTCTCAATCTGAATAAACTAATTCAGTAATTTGATATTTTTTTTGATGATTTATGTTCAAGTTCATTATCATTTATCAAGGAAGAAAGTTTATTTGAGAGGAGGATGACATATCCTTCTCAGAGAAACTGAAAGAAACTGCTGGAATAGAAGTGCCAGAAAGTTCTTATCCTTTTGCATATCAAACAAGGAATAAAGCCATGCATTGTAGAGCACCGAAGAATCTCAATCCTCTCTATCTTTTTTCCTTTGGCCTGTACAACCCTATCTCATAATAAATGTTAGGGCAAAGCTACACCAGGAGAATAGCACAAACGAGAAAGTTTTATAAAACCATACCTGCATGTCGAACAAGGAATAGGAACAAGAAAAGAGGAAACTGCATATGAACTAGGTTGACGCAACAGAATTATCTTAGGAAATAGCTGTGTAAGGTCTGCAAATATGCAAAGAATATATGTCGAAAGCTGATTAAACTTCCTTTTAAATGACCATTTTAAAAGGAGAAACTTGGTGCAAATAGTTCCTCTTGTGATTTTGAGCAATTCCTTGTATCAGTTATGGCTTGGAGAAGGAATTCAGGGAGGATCTATACAAGGATTTTGAACAGTTGACTCTGGACTACTACCATAAGGGCAATTTGTATGGCCTGGAAAAATACTGGTAATTAATCAGCTCTTTGGTCTTAAAATATTACAGCACAATTGTAATTTGTCTCGGATTGTTTGGGGCTATTACGCTATCAACCACTCTCATAACTAGTTATTTTGTTGTGGTTATGGCAGGGCATTTCACCACTATCGTGCAGTACGGGACCAGAAAGAACCGTTTAGCAAACACCCAGAGCTAGATAAATTGCTTAGAGAAGAATACCGAAGTTTGGAAGACTTTCGAGCTAAAGAAAGGAAGACGGTGAAAGAGGACATCAGCTAAATTATGATGGGTAATACAAAATCCATTTGGCAGAGTTTTTGAGGGCGTCCCCAGTTTTGAATTGAAATCTAACATGACAGTGAGCTGGAGAAGAAGCGGCCTGCTTTTTAATTTGAACGCAAAGAGCAAAGATTATTTTTGTTTGTTCAATATTGGTTTGGATTGCTTAAACCTTGCCTGTGCGAGGGCTGCTGATTGCCAAGTCTCCCGACGTTTCCGAATGCATCCTTTGTTTCTGGGTCATTGGACTTTGAGGAGGATATGTTGTACATAAGCTGATAGAAGACTAGTCTAGAAAAGAACAAAAAGGAAAAAAAAGAGAAGGTCCTTTATTTTAAATGGGAATGGGGTCCAAAAATGTGCAAGGTTTGTACTTTATAGCTTTGCCAAATTTGCAATAAGACGTAGTTTTGCTGTAACACAATGTGTTCAATCAATCCATCGTCACCAAATTGATGGGTTTTTGCCGTAGAATTCTTGATGAAGGCATGCCAAAGCAAAGCATGCATTATACTACCAAGTCTGTTCCCACCATCATAAATTATCCCTACTCCCTAACGGTGTGCTCCAGTAGGCCTAGCAGCCTCCTTGCAAATTGGATTCATATTCATCTTAGAGGATGCAGATGCACACGAGTGTGGAGTCTTTTCACCCTTTGCACCACCAAGTCAAGTGTGATTATGCATGGAGTTCTTTTTAATTACTTAGCTGTCTTTTGAAATGTATTGCAAGTAAAAAAAAATTTATGTGAAGGACCTATCTTGTTCAATTTGGATCTTTTACATGTACAAAAAATGAAATGCATATAATATATTTGGAGGGAAGCAAAGGAAAACAAATGAGATAATAATTAATAAGCCACAACATATAAATGCGTTAGGCAAACGCTAAAAGATACTCCCCACTGGAATTGGAGGATTTATTAGTAAAGAGGCCTTCGAAATTTGGTTTCAAACCGTTGATATATGTATGACGGACTCAACCACATTAATGTGCTGTGCGTTTTGGTTGCGCCCGGGGGGGGGGGGGATTCAATATCAAACTAACAGCTAAAACAGTTTTTCTAACAATTGTGCAGTGTATGGAAGGCAGCCAACACCAGAATGAAAGCTAGCTTCTGAGTAAGTTCCCATGTTCATATAGAAATAACTTTAAAGATAACTCATTACTAGTAATTCAACTGAGGAAAACGGCAGGCAGAAGGCCAGTTTTAACACAAAAAACCTCAAAAAGAAGACACAGCAAAACAAATAAAAACATGTACAGGGTCCTGCTTTTGGTGTGACTAAGATCGGGGATGCCAGTTTGTCACCCACTCTGTTAGAGTTGCAATATTTCTATTTACGTCTTCAATATTATCACTCCTTAATGCAATAACTCTGTCCTCTGGGTAACTTTCTTTAGCTTCCTCAAGCAGAACTTGAAAGATTTCGCACTCAATATTGTTGGAAAGCTTTGACTCATTGTACCCTCTGTCACATAGTTTGAGATAGTATGTAATTTGTAAGAGATGAAAAAAAAACAAAATTAATCGTTAAATAATCATCATTCACAACTTCATCCATACCTCTTGCTCAAACGGTCATACAACACAGAGTTATCAGTTTGAAGTACCACCACACAATCGAACCATCGCTCAGGAAAGAAATCACAGCCATGGTAGTCCACAATGTTCCCTCCTCCTTCCATAATGTCTTCAAGCTCATCGCAGACCTACAAGTCCATACAGCCTAGAATGATAAAACTGGGGGAGGGGAAAAATGATTTCGTTAACTTTCGTTGTAAAAATATTATCATGATATAATATTTTTATTCAGATGCCTGCCATTATTAATCCTACTAATTACTATACTATCTAAACACATACTCAATCAGATGAACCCATTCAAACTCTATCAACGCATTAGCCTTTTTTATGTCTTGTGTGTTTAACCTTGGGCCTGATTCAATAGCGTAAGGCAGAATGGTAAAATTCATGCATTTACTCCTATGATAGCAATTAAACAAAGAAATGCAAATAAATATTTCTTAAGCATTGATTCATATAGAAGCTCACCAGGTCTTCATTAATGACATAACAATCAAGCTCACCATCCCACCCATCATGCAAGTTCTTCTCTTTGACCAATTCTCCAATATTGATGTGGCGAAGTTGCACTGCCTCTGCTAGAGCAAAGGACATTGTTGTCTTTCCTGTCCCTGGTGTACCAGTCACCAGTATGTTTGGCCTCTTCCTCTGGCTGCCCTGTTCAACCATGTCTATGACCTGCACTCTTAACCAATCTCCAAATTATGTAACTGATGATAAACAGTAGTATCACAGAAGTTAAGAACAAAATTATTACAGAAGTTTCGATTCACTGGAACTGGAACTAGACATCAGTTTCAATTGAGATGTTTCCATGTGCAAAAGGCTTGCGAACAAAGAACATAGAATGGCAGACTTCTACTGAGATTCGGTTATGTGAAAAAATAATAGAGACACGTGGACTGAAAACTGAACATGCGTTTCCTAATACAATCAAGTTTCACAAACTCTGCGCATTGGCCAATGTAAATATATATCTCTGGCATGTTTCATTCAATTCATAGCAAGAGAGAAACTCATTTAGACGCTTGAACGTTGGCCAACAAAAAATGATGTTTGAACTGATCTTCATCTTAAAGTTATCACCTTGACTACTTATCATAAGTTTTAATAGTAAAATCAAGAGGCGGAAAGTCTGGATTCAATCTAAGCTCATTCTGGAATTATTTCCTTTCGGTGTGCAGACTGTCCAGCAAGGGTTAAATTGTTACAGTTGATCTCATCAATTATTCAATTATGTAGATGAAGATTTATGTCACTGAGCTATTCAATTTTTAACAGAGATGTAGCAATAAATAACATCAATTATACTATTATGCTAACAATTTAAAAGGCTAAGTCGCTGATATATTGATTTACCGGATGACACAAAATTCTTGGACAGACTCAGTTTACAAGACATTGGTAAGCCAAGACAATAATTTGGACAAAACATCCAGTGAAGCTGAAGAGTCCTCCGGTTTTCTAAATAATCTATAGTTTTTAAAACCACATGAATTTGTTAACAAAGTTTGAACTTGAAGAAAAACATACACAAGAGTAGAACTAAAGACTAACACTGAGTGAACCAAGACGTTAAAACAGATTCTACTTGGCGAGCTTCGAGAGGCTGATATGTATTTAACACATGTGCGGACTGGCGGGCTAGCACGTAAAAAAATTGGCTGCTTTTATTTTCTTTTCTTGTTTTTAAAAGAAATTAGGGAGCGGCGATGATGACCGGAGTGGGGAGGATGGTACGGTGGCGGTGGAGTTAGGGTTCAGAGCAAGGTGTGCAATATTGAGAAAAGAGTCGAAGGGAGAAGGGTGTGATAGTAGATATGTATAAGAAAATTGAACAGAAATGTAGAAAGGGAAGAGAAGAAAATTGAATACCTTAGCAGATAGGGAAGGTGAGGGGACGGTGGCGGCGAGAAAAAGAGGGAGGTGTACACTGAGATGAAAATGGCCAAAGCGGCGTTTGTATGCTATGTATATTGTATAGTATAGAAGGCTTGAGAATTTAATATTAAAAGAAAAGAAAAAAAGAAGGCTTGAGAATATACCACCCCCATCGCATCTTTTGGTAAGGGGTTGTCTGCATAGTCACCAATCTTGCCTAAATTTGAGTTTAAAAAATTTTTAAAATAAATAATTATATTTATTTAAAAAAAATTATAAATTAAACTATAATTTTAGATAAATAAGCTATTAAGAATAATTTTTAGAACAGTAAAAAAGTTTATAAACTATTCAATTATTATTTTACTTTTATTTTTTCCACTCTCTCCTCTTTCCCATCTCTTTGTTGTTATCATCACTCCCCTTCTTCTTCTACTGTTCGTTAACACCGCTATCCACCATCGCCACTGGTTCTCCTTTATTTTGGGTCGTAGAAAGAACTTCTGTCAACATCATCTATAAGTCTTGAAAGTAGTTGTAGTTTGATCCGTCGTTGATCTAGTACTCTTTGTCGTTGATGCTCATCGTTGGTTGGAGATCTGGGCTTGTTGGCTTTCGTCATGGTCGTGATCGCTAGTTGGCTTCTATCGCGGTCGAGCTCGTTGGTTTGGAAGTGGAGATAGAACAAGAGAGTTGGGAGAGAAGAGTGGAGGGGAAAAAAGAAAAAAAAATGAGAAGTGTAGCAGACGTGGAGTGCTGTACAGAAGATAATAAATTATTTTTTTTATTTAGTACGTTTATTAATAATTTATCAATAACAAAAAAATTTCTAGTAATAATCATCTAAACACTCATCTATTCAAAATTATTTTTTATAAACTCTTTTCTATAAAAGTTTTTTAAAAAATATTTATAAACTATTTTTCAAAATACTATTCCAACGGCTGGGAAGCCAAATTGTTTGGAAGACTACCCTTATAAAAAAAAAATCAAAATTTTCGATGCGGACCGAAAACAACAGAATGTTCCAACGAAAAGAGAGCACAATCTTGTCATTGCATCCATTGTTTTCTCCATATGTCAATTCGAAATCTAATCTGCCATTTTAAATAAAACAAGTTCACAGACACGGGATAGAGCAGGATGAAGAAGGTGACAAAGGGTGAAAACTTTGTCATTGCATCCATTGTTTCTTCTTGAAAGACAAAAACTTTGTCATCTGGTTTCCTTTTCTTTTCCAGTTTCAGAGACAATGATTTCTTATCAATGGCAGAGGAATGACGGAATTGAAAACATCTCGAAAATGAAGTCGCGAGAGGCTAATCAGGAGTAAACACAGTATTTGGCATAAAAAAAACAAAGCTGTGTGTGTTTGAGGGTGAGGGTCGCGTTTGGGGGATAGGAATACCTACACTGTTTGCGGCCATGTTCGTCCCTCCTCCTCCTTTTTAGCACTCAATAAAATATTGAAACAATTAGTGGAAATTGCGGAGAAGTAATACAACTTATGTGGAACATAATATAAATTTCATAGGTCTTGACCTGTACTAGTTATTATAAATTTTATATCATATTTCTCAAGTCTATGTATTGGAATTATTTGTTGGTTGTATAAAATATTATTTTATGATAACCGTAAATGTTTGAATAATTTTATATTGAAGAGAGGTATTTTGGTCAAAATAAAATTTAAGAGTTAAGTTTAACGGTCAATGGTTAAGTGGATGAAAATAAATTATCAAATATATAAGGGAAGTTTGAGTAATATATATTTTAATTTTAAAAAGATTTATATACATTTTGAATATAGAGGGATGTCTAGTGTATTTTACTTTAAAAATACTAATATGTATACATATTAAACGGATAAAAAAATTAAAATACATGCAAGGCAACCCTATCTTGATTCCTTTTTTTGTCTCGTTTCAGTTTTATCCCCTCTCAAAAGAATTCGGGACACACCCATCATGTCCCAATATGACCAGGATCAAGACGGGTTGGCTGACAGGGACGGATCTGGCGTGAACATGCTTAGCCGGCCATCATCTCCCACAAGGAGGACATAGCTAAGAACTAGTACGATCAGGGAGAGAAAACCAGTTGATTTATGTCATTTTTCCTGCAGTGTGTTTTCCTAGTACATTTGTTTTTACTCTCTTACTATTTTGATCTTTCTCTGATATAGGCCAAAAATAATTTTTCCATCTATCTGTACAAATATTGCACCCGGTTGAACTTGAAAGTTGAAACTCCTCTAGCTATTAGTTGAATTGTAGAAATTTTGAATTCATGTCTTGAAGATAAGAAACATATAACTGTGCAATTCAATTGGCTTTTAGAAGCCAACAGCATGAGTAAAATGAGAAATTAAGAACAAAATATTACGGCGATTTTGCATTAAATGGGGTAAAACTACATGATAAGATGAATATTTTAGGATGTTTAGACTTGAGTTGATATAAAACAAGGAAAAAAGTGCGCATGAGAAATATTCTTGGTATTTCTTGATTAAAGGGGAGGGAGGGAATCATTATGTGCGCCCTCAGCATCTCATTATAAGCCTAGTAAATATAGTTGCATGGCCTCTTCGAAGCAAAGACTGTAATTTCAATATACTAGCAGATAATTCAGCAAAAGTATAACAATAGTAAGTTAAAAAAGCAATATCCAAGGAATAAAATACTGCCTAGGGCAAGACCTAATCAATCCCAAGGAAAGGAAGTTTTGATTGATATATCCTAGACTAAAGAATCCAGGTCAACAAAAGAACATGGAGTTTCGGACGTTGTCCTGCAACTTGGGGCACTGGGGCACAGGAACCGCTCCAGCAGATGACTGCCCGCCCTGGCTCGAACAAGTCTCAGACTTGTCTTCAAATTTGATCATCTGTCCCATCTGAGTTGCAGCCAAGTGTGCATAGCATATTGGAGCAACTGCCGTCCATCACACATATTAATTAACTAAATCAACCAACCAAGGAAATAGTAACCAAACCTCTAATAACATGTGTTGCAAGAATTTACCTACAGATATGGCAGTGGTGCTCCGCTGATACCTGTTATTTAACACACATGATCTATTAACATACATAAATCATCACATCACATGAGAAGGCAATCACGAGGTCAAGCTTATATATACTTACACATATGATAACGAATGCACTAGTCCCTCCAGATCATCAGACGAGAAACCAACCTCATCCAACAGAACATGGTAATGCGTAGGCCTGGTAGTTCCCTGTGGATCAAGTTTTCAAAAGCATGTCCCCATACCTAAACAGAAAACCAACTTTTTTCCTAGAGGGTGTTTGTGGAGAGGAGAGATTAAAAAAAAAAACACACTCGAGGAGGACAAAGTGGGATAACATAAGATACAATAGTGGCGTATAACAGACTCCAAAACCAACGTAAGAAATGACGTACAACAGACTTCATTCACCACGAGTTTCTTAATGTCCGAAACTGTCTAACCTTATTTAATTCTTCAGCGTTCATGAATCAGGCATATTCTTGATATGTCAAATGGTAGCATTCTATAAAATAGCATAAATTATAAAGCATTGCCTGTATGTATACCTTTACAACATGCACAAACATTCAACGTAATAAATCAGACCCAATAGTTGGGAAATACTTAAACTTATGTCATAAACTAACCCTATATTTATAAGCAACGTGCTTGAAACAAAATTTATAAGTGCTAAGAACCTACATAATCAGTAACAGTAGCTCCAATCGTGGATTATCGAAATATAAAAACAAATGAGGGGGGAAATGAAGAATACTTACTATCATTCCAGCATGTGCACATAAATAGAAGTCATAGTTCCGTGGATGGCATATTTTATTATCAATAACGGTTCCTGCAAAACCACCCAAACCAATAAAGAGTGAAATTAACATGAACAGTAAAATTATACATCATTTAAAGATATCATATGAAATATTTTACCTGGGGGAACGTTGTCAGGAGATGAAGGCTGGAAAAATTTTGTGTGGTGGTTTTTCTGGGCAACAATTACCACAAATTTGGGACACCACTGATCATCAAGAAATTTACAGGCCTAAAAAGCGCAAAATTAAAAAGATTAGCCCAACTGAGATCAAAATATTCTAGATTGAAAAACCATAGGTCAGCTCAAGAACCTCAATGATTTGATTGAGTTCAATGTTCAATACTTGATTGAACTGTGATTCACTCACCCCATCCCTATGTTTGTCAGAAGGAAAAATAAATCACGTAAGAAACAAGATAGAAGAAATCACGCACAAACTTTAACAGAAGACTAACATGCCTCAACCACCAGAGGGTGCAAGTTTTCTAAATATGTTAACTAAGAAGACTGATCATAGCATGCAAGACAATGAAATGCCAACATCAACCATTCATTGATTAATTAAACTGTATAGTAAGATATAACATTAATTAAAGGTTAATTTACAACGAATACTTGGTATATGGAATAAAAAGGTTAGTAAAGTATGTAGGATTAATAGAAAGAGAACTTTTTTTTTTCTTCCAGTGCTCCCTGCTAATCATATTTTACAGACTATAGATTTATTTCAGATGTAGCATTTTATTTACATATTATAGATGAATTTGGCTGATAAGTTCCTCTATAAGCGTTGGTAAAATGCCCAAATCATGAACCTCCAGATAGCTAATGTCATTCTTGTTTTAACTAGAGTATTGCAACTGCAAAGGACAATTAATGCAGTCATTTAGATGACAACTGAAGAAACGTTAATCCTATTTTAATAAAAAACTTGAAAATAAGTAAAGGGCGAAGCTAAACATGCCAGATTTTCAGTACACGACATATTTTCTGTACAACCCCACTTTTTAACATGTTACATGGCAGCAAGAGAACAAATACACATGATTTCCAACATAAATAGTAGATAAAAGAGGACAATGGTGCCAGCTATTTTGGGATGTATATGTTGATCCAGGAAAAGACCCCCCCCCTTTCCCAAGAAACTACTTCCTGAACCAAGTTCTTTACAGGGAGATGTACCCTGCTACCAGTATTTTCAAAAACACAAGCAAATATATATTAAATAAGAAATGCAAACAGAATATTCTTGTAGAAGATATGCTTTGAAAGAAAAATGTACCTGAATATTATTATATTTTGTGGTTTTCTTTTAGAAGTTACATAGAAGTCAATCAGAAGTTCCCTGCAATTAAGGAAACCTATCAGCAAGGAAGTTTTTTTAACAGACGGACTGGCCAGCAAAAACAAAATGTCTTAAACAAATTAGTTACCATAAGACTGCATCAAACACTTATTACTATAGGACAACAAGAATCCCCCAAAAGAAATTAAAAATAAAAAAATACAGATCAATCATCTTAGACCACAAAAAATAGAGGGAGGGTCCCAATAAAATGTAATATAGACCTGATGATGCCTTCATCCTCCTTCTCAGACACTGGCTTGAACAAATTATCAATCATTTCAACCTTTGGAGACTGGGTACGGACACATGCCCTATATTTTGATATCAGAGGCCATTGTCTAGAGCTGACTACCTGCAATTTAGCATGGAGCATGGGGGAACAGAACACGGGAAATCTTAAATAATTATATCCCAACTAATATATATTCAATTATGAAATAATATAGTCATAAATTGGACTAGGAACAACTATTATTTACCGCTGCAATTGAAGGGATATCAGACTGTCCCGGTGAACCATGTGATACATCCATGCCAAGAATGATGGTGGGATCTTGGGAAACAACAGGAATTGACGGTGTATGTTCAATTGATAGCATTGAATTCAGACCACCAAGCTACAAGAGAATAAGATAATTCAAAGGGAAGAAAATGCAAGTTTTCAAATTAAATCGGCAATTGGTTAATAAAAACCATAACAGTAAATCTACTGGACAATAATATACCTTAGCATTGATCTTCATCAGAACATTAGTGAGATATTGGTCGTTGACCCTTGTAGGAGCTATGCACTGAGTGACCACTCCAAACTCAGAAAGATTCTTCCGTTTCCATGGACCTTGAATATCCATTTTATTTACATCAATTAGGCACTGAACAGATTAATACAGATATCATTAACACAATATCCAATCATATAACATCACCAACCATAAAGATCAGAGTTTTTCCGTTCAGGAAGAAGACAAAGAAGGAACTTGGGGGGCCCAGGAAGTTTCGACTGGATCTCTTCAAACATTTTCTCCACTCTCATCACAGGTGGGTCACGTCTAAACTGAGGTTTTTCTTCAAAGACACAAAATGGTTCTTCTATGAGCTGCCAGAATATACAAAATCAGAATTCCACATTAGTAATACATTTATGCTTTTCAGTTAATATTCACCAAGCAGCCATGGAACTCACAACTCCTTTCATTCCTCCACATTTAATCAGATCTCGCATAAGCCCAGGTGTATTACAACGAGCAGAAAAGTTCACCACAGCCCATTTTTCTATCCTTGATGGCTGCACTATTTTCTGCAGAATAGCTCACATCGTTATAACTTTGGCATCAAGATACTTTTTCTTTTCCTTTTTTCCTTATCAGATAGAGTGATAGACTATCAAAATTTTGTTCAGAAAGAAAAAGGATGAATTACCTTATTATTCAAGTTCCATCTCCCATTTCTTGGGTTATCCTCCCGGTCACCAAACATCAACTATATAAGATAAAATCAAAATCACTTAGGAACCACAACCAAGGAGGATAAAGGATATATTTTCACTCAAACGTGAAAATTACCTAAAATCGAATGGTTGGACAAGATAAGACTATAATAGCACCCCTAGATCTACAAACAAACTCGCCCACATGTATGATTACCATTCTTCTATAACATTCTGGTCCCTTTCGTGAGCTTAAAATTGAATTCATGAGCCAATTCCCACAAGCCAAATACCCTGTGACCAATTTCATACCCAGAATGCAATAACCAGCATTTCCCCCCAAACTTGAATCACCCAACTATCATCTCAATAGCTACTCTTAAACCCTGTGGGAAAATCGAAGGCACTACTCTGTTGTGAGTAGCGACGAATTCAATATATATATATATGTATGTATATAAATTAAAGAAACGAGCTTGATTAAGGAAATTGGAGACGTCAGTCATACATGCCTTCATAACACAACAGCAAACAACTTGAGTTCTGCCAGGCAGCGTAGCATAATGATTCATACAATCACATATGAAGTAATCACATAGTGAAGTTTTGTTCTTAAAATTCTTTCAACCAGGTAATCATATAATAAATTGCAGCCAATATGAACAACAAAACTTCGCACGTTGATGTGATTTTTTAAACCTGGAGCACAGTTTGTGGAAAATTGCTTTCAAACGAGAATAAAGAAAATAAACAACTTCACAATACCAAGCTAAGAAATACTGAAATACCCTTGGAGCCTGCAAAACGCGACCCTCCACTTCGGTAAAGCCATTGCTTATTGAAACCCCGCAATTATGAAGCATGGGTTCAGAGTCATACTTGTTGCTTTTTAAAGCCTACATCAACGAGAGAAAGATTCTTCACCCTAACCATTAATTAAAATTATATCCCCCAATTTAACAATTATACTTACATCTGACAAAACTCTCATCCGCTCTTGGGGCTTCTGCCTAGATTTCTCCACCAGTGAAGCCCTTTGAAGGGTAGACAGTGATTTTGTATATCGTTGTAGGGATACCAAAGAGCAAAGCTTAGAAAACAAACCAGAAAAGAACAATCAGTACTAAAGATCAATTGTTACTTTTCACTGAATTTTTTAACAAGACAAATAAACCCTCAATGCACCTCAAGCGGGAAGAAAGTAGGACGTTTTGGTTTTCCAACATTGATACACGGAAGATCACCAGAATAACGGAGATCTATCTTACGATGATTAACAAAATAATCGTAAACAGTCACTTCCTCGGAATCATCATTGCCATCCTTTCCACTTTTGTTTTTCAGAGAAAACCTGCATAATACATGACTCAGAAATCTCGCAACTCATGCAAGATACCACTCTAAAACAACAATGGAGAAAAATAAAGTAGAAATGAAAAAATGTACGTCTGCTCTTTGCATGGGAGATCACTAAGCCCAGTTATCTTGTACTCTTGATTGGCTGGGCTAGTCTTAATCCTCAGATTTTTAAGCGTCCTTTTGGCCTGTACAGAATTTATTAAACAAGCTTTGCCTCTATTAAACGACCAAAGAAGCACAAATGGGAAACATTCATAAATTTTGGATACCTTTGCCCAGTCAATTGAATAAGGATCTCGCACATTCTGGTTGGCAATTAAAAAGTCCACCACGGGCCCAGGCTGTACGATCATGGTAGTAGATACATCTTAACAAAAATAAAAGAAAGGCGTATCAGCAAAACATAACAAACATTGCAAAGAGAAGATACAGTACTTAGAACATAGCTAACCTATGTTAAGTGATAAACCACTTTGTGTAGTTCTGAAACTTGAATGGAATCCTCTGCAGCCTAAAACCCCACCTCCAACGCCAGCAAAACTCCTTGGATCATTGTGGAAATAAGATTGACGAACAAGCAAACACCCTCTGCAACAGGCAGCCCACAATTATTTTGCCACATTTTAATGCAAAAATACACCACCAGAAAGAGCACGGTTTACTTACTGCTTGGCAGCATGTTGCCTTAATATGATATCAAACACCCTGATCGCTTCTTGAAAATTTTCAGAATCTTGACCACGCAGTGCATTAGTGATAGCCTGCATAGGGATTTTAGCAGCATAACTGATTTCCACTTTAAATGTTTTGGAACGATTTGGGCGTCGCATCCTCTTCTTGTCACTCTCATTCGGACTCCCATGAGCATCAGGGCTGCAATTGCCATTATTCCTACAGAGGAAAAGCAACAATTCATTTGGCTAAAATGAAGGCATACAATCAAGTAATGAACCCACGGAGTCAACAAAGATCTAAGTATTTAAACCTGTTTGATGTAAGATCCTCCAAAACAACAGTGAATTCAAGCTTGTTTCGAGGAAGAGGACCAACCGTAAACAAACTCTTCTCCCCGTCATAGGCGAAGTCCTTCCCTGCTAACTCAGAGTCATAAGTCTCCTGCACCCTGCCAATGATTTTTCTTCCAACACCCTTACCTTCTACGGGGCGACCATCTTCATAAGAAAATGATACCTGCTCAGGAAAAAGAAACGAGAGTAAAATGGTCAGTATAGGTGCCTGATTAAACCTAAAAAGAGATGAGGAACATACACTGTAGTGGAAGAAATAGCCATCGGTGTTCTTAACATTGACTTTGAAGTGGTTAGTTAAAAGAGACAATTTACTTCCTCTGGATCCTAATCCTCGTCTGGCAATTGGAACCCGTAAAACCTTCTTGACAGGTTCAAGAGGAAGTACTTGATCTGCTATCCCTGGCACAGCATTTGGTGGGACAGGAGGTGGCGGCGGCAAAGAGCCCTCCGACCCATTTCCTTCTGGCTCAGATGAATCCATACCCTGCATATGAACGAAATATCATATAACTCTATCAATACGTTCCAAAAAGGCAGAGGAAGGTAAAACTACTACGGAAGCAATTCAACTGTAGGAGAAAGACGAGAGGAAATGAAGAGAAACATTCAGAGTGACCAAAAGATGACCAGCAAGTTTTCATGATTAAACACTTAGATATCCATAAATAATGGGAAAAGTTTAAGCAATGCTCTAAGGGAGAGAGCAAGACTATGGAAAAACCAGTCGGAGCCAAATCCAATACATAACTAGAGAAATAAAGCAAATCACTCTTCGAAGGTTAGCTTATCTTATAGAAACGAACCACAACTTTTTTCTATTTTGGTGACAATGAACCACAACTTGTTAAATAAACATGCAATGGAAATAGGTAGGCTAACCAGTAAAGCAGGTGTATAATAAATTTCAGGCGTTTCTGCCGTAAAAACATAACGGGGTAATAGATATACCCAAAAGTAGTACAAGAGTAAAGCAGAAACAGAACAGCATTATTACACATTGCAAAAAACAGAGCCTCGCACATTCAGGAGACTGAAAATAAAAAGGGAACGAGAAGACCCAAACGAGAACATAAAAGCACCGTATCAAAGCAAACAGTAGCTCAAAACAACGACGAAGCTTCATGCAAAGGGGCTTTCTTTGCTAAAGCGAAATGTAGCTTCAGAACAAACTAGAAACATTTCTTCAAGCAAGCAGTAAAACAAAGAAGATCAAACCGAATAAACGCATGCAAAACACAAGACAACCCCCAAAATCCAAATATAACAACGGCATTTTCTCATACGAGAGAATATGTACCTATACAGACAGTGATCACGAAGTGCTACAACGAGCAAAAGGAAAAAGTCCTCACAATGCTATGATAGAAGGGAAAACCCTAGAAGCAGAGAGGCAGAATAAGAGAAAATTGTTAAGAGGATGATTTGTGTGAACACTCGCTTCCCCTTTAAGTAGAGAATGGGAGTGATATCAGCTGGAGATTGCGCCACACTCTCCGACGTACTGTGTGGGCGGGGCAGGAACAGCTACAGTGTGTAATGGATTTTGTCCGTTGATCTATGATTCATGAAATTGACGGATGAGATTACTCATGTAGTGGGGTCTGGCCAATACAACAGTGGCAGGGCAGCGCACGAAAGTGGGTTACGTACGTGTGATGCAGGGCCGGGTGAGGGCGTGTCTCGACGCCTCATTTTTTTTTTGACGATTTTGGATAGGGACAATACCAAAATGACGGACGTACGCTGGGAATTAACGCGGAATGAAACTTTTGATTATACTTTGGATAATGGTAAATTGGGAAACCAGAGAAAGATGGAGATGATTCGATTATGGAGGGGCCCACATTCGCTTACGCCACAAAGCACAAAGTTTCGGTTCCTTAAAGCTATGTTTGGTTGAATAAAAGGGAGGATAGGTTAGATTAATTTAAGGGAAAGTAGGGAAAAATATGAGAGGTTATAAGTGTAAAGGTAGGGGAAGAGAGGTGATATTTTTTGTTTGGTTCAGGAGAGGAGGGGAGGGGAGATAATAAAAAATTGATAAATATAATCTTATATTTTTATTTAAATTTATTTATTTTTTATTTATAATATTTTATTTAAAATTATTATATCTTTATTTAAACTTGACAATTATTACTATTGCTTTCACCTTACCATCCGAAGCCTCCAGTTATCTATCGTTTTCTCTTATTAATTCCTTGTTTTGTGCTCCACTTCCCTTATCTTCTTCTCTGTTTAGTGTTTTGTCGCTACTTGATTGTTTCATCTCAGGTAACTTTTTTCTCTCTGGGTCTTCTGGTTCATGAAATGTAAATATTTTACTCTTAATCTGAACTCTCTGGAAGATTTTGGATCAGTTTAGAGCTGTGGATTTTAGATTAATTGGTTCTTGTGATTTTTCCTTCAGAGAGTGGCAAGGTAGGAAGCAAGAGAGAGAGAGAGAGAGAGAAGCACAAGTTATGGCAGCAGGAGGAGGAGAAGGAGAAGGCGGAGGCGTTGTCGTTGCTGTGCCTCATCGGGAGGGGAACGAAAAAATAGACTTGAGGGTAGCTTTGGAATATAATAAAATTATTATGGGCAATTTTGTCCAACATTTTGCAAACCTCCGATTTTGGAGGTTTGAGATGCTAGGGAAGGGGAGCAGAAGATGACAAAATTTTTTGTCTCCCCTCCCCTCCAATTTTTGAACCAAATAAACATTTCCCCTAACCTTCTCTCCCCTCCCTTCTAAAAACCTCCAACCAAACAATTCCTAATAGTCTCTCTGATATGCTATCCTTCAATCTTCTCTCTTCTCTTTCTTATATACTAATATATATATAATTTGTAACTAATATGGTAATTATAAACATGAAAATTTGAAAATATCTTCCATGCCATCATAATTAAATGCAGAAATTTTACAATGAAATTTAGATTTTGAAACTAATCTGTACAAAAGTTATAATTACCGTTTCAACTTTTATTTTAATATGAAAAGTTTTATAGAATTTTTAACTTATACATATAGCTGCAGATATTTAATATTTATGTTCTGAATTTATGAGATGTGAACATGAACATTATTGGAAAATGATTTATAGATACTTTTATAAATATTTCGTGGAATTAAATGTGCTTTAACACAAGTAATCTTTGAGATTTAAATAAACTGAACTTTCTATTATTTTAAAAAAGAAAAACAAATAAAAAAAGGAAAAGGAGATATTACATGACATACTTTATACTAACTATATGTTAAGTGCATAAAATAGAGCTGGAAAATGGGTTTGGTTTATGAACAGCCCGTGGTCATATTATTTTTTCTAAATATATATATTTATTAGAGATAATTTTATTTAAGATATTATTATATATTAAATATGAGTATTTTTTTTAAAAGAGATTCAAATCTTAATTTATTATGTTATAAATGACTAACTTATTTTACTAGAAGCAAAGCCTAAATTACAATATTAGTAGAATGCATGACTGTTGTTATGTTGCAACGTATCTATTTTTTTTTATGCAAGTTGCAATGTATCTATTTTTATTCATGAACATTTTTTTGTTGTGTGCCATAGATATGTGCTCCATGGTCTGGTGCAGGCAGGCATATTTACTTGCTAGAATTTGGAGCTACTGTTAGATGCAAGCCTCTTTTTGGTTTTTGGTTTTAGGTTTTAGTGTTGGTATTTTGTTTGTATACAATAATAATAAGAATAGCTAATGAGAATTGACATTAGTAATAGAGAATATACTCGTATTTTATAAGGATGTGAGTTCAATTCTTATTATTATTATGAAGATTTTTTGATAAACGATCTTATAAATTTTTTGTAAGCGCTCTCTAAATCTTGAACCTGTATTTTAATTTTAGTAAGGGATTGATGTCAAATTTACCTAAATTTTTTAATACAAAAGAATAATAATAAGAAGAAGAATAAGCAATGATAAGTTGGCTAGAATAAAAAGGTCCTTGCAACAAAGCCTTGAATGCTGCAACAGCTTGGTCCTCCTCCTCTTCGAACTGCACAACTGCTCCCGATCTTGAAGGATGGTGTTTAAGATATATCAAAAGATACTACTCAAATTTTCATATAATATTTTAACTTATAAAATAAAAAATACGTTCATTCTGATTTACAAAGAGGACGGAAGGATGAGTCTCCTTTCTTGTTTACCAGCCCCATAACAAACACCTTATCATTGTTCCATTTAATATTATTATATCAATGCGTCTTTGTTCATTCTAATTTAAAGCATGTGAGCCGTGGATTAATGGACTGTTTTATTCTCCCCGCCTTTTTGACTCCGTCTTCCAATCCATCATAAATTTTTAATTAGTCTTCTAATTGAAATTATCCTTTACTATTATGAGACTGCAAAAAAGGAGAATCTCAGGTTAATGGGCAGATGCAGATCAGTTGTCAACCCAAAATGTTACCATATCCACGGAATATTTAATCGGCAGCACTTGTTAGTGGGAACAAGCAACAACCACCCCAATTCAATGAATCCACCACCCTTTGCCAAAAAGGAAAAATAAATCTAAACAGAGAGAGAAAATCCTTGAACAACCAATCAATTATTAATATAGTATTTATTTGGATAAGATTTTAAAAAAAATCTTATAAAAAAATGGGCTTTTAAACATTTTATAAAAAAAAATTTTTAAAGAAAAGCTTATAGAAAAAAAATGGTTTTGAATAAACAAGTGTTTAGATAATTATTTTTAGAATGACTTTCTATATTGGTAAATTATTAAAAATGTATGATTTGATTAAAAGTAGGAGAGAGAAAAGAGGGTAGAAAAAAGAGAAGAGAGATGAAAAATGAGAGATGAGAGAGGAGGGAAGAGGGAGGAGGGAGAGTAGAAAAGAGAGAGGAGAGAGGATATAAGAAAAAGTAAAGGTAATATAGTAATTGGATACTCTATAAGTTTTTTTACTGTTCTAAAAGCTAGTTTCAGTAACTTATTTAAAATTATAATTTTAAATTATAGTTTAATCTAAAAGTACTTATAGATAAATATGACTATTTGTTTTAAAATTTTTATAAATCAAAATTTTGCCTAAAAATTTTATTCAGGAGAAACCAAACAGGCCATAGTCATTGATATCTAATCGTATATATTTCACAAAATTATATGACTGCACGGTTAAGATGAATACTCAAATTATGAGCATCTAAGAAGCCTCCATGTTTTACTACCGTGTTATTAGATTAGATCCATTTCGACCCTCCATTTCCCTCTAAAGGTCACCTAGACAGCTCTTGCAGCACTCGTTCGCGAATAAGAGGGGCAAAGCGAACCCTAGAAGCTGGTGGTGTCCTGCTCCTGCTTCAGCTTGGAGTAATCGCAGATCAGAGAAGCTTCGGCCATGGAAGCTCCCAGATTGACTTCCTTTTGGGGCTTTTTCTGTCTTTCGCTAACCCTAACCGTGGCTCAGCTCGTTTCTGCCAATTCCGAAGGAGACGCACTTTACACCCTCAGGCGGAGCTTATCGGATCCCGATAACGTGCTCCAGAGCTGGGATCCCACCCTTGTTAACCCTTGCACGTGGTTCCATGTCACCTGCAACCAGGACAACCGGGTCACCCGAGTGTATTCCCTCATCCTTCTCTTCCTCTTTTTTGGCTGTGTTTTCTTGCGTCTATTGGTTGTTAATGTTGTTGTGTGGTTGATAACTTCACCCTTTTCATTTTTCTTCTTTTTTTCCGAGGGAAAGGATTGTAAATTTGCTCATTATGTTTGATGGGGTCAATCTATAGGCTACCTTCTTTGGATTAGAGGATCTTCCGTTTGCAATATGTGTATTATTTACTTGCTTTTTGTGATTTTACTGCCTCCTTTTCCTTCTCTAAGATATGTAAGCTCGAGCTTCTTGGCGTTGTTCTATTCTTGTTGAGCCTTGTCAATGTTATTTGACTTCAAAATCACGTTGTTATCATGGATCGGCTCAAGGAGGCTCCATGGACAGGGAGAAAGTACATCATATGTACTACTGCTATGCTTAATTACTTATGCTCTGCATATGTTCTATTTTCTTTATCTATCGGTTTTGTTGGGGTTGAATGAGATGGTATGGTTGGGCTGGATTTCATTAACCGCTTCTACAAATAGATGTTTGTGTTCAATTTGCGAATATCATTAATTTGGATTATTACTTCTGGTAACTGAGGTATTGTCTGACCGTTTTTGATTAAAATCTGAAGAGGCCTCTAGTTTGTCTTGTTTATTGACTTGCTGTTGGTAGTTCTCTGTGATACCCCCTGTTCAGGTTCTGCATATTATAGACGTGTTCACTTTCCAACCATATCTCTTAAGTTATGGATT
Organism: Leucaena leucocephala; assembly: GCA_037074615.1. Classification (NCBI taxonomy): domain Eukaryota; kingdom Viridiplantae; phylum Streptophyta; class Magnoliopsida; order Fabales; family Fabaceae; genus Leucaena; species Leucaena leucocephala. Next base: position 24,128,586 of record CM073540.1, on the reverse strand, counting down.
TAATCCATATCTATATATTTTTATGACTTAAGCTAGAGTGCCCCTGAGAATGATTAATTTTGCGATCATCAGCTCACCACTTGATGTTGAAAGAGTAACCCACATTACTGAATTGATTGAAAGCAGGATGGATCTTCTCTCTCTTCGAGTTTATGCTAACATATTTATGATGCTTTCTGTAGGGATCTTGGTAACTCGAACCTGTCTGGACATTTGGTACCTGAACTTGGGAAATTAGAGCATCTGCAGTATCTGTATGTTCTCTGATGATTCTGATCCATGGTTGATCGTTGTGTATTAATAGACTCCAAATATTTGAAATGCCCAAATTTTTCTTACTGTTGTGTTTTACAATTATCATGGATTATTGACTCAAAGCTATACGCTTATTGTTGCTGCAGTGAGCTGTACAAAAACAACATTCAAGGAACTATTCCTCCAGAGCTTGCAACCCTCAAGAGTCTCATTAGCTTGGACTTGTATAACAACAACATATCAGGGACGATTCCTCCTTCATTGGGGAAGTTGAAGAGTCTCGTCTTTTTGTAAGTATACTTAAATTTGTTTGACTTCTCTTGAGCATAATTGTTTGGGTTGTGCTTGGCTCTAGCATGCCTTCTTCCCCGGGATACTTTCAACTACAACTTATTGTGGACATTCAGATTCTTTAGTTGTATAGTTTCTTGAATGGTTGGCTTGCAGGGATTAAATAATCTTTGGTTTAAAATTTGGTGTTTAGGGATTGATCTTATAGGGATATAATTGGGCATTATATGGCTTAATGTTTGCTACTATTAAATAGCTAAAGAAATGATATCTTAAACTCCTGGACCACACTAAATTTAAGTCATTGTTCGGAAGGGTTCATAGAGGAGGGATTGATCATGGAAAGAATGAATGGTGTTGAAAGTTATATTAATTTGCTTAGTTAACAAATGAGGATATATGGGCGACAAAAAGACTATTTGACCTAAATTCACAGAAATTGATCTCTTGTGGCAGCTACAATGTGCTTATTAAACTGAGATTTATTAAGTCCCAAGATTTGTTCATTTGATCCAATCTTGATAGCTTAAAAATTCCTAATAATACAAGAAGTTTCAACATGAAAATATGGTAGATAATGACTTAACCAATTGCAAATAGCCATTGATACTATTCTAAATTATTTGGTGGTGGTACAATGATCTAATACCTACTAGCTACTCTTATTTGTATCCCCAAAAAAAATGGTTTTGTGTCATACAAAATTCAACAAATTGCGTTTCTCTTATCATCATCTTCTATGCAGGCGACTTAATGACAACAGATTGACTGGCCCAATCCCTAGGGAACTTGCTGCTATTTCAAGCCTTAAAGTAGTGTAAGTTCAACTGTTTTAAGGTTGACACAATTCTTTGGTGGTTTTATGGTCCATTGTGTTTTACAACAAATAAACAATCATAACATTCTCTTTTTCTCTTCAGGGATGTCTCCAACAATGATTTGTGCGGAACAATTCCTACAAGTGGACCGTTCGAGCATATTCCATTGTCAAAGTAGGTTCTCAGATATATCTTATTTTTATTTTTAATTAATATTTTTAACTTTGAAATTTAGCATTTTATTCTTCTCTTCCTGCTCTCTCTCTCTAGGGATTAAACATTTAAGATCTGCCTGTGTCTGCAATTCGACTGCTATTTTGTGCCCTTGTGTTGCTTCTTGAGTAATATGTTGCTTGCTTCTTCATATGCTTTCCTATGTGGACTAGTTCAGCCATAGATGTGATTTCATCTTTCATAATCTATCTTGTGTACTATACCATCTCTGCAAATTTTTGCGTAAAGTTGTCTTTTCTCTTGCAACTTGATTCAAATAAACATCCTGTGTGCTCATCACCACTCATGCTCGGTTGGCAAATGACTAGAATAGAATATCATTGAATTTAGGAAGTATAAAGTGGGGAAACAAAATTGTTTCCAGCCACTATAAAACTGCCATGACTATAGTAATAGACTCGCTATTCCATTTTGTTTCTGGTCATGTTGGTTCACTATGCTGCCTCAGTGCTTTTTTTCTTGTTATCCCTGTGTCTGAGTTGATTGTGTATTTCCAACTGTAAAACCCATGATTTGGAAAGCCACAAATTTTGCCTTTTCCTAAGAGTTTATTTCTCTACTAACTGTTTATTTTCCTACCGTTTTTTTTAAGCGTGAGATAACCTTGTTTTGGTTCGATCTGTAGCTTTGCAAATAACCCTCGGTTAGAAGGTCCGGAGTTGCTGGGACTAGCAAGTTATGACACAAACTGCTCGTGAATAAAATGATGCTAGAAGATCTTAATCTGCATCGAATGATAGAGTAAGTATTCAAAAAGGGAAAGGTATTACCTCCGAGAGTAATGGGCATGGGCAGTGATATATGTAATGATGGGGTAGTGGATGTAAATTTTACAAACTTAAGTATATGGGCATGGTAACTATTGCGGCGATCTTCTAACGATGTCAGAAGACAGGTTTGTATTGGTATAACACCAGAAAATGAATCCTCATGATCAGACCCATGACTCTCCAATGGCAATATATCGTCAATATTTTTAGCACCTGCTGGAAGCGTTCGCATTGTATTGTGATTTGATTGATGATGTTGGCTTTCTCTTGAGGGGTTGTAGAAATGGCAATGGGTTTTAAATCATTATTCGGATCCAAAACGGTGCATTACCTGATGATCTGAAAACATTTACATTACAGTTGAGGCAACAGCGTTTTGCGCAGAACTGCAGTGTTAACATTCTGTATTTCTCACCAAGATCACGTGCCGCCAGCAAAGGAAAAAAAATTACTTAGTGTGTTTGGATATCAATTCTAAGAATTGATTTTGGCCAAAATTGTGATTTGGAAAATTTTTATATAAACAGTCATTTTTGTTGAGAATTGATTTTGGGTAAAATTTCGGTTTGAAACTTAGGTTTTGAATAAGCCACTGAAAATAGTTTTTGATTTGAAATTTAGATTATGGATTATCTAATTATTATTTTATCCCTATTTTTTTTATACTTTCTATCCTCTCTTATCTCTTTTTTTCTCTTATCTCTCTTTCTCTCTCTCCTCTCTCTTTTCAACACTCTCTTCTCTCTCCTCTTTCTTCTCTATCATATTTTCTCTCTCTTACTTTTAATTAAATTATATATTTTTTAGTAATTTATCAATATAAAAAGTGATTCTGCTACTAATTATCCAAATATCTCTATTTTTAAAATTTATTTTTCTAAAAATTTATTCTTTTTAAAATTTATTTTTTAGAATTTATCCTTTTTAGAATCTATTTTTTAAAAACTAATCCAAACACACCCATAATGGATTCCAACTAGAGAGCCGAGATTCATTTGCTGCATTTTTTTTTATAAAAAATTAGTTATACAAGTGGAAAGCGTAAAAAAAACAAAGAAAACCTTGGTGGAGAGTTCATATGGAAATTTGAGATTTATTAGTGAAGGGTGTTAATTATATAAAAAAATTATTATAGTGTTAATTGTATTTTTAAATATTTTAAGAAGTTAATTGTATTAAAATAATACTTTAAATATTAATTATATTTTTAAATATTTTAAAATATTAATTATATTTTTAAAATTAGTTTGGGTGCTGGGTTTAGTTGTAGAATTTCTTGAGCCGAACGATTTAGTGTTTGGACCAAGAGAAAGGGGAAACATCATTATTCTTATTTCTTTCTGTTTTTGGGGAACAACATTATTATTCATTATTAATTATTGACGTTTTGTTCCAATGGAAGACTTTGACTATTGAATGCATAAAACATCTCCATGGAGCCTACTTTCTCTAGTGTTCTGCAACAGGATGGCTAATATATACGAAATAGATTTTTTTTCTTCTGCAAAAAAGGAGAGCATCTCATATTTACCATAAGCAAACATTTAATCAATTTATCCTTATATTTTATATCATTTTTAAACAAATATCTATATTTTAAAAATCTTAAAACCACGTTCTTATATTCTATGAACCTTTCAAAGTTATTTTTTCTAATTTATAAATAATTATATTTCAATTTTTAAACTGATGACATGACTAAAATTTAAATGTTACTCATTAATGATGTGGCAAAATAACATCTGATACGACTTCCACATAAGCAAATATTATAGGGATGGATGGAAACATTTTTAATATCCCATACATGCCATAAAACATGAGAAATAAGCCACGCTGGTTATGATTTTTGAACAATATGATTTCTTGAAGTATTTATATTATTTATAGATATATAAACGTGTTTAACATTTCCTAGAATTCAATCCCTCCTTTTTAAGAGACACAAGAAGCTTGGAATTAAGAATATTAATGAACGCTTTGACATTTGTACGTAAAATAGTTAAAGTGAGTGGGTTCTAAGGATTGAATAAAATAAGATCGGGTCATGACTTTACTTTTATGTAAAAGGACTCACATTCTATATATAATATTCAAATCTTATTATCAAGGCTTGGTCTAGATAAAAAATCTCTATTAGGAGACTCACTCATTATAACTAAATGCGCGACGCGGGTCAAATTCAGATATAGTCGGGGCAAAGTTTCGGTGAATCAGGTAGATAACAAAAAAAATCTTATTATCAATATATATGAATATTTTAATTTTTTGCAAAAATATTCTATATATTATTAGGAGAGTCAAAACCTACTTAAGTGATCACTACGCCTCGAAAGATTAATTTCTAGCTATAGGTTTAGGGATATTGTTTGCACTCTACCAAAAAATAAATTTAAATCTTAATTTGTAATATTAACCTTTAGTTTGGATAGATATAGAAACAAATTAGAGAAGAAAGAATGTTAGAAGTGAAAATTTTAATTGAAGATTTTAAAAATAATAAATTTTTTTACTATTTTTAAAAGTTTTTTTTTTAAATATTCTCTCCCTCTATATATTCTCATTTTTCTCTTCATCCAAATTAAACTCAAATTAGTGAAACAAACAAATTGGAGGAAAAGAGAAGACACCTGGCTAAACTAACTCTATTTTTATTTTGAAATTCGGATTATTTATAAATATTTTTTCAAATTTTAAAATTTAAAATTAATTTTTTAGATATTATAACTTGAAAAATAATAGGGAAAATCACACTACAATGCCTTTTGCATTTCAAAAATCTATAAAGGTGATGCAAATTTTTAAAATCCCAAATCAACACTCGTCATTTAGTTGAAATTTTGAAATTAGGGTACTTTTGTAATTTTTCCCTTAACATTTGTTTAAAAATAAAAAGCCTCAACCACCCTCAACAAAAACATTATTGGACGCCAGGGCTTTGACAATATTAGGCCGCCCCTAATAGTAGGCTACTAGAGCTCCAGCGACCGACAACCATTTTCTATACTTGTAACATAAATGACAATATTTACAAAGATATTTACCATTTGAATAACACCATTTAGAAGTGTAATAAATTTTCCAACACTCATTGAAGCTTCAATGACCAACGCTATTTACTATTACTTTTAACAAGTTTATAGCTACTGTCTTCAAATAAGGAAAACTAGGCTCTGATAGGCAAGTCTACTTATGAATTTTGAGACCAAGTCCAGGATATTCATAAATTTAGCCATACTAAAGTCTTACCTCAGCGTCCTCTCGCCATACTACATTTTCAAGACCTTGATATATGGATACATAGACTAAATCAAATTATTCATACAAAAATTTAATCGTTTAGATCAAGATCAAATTCTTTCTGATATACATGTTCCTTTTATTAGAGGCAAGTGGAAAGCATATCGAATCTCCATAGAGAAAAGCAGATATAAGGAAAGATAGAATTTTTAGAAAAAAGATAACTTAGAATGAAAATATATTTCTATTTCACAATGTGAGTTATAATATTGAACTCTCAATAATCCTCAAGGAGTGCCGAGGGATCCTTTTACAGAGAGCCGAGGATACAAATAGACAAATGCACAATTATTTTACATAGGCTAGACATGAGCTAGAAAGATAAAAAGCAGTCTGTACTATGACCACATTGGGACATACTTTACTAAAGTTGATCACACTAGGACAATAATTTTACAGATACTTCATTAAAAGTTGAGCAAGCGAGAATCTTTTTTATTAAAGCTGCTTAAGAGCATGCGGGAATCTCCTTTCCACCTCACCATCCTAGCTTGCAGATAGGCTTATAATCATTTAGTGAGAGGCCTGAGTAATCTTCGTCATGTGGGTTATATGTCAGGATTGCTTCCAAGTCTTGTGAGACTGGTCCCCCCATGGGTCTAGTGAGTCTTGGTAAAGTGGTCCACTCCATGGGCCTTGTGATGGAGAAGCATATGATTGTGAGATTTGATTGGCGAGTTATAATTCAGTGGATAGCTAAGGTTTGTTGGAATCGACGTAAACTAAGGTCGTTGTATTGAATATCTGTTCTCGAGGTCTTCTGTACCATCTTCGAACATCTAAGGGAACGAAGGTTTCATTAGGAATAGGACCAAGAGATGTGCATGTTAAGCCAGGATTACCATATGAGCAATTGTTCAAATTGCTTATAAAGAGTTTTAAGTTTGCAAAAAGAGTGTCTTTGTATCTTAGCCAATGAGCTTGAGTCACCACAAATAGGTTTGGTTTGCAGTATACAAGTTGCCTTAGTGATCCATATGATAGGGTCTGTGTAGTACAAAGAAACAGAAAAGTTTGTTGTTCTTCTGAGATTTCCTAGAGATGATGTTGCTCAATGACTTTGTCAAGTTGTGTCTACCAAACAAGAAAAGGAGAGAACCACTGTAAGATTGACCATAAACAAGATTTTTTATTTTTACTGTCACAAAGATAATGGTAAATAGATAATGGTTTAATCACAAAGATAATGCAGGCGTAAAGAGCATAGAAGGACCAAAGGTACCACTTTAACTCTTCAGGAATGAGACTAGCTATGAAAGAAACGGTTAAGTAAGGTTTTTCTATGTTGAAGAGGTCAATGAAAAGGGAGATAGGATATTTGGTAAAAAGAAGGTGAAGCCAATAGAAAAGATTTCTCTTAACTACTCAACGTTTGTGTGTTTAAAGCTAGGGGAAATTCATGGCGTATGTTGGTGAAATATAAGGCTTTTGGAAGAGGAAGACGATCCATCAGTAGGATGTATCAAGGTCTAGAGGAAGTAAAGAGCCAGATCTTTTGGGGTCTGGAAAAATAGTCAGCAAAAATATTGTGGTGACCTTTTATGTGCCTCATCGTAAATTTATAGTGAGAGAACCAATCTTTTCATCTAATGAGTTGTGAATCTGGAAGAGTCTTCTTTTTGGTGTTCATCATGGATGGGAAAGATATGTTGTCCATTTCAACGATAAATTCATAAAAACTTAAGTAAAAATTAAATTTTTCAACGCTCTTTTTTATTGCAAGGATCTCCTTGTAGGTTGCATGATAATGTTTCTCTGAGTCATTGAATTGTCTGCTAGCATGGGCATAATAATGTATTTGTTAGAAATCGTGCCCTAGGGGCCAATCATTGTCTTATGAACATTATTGATTTATGAATTTATTAATTGAGTTATCATATTATTTGCATATTTACTATGATGACCATCCTTGGATAATTCATGATATTATCCTAAATGTCCCTGGTCGATCATCTATGTGGGAGCACAGATGAAATAAGACCAGTATGACTTTGAAGATGTATAGAGATATAAATCAAAGTCATAAGCACATGTAAGAGTACAGGGTGTTGGACCGACCCGCTATGAGAGAACTGCATGGGTAACGTCATAAGCTTCTCTCATATACAAACCATGTCAATATGCCCTTTGACCTGAGATCATCATGGATTCCTACATGACAAAACGCTCAGCTTTGACCTAGTCAAAAGTCACTTTTGACCGAGTGATCATAAAGACTATGTTCGGGCTTAGTGGTTTTTCATGCGGAGGAATGTGAATGGTCAAGATGGAATTTGTCCCTCACATTCGTGGAGAGATATTACTGGGCCCCTCGATGAGTGAGTCTGAGAAATGTATGGCCATACTGTAATGGAAAGGTAGTTCCATTTCTATAGTCAGACTACTCAGGGATCGAGAAAGTAACGGTCGGGAATCGGAGGATGACATTATCCATGCCTCATCCATGACCAAAATATCGCGTGACAGAAGGGACATGATATGGTTGTATAAAAGGTTACATCGTTTATCGATCCTCATATGATTTGGGTAGTTGTTATGTCTTGCTAGAGACCGCTTGCGACTTGTGGGCTAGTATAGCAAATGGCCCACTGCCAACTTCATATGGGCCTACAGGGTCGCACACAAAATAGCCCAACACGAGCTATGATGTCCAGATTCATTGAATCTAAGACATGTCCAGATTCAATGAAAGATCCAGGTGAATGTATATATATATTTATTTATATTTATATTAGTATATATATAAATTCGTATATATATATATTATATATATGAGATATATGAGATTTAATTTATAAGGATAAATTAAATCCCTATCATGTTTGAATTCGAAATTCAAATTGATAGGATATCTCATATAAGAGATATTTATAAGATTTAATTTATAAGGATAAATTAAATCTCTATCACGTTTGAAATTCGAAATTCAAATTGATAGGATATCTCATATAAGAGATATTTATAAGATTTAATTTATAAGGATAAATTAAATCTCTATCACGTTTGAAATTCGAAATTCAAATTGATAGGATATCTCATATAAGAGATATTTATAAGATTTAATTTATAAGGATAAATTAAATCTCTATCACGTTTGAAATTCGAAATTTAAATTGATAGGATATCTCAAATTTGATTTATGGGAATAAATCAAATATAACTCAGTCTCATCTTTATTTAAAGTTAAATAAATAAGTAATTAAATCTGTGGGACGGATTTAATATTATTTTATTTAATTAGTTTCTTATAAAATTATACAATATATGATATTGTATCAGTTCGGAATTAATATAAGATTAACTCCAAAATCCAATTAGGTCAAGTGTAAAAACGCATAGCATCCTTTATATCTGATTGGAGGAGCTACGTTTGAAAACAACACAGAACACAAAAGGCTGAACGGAATCTGCAAAAGGTTTGCAGACAAGAAACTGCCGAAATAGAGACGGAGACTTGTGAAAGCCTTGGAGGGACAGGAGACGCTAGCACGTCGTTCGTGGTTGGAACGCTGTTCGTGTGGATACCAGTAGAGGAAGCCGACCTGAGGCGTCGACTTCTTGTGATCGGAAAGAGACCACCGTCCGCGGAGAGAATCTGTGAAGGTCGCTGAGGAACACTCCGTCGATTTCTTGCGATCAGAAAGAGATCACCACCCACGTAGAGAAGCTGTGAAATTCGCTGAGCAACACTAAGGGTAATGATTCTTTCCACTTGACTTAAACACATACGGCAGATCCTGGCAAGGAATGGAAAATTTTTAAAGTTTATTTCCGCTGCATGTCTTCCAATTCCTTACAGTGGTATCAGAGCCATGCCGTTTTGTGTTTAAGTTAGGCTTGATTTGTGATTTATATGATATATGTTAGTAGTAGCCGATCATATAATAAGCGTTGTATGTGTGACATATATGGAATCCTTGTTGTGTATGACATAAAAGGAATCTAAAAGGAAATTGAAATCGGTGGTGATGCTTTTTGATTTGATCAATCCGCATAGATGGGGTCTAAGAAAACCGAATTCGAATTTGTGATTATTTGTGAAAACCGAATTCAGATTCGTGATTATTTATGAAACAAAAACAAAAAAAAAAAAAATTTCTTCCGGGGCGCTGCCCCAGAGACCCCGCCCGCTAACCGGCTAGCGGGACAGCCGCCCGCTAACCGGCTAGCGGGACCGCCGTAGCTACCTGTTCGTAGCGCAACATAACCGTAACATATGTTACTTTGTAAATGTTTTTTGCCCTTCGATTAGATCTGAATATTGATTCTTGAATGTTTGGGTATGGTGAACAATATGGCTCTAGATTGCAAGTGTTGTAATTTTTAAAAATACGACCTGCGTGTCGTGCCTTCCTCTATATACTCTCAATGTACCTTCTCCTCTCATCTCACTCCCCTCGAATGTTAAAAGAGGTTTCTATATGTAATTTCTCTTTTCTTACTAGAGAGCTCCTCTCATTGGCTTGAGGGGACTTAGGATAGGTGAGCCATATTGTATCACGTTTGAATTATGCATCTTATGATTAGATCAGCACATGCATATTACTTGTATGAGATACGAACTGAGAAACATGCGTTTTATAAACCAGATAGTTAAATTAGGCCCTCTAAAAGAAATCTTAAGTCATAATGCTGTCAATTTATGAACACTTGTCAAAACCTTGATCGCTCAATTGTGGACTCCACCAAAGTGGGTGCTTTTGAGTTATCTTGGGGAGATAAGCAAAGAGTAATGGTGCTACTCTCATAGGTTCATTATTGTTTGACTTAATTGAGATTAACAAAACGGTTTTGGATCTCAAGGCATTAGATGGGATTAGAACATGCCAGATCATATGATGATAGGATCCCATGAATATCTAAGAGTTACATTTGATGTAATTGGTAAAGGTGTTACCTACCTAAATAACTTAATCTAAGCGTCCTGCCAAAGCGGACTTAAGTTTGAGCCAAATATGGATCTTAGCCCACTAACTATTGCATTGAGGGTTGTTTATTTAGTGGGAGATTACTAATTACATTGCATATTTTAATTGTAGAATCATGACGACTAGTAATACTGCTACATTATCGCTGCGATCTGTCCTTGAGAAGGACAAACTCAATGGGACAAACTTTCTTGACTGGTTTAGGAACTTGAGAATTGTTCTCAAGCAGGAAAGAAAGGCGCATGTCCTAGATCAACCCATTCCTGAGGAGCCAGCCGCCAATGCTCCCAGAGCTCAGAGAGATGCTTATATGAAGCATAAGGAAGACTCTGTCGATGTGGGATGCTTGATGCTAGCCACCATGGTTCCGGAGCTCCAAAGAGATCTGGAACACATGGAGGCTTATGAGATGATTGTGCATCTCAAGGAAATGTTCCAGCAACAGGCAAGGCAAGAGAGGTATGAGACCACTAAGGCCTTACATTCCTGCAAGATGGCTGAAGGTGCATCAGTCAGTGCTCATGTCTTAAAGATGAAAGGGTACATTGATCACCTTGAACGGCTTGGATTTCCCATGAGCCAGGAGTTAGCTACAGATTTGATCTTAAACTCACTCCCGGAAAGTTATGACCAGTTTGTTATGAACTACAACATGAACAACATGGAGAAATCTATTTCTGAACTGCATGGGATGCTTAAAACTGCTGAGCCGAGTCTTAAGAAGAAACCCAGTAGTGTTTTGATGGTTCAGAAAGGAAAGGGTACGAAAAAGAAAGGCAAAGGCAAGGGGAAGGGTCATGGCTCATCAGGTAAGACCAAAGAGTCAGGCAAGCCCGAAACCAAGCCTGCACCAAAGAAGGCAAAGCCTCCGAAGGAAGGAGTCTGCTTCTTCTGCAATGAACCGGGTCATTGGAAGAGGAATTGCAAACTCTACCTCGAAGATCTGAAAAAGAACAAGAAGGATAGCGGGGCTATCGCTTCAGGTATTTATGTTATAGACATTCATCTTTCTACTTCCACCTCATGGGTATTAGATACTGCATGTGGTTCTCACATTTGTACGAATGTGCAGGGACTAAAGGACAGTAGGAAGCTGAAAAGGGGTGAAGTTGACCTACGAGTTGGAAACAGAGCAAGGGTTGCTGCGTTAGCTGTAGGCACTTATGAATTAGTTCTGCCCACTGGGCTTTTGTTAGTTTTGAACAATTGCTATTATGTTCCTGCTTTAAGTAGTAACATTGTTTCACTTTCTTATTTGGATAAGGAAGGTTTCACTTCCATTGCTGGGAATAGTAGATGTTCTATTTATCGTAATGATGTTTTCTATGCTCATGGTGATTTGCATGTTGATCATTACATATTAAATTTGGAACAACCCAATCATGGAAATATCTATAACATAACCGCCAAAAGGGTCAAACCAAACGATTTGAATCCCACATACCTCTGGCACTGTCGTCTGGGCCACATAAATGAGAAACGCATTTCCAAACTCCATCAAGATGGATTTCTAAACTCATTTGATTTTGAATCATATGACACTTGCGAGTCTTGCTTGTTAGGAAAGATGACAAAGTCACCTTTCACTGGGCACAGTGAGAGGGCCACTGATTTATTGGGCCTCATACATACAGATGTGTGTGGACCGATGAACACAAATGCCAGAGGAGGTTATTCGTACTTCATAACATTCATAGATGATTTCAGCAGATATGGGTACATCTATCTAATGAAACATAAATCTGAATCTTTTGAAAAGTTCAAGATATTTCAAAATGAAGTACAAAACCAGCTTGGCAAAACAATTAAAGCCCTTCGATCTGATCGGGGTGGTGAATATTTGAGCCAAGAGTTCATAGATCATCTTAGGAATTGTGGGACACTCTCACAATTGACTCCTCCAGGGACACCACAATGGAATGGCGTTTCTGAACGGAGAAATCGAACACTATTAGATATGGTTCGATCCATGATGAGTCGAACAGATCTTCCGCCCTCCTTTTGGGGCTATGCCCTAGAGACAGCTGCGTTCACACTCAATCGTGTTCCATCTAAGGCAATCGAAAAGACTCCGTATGAGATATGGACTGGGAGGACGCCTAGTTTGTCTTTCCTCAAGATTTGGGGATGCGAGGTCTATGTTAAGCAACAAGCCTCAGACAAATTAGCGCCCAAATCCTCAAAATGCCTTTTTGTGGGATATCCTAAGGAAACCAAGGGATATTACGTCTACAACCCTGCTGATAACAAAGTGTTTGTTGTCAGAAATGGTATCTTTCTTGAACGAGAATTTATCTCTAAAAGAACCAGTGGGAGTAAGGTACAACTCGAAGAAGTTCGAGAGCTACAAGACACCACAGAACTGCAGATGGAAATTAGAGAAGACTCACAACAAGTTGTTGAGACTCCTCAAGTCACGCAAGGTCCACGAAAGTCTAATAGGACACGAGTTCAGCCTCAGAGATATGGATTTCTGATTTCTGATAGTCGTGATGTGTTGCTCATTGAGCATAATGAGCCGACTACCTATCGAGAAGCTATAGTGGGACCAAACTCCGAAAAATGGCTTAGTGCCATGAAGTCTGAGATGCAATCCATGTACGACAATCAGGTTTGGACCTTAGTCGACCCGCCTGAAGGTGTAAAAACCGTCGGGTGCAAGTGGGTTTTCAAAGAGAAAACTGACATGGATGGCAATGTAAATGTCTTCAAGGCACGACTGGTTGCAAAAGGTTTTACTCAAACTCATGGTGTGGACTATGATGAGACCTTTTCCCCAGTAGCAATGGCCAAATCAATCAGAATCCTCTTTGCTATTGCAGCATATTATGACTATGAAATATGGCAGATGGACGTCAAGACAGCCTTCCTTAATGGAAAGCTCCTTGAGGATGTGTACATGACACAACCTGAAGGGTTTGTGCGTTCCGAGGACTCTGGTAAAGTGTGCAAGCTTCAAAAGTCCATTTATGGGCTAAAGCAAGCCTCTCGGAGTTGGAATCATCGTTTTGATGAAGTAATCAAAGAGTTTGGATTTCTTCAAAACATTGATGAACCTTGTGTGTACAAGAAGGTTAGTGGGAGCACAGTTGTGTTTTTGGTACTCTATGTCGATGACATCCTACTTATTGGGAATGACATTCCTACCTTGCAGATTGTCAAGTCTTGGTTAGGAAAGTCTTTCTCGATGAAAGACTTGGGTGAAGCCACCTACATCCTAGGAATCAGGATCTACAGAGATAGATCTAAAAGACTTCTAGGACTCAGTCAGAGTACATACATAGACAAAATACTGCATAGGTTCAGTATGCACGAATCAAAGAGGGGTTTCATACCTATGTCTCATGGTACTCACCTCAGCAAAGATCTGTGTCCTAGTACATCTGATCAGCGAGGTCGCATGAGTAAGGTTCCATATGCCTCGGCCATAGGATCTATCATGTACGCCATGTTATGTACTCGACCGGATGTCTCGTTTGCCTTAAGTATGACTAGCAGATACCAACAGGACCCTGGTGAGGGCCATTGGACTGCTGTCAAGAATATCCTTAAGTACTTAAGAAGGACTAAGGACTTATTCTTGGTCTATGGTGGATTGGATGATGAGCTCTGTGTAACTGGTTACACAGATGCGAGTTTCCAAACTGACCAGGACGACCAAAAATCGCAGTCTGGATACATATTCCTCCTCAATAATGGAGCAGTAAGCTGGAAGAGCTCTAAGCAGGGCACTGTAGCAGATTCTGCAACGGAAGCTGAGTATATAGCAGCATCTGATGCAGCTAAGGAAGCCGTTTGGATCAGGAAGTTCATCACAGAACTAGGGGTGATACCTACCATCTCAGATCCAATAACTTTGCTCTGTGACAATAGCGGTGCTATTGCACAGGCCAAAGAGCCTAGGTCACATCAAAGGACCAAGCATATACTCAGGCGATTTCATCTCATCAGAGAAATCAACGATAGAGGTGATATAAAAATATGCAAAGTAGCAGGAGAAGATAATGTTGCTGATCCTCTAACAAAGCCGCTTGTGCAGGCAAAGCATGAGCGTCATGTTAGGTCAATGGGAATTAGTCAAATTAATGATTGTACCTAGTGCAAGTGGGAGGTTGTTAGAAATCGTGCCCTAGGGGCCAATCATTGTCTTATGAACATTATTGATTTATGAATTTATTAATTGAGTTATCATATTATTTGCATATTTACTATGATGACCATCCTTGGATAATTCATGATATTATCCTAAATGTCCCTGGTCGATCATCTATGTGGGAGCACAGATGAAATAAGACCAGTATGACTTTGAAGATGTATAGAGATATAAATCAAAGTCATAAGCACATGTAAGAGTACAGGGTGTTGGACCGACCCGCTATGAGAGAACTGCATGGGTAACGTCATAAGCTTCTCTCATATACAAACCATGTCAATATGCCCTTTGACCTGAGATCATCATGGATTCCTACATGACAAAACGCTCAGCTTTGACCTAGTCAAAAGTCACTTTTGACCGAGTGATCATAAAGACTATGTTCGGGCTTAGTGGTTTTTCATGCGGAGGAATGTGAATGGTCAAGATGGAATTTGTCCCTCACATTCGTGGAGAGATATTACTGGGCCCCTCGATGAGTGAGTCTGAGAAATGTATGGCCATACTGTAATGGAAAGGTAGTTCCATTTCTATAGTCAGACTACTCAGGGATCGAGAAAGTAACGGTCGGGAATCGGAGGATGACATTATCCATGCCTCATCCATGACCAAAATATCGCGTGACAGAAGGGACATGATATGGTTGTATAAAAGGTTACATCGTTTATCGATCCTCATATGATTTGGGTAGTTGTTATGTCTTGCTAGAGACCGCTTGCGACTTGTGGGCTAGTATAGCAAATGGCCCACTGCCAACTTCATATGGGCCTACAGGGTCGCACACAAAATAGCCCAACACGAGCTATGATGTCCAGATTCATTGAATCTAAGACATGTCCAGATTCAATGAAAGATCCAGGTGAATGTATATATATATTTATTTATATTTATATTAGTATATATATAAATTCGTATATATATATATTATATATATGAGATATATGAGATTTAATTTATAAGGATAAATTAAATCCCTATCATGTTTGAATTCGAAATTCAAATTGATAGGATATCTCATATAAGAGATATTTATAAGATTTAATTTATAAGGATAAATTAAATCTCTATCACGTTTGAAATTCGAAATTCAAATTGATAGGATATCTCATATAAGAGATATTTATAAGATTTAATTTATAAGGATAAATTAAATCTCTATCACGTTTGAAATTCGAAATTCAAATTGATAGGATATCTCATATAAGAGATATTTATAAGATTTAATTTATAAGGATAAATTAAATCTCTATCACGTTTGAAATTCGAAATTTAAATTGATAGGATATCTCAAATTTGATTTATGGGAATAAATCAAATATAACTCAGTCTCATCTTTATTTAAAGTTAAATAAATAAGTAATTAAATCTGTGGGACGGATTTAATATTATTTTATTTAATTAGTTTCTTATAAAATTATACAATATATGATATTGTATCAGTTCGGAATTAATATAAGATTAACTCCAAAATCCAATTAGGTCAAGTGTAAAAACGCATAGCATCCTTTATATCTGATTGGAGGAGCTACGTTTGAAAACAACACAGAACACAAAAGGCTGAACGGAATCTGCAAAAGGTTTGCAGACAAGAAACTGCCGAAATAGAGACGGAGACTTGTGAAAGCCTTGGAGGGACAGGAGACGCTAGCACGTCGTTCGTGGTTGGAACGCTGTTCGTGTGGATACCAGTAGAGGAAGCCGACCTGAGGCGTCGACTTCTTGTGATCGGAAAGAGACCACCGTCCGCGGAGAGAATCTGTGAAGGTCGCTGAGGAACACTCCGTCGATTTCTTGCGATCAGAAAGAGATCACCACCCACGTAGAGAAGCTGTGAAATTCGCTGAGCAACACTAAGGGTAATGATTCTTTCCACTTGACTTAAACACATACGGCAGATCCTGGCAAGGAATGGAAAATTTTTAAAGTTTATTTCCGCTGCATGTCTTCCAATTCCTTACAGTATTCTCCCATTAAATTCCTCAAGAAGTATGGCCCTCCAGAAATGATCACTAGTATCAGTCTGTAATATCCTTTGTCCTGTACCTAGAATCCTTAATGGAGGTAGAGTCTGGGTGACTTTTTTCATAACTTTGATAGCTGTAGTCTATGAGATCCCTAAGAAATAAGGTTCTTTTTGAGAAGTTTAGACAGCTGGCTTGTATGCTTGGTCACATATGGAATAAAGTCACGCAGGTAATTGACAATGCCTAGAAACGACTGAATCTGCTTTACTACATGTTATTGTCTAGAAAGTTGAGTAGTTCTTGGGCAATGTGGGGGCCAAGCTGGTAAAATCTATCATGGAAAATCATGCCAAGAGGCTAATTGACTTCGTTCATCTTCTGAGAATAGGAGAATGTCATCTATGTATATGAGGTGGAGTTGAGGATAGGCTCAAATATTTTTATCATGATTTTTTTGAGAGATGGATGGGGCAACCTTTAATATATGGTATGCCGCCCTGCCCATTTAGCTCGGCCTTATATATATTATTTTATTTTTTTATAATCTTATTTTTTTCTTAACTTATTCTATTTGTAACTCTACACTTTTCACTTTAGTTGACAACTCTCCTTGCTCATTTTTAAAGTATTGAACATAACTCTTATATTTACATAGATACCAAAGTTGCTCATATGTTTTACTTACCAAGCATTCAATTATTGATGTTGCAATACCGCTACAAATATCTGACCCCTACAGATTTCAATCTTTCTTTTTTATATATGCAATAGACTTTAAGACTTTAATTATTATTTTTTTATTACCTTATTCTTAGTGGATTATGGATATTATTTAACTCTTGAAGATATAAATATGATATTATTTTATAAGTTCATGATTGCAGATTTTTTTTCACAATATGAGCGGGGTATCACGATTTGGGCATGCCCACCCAAAATGATTAGAGCTTTTACCAGGCAAGACCGGGCATCGGGCTGCAAAATATATCCCAGACTTTTTTCGGGCAGGGCACCGGGCAGGGGGACTGCCCTACCCAGCCCTGCCCATGCACACCCATAATTGGTACTGAGCATCAGGAATACAGAGGGCAACTTTTTTATCTTTCTTCAGGGTGAATTCCAAGTTGCCAAAATCCTGCTTTCAAATGAAACTTGAAAAATATTTTTGCCTTGAATAGTCGAGAGGCTAATGTATTTCTATTCGGGAGAGGAAACTTATCATCTTGTAGAAACATGTTAAGAGGCTTGTAGTCAATTACCAACATATTTTTTTTTAGTTGCTCAAATCACTTTTCAACATAAAAGTCCTGACAATCCGAATTAGACTCGGTGGGCTCAATAAAACCTTGGGCCAACAAAATGGCACACTCTTTTATGGCTAGAACTAAATCATCAGGATTTATTCTTGAATGAGTTGCCTTGGTTGGATTGACATCTTTATTTTTCTTAAAAGGAAATTTTATAAAGAATTCTTGGTTTTGCTAGAGTGGGAAAGGATGTTTGAATTGGTCATGACTGTCTAAATAAAGCTGGAGGAGATCACAAATATTTTCATAACCAACTGGTACTTGACTGATTTCAAGAATACTAGGTGTTTAGAGATAAGGGCTAAAGAACTTCTTGAACTTAAGACCTTTAGGTGTGATGGATAAGCCTTTTGTGCGACAAAATGTATTGAATCCAAAGAGGATATCTTTCTCAGGCAAATAACTGCCAAGGACACGAATCTAGATAGTACATCCAGGAAAGAACTGTATCCCAATCTTCTTCTTAAAGATAAGTTCTATGTGGAAAACCTCCTTATTAACTGTAGTAAAAGGATAAAGGGAAGCCACATATCACTTGGTAGAATATGGGACTTAAGGATAGTAGTACAAGAACCTGTATTATTCATAGCAATAGCCTTGATGGGCTTATCATATTTGGTGAAAAGGATCTTAGCTTCAATATTTGGTATAGGGATTTTGTCAATTTAAGACATTCCTAAAGACCCAAAGGATCATAGAATTGTCATGGGCTCTTTAAAAAGGCTTGTGTTTATTAATAAAGGGTTCAAGGAGTAAATGGGCTTGTAAGGGTGGTATTCATCATCAGAACTTTCTAACTCAGACATACGAATAACATATTAGATCTCTTCATCTTCTTCAGATTGTTTTCATAGATGGATTCAGTATCTTCAGAGTCTACTATAGGCAAAGTATTTTGGAATGACTGAAGCATCTTAATCTCTCTTTGATTTTTCTTCTTAGGATAAGACTTTGCAAAATTTTATTTTCCACCACACAAGAAACACCTATTAGCCTTAGGTGACTTAGAAGATTACCTCTTGAAATATCTAAAATAAGGCTTCTTCTATTTCTGACGAGCCTTGCTAGGTTTATACTTGGAAAAGTATGACTTCTTCTTTGTCAGGCAATGACAAGTATCTTTGTCCTTATACTTGATCTTCAAGTAGGATTTATTACAAGTTGGTTTCATCTTTGAGCCTCCTTTAAGCATAGACTTGAAGAACTTGTGTTGATTGCATAGCTTGTCAAGGGTAGCCAGGGCTAGTTTATAGATTTCACTAAGAATAACGTGAATCACATCTTTCTTTAAAGAAGAAATCATTCTGTGTAGTTCAAATTGCAATTCATCTAGAAGAGAAGCAATAAAGACATGTCTGAGATTAGGATTTTGAGAACCTTCCAAAAGATAATATTTCTCAGCCATTCTTATATAATGCTTATGTAAATCACTTCGCTTCATTGAACAATACTTCATCTCAAAGTACTTTTGAGAATTTCTTTTTTGTATGAAATTAAAATTTCTAAGATACAAATTTTGTAAGAATTTGTTCCAAAATAAGGTTCAGATTAGTCATATAGGAATATATCCATGGGCTAAATTCATGTAACTTGTCATGCCATTTTGAAGGTAGAACATCGTCAAAGGCAAACTAAGAATTATGTTTCTTGGATTTGAATGGTGAGGATCTTGTGTTGATTTCTTCAGTTCTTTCTTTTGTGCCTTCTTCATCAGAGGAGGGATCCTGGACAATAGTATCATTCATATTTGATGACTCAGTAGTTTGAGGATTAACCATCGTAATGGTGGAGAGATCAGTATAATAATGTTCTTTACTAGAGAATTCAGAGATAGTGGAATCTCCCAAAGTATAAGATTCTTCAAGAGCATATGACTCAGAGTCTGACTGTTCAACTTTAGTCTCCTTGGTAGCACTGGAAGAAGTCTCATTGGTAGTACTTGAAGTAGTCTTATTGGTAGCACTGGAAGTATTTTCTGATCTAATAGATTCAACCTCAGAGAGAGGCTCACATCTGTTTCTAGTTATTGCTCTAATGGTGTTAGAGGTACCTTTAGCACCTACAACATTTTCCTCTATCATTAGTATGGGTACTTTTCTAGGTTCTTAGTGGAGATCTGGGAGGTGAGTGGAATTTGAATGAAGAACATGGAGGTCGTTTGGATTCTACTGGAGGTCAGATATAAGAAAAGGCAGGTCCTGTATAAGGAGATGGTGGATTTACTAAATTGGTTTAGTGGCCTGTATAGGAAACTTGTTTCTTTTTCGAAGGCTTTTTTGGTGGGTTAAGCTATCTAGCAAGATGGTAGGTGGATTGGAAAACTTGACTATAATAAGTAGGAGCTGTGGATGGTGGAGAATATGATGGGAAGGCGGAGAGTATGAAGTCTGTAGGTCTATGGTAGGAGGAGGTGGAGGCAAAGCTTGAGGTTTAGGCATATTAACCTCAATTTATTTAATCTCCTCTTTGATCTTTAACAGCTCATGTTACTTTCTTTATAACTCTGGTCCAAAGTATTTTTTGTCAATATATCTTCTAAGATCGATGTCAAGCTGCCGAGCCTGTGAGGTGAACCTCTCATGTAGCTTATTGACTTCCTTTGTCAGAACATTTACTTGAGATGTTAAGTTCTCAGTCTTAGAAGTAATGCTATCCAGCTTTGAGTCAATCCGATGGAGAAACTTGTTTTGACTAACAGGGTTATTGGTATGCTAGTTCAAAACCTGTTCTACAGGTATGGTTGGCCTATATGCCTGAGGGGTAACTTCGGTGGCCGCGACATACGGACGTCTAGTCACTTTGGTATTTTCATTGGGTTTTGGCTGAAGAGGTGGGAACTCTTCTTCATAAGTGCCAAGAGTTACCATGGCAATGCAAGGTACGGGTTGAGGCTGGATAGGCGGAGGAACAGTTGGACTTCTAAAAGAACATGTCAGCTAAAAGGTCATCATGACCTAATTCCTTGAGATCGTAAAAAGATAGTTTAGAGGTTGGGACTGTATCTTCCATAGACCAGCCAACTCTACACTTTGGCTTATGGTCGTCGTCATCATCTCTTTTGTTTCTCCAGTGATTAGAGCAAGAGGATGAGCTCTTCTTCTTTTTCTTTTTCTTCTTTGAGCTGAAATCAACCAGCTCTTTATCATATGAAAGATCCCAAAAGCCAGGATACTGGCATTCGCAGTCAGAGTCACACATAGCATAGTTAAGGTCCCAAATAAAGTGTCCATTGACATGTGAAACGAAGACTAGCTTAGCATCCTTGGTGAACTCATGGACCGGAGGGTTATCATCACTGGTGTAGGCCGGAGAGATAGTTGCGATTCTTCTGGCTACAGGATGAGAGAGACCTTCAGTTCATGGTCTCTAAAAAAGAGTTCGGACAATTCCATCAGGCCTCTTTGAAACTATTAGTAGCACTGTAGTGTGGACATCAACTGGAGTGGAGTTAAACTCCCGCTCATAATTGGTAATCAAATTGAGAGGGATGATTTTCGCCAACTCTTCACTTGGGATTTATCTAGGAATATTGATAATGGTTAGGTTATGGTCTCTATCCGTAAACATAAGTAGAGCATCTTGGGTCGCATTTGAAAACTGGAGATCTAAGGAATGATTCTGGACTCTATAGATCAACTGATGATATAGGGTGGCCATGATAGCTTTATGATCCTGGACTACACCGACAATTTGGACCTGGATCATTATCCTGTGAGATAGGGTCTCATCAGAGAGTTTTATGTTAAAATTGTAGGTGATAGTAAGGACTATACTCCCATTGTTGAGAGTCGTGACCAGGGCTCCAATAAGAGCATGCTGGTATGATTTGAAGGCATTATCTAACAGGGGGACTTTGGCAGAAATAGGGAGTCATTTTTTGCTATGAAGGGTCAACACAAGGCATACAACTCTAAGATAGAGATATGTATAACCTTGGGCTAGGTAAGAGTTGTTAAGAGATTGAGAAAATTCTAAGATAACGTCCTGTTCAGAAGGTGTTGCAGGAAGACCACACTGGTCAAGCCTGTAACTCTGTATAATTTCTTGGATAAGCATAGCAGTTCTAGTGATAAGGGTATAGATGTTTCTGAAAGTGGAACGCTGTCAATGATAGAGAGAGTAAGAATTAAGCAGAGGAAGATCAGTATCTCTGACTTTAGTTTCTTCTGGTAAGTGGGTAAATTCAAAAAAGTTTTTAATTTTGTTGGATAGGGAACTATGGATAGATGAAAGAAGTCTTTCGATAGATAAGGAGGATGAGAGTCTCACTGATTTTGTAGTAGAAGTAGAAGCTGATTCACTCATTGTTGCAAAATCTTTCTACTCACTCGTCTCTAACCTTATAACTACTCTGTCTCAGATAAAGAAATCAGGCTCTGATACCAAGCGGGTGAGTCTCCTTATGAATATCCTGGACTAACTTGAATGACAACATTTGTAAAAGTATGTACCATTTGAATAAAGTCATTTCAAAGTATAATAAATTTCCCACACCCTCACTAGACTAGACAAAGAAACAATAGCCAAAAAGAACGATTCTATATATTCATGATTCTATTAATTATTTTACATATGATTTACACTCTAATAATATGTTAAGATGGCTTGAAAATGAAAGCACATTATTGATGGTTGATGAATAATGAAGGATGTATAGAGGTTATTTGAAAGAGAAGCAAAAGAAGAAGGGTGTGGAAGGATGGAAAAGACGTGTGGGGTTGCTTGTTCAGATGATTACATAAAAACAGCATATATAAGGACAAACCAGTGAATGACCAAACAAAATGACAATAATAAAAGAACAAGCAGATTGAAGCTGATTCACACGTATGACATGTATATACATTTATGGTGCATTATTAATATTCTCTTGTCCTTGCCTTGTTCATCATCTACTTAATTACTTGCCTTTGCTTCAGCACAAATTTAAGTGAAATAATTAAATGTAATTGAGAGTATTAATTGTTATGATTGATTCTTTCCGGAGATATTGTGATTATTTTTGTGGCTGTCAAGTTTATGAAGGTAGCAGAAAAGCACAATATCGATATTAAATAATATTTTATAATTAATGATATTGAAGCATGTCTCAAACATTTGGATCCGACAAGAAGAAAGATCTGAAGCATATAAAATAACATTTGAAAATAAATTGGGATCTCATATTATATGTAAATATTCATAATCATATGTTAAAATAATTGATATAGAAAAAGTGAAGATGTGATATGTAAAAGGTGAAGGCATGCAGTGGGGGCAAAAGTACGAAGCCAATTTCGGTGTTCACATTAACATAATCTTTTCACAAAAATAAAAATAAAAAAATTAAATTTGAACCGTTCAAAATAGATGTGGTGACAAAAATAAAAAAATAAAAATTAAAGTTGATGGGGATCTATCTGTTTTGGTAGTCTGGGTCTTTTAGTTGAATAACTGAGGGTATTGATATATTTTCACTGAAATGAAAACCCATAAACTTTGTTAGTGTGTGTGTGATTAATATAATGTTGGAGAGACTTGCGTTTTTTAACAAATTATTGGGTGCAAAATAGAGGGAAACACATAGATGAAGCTCTTATTGAACTGGATTGCTCATTAGCATCTTCCAGCAGAGTTTGAATCATTATTTTAGAAAGACATACACAAATTAGGGAAATGAATGGTAAAAGGATGATTTATTGCCTTTAATGAAAATACTTTCTAAACGGCACCCTATAATAAGGATCGGAGTATGGTATGTGAATAACATGACTTATAAATACAAGATTTACGTTGATTGCTCTATATATATTAATAACATGACATGAGTTGTTACTACATATATAATATGAGGAAAATATCAAGTAATAAATATATTGCCAGTGGTTAAAATTCATTTGAATTACATTATATATTTATATATGACACTTTGGAGGCAATAGATGTTATTTACGAGAGAGGGAGGGAGGGGCGAAGAGAGAGAGAGATGCGATGGATATGCATTATCTTCAATTTGTAAGTAAAATGCAACATTGAGGGTTTTTGTGGTTTGAATGCGACGAGGACAAAATAATGAAAAATTCGTTTAGATGTTTTGCGGTCACTTTATGAATGGGATTCAACCCCTTGTGTACATATAGACAAAATAGATATATTCGAGAGAGTACCAAAAGAAGGAAATTCTATTCATGATTTTATTAATGATTTTATATATGATTTACACTCTACACATAATAATATGTTCAGATGCGAGATGCTTTTGCACCATGAAGTTAAAGCACATTACTCAATTAGTTCATGAATAATGAAGAATTAATGGAGCTTATAACGGTGGAAATTGAGATACTTTTAAAATTTTTCCCCTAACTTTTTTAAAAAAAAAATAAAAAGCCTCCACTACCTTTACCCAAAACATTACTGGCCGTTAGTGCTCCGACACTATTGGGCTACCGCCCCCACGAGTAGGCCATTAGAGTTTCGACGACCAGCGGCTATTTAATGAACTTGTAACATGAATGACAATATTTACTATTTGAATAATGCCTTTTAAAAGTGTATTAAATTTCTCAACACTGACCAAAACTTCAAGGATTAGTGGTCACTATTTATATTTGTAACATGAATAACAACATTTATAAAAGGGTTTACCATTTAAATAACTCCATTTACTACTACTTTTAATAAATTTCAGTTTCAAAGAAATTCGCTACATTTGTAACTTGAATGACCACATTTATGAAAGGGTTTACCATTTGAATAAAGTCATTTAAAAGTGTAATAAATTTCCCAACACCCTCACTAGACTAGACAAAGAAAGAGTAGTAAAAAAGAATGATTCTATATATTCATGGTTCTATTAATTATTTTATATATGATTTACACTCTAATATGCTAAGATGGCTTGAAAATGAAAGCACATTATTGATGGTTGATGAATAATGAAGGATGTATAGAGGTTATTTGAAAAAGAAGCAAAATAAGAAGGGTGTTGAAGGATGGAAAAGACGTGTGGGGTTCCTTGTTCAAATGATTACATAAAAATAGCACATATAAATAGGGTAAAGGTGTATACAACACCCCAAACTAATTTTAGAGGAGTAATTAACACTCTAAAGTATTTAAGAGTATAATTAACACTTTGAACTAATTTTGGAGTTGCGACCAGCAACTTAAAGTATTTAACGGTACAATTAACGCTCTGAACTAATTTTGGAGATACGATTAGTACCCTAAAGTATTTAAATTAGTACAATTTTACTATTTTACTGATAGAAACACAAATTTATATCTGATCTATGTCACATAAGTTTTTATTTTAACACATTGTTATTTAAAATGTCACATGTGTCATATTGTTTAAATAAGAGTACTGAATAAACCCTAAAATTAATATTGTATAGAATTCATATATGAAGATTGAGAAATTTCATAGTTTATTTAATATAATTTATTAAAATAATATTACACATGTGACATGTGACCTTTTAAATAATAATATATCAAAATAAAACTTTTATGTGATATATATCAAATAAAAGTTAATAATTTTGTTAGCGAATGGGCAAAATTGCACCAATTTAAATACTTTAGGGTGTTAGTCATACCTCTAAAATTAGTTCAATGTGCTAATTGTACCATTAAATACTTTAGGGTGCTAGTCGCACCTCCAAATTTAGTTCAGTGTGCTAATTATACTATTAAATATTTTAGAGTACTCATTACTTCTTCAAAATTATTTTAAAGTACTATATGCACATTTACTCGTGTATAAGTACAAACCAGTGAATGACCTGTTAAGAAGATTGATTAGAGAAGAATATCTTCATATTTACATACTAATCTACCTTCACTTGAGGGAGATAAACCAACCCCATTTGGGGACATTGAGGAGAGACCCAAGTTACCCTCTCCCTCACTATGGTGAGGATTACACAATCTCACACCCTTAACCAATAGACTAGGACCCTTTATATAGAATTAGGGTCATCTAGTAACCAAGTGATTAATACTAATCACCTAATTAATTCAACCTTCTAACACCCCCGCTCAAGTTGACACCTCTAAACTCTAGGTGTTCAACTTGCCAACACAACACATAAGGGAGTAAGGTGAATTAAACTAAACTATTTTCATTTTATAAAATACAATATGAAAATTTCTTCAAAAACTCTCTTCAATTAATATTGAAGCAGCAACTGCAACTTTGTTGATAACAATAGTCTCTAAAGCTCATTCTACTCTTTGACCTGACAAAGCTATAAACTTGAGATCTTGGCCTCTTTCATCCACTCCAGGTTTCGTGGATCAACAATTAAATCATTGTGAAATAACTGCTGTTTTCCACAACCTGAATAAAGTATGTTAAAGGGGAACAAAGGCATTGCACAGTCTCTTTTAACCTTAAGTCATCAAGATCCTCATCAAGGTTTTTGCCATATAATTCTTTGTAGTGCTTATGAACTGCCTGGAGGTGAGGCTTGCTTCTTGTAGCTAGTATCCTTATTACTTCCTCATCCTCAAGGATTGGCTTCTCATGAGCAGCCTTAATGGCAACAAAAAGTGCTTGGGCCTCTGATTTTGCAATCTCATCTTTAACCTTTGATCCTTCATATCTATAGGCACTCACAAGGGCAAACAAGAGCTTACGTTCTGCACCATCAATAAGAGAGACAATATCTTCTTCAAGGGAATGCTCAAAAAGTGAATGGTAGGCCTTCCTAGCTCCCAAAAGCTCTTCTGAGGTCCTGGTGCATGCAATCTCAACCAGCAATCCATAGGCATGAGGACCCTTCTTCAGCGCTTCCTTCGCCAAACGGGCATCTCTTTCCCATGGATGCATTATCCACAGTACCACTGCATTCTTAAAATGCATGAATTCGTGTTTCAGCAGACGAATTTGACGATCATCCCACTTCTCAAATTGGCGTTCATCCTCTATGAAGAGATGCGGCGTTCCCTTCCTGAAAGCCTTTCTATTCTCCAGCTCCCATTTTCCCAAAATCGAAACCACTGATTTCTCATCAATTCCATGTCCTGAGAAAGCTTTGGTGAGAGCTTCAACCTCTTCGGGGAGTGCCATGGTGGGTTTAGAGAAACTTAAAGGTGTCCTATATCAGGCTCCACAAAACCCTGCTTTGCCAATAATGCTGCAACATAGTAGTGTTCCGGTCAGTAACAGCAATACTTCATCAGCTGCTTTGGGCGTCCATCGTCACCGACGCAAGAAGTCTGAGATAAAAAAGAGAGATCCTGATCATCCCAAACCCAATCGAAGCGGGTACAATTTCTTCTTTGCAGAGCAGCATGCAAGATTGAAACCACAAGCTGAAATGGAGAATTATAGGGAGAAACTGAAAACAGGCCAGGGTATAGGCGATTGCATGCTGCTACAACAACAAATTCCTGATAAGGATATGATGGATGCCGACGGAAAAGTGGATGAAACTGAGGGAGTAGAATTTCTCAAACACAAAATGAGAGTTCTGGTGAAAGTGACTACGAAGATGATAAAGGTACATGATGCTTTGGTTTCAGTGGATCCTTCTCTTTTCTGTTTTTCTTGCTTTCTTTCTCTATTTCTTGTCTGAACAGCATGTACTGTTCGAGCAATTCCATGGCAGTCTTCTGCTTTTGTTCCTCTTCTAGGAGCTTCATCGCTTCACTTTCACGTTTCTCCTTCGTGATTATACGCAGATACGCTTCTTCCTCTGCTTCAACATCTCATCTTTGACCTTCAAGAGCTCTTCAGTCTTCTCCTTCTCAAGGCGCAACTTCTGCAGCATCTCCTGCATTTCTAGCAAATCTTTCTCAAAAGATTGCTTCGACTGTTTCTTGGAGGCAGCTTTTCCCTTCTTGGGTGAGGAGCGGGGTTTCTTTGGCTTCTTGTGCTTCAAGACTGGGCTTCTTGGGCTACTGTGGGAAAGCAAGAATCACACTTAATATGCCCAGAACACAGCCTGATTTAATACCATGTTAACTTTATTAGAGAAAAATAATTAGAAGAAAGATGAAGAATCATATGTATTATTCATGAGCAATATACTCATACAATCATAGTAACCCACTTGGGTTACACACTAATCTACCCTCACTTGAGGGAGATAAATCAACCCCACTTGGAGACTTTGTGAGGAGAGACCCAAGTTATCCTCTCCCTCACTATGGTGAGGATTACATAATCTCACACCCTTAACTAATAGACTAGGACCCTTTATATAGAATTAGGGTCATTTAGTAACCAAGTGATTAATACTAATCACCTAATTAATTCAACCTTCTAACATGACCAAACAAAATGATAATAATAAAAGAACAAGATTGAAGCTGATTCACACGTATGACATATATATACATGTATGGTGCATTATTAATATTCTCTTGTCTTTGCCTTGTTCATCATCTACTTAATTACTTGCCTCTTTCCTTCAGCACAAATTTAAGTGAAATAATTAAATGTAATTGAGAGTATTAATTGTTATGATATTGATTCTTTCTGGTGGGGGCAAAAGTACGAAGCCAATTTCGGTGTTCACATTAACATAATCTTTTCACAAAAATAAAAATAATTAAATTTGAAACGTCGAAAATATATAGATGTGGTGACAGTAGTCGGAAGTGTTGCTATAAATAGCAAGGGGATTCATATTAACTATGCATGCAAACGATATAGCATATATCGTTGTTGAGTTGTATGTACGTGATTGGTGTGGAGCAGAATGAGGTTGAGAAATAATATGATGTTGCTGCTGATGCTGCAAGTAGCATCCTCTTCGGCGGCACAAGTGAGGCTGTACAAGTGGGAGGTGGAGTACATGTATGCCTCGCCGGACTGCGTGAAGAGCGTTGTGATGGGAATCAACGGCCAGTTTCCGGGCCCCACCATCCGAGCTCAGGTCGGCGACACCATACAAGTCCTCCTCACCAACAAGCTCTCCACGGAGGGCGTCGTCATCCACTGGCGCGGCATCCTTCAGAAGGGCACGCCCTGGGCCGACGGAACTGCCTCCATATCACAGTGCGCCATTAACCCAGGCGAGACTTTCAACTACACATTCCAAGTTGACAAGCCCGGAACTTACTACTACCACGGGCACTACGGCATGCACAGATCCGCCGGCTTGTACGGATCACTCATCGTGGAGCTGGAGGAAGGCAAGAAAGAGCCCTTCCACTATGACGAAGAGTTCAATCTGCTGCTCAGCGACTGGTGGCATCAGAGCTCTCACCAACAAGAACTCGCCCTCTCCTCCAAACCATTCCGTTGGATCGGTGAGCCGCAGGTATATATATGTTTGTTGACATTCATTGAATCATTGACGTATAAAATTAAATGTGTTGAGATCTATTTAAATGATAATGATGATGGATGTGTGAACAGAGTTTGCTGATAAATGGGAGAGGGCGGTTCAACTGCACCATGGAGGACAGAGGCCCCATAAAGAGCACAGTACCGATTGGGAGAAGAAAAAAGAAGAGCGCAATGACAAAGTGCAACTTCAAAGGCGACCATAAGAAGTGTGCTCCTCAAATACTGCACGTCCTCCCAAACAAGACCTACCGCCTCCGAATTGCCAGCTCCACTGCTTTGGCTTCCCTCAACTTGGCCATTCAGGTTCTCTCTCACTCCCAATCTCTATATATATCTTTCATATATAATAATGTCAATCAAGATTTACCTAGTTGGTATGGATATAACCCATATCCTTAAATAAATCTTATCATGCGTGTATGTAAACATCTTAATAACAAGCAGACATGTACTTACGTATGCTTTAATTTCTTAGAGTTGTCCTGATTTTATGGTGACTGCCTCCCTCAAATACAAACTAAGCTGCCTACACTTGGACGCAATTATAATTTCCCAATTTCTTAGTATATGTAACATTTTTATTTGTGAAATGGGCACTTAGGCTATGACTCGACATAAATAATTGAGGAAGCCGTGTTCTTATTATTAGTCAACCAAAAGGCACTCTTATTTATATATTTTTCCTGAATAGTCGAATTTGTCTCTCTCCTACATGCAACATGGAATCATTCGACTTTGACTCGAATTTACTTTATGTAAAATTAGGTTCCCATTGATTTGACCACTCATGCATAAAAAGGTGGCAACACAATCTTATCATCTAAAGTGAGAGAGGAAATTGTGCAAAAGTGGATAACGTGTGGTTGGATAGTTATTATTAAAAAAATTTTATAATTAAAAAATTATTAAAAAAAAGTATATATGAGAGAGGAGAGAGAGTAAAAAATATAGAGGAGAGAGGTTGAAGAAGATAGAGGAGAGATAAGAGATAGTGAAAAAGATAAAAAAGAGATAAGAGATAATAGAAAAGATAGAGGAGAGAGGGTGTAAAAAAAAAAGGTAAAATAGTAATTGAGTAGTTCATAAACTCTTTTACTGTTTTAAAAGCTAATCTGACCAGATTATCTGAAACCATAGTTTTAAACTATAATTTGATCTAAACTAAGATTTAGATAAATATAATTGTTTATTTTAAAAATTTTTTAAACTAAAATTTAAATTAAAAATCTTTTCAAAACTATAGTTTTAATTTTTTTCAGACAGGCCTTAATGAATGCTTGAGATTGAAGCAAGAGGACTAGAGTTTTAGACTATATCTTTCTATTCTTAAATAAATGGACATAATACTTTAAATGTTACTCCATCTTTTAATTTAATTTAAGGCTGTTTAATTTATTTTAATAGAATAATTATGATTAGTAAATTATTTAATTATAATAAATATAGTTAAATTTTTTTTAAATATTTATATATAAATTATAGATAAAATAAATTTAACTTTTATATTTAGTAGCAAAAGGAAAATTTATGATGTAGTAAACAAAGCTGACACTGTAATGAATATAGAATCACAAAATGGTGGTGGTGGAGGCTGATGGCAACTACGTATCACCATTCACGGTGGAAGACATAGACTTACACTCCGGCGAGAGCTACTCCGTGCTGCTGACCACTGACCAAGACCCTTCCCAAAATTACTGGATTGCCATCGGCGTCAGAGGCAGAAAGCCGCCCTTCACCCCTCAGGCCCTCACCATCCTCAACTACCTCCCCACCTCAGTCTCCAAGCCCCCTCCTTCTCCGCCGCCGGTCACTCCTCTCTGGAATGACTATCAGCGAAGCCAATCCTTCGCCCAGAGGCTCTTTGCCCTCATGGGCTCCCCCTCCCCTCCCCCCACCTTCCAACGCCGCCTCATCCTGCTCAACACCCAGAACCTCATCAACGGCTTCACCAAATGGGCCATCAACAACGTCTCCCTATCGCTGCCCACCACTCCCTACCTGGGCTCCATCAAGTACAAGCTCCAAAACGCCTTCGACCCCAACACACCACCGGAGACCTTCCCGGCGGAGTACGACATCATGAAGCCGCCGGTGAACCCGAACTCGGTGACAGGTAATGGGGTTTACACGTTCGAGCTGAACCAGGTGGTGGATGTGATATTGCAGAACGCGAATGTGCTGAATGGCACCTGGAGTGAGATCCACCCGTGGCACTTGCACGGGCATGATTTTTGGGTGTTGGGTTATGGGAAAGGGAAGTTCGATCCGAAGAGGGACGAGGGGAAGCTGAACTTGAAGAATCCGCCATTGAAGAACACGGCGGTGATATTTCCGTACGGGTGGACGGCGCTGAGGTTCGTGGCTGACAATCCCGGGGTGTGGGCCTTCCACTGTCACATAGAGCCTCATCTGCGTATGGGAATGGGAGTGATATTTGCAGAAGGGGTGGATCAGGTGAAGAATATTCCTGCAGAGGCGATTACTTGTGGCCTCTCAGGGAAGATGCTCGCGGCCACCAAAACCACCGTCCACTAGTTAATAATTAGTCTTGTTGATGCCAAAGTGAAGAAGTAATGTTCAAGTTGGTTAATGATCCATGAGATATGTTGATATGTGCGAGAGTAAGATGCACCATCTTGTTTTGACTTCATCATGATAGAGTACTTTGGTAAGATTCAAGTTGATAGGGACTCCTGAGTATTATGGTCTTTTAGTTGAATAACTGAGGGTATGGATTTATTTTCATTGAAATGAAAACCCATAAACTTTGTTGGTGCGTGTGTTTGATTAATAGAATGTTGGAGATACTTGCGTCTTTTAACAAATTATTGGGTGTAAAATAGAGGGAAACACACAGATGAAGCTCTTATTGAACTGGATTGATCATTAGCATCTTCCGGCGGCCTTTGAATCATTATTTTAGAAAAACATACACAAATTAGGGAAATGAATGGTAAAAGAATGATTTATTGCCTTTAATGAAAATAATTTCTAAACGGCACCCTAGCTATAATAAGGATCGGAGTATGGTATGTGAATAACATGACTTATAAATACAATATTTACGTTGATTGCTCTATATATATTAATAACATGACATGCGTTGTTACTACATATATAATATGAGAAAATATCAAGTAATAAATATATTGCCAGTGGTTAAAATTCATTTGAATTACATTATATATTTATATATGACACTTTGGAGGCAATAGATGTTATTTACGAGAGAGGGAGGGAGGGCGAAGAGAGGGAGGGAAGGTATGTTATGTATGCGATGAATATGCATTATCTTCAATTTGGAAGTAAATGCAACATTGAGGGTTTTTCTGGTTTGAATGCGACGAGGACAAAATAATGAAAAATTCATTTAGATGTTTTGCAGTCACTTTATGAATGGGATTCAATCCAACATATATATAGAGACAAAATAGATATATTTGAGAGGAGTACCAAAAGAAGAAAATTCTATTCACATTTTATTAATTATTTTATATATGGTTTACACTCTACACATAATAATATGTTCAGATGCGAGATGCTTTTACAACATAAAATTAAAGCACATTACTTAATTAGTTCATGAATAATGAAGAATTAATGGAGCTTATAATTTGAAGTGAAAAGAGTGAAAGTGAAGAGAACAAGTGTTTGGAAGGAGGGAAAAGACGCGTGGGACTGCTTTTTTCCACCACTTTGATCACAAATTCGAATGATCACATAAAACATCATATATTAATACAAAGCCAGTGAATGAACAAACAAAATGATAATCATAAAACAACAACAACATTATTAAAGCTGAGTCACACATACATATGCATGAATGAATAGAAGTACGTGCATGCTCCATTATTAATATTCTCTTGTCCTTGCCTTAATTATTGCTTTGTTTGAACGAACCTTCATGATGGTTCCGCATTCCATGATTCACGTGTTGCAAATTAAATCCTCACGCCCCTCCTTACAATCAGCAGCTTATAGAGATGCTTAACTGGTTTCTTTTAGATTTTCCAGCCTACTTTTTTGCCATTTTGATAAACTTTCAAATTATGGATTCAGAAATACTTTTATACTAAATTCCTCTTATATACTCCCTCCGGTTATTAATATAAGAATTAGATAGGAAGTCTACTTTGATCCTTATTATAAGACATCAATATACTATATCTCTTAAAATTATAATTTTTTTTCTAAAATATCTCTATATAATTACACATATTAAGGAGGTTTCAATCAAAGATAGTTTAAATGCACATATTTAAATGAGATATTTTAGGGAAGGTATTTTAGAGAAACTAATACATAGTCATTACACATAACCAACTTAACTAATTTTTTTAATCTACCCATATTAATTAAGTAGATCTTAGATTAATGACCGGAGGTAGTGGTTATTACCTAAAATCACTTATCAAAAGCTAATCCAAATACCCTCTTAGCTTTCAAAGAATAGAGTGATTGATTTCTAGGCAGCTGATCATTTGATTGATATGGGTATTGTTTATACTTTATAGGTAAAATGGATTTAATTAATTAACTGAACGCTCTCATTGAACTATTGAAGAGCTCTTATGTCCAATCATTTCCCAGCTAAAACTGTTTGAAATATTGTCAGCATCTTGCGTGCCATATATTGCCAGCTGATTAATGATTCCTCTCTTACCTTTACATGTTTAATTAATTATTTCTTCATCATTGTTATTTAACAACATCGTCTTTAACGATCATTAAAATGGACCTCGGCAGAAGTTTAGTGGAAATCCATTTTCGATGAGTTGCACTGTACTCATGACTTATGAATAGCATTGTTTTATGTAAATTTTATTTTATATCCAGGAGTAACAAATTAAAGCAAAGAAAAAGAAAATTATTAAGTAATTATTGAATGTTTTTATGGGCTGACAAGTAATTATTGAATTAATAAAGTTCAAGGCTACCTTTGGTTCGATGGAAAGATTTTCAATTGAAATGGATCAATTACGCAATTTAAAATTATATTTGGGTATATCACAAAAAGAAAGAGATTTTTTTTTTTTTAATTTTAGATGTTGGTAGAGTAAAAATAGTGAAGAAACATATAGGAGCGGAAGATGAACAAATACCAACGAAAGCATCCTTTATACGAGTATCTTAAACTTAAATATCAAATAAATATTTTAGGGCTAGATTAGTCTTGTGTGCTTATCATTCTTCCAAGTTGATGTTTTCACTTAAGCACGTACGTGGGATTTAAATTAGGAAGGCTACCTAATGTAAGATTGTGGAGCAAGTAGGTAAACGAATGTTTGAAATAGGCTTGCTTTGGACAAAAATTCAAGAATGGGAAAAATGGATGAAAAGAGTTGTTCGTTTTTGGAAATATTTTGAATATTTTAGTGTTGTGCGTCTCTCTCAGCCATGTTGTGTCGGTGTCAAAGAGGAAGCAAGTTGAAGGTAGGAGAAAATGACAAGATTCCGCGGGTGATGGTTATGCTTAATTTACACACTAGCATGCAATGCAATGCAGTGACTTTGGAGAGTTGTAACTTTTTTCACCATTATCTTTCATGAGTTTCAAACTAAACTTGTAATAAATAATAATATTTTATAATTAATGATATCAACGTGCACATGTCTCAAGCATTTGAATCCCTCAAGAAGAAAGATTTATGAATATAATTATTAAATTAATTAGTCCTACAATATAATAAGTAAACACATGTCGTAACATAATTATGAGACTTTTTAATAATTAAATTTTTTTTTTACCTAGTAATATATTTTTGCAAGATTTAAAGTATATAAAAATAATATTTTAAAGTAAATAAGAATATTTACAGTTATGTTTTGAAAATAAGTTACAGAAAAGAAAAGATGGGATGATATGTAAAGAGTGAAGGCAATACAGTTGAAAGTGTTGCTATAAATAGCAATGGGATTCATGCCAACAATATCACTTAGCGTGTTCCCACAATGAGGCTGAGAAATATGATGTGGGTGGTGCTGCTGCTGTTGCTAGTAGCAGCATCATCGGCAGCTGCAAAAGTGAGGCACTACGAGTGGGAGGTGGAGTACATGTATGCCTCGCCGGACTGCGTGGAGAGCGTTGTGATGGGAATCAACGGCCAGTTTCCGGCCCCCACCATCCGATCAGGTCGGCGACACCATTGACGTAGCCCTCACCAACAAGCTCTCCACGGAGGGCGTCGTCATCCACTGGCACGGCATCCGTCAGAAGGGAACACCCTGGGCCGACGGAACAGCATCCATATCACAGTGCGCCATTAACCCAGGTGAGACCTTCCACTACAGATTCCCAGTGGACAGGCCCGGAACTTACTTCTACCACGGCCACTACGGCATGCAGAGATCCGCCGGCCTGTACGGATCACTGATAGTGGAGGTGGAGGACGGCAAGAAAGAGCCCTTCCACTACGACGGAGAGTTCAATCTGCTGCTGAGTGACTGGTGGCATCAGAGCTCTCACCACCAAGAACTTGCCCTCTCCTCCAAACCATTCCGGTGGATCGGAGAGCCGCAGAGTTTGCTGATAAATGGGAGAGGTCAGTTCAACTGCTCCATGGCGGGAGGCATGCCAAAGTGCAGATTCAGAGGCAACGAGCCCTGTGCCCCTCAAATACTGCATGTCCTTCCCAACAAGACCTACCGCCTCCGACTTGCCAGCTCCACTGCTCTAGCTTCCCTCAACTTGGCCATTCAGGTTCCCTTTTTCTCCTTCATCCCCATTTCTTCTATACTTCATATTATACTAGCATCTATTGTATATGAATTCTTACATGTAAACGTCTTGATAATTGCTCGACATGTAAACATTTCTTTCAAGTGTTCTTGAGTTGATATTGTCCTGATTTGGTGACTCCTTCACTTCAAGTACCAACTTAAGCTGCTTCTACACTTTTCTATGCTAAACAAAAAGTTTCTTTTTCCTTTTTTAAAGAAAGAAAAAGTAGTCACTTGGATGGAATTATCATTTTCAATTATCCTCATTTTTAAAGACGATCTGAGTGTATTTAACACATTTATTTATACCTTGAGATGGGTACTTAGGCTATGATTCGAGATAAATCATTGAGAAAGATGTTATATAAGTCCACCAAATGATATTATTTCTTTTAATTCTCATATAGTTTGTAGTATATTTTGTACTACAAATTAGATATTTTATATTAATGAATGGAGGTAGTATTATATTATTGGGAACAGTAAAATGAATATAATGAAAGTATACTAATATTAATTTGTTTCTGTAGGAGTAGGAGCCATAGCTAAGAGAAAAACGAAGACAATACTTTTAAAGCATGGTCAGTCTGAAATAATAAAGAGGGAGGATTCGTAACATACAAGGGTGTGTTTGGGAGAATATTTGGGCCCCAAACTAATTTTCCAACCAGAATAAGTTATTTTTTAGCTAATATTAATATTTAGTTTACCATTTTAACAACTTACTTTTATATCCAAATACATTTTTAGAATGAAACTATTTTTTATAACTCCTAACTTTTTCATTTTGACCTTTTTCCCTATTTTAAATCTTCATTTAAATAAATTTTTGTTAAACTGATTTTTTTATAAAAAATAATCTAAACATAAATCACATTACACTATCTAATTTTTATCCAATCTAATTTTTGTAGAAGTCAAGTTGAAAAAAAAACACCACTGCAATGCTAATCTAAACACACCCTAAGTTGGTCTTAAGACCTGTATATATAACAATACTTGAGAAAAAGTCGTGGAAGCAAATAATTTAGATTATAATGCATGGTTGTTCATAAATGAATAAATTTTCATTCATCGCCATAGATCCATGATCCAGATTGATGGATGGAAGGGAAAGTATGAAATTATATTATAGCACACATGGATGGGAACGCTGAAGCATGCTTAATAATGAAGTACTGGCTAAAGATATAAGCTCAATTTTTACTGTTATTGTGATGATTTATTTAATAAGTGATCTCGTAAGTCTCCTATAAATATTCTTTGAATCTTGAAGTTATATCTTAATTTTAATAAAAAATTGGTATTAAATTTTTTTATAGAAAAAAAATATTGGCCATGAGTTGTATGGTTGATATTTGATAGTAACCCTTGTGATTGTACCCACCACTGTAGAAAAGCTTACATACTGACAAAGGCTACCCAATAGATTAGTTGCAGGAATTATTGCACTTTCTTCTTCCTCTCCCTTTGCCTTTGTGTTCCTACATGCAATATGGAATCATTCCGCTTTGACTTGGTCTTGCTTTTTATAAAGTTATGCTTACGCTCATTTGACACTTGCTAACAAAGTGGTAACACAATTTTAGAATCCAAAGGGAGAGAGGATTCTGTGCAAAAGTTGATTCACCTTGTAATACCTGGTTGAGATTGAAGCAAGAGGACTAAACTATCTTTTTATCCTTAAATATATGGAATATTTTAGATATTATTACTTATTAGTTTGAAAGGAAGATTAATGTTTTTACCAATTAATGATGGCGGTTGATGCAGAATCACAAAATGGTGGTGGTGGAGGCAGATGGCAACTACGTAACTCCGTTCACGGTGGAAGACATAGACATATACTCCGGCGAGAGCTACTCCGTGCTGCTGACCACTGACCAAGCTCCTTCCAAGAATTACTGGATTGCCATTGGCGTCAGAGGCAGAAAGCCCAACACCCCTCAGGCCCTCACCATCCTCAACTACCACCCCACCTCCTCCTCCCACCTCCCTCCTTCTCCGCCGCCGGTCACTCCTCTCTGGAATGACTATCAGCGAAGCCAGTCCTTCGCGCAGAAGCTCTATGCCCTCATGGGCTCCCCCGCCCCTCCCCCCACCTTCCACCGCCGCCTCATCCTCCTCAACACCCAGAACCTCATCGACGGCTTCACCAAATGGGCCATCAACAACGTCTCCTTAACCCTGCCCACCACTCCCTACCTGGGCTCCATCAAGTACAAGCTCGAAGACGCCTTCGACCCCAACAGCCCGCCGGAGAGCTTCCAGCTGGAGTACGACATCATGAAACCGCCGACGAACCCGAGCTCGGTGACCGGCAACGGTGTGTACATGTTCGAGATGAACCAGGTGGTGGATGTGATACTGCAGAACGCGAATGTGCTGAGTAGCAGCTCGAGTGAGATACACCCGTGGCACTTGCACGGGCATGATTTTTGGGTGTTGGGTTATGGGAAAGGGAAGTTCGATCCGAAGAGGGACGAGGGGAAGCTGAACTTGAAGAATCCGCCGATGAAGAACACGGCGGTGATATTCCCCTACGGATGGACGGCGCTGAGGTTCGTGGCGGATAATCCGGGGGTGTGGGCCTTCCACTGTCACATAGAGCCTCATCTGCATATGGGAATGGGAGTGATATTCGCAGAAGGGGTGGAGCAGGTGAAGCATATTCCTTCGGAGGCCATTACTTGTGGCCTCACAGGGAAGATGCTCGCCACCACCAACACCACCGTCCACTAGGGCACTAGTTACTTAATTATTCCGTAAGCAATGGATTCCAAAGTGATGCCATTTGCAAGTTGGTTTATGATCCATGAGATATTATGCCTATAACATGAGTTCATATGTGCAAGAGCGAGATGCACCATTTTGTTTTTACTTCATTTTGATAGAATATTGATGATAGGGATCAGTTTTAGCAGTCTGGGTATTATGGTCTTTAATTGAATAGGCAAGGGTATGGACGTCTTTTAATTTCATTAAAAAGAAAGCCCATAAACATGGGATTAATAGAATATTGAGAGACTAGCTTGAGTCTTGGAACAAATTAAAAGAGAGGGAAAGACATGGGTGCACACAAATCATTTGGTGGCTTGAACAATAATGTTGCCTATTGAATTGGATTGCTCTTTAGCAGCTTCCACCAGCTCCTCCTGCATTGAATTCAAAAACACAGAGCATAAAACAACAGAGGAAATTATACATATAGGGGAAAAATCAATCTCTTTTCAATGCACAATATTGATATCATCATTCAACAACACTAATTGTTCTTTAAGGTTCATTCTCATTCATACCTGTGCGACTATTAGTCTCAAGGAAGTTCTCTTGCTAGTCTCCTGCACATGTCCCGCTAGCAGAATTTCATCCAACATAAAATATGCCTGCCATCACCAAAGCTTCATCATTTGTATTGATCGAATCCAAAAATCACACAGGCATAATTTACAGTATTTCATTATAATCATATCACATATGATTATAATATGATTAAATTTGGGCCATTTAGAAAAGCTGTGATAGGCAAAGGAACTCCATTAATTATAGAATGAAAGCTCCATCTTTTATCATACAAATGAACCTTACAAAATAAATTAAACTAGTATTCACTTCATCAACTAACATTTATTTTTTCCCCCTAATTAAAAGCGTAGGCATTAACGAATTGAGATTACAAGCAGGATTAAACTAATGACCTCTAACTTACAGGGAGTGCTTACATATCATTAGGCTATGTATAAAGCCATTGGTAGCTTGCATTCTTAACACTCATAAATCATAATTTGAAGATACGGATGAATGGAGCAAATCTAATAGTTGAAAACACAGGTACATGTATGCAAAATTCTGAACATGAAAAGAAATAGAGGTCAGATATATATACCTTATGGAAATTAAAGATTAAATCCAGCTCGCAGACCTGATAAGAAAGACAATTCACTCTAACTTTTTACATAGGCAATGAAAAATGGGAGATTGAAGAGATACTCACACTACCAAAATAACGGTCCAGTGTCTCGACATAATGGTGAATGATGGAGAGGGTCTCCAATTCATTATCATCCCGATCAATGCAGAAGCAGAAGTAGAGGCTAGCATATCTAAACATGAACCAAAACCAATATCACACTTCTTTTTCTTTTAACGGCCACAATATTTAATTACCTACGTGCCTTTTATAAACAACTTTGAGTCCTCTCCACTCCACAAAATTGCTGAGCTTTGGCAGGCGAGGAAGAATTTGGGAACTTAGCTCTCGAATTACCTTTTCAAAAATAAACATCGTTACATGGTTTTAGGACCTTCAGTACAGAATCAATCATACAGAAAAGCGCAAAACGCATGCAACTTTGTGCATATTGATCCAGCACCATAAATGAAAGACTAGAACAAGAAATAAATTAAGCAGTGGGTCATTAAGATGTAATGCAACTTGGATTTTGTAATGCACCATGCGTTTAAAAGAGACAGATATAATAACACCAAAAAAAAAAGGCAAATACACACTGTATATTTTACTCATTAAATGTTGACAAGTCAGATCCAATGAGACTTTTGGCAAATAGTATGCATGTTTCCAAATTCTAACTTCTTTACCAGTTAGCTATCTATATCGATCCATCGCCAAAAAAACAGTAGACAATCAGGGGGTATTGGGACAATAGAAGTAAGGATCAATGGAACATAAAGCATTTCAAAATGTAACTCCCGTGCCTTCTATATATGATTCAAGGTATCCATATCAACCCAACATCATTTAAGAATAATAGAAAAGGCAATGGGGGAAACCTATATCAATAGCAATTAAGAAATCTCTTTAACTTCATCGAAGAACCATCAATAATAATGGAGGCACTTAACTAATTAGATGATTGAAATGACAAGATATACTGTAGTCTACTGGGAATTCAAAGCAACATAGAAAGGAAAAATCAGTGTT
Source organism: Leucaena leucocephala (assembly GCA_037074615.1). NCBI lineage: Eukaryota > Viridiplantae > Streptophyta > Magnoliopsida > Fabales > Fabaceae > Leucaena > Leucaena leucocephala. The sequence goes on along the minus strand of CM073540.1, from coordinate 24,087,611 downwards.
GCTATAATAATTATTGGGTTCAAAATCTGATGAACATATACCTTGGATCTCTCCTTTTGAGAGTAAGGTGAATACCATTTGGTAAGCCTTACTTTCCCTTGTCTACTGATAAGAACCACAAAGTGAATCTGCAATATAATTAAGAAGCCAACGAATTAGTTATAAACTGCATTTGTAATTATATCAGACACGGTAAAATATGTGCTTTATAGCAGAGATATTTCTCAGGGGCAATAATGCAAATAGACTATAGGGGCATGACGTGAAATATGGCAGAAAAAAGATCCTTTTGGCAAACCTAGAACACTAAATGAAAAAAAAAAAGATGGTCCGAAAACACCAACATCCCAGATTTGAATTTCATTAAGAGAATGGAATGTGATTTATGTCGAAAAAGAAAGCGTCAAGTCGATCATGTGGGGCTCCATGTCGATGGATGAAAGAAAAGAGAAATTAGAATCATACGAGAGATATCAATGAGAAGGAGGAAATGCATTTACCATTAGTACGTAATTCGTGGCGTTTCAGAAGAACTGAAAACTATGTTGCTTTCTGATTATGTTGTTGAATGATATTCTATTAATCTTAATCTTTCATCTTATGGTTAAAAGTGAAAGGCTTTGTTTTATTTTATTTTTATTCTTAATGTGTGGCCTTCTCTGTGCCATGTGTCTCTTATATCAAAGCCCCCAAAAATACAGTATCACCTTTGAAATTTTCTAACTGGTATGCTCCAACTATTTTATTAACAATAATATCTTACTAAATTATTAAGCAATTTCATTAATAAATTATGTATATCTAAGACTACATATCATAACAATTTATTTTAAATATTAGCAAAACTAACATTAAAATGTGTTTTTGTATATCTATATTAACAAATTTCTAGTATCAGAGCTACTTTAGATTTAGCCATTGTAGGCTCTCACAAATGGAATGTAACTCACCATGAATTTTTATTTTTCATCTACAAGGCTCATAAGAATTTATTTTTTTAAAAAAAATTGAGTTTCTTTCGCCTATTGATTATATCGTTGGCATTTATGATGGTTTAAGTGAATACCTTAAAATATAAATTTCTGTGAAACTATAGATATAATTTATATGAAAAATACAAATTAAATAGTTAAAGTTATAATTATACCAAAAGACCCTGGCGACAAATGATTAAAGGACCACAAAATTTGTGGAATGAGAGAGAAGAACCCAGATAAAAGTGAACAAATAAAAATGCTCTCACATCATCATCAACATAATTCAATCGTAGATTATGAAAATTTAATTATATATAAATCTTAGAATTTCAGTTGTAAACTTTAAAAATTTTATAGTTGACCTTATAAGATTTATAAAAATTTCACAATGTTTTCTCAACCAATTTTCTAAGATTTATAATTAACCTTCAAAAATTACATTGAGCTTCTAAAATTTACAACTAAGCCATAGTCTAGTTGCCTTAGAACGTTATTTTTTAAAAAAATCAGGTAGTATCTTCTAATCAATAGCTTATAAACTAAGCTAATAAGAGTTGACATAGATGATAATTAACGAACTCGTATCCTATAATGATGTGAGTTCGATTCCCGCTATCGTCGTGAAGGCTCTTTTAGTATGCAATCTCGTAAGTCTCCTATAAGAGCTCTTTAAGCCCTATGATTATACTCTGGCCTTGGTGGAGAACTAGTACCGAACTCCCCTAAATTTTTCTGTACAAAAAAAAAACAAGAAGCTTATAAGCTAACCCTCTGAAGGTGTATAGTTTTTTTCGCTTGTACTGGTTTTTTTAATATAGTGGTCTTTCTATGCCTTTCTCCCATTGCCCATATGGGCCATTACCCATTAGGCCCAATTCGAAGGTAGACAGGTGTTTGCTTGGGCAAATAAAGATATTTGTACAATTGTATAAATCAATTATCAACCCACCACCAATTAGAGTTAGTCTGAATGGTAAGCGATTCGATATCGTTTAAGTAAAATCTCAAGTTCAAGCCTTGGCATATACAAAAAATTCCCGTTGGGAGACTCACCCATCATAGCCAGGTGCGCGACGCGAGTCGGATCCGGCTGTAGTCGGGGCAAAGCTCCGGTGAATCGGGTGGGCAAAAAAAAAAATTATCAACCCACATTGACACATATAATCGAGGGTCTATATCTCTTAACTATTGTTCTTGAGTTTGATCTCTAGAGGGTGAAAATGGAGCTGGTGCGTTTGAGAGAGTCGCTCCCATAACTGAGCCTCTGTAGTATCCAAGAGATTAGTTTCTTACCTATCGAGGGAGGGGATACTCTAGTATATACCAAAAAAAAATTATATAAATCAATTTGGTGGGTCTTGTATATTTATGCAATACTTTAGATCAAATACATATTGAAAATCAAAACAATCAATAAAGTTAGTGCGCAATTAATTGGCTAGTTTTCTTAAACATGATGTCCTAAATTTAAACTAGACTATATACATAAAAAAAATTCAGAAGAGGCAAAACCCGCATGAGTCATATCTAATAAGATAATGTTTATTGTTTATATATATATAATAAGAAAATCTTACAATATTTCAGATTACTGTGTAATATTTCAATGTTTCATTTAAGTTATTTTAATTTATGGTAATATTATGATTCAAAAGAAATTCAAAAGTTTTAATTTTTGCAAAATATCATTGGGTACTGTATGTGATATAATTACTTCATATTCTCATAGCTATACATATCAATAACTACTTATAAATAGTGTGCTTTTTAGATTTTATATATCTTATATAAAATATAGTTTTTGAGGTCTTTTTTTTATGTCATTGTTTCCAACATCGTATATAATATTCCATAATATAAAACTCTATAAATAATATATGAGTCATGAATAGTCTAAATTATTTCTAACAATATTGTGTAGATCTATCCATTTGTTGTAAATTTAGCAAGTTGTTTGATTAATATTCCATAACTACATTTTCCTTAAAATTATATAATTATTTAATTGTTGATATAATTAGAGTTGATAACTTCTCATTACGTGGCAAAAGAGATATCAGCCTTTACTTTATCTTTTAAAATACAAATCCATTTCAGTACTCTGTTTATAAAATAAATACAAAAATCAACTTGCACGCACTAGGTCACCAGTAATTTAGATGGCATTGATATAAAATCTTAATACACTGATATGCAAACGATTTTGGATTTTCCAAAACGGAGATATAGGGCATTTGGATTGCAATAAAACTGAAGTTTTAAAAAAAAAATTACCTAAATTTTAATTTAAATAAATTTTAAAATAAATAACTCTATTTGTCAAAAAGGGCTTATGGATTAAACTATTGTTTAAAATTATAGTTTTAAATAAGTTACTAAAAATAACTTCTGGAACAGAAAAAAGAGTTTATAGACATCAAAATATTAATTTACCCTTTTTTTTTTTTAGTCCCTCTCCTCTCTCCCTCCCCAAAGCTTGTTCTGCTTTTCCATCACTGCTATTAATTACCCCATAAACTAAATATATATATATTATTTATTATTTTCCTATTTCAATTTTTTAATATCAATATAAGTATATGTATATATATAAAATACAAACTTAAATTTTCACTCCCCCTATATTAAATAATTACATATAAATAATTAATAATTAATAACAAATAAATTGAATTACTTATTTACTTACTTATTAATAATTATATATTCTTACTTACCCATTAAATAAAATATATGTATCATTTACTATTTTAATATCATACAGAAAATAAAAATTAAAAATTGCACCTTATATAATTATCATTTCATCTCATACCCTTTCTGATAATTTATCAATTATAAAATTTATTTTGATAATAATCATCCATATACTCATTTATTTAGAATAATTTTTTTATAAGCTCTTCTAGAGAAAATCTTATATAAAAAATGTCTAAAAATCTTTTTTTTATAAACTATTTTTTTAAAATCTATCCAAATAAGTATCGTTGAGAATAAATCCAAAAATCTTTGACAGATGACAAAAAAAAGGAAGTTGCATTATATTCCTTTCCGCTTCATTTTTGTAAACGTTTTCAACTGATTCACTCGCATGATAAAAACAATTAAATTTATTAAATTTATCCTAAGATTCAAACAATTATCAGTATTATTTTTATTAATTATATTAAATTCTACTATCATATTAATTTTTACTCTTTCTCTTTCACTACCCTTATTGAATACTCCCTCTAGTTCACAATATAATTTACATGAATCAAATTGATAGTTAACTCATTTAATATGTATTAAATTAAAATATTTTTCATTTTTATCTTATTGAAAAATGTGAATTATAAAGAAAGAGAAAATATAAAGAATTAGCAAAATTGGAGATGAGTATAGGCATATACAAAAAAAATATTTAATGCTAATTAAAACTTTCAAAATATCCTTACAGGACTGGGACCATTCTGCCTCATCCCAATAAACAATGATGAGATGGGTTTTTTTCGTCTCGTGTCTCGTCCCATCCAAAAATATTCCAGTCCTGATCGGGATGGGGATGAGACGAGATCGAGAAATCCCAATCATAATTTTTAAAAAAAATTAATATAAATAAATTTAAAAATTTTAACTATATTTTCACTAAAAATTAAATAATATATTAGTATTCACTTTTTTATATTATTGTCAAAAAAATTATAATAATATACATATATTAATATTAATATTATGCAATAAATATTAATATAAAAAATAACAAAAATATATATAAATATACCGAGACACAATGCCCTGGCAATACAATGAGATTCATAACTGTTGTCTGATTTAATTTTTTTTTGGTTGCCCACCCAGTTCACCAGAGCTTTGCCCCGACTACATCCGGATCCGACCCGCGTCGCGCACCTGGCTATGGTGGATGAGTCTCCCAACGGGGATTTTCTGCGTACGCCAAGGCTCGAACTCGAGACCTCGCTTAAGCGATACCGAGTCGCTTACTACTCGGACCAACCCCTGTTGGTGTTGTCTGATTTAATTGAATTAATTATAGGGCTCTAATTATAAAATTCAGTAAAATAATAAAAGTCAAACTGTGCATTGGATGCTAATTTGAATATTTAATATTTTATGCTTGCATTAATAACATTTAATTTGACTATTTAATAATAAGAGTCAAAATTTCCATGTTCACATTATGTGCAATTGGATTCTCACCATAGATTATACTTTCTCCGCTTCTTTTTATAATTAATATTTTTTCTTATAAAGTGGTTCTATATATAAATAATAATTTAAATTTATTTAAAAATTTAATATATTTTTTTATTTTTATCTTCCAATTAATTACATATCTCTCTTCCACTCATTCTCTCTCATATATTTTTCCACTCATTCCCTCTCACCCATCATTCTAATATATAAGGGTATATTTAGAAAATAAAATAAATTATATTTTGGACACATTACGACTTTAATTAATTTTAACTAATAATTTGATCTATGTGATTTAGATAAAGTTAGTTATAAAAAGGACTGAAGGGAGTATATCTTAAAAAACTAATAATTATTATTAAAATTGTGAAAGTTATGTGTTTAAACAAATCCATAATAAAGACATAACTTGAATTAATTAAAAACAATTTGAATCTTAAACTCACCTCGTAAATAAATAGCTATATTGATAAATAATTATTTAAAAATATATAATTAAATAGTTAAAATATAAAATTGACCTTGGTTTAAATATATTTTAAATTGAAATAATTGAAATGGTAATCAATCCACTTTCATAATTTATGGATAAACTTTTATGATATAAAATTATAAAATATAATTAAATCTAAAAAAGTTAACACGACTTTTAAAACAAGTTAAAATAATTTTGTAAACTAAGAATATAAAAATAGTAAACTCGACGAGTCAACTCACAAGTTCAACTAATTTTATAGTTAATATGAGTTTAAAAATAAGTTGACATGATTTAATAAACTATAAAATATAAACATAATAAACTCAGTGTGTCAACTCATGAATTTGAAAATATTGGTTTGCTCATGTAGAGTTATCTTATGGATGCAAAATTCATTTTCTTAATTATACACTCCTCTCATAGAGTGTAGAAACTTGCTTTTAGCAGATTGGTGTCACCAACCACATGCCGAGATATTTGAATAGATTGGAGCTTTACAAATTTTGAAACACATCCATCTAATTTTTTATATGTATATCAAAGGATTTCAACCTTTAACCTCTACTTATATCTCATCTCGCTTTGTCACCCGAATTATTATTTTCAAACCACACTATTGAAGGATATCTAATTTTTTATTTTTATATGTATATAAAGAGGATGTTGTATATATATGATATTGAATGTGAACAACAAGAACTTTTAAGGCATATAAATAATTGATTATAAAATTAAATATCACATTTATCATGTTTTGATTCAAGAACCTGATAAACGAAAATATAATTAAGAAACCATCAGTAAAGGCGGCTTTTCCTTGATTATAACATCCAACAATGCCTATGATCGAGTAGATTTTATTTTTAATATAGTGAATATGCCAACCATCTATTTTAAGCAACCCGTTAAATTAATTTGTGACTTCAAAATTTTAAAATTATTCAAGTCTGATTATTGTTTATTATTTATGGATCGAGAGATGACCACTGTTTCAATAATGTCAGACGAAACTATACCAAATCACTTAATTATGTCCAGCAAAACTACTTTAATATGAACTATTATTATACGTACATTGCCGCAGTTAAATTAAAATGGGGCTAGCTAGATTTTGCAATCAAATATACTCATAACAAGTGATTTCTCATTAAATGAACTCATTTGAATTTCATATTAGTGTTGAAATGAACTCCAGACATTAATTAAAAGGTTCTGAAACATCAGAACATGAGGTTTCGGAATTGACAGATAAAATTGAAGAGTGCGAAAGAAAAAGCATGGAAGATGTAGGAGAGGGAATGCCAAAAAAGATATTTTTTATGTGTGATATCATCTCAAGTACTGAGCTGTACATCGTCAAGTACTATACTGTATACACAGATACATTTATACACTTATAGTTATATAACAGAATACAACTGTCCAGCAAAAGCCAACGGAATTAACATTTTTAATAATAGTCCTCCTCAACCTTAAACCTTGCAATACCTTGGTCAACAAGTTTCAAAGATGTTGAGGGGAGCATACATGTTAGCATTGGGAATCAATGATAACTAATAGTGAGGTATGGAATATTAGCCAAAACAAGGTCAAGTGTATGGAATATTAGCCAAAACAAGGTCAAGTGTAAGTGATAATTGGGGATGAAAAACAAACAAGAATTATAGGAACATAAAACTGTAAAGTTTACGTGCAACTTAGAATTTTATGCAATGTATAAAAAAAGTTTAATGAGCCCAAAATCACAACTCAAATGTTAGTGAAAACTGAAAACATGATCATGACAATAGGGCTGCAACATATGCATGCACACATGCATACATACGTACATATATCAAGTCTTCAAAAAAGTTGAGTGAATGTAGACAATTCTCTGAAAATAAAATTGTTCGGCCTTTCCATTTTTTTTGTTAGTGATAATTAACGATATTAAAATTAAAGGATTATATTTTATAAATTTAAGAAGCTAAATTAAAACTTGATATAAATTTAAAGATTAAAGCTATGCACTTTAGCCAAATAAAAAAAATGGAAGTTGCGAGACAAAAAATTTATGGCAATACAATGAGGTCTATAATTGTTGGCGTGCTTTAATTGAATTAATTACAGGGCTCTAATTATAAAATTAAGTAAAATAATAAAAGTCAAACTTTGCATTGGGCTGCTAATTTGGATATTTAATATGTTATGCATGTATTAATAACATTTAATTTGCACCACTCATTTAATAGCAAAGTCTAATTGGCAAAAGAATAATAATAAGAGTCAAAGTTTCCATATTTACAATATGCGCAATTATCGGATTATTAATGTAGATTATATATCTAAAGAAGTTAATAATTATTATTAAGATTGTCAAACTCACGAGTTTAAATAAATTTGTGATAAAGATATAAACTCCGATTATGCACCCATAAGAGTTTACCTCTATCAATAAATAATTATTAAAATCATATGATTAAATAATTAAAATGCAAGAAATAGAAAAAACTTGGTTTGATTATATTTCAAATATAAACTATTGAAATTAAATCAATTAACATTTATAATTAATCATAATCAACACAGACGTTCTTATAAAGTTTATCTATGAAGTCACTAAATATAATCAAATCTAAAAAGCTGATATAAGTTTAAGAGCAAATTAGCATAATTTTGTAAGTTATAAATATAAAAACAATAACCTCAATAAATAACCCACAAGCTCAACAAATTTGCAGCTAGCATGAGGTTAAAGCAGAGTTAACACAATTTTATAAGTTACAAACGATAAACACGATGAGCCAACTAATTCACAAGTTTGACAATAATCATTTGTGACATTTGGTGAATTATCTTATGGATTTAAAATTCATGATCTAATTATATACTCCGCTCATAGTGTGTAGAAATTTGCTTTTAGCAAATTGGTGTGAAAAGCCACATGCTGAGATATTTTAATAGACTGTAGCTTTATCAATTCTGAAACACATCCGTCCAATTTTTAGCTTTTATATATATAAGAATGATTAACCTCTACTTAATTATACCCATCTCACTTTTGTTCCCTGATTATTATTTTCAAACTTTACTACTGATGAAGGATTATTTCTCTTATAATATATAAAAAGAGAACGCTATATATGATACATTTTTGAGAGGCATACTTGATTATAAAATTAAATATAATATACTTATCATGTTTTGATAAAGAGAAATATAAGAAATCAACAACAGTAAGGCTTTGCCTTGATTATAATATATAAATATTCCTAGGAGGAGATTTTATCTTTAATATAGTGAATGCCAACCATCTATTTCAAACAAGTCGTTAAATTAATTTGTAACTTCAAAAATTTCAGATAAGTGAGATTATAGTCATTCAAGTTTGATATATTATTGTTTAGAGAGATGAACATTATTTCAATCATGTCAGACAAAACTATATCAAATCACTTAATTAATTATATCGATCAATATGAATGATTTATACGTATTCACATAAAATTCAGCAATGTATAACAGTTTGTTGTTTAATAATCTCTTGTAGTTAAATTAAAATAGAACTGGATTTTGCAGTCAAATATACCTAACAAATGATTTCTCATTAAATGAACTGTTCAAGATTAATCTCAACCCACGGAATAGATTTTACAGTCAAATATACCTAACAAATGATTTCTCATTAAATGAACTGTTCAAGATTAATCTCAACCTATATAGTAGATTTTGCAGTTAAATATACCTAACAAATGATTTCTCATTAAATGAATTATTCAGGATTAATCTCAAGCTATAGAATAAGTTTTACAGTTAAATATACTTAATAAATAATTTCTCATTAAACAAAGTGTTCAGGATTAATCTCAAGCATGTATATCTCCACAAATTAATTAAAAGACTCTAAAGTCTAAAATGATCGTGATATGAAAGTAGGGAATTGTCAGAGAGAAACTGACTCAGGAGAAAGAAGAGTAAAGAAAAAGCATTGATAGCTGAGATTCTAGTTAAGAGTATATATGCAAGTGTGGGGGAGTGAAAGGAGGAAATGCACGCGCTGGAAAAGATTATTCATCGTATTGATATCATCTCAAGTACTGAGCTGTACATCATCAAGTACTACACAGTACAAATGTATTTATAGACATACAGTTATAACAGAATATTATGGTCCAATATAAACCAACAGAACTAACTAATAATAGCAGTCCTCCTCAACCTTAACGCTTATCAATACCCTTATAGTTAACAAGTTCAATATCTTAAGGTGTGAGGGGAGTTAGCAGGGAAATCAATAATATATAACTAATAGTGAAGCAAGGAATATTAGTCGAAACAAGGTTAACTGTAAATAATAATTGAGGATGAGTAACAAACAAGAATTATAGCAATATAAAATATAAAATTTATGACAAATCACACTATTCATAAGTGATAAATAGTGTAAATCAAAATTTTATGCAATCTAAATATGTCTTAATAATGAAATTCGAAATGTTAGGAAACACGATCATGACCATCAGATTGTCATGTATGCACGCGCGCACTGAAAAGAAAAATTAAAAAATATTTCTTTATTAGATAGTCGTACCGTCTTCTTCTTTTTTTATAAAATTTTTTGAAATGGGGTTAGGTTCAGATAAAATCTCTCTTCCTCTTAGGTAATACTAATATTGGGCAGGGCGAGCCATCTATTACCCTCAGGCGTAAACCTAGGCACCTAGGAGTTAGGATATATACCTCCCCAAGTGTGACTGGAATTACAACAAAATAGTACTCCCGAAAGATCGAACGCTCTAAATAATTATATATCTCACCCTTTCACAAATTAAACCTACGACAATAAGTTAATAGTGGTACCTTATCTTGCAAATGTGGTTCATCCTATTTTTAGTTTGTGGTTATATTCTTGGAGAATTAGCTACCAATAAAAATATCAAGTCTTCAATATATAATAAATTTTATCACCTTTAAAAGTAGAAAATCAATATCATTATCAACATAAAATAAATATAAAATATACACGGAATCCTACTATTTATAAATTATGAATAATTCAACTCATCTTTATCTTCATACAATGCATGGAGTAAGCCTAATTATTATAAAAATATTACCTACCATACTATTTTTTATGAAAATTATGGTATATAATAAAATATCTACAATAACTAGATAACCATGAGCCTTATACAAAATTTATATATGAGTTGCATTATTCATAGTTTAGAATAGTAAGATTTTATATGAATATTAATGGTTTATAACCCGAAAAAATATAAAAGATCATAAGCAATCATATAGGAGGTTTTTTTAATTTTAATTTATTGATATATTCATATAAATAACGTCTCTCAAACATGAAATTAAAGTTAAAAAATGATTAGGATTTTATATTGTATATTATTACTATAAGAATAGTGCGGAATAGATAAATGATAGAAAACATAAAAGCTAAGAAAGAATGGTCAAAGGATTTGAAAGCAATGGACTAAAAAGGAAGAAGATATTTCCAAGAAAATAGAAGGGTCATTAAATGCCTTCCAATCCATTTAATGGGAGAGGGGAAGCATTAACAATCCAAGAAATGGGGCAGAATCCCTGTGATAATCCCACTATGGGAACTTCATAACTCTCAGAATCTCAAATCATAAATTGCATTTGTTTCCTGTGATTTATTGGCAAACGACGCAACTCTCCGACACCAACCCTCTCGTTAAATTCTTATTTATTCCAAAAAATATCTCTCTCACTCGGACCAATCTTCCCCTCTCCTGCCTATAAATGCAATCCATCTTCTTCCCTCCACCACACCACTCTCACTTTCAGAGAGAAGCATTACAATAATATTCTCTCTCTTCTCCTCCTTCTTCTCTTGCGGAGTTCTCGTGTGCGACTTCATCTTCTGGTATGGCGACTCCTTTCCCTTTCAGTGCTTTTGTTGATCCTTTCTTCTCGCCGCTTCGTGAATCCCATTCATTCTCTGCGATTTCTCTTTCTTTTCAAATTGGTTCCTTGTTTTTGGTGTATCACGTACGTACCCGTTTGGTCCGTCACCAAGCTTTCACGCGTCTTTAATTCCTTTTCGTGTCTTTTTCAACTTGTTTTTATTATTTGCGTTTTCCGCACTCGTGTTTTTGCTTTACTTTGTATTCCGCTGCGTTATATATCTATCACTCTTAACAAGACTTCGCTTGGGAATTTTGAATTTCCGTTTATTCCTTATTTTCTGGATTGTTTTAAACTCCCTCCCCTTCTCTCATATTTAGCCGTTATATTTAGATTTACGGGAAATGAAAGAGGCTAAGATGTTAAAAATGTGTTCGGAAGCTTCTTTTTCCCCGGAATGTTGGAAGTAGTAATTTCTCAATACTTCAAAAATTCTGGTAAAAACAAGCTTCCCAACATTCCGACGAAAAAAAAAAAACATTTCCAAACTTTTAGTTCTTTCTATTTCTCACAAATCTAAATAACGGCTAAATAAGGAGGGAGTTTAAAAAAACTCGTGTCTGTGTGAGTATATGTATGAACGATTCCTTTTTATTATATATATACACACGTATATCGGACAATTAATATTTTTTGAAAAATTAAACTCTCACATTTAACTGTTATTTCGATTTATAGAAAATAAAAGATGTCATGGTGTTGGACACGTGTTTTTTTATCTGAAATGTTAGAGCATTTTTTCTTTCCCAAAATGTTAGAATATATTAAGCACGGAAAGCTTAGTTATACGTTAGTCAATGATAAATACATACGTATGTATATATAAATATAGACCTTAATGATTCTTTTTTATTATATATATATTGGGACAATTATTATTATTAAATATTATTGAAACACGTGTATGCCATTTAAAATAAAGTAGCCAATAAAACTTTACAAAACGTAAGCACGTATATACTTTGGTTATGGTGATATTCGGTTTTTATGTAAAAAAGTGTTGACTTTATTTCACGTACTGGTTTAATAATTGTTCGGTTTATTCCGTTTTGGCAGGTACTATAAAGGCCAATATCGAAGTGATGACGATATTCGATGACATGGCCTTTTCTGACTATCTGGATATCATAGCTGCTCCCTCCGCCCAGGCATCTGAACCAAATTCGACAATGGAGGACGATGACAGTGACGATGATGAAGACCTCGATGAGGAGGAGCTTGAGAGGAGGATCTGGAAGCACAAACTTCGGCTGAAGCGCCTAAGAGAGCAAGGCAGAGCAAGAGAACATGGAATTGAACTCTCCAGGCAAAGGCAACAAAATACTGAAGAACAGGCTAGGAGGAAGAAGATGGCCAGAGCTCAAGACGGAATCTTGAGGTACATGCTCAAGATGATGGAGGTTTGCCAGGCTCAAGGATTCGTGTACGGCATCATCCCTGAGAATGGAAAACCAGTCACCGGAGCTTCAGACAACCTCCGTGAGTGGTGGAAGGATAAAGTCAGATTTGATCGGAACGGCCCCGCGGCCATCGCCAAATATCGGGCAGAAAGCCTTGCCAGCAAGAGCAGTGGGCTGAATGCCGGGGCTCCAACGCCTTGCACTTTGCAAGAGATTCAGGACACAACACTAGGCTCTCTCTTGTCAACTCTGATGCAGCACTGTGATCCCCCTCAGAGGCGATACCCACTGGAGAAGGGTGTTGCACCGCCGTGGTGGCCGACGGGGAGCGAAGAATGGTGGACCCAGATCGGTATTCCCAGAGACCAAGGTCCGCCACCTTACAAGAAGCCTCATGACTTGAAGAAGGCGTATAAGATTGGAGTTCTCATCGCAGTGATCAAGCACATCTCGCCCAACATTCCCAAGATCCGGAAGCTGGTGAGACAATCTAAATGTCTTCAAGATAAAATGACGGCCAAGGAAAGCGCCGCATGGATTGCCATTGTGAATCAGGAGGAGGCCTTGGCCCGACAAATGTATCCGGATTATCGGCCGCCGTTGTCCTCCCCTGGCTCTCTGCTGGATGAGTGCAATGAGTATGACGTGGAAGGGATCTTGGAGGCAGCCATTTTAAAACTGGAGGATCGCCGGAAGCGAGACAGTTATGATATGAACAAACAAAAAATAGACAGAATGAAGGGAGGCTTGTCACTGCAACCAATGAAGAGGAAGATTCCTAGTGAGTTCAACAACACAATGATTCTGAAGGAAGCGCAGATTTTCACATGTGAACACCGCCTGTGTCCTTACAGCGAATCTCGTGTTGGTTTTCCAGACAGGATTTCTAGGGACAACCATCAGCTGCAGTGTCCTTACAAAAGCTTTAGTTCAAGTTATAAAGCTTCATCATCAGCAGAAGTTTTCAATATTGATCAAATTAGGGCAATCTTAACATCTCCATCCTTTGTTCGGCCCAAATCAAATCCTCAGCCTCAGTCTGTTACCTTGGCTCTTCCAGCACCACCAACGCAACTGCCGGCGTTCAGTATGTCCAGGCTCGGAGGAGTTTCGGATAACGGCCAGGGAAGGATGAATGATCTTTTGCCAATCTATGGCTCAAACTTTCAAGGCATTGGCTGCGGCGGCATGAGCACCACCACCACCACCAACAACAACAACAACAACGTGGTTTTGAATACTAACCCGGTGGCTGCAAACAATCATCTGCTTCCCCTGCAGCAGCAAATGGTTCAAGGACAAAATGGTAATTTGCTTGGCGGTCAAGGATTGATGAATGGGGGTGGCTTCTTTCAAGAATCAAGCATGGCTAATAACAACAACAACAATCAATTTCAGATGTTGGCACCACAAGCTTATCATTTTGACCCCTTCAAGGCTTTGAATTCTGCTTTTGACACCAACCACAACCACAACAGCAGCAGCAGCATCAACAATATCATCAGCACGAGCAGTAACAGCAGTAACAACAATATCATCAGCACCACCAGCACCAACACCAACATAATCAACATTACCAGCAGCAGCAGCAACAACAACATCGTCGACAACACCACCAACAACAACCACAGTATTATCAACGTCACCAGCAATGGCAACAACGATAATATCATCAACATCAGCAGCATCGATGACGACGACAACAACGTCAACATGAACAATAACAACAATGAAGTGATGATCAACAATGAGAGCAATTTCAATGCGATGTTTGGGTCGCCAAGGGATTTTGGGTGTTTCGATCTGAGGGAGAATGTGCAAGGAGCGGGATTAATAATGGATAAGCAGAAACCAGACATATCTGCATGGTTCGAGTGAGGCTGTGGAATGCATGAATCCTTTTACGTGTCTTTGTTATATATCAGCTCAACCCCTGTCCCTCCCACCACCCTCTTCTTTCTTTTTTCTTTTTGTTTGTGTGTTTGTTGGCAATAATGATCAGTGTGTATGTGTGCCCCTGCTCTACATTGATCTATGTACTCTTTTGTGTTTATCATATGAATAAATAAGATCTTTATGTATCTGCGTGTTTAGATTAGATTCTTTCTATTTTTCGAGAAATTTTGATCGCGTTAATACATATATATGAGAGAGATCTGCGCGCACAATGAAATAACAATAATAAGAATGGATTCAATATGTAGTCTATAAATTAAATAATTAAACGATCAACTAACTAATACAAGTATCGTGGGGGAGAAAATAAGAAAATGTCGAGGATAAATAGATTATTAATGTAATCTTGAATATGTAGCTCCTATTCATGTCATATTTTTGCTAATGGGGAATCAAATATATGTATCTATTCACTGGAATCCAATCATCTACTTAAATTAAATCAATTGTTTTTAACCGTTAAAAATATTTACGCTGAGATATGTCGCTTTTAAAGTTTTTTTTATTTTATATATAAATAAATAGGTTGATATAATATGATGCAAGAATTTTCACGTGTTCCCTGACTCACCCTCCGTGGACAAATCTTGCGGAACCTCAAGAATATGCTTAAAAGGTGCCACTCATTCTATCGTGTTTAAAACATAAATTTTGATGGGACCTGAAGTCTAATTAGTATAGATAAGAATTATTATTATCAAAAAGTATAGATAAGAATTAGAATTAGAATTAGAATTAGAAAGATAAGAGAGAGAGAGAGATAACTTTCTAAACGGTCAAGAGGGAGGCAATTTAGGAGCATATAACAATATAATATGAGAGATATGTTTACATTCCCTATGCAGAAATTAATTGCTTATAATTCAACGCCAAAGAACTTAAAAATTAGACTTATCCCGGTTGTTTAATTATTACACGTATGTGATCGGCCTATTGGCTATTGAAATAGACGTTGGTTTTTGTGTGTTTGGCAACTGCGAAAAGAGCCAACCACGCCTGCCGCTTCTCAATCCGTCATCTCCCTCCTTCACCGCCTTCCCTATCACATATTAGGGCTGTGCATAATACCAATGGCCCGGTATGTCCAGCCTAGCCCGCAATAAAATAGCTCTGCCCAGCTCGATAAATATAGGGCAGAGTTGGGCATCGGGCTATAAAATTCAGCCCATGATTTTTTCGGGCTGGGCACCGGGCAGGGGGGTTGCCTTGCCCTGCCCTGCCCATGAGCACCACTTCTTTTATTTTTTTTATTTTTTTCCCTAAATGCTACACTTAAAAGGGAGAATATGATAGTTACTGGTGACTAGAGGTTCATTTTAAAAATATGAGTAGTTAAGTATGTAAATTGTATCTTTTAATATTTATAACTATATTAATTTTTTCTTTTTTTTTAACTTTGCTAATCATCATATAATTACATTATAAATTATAATTGTTTATTTTTTTTTTCAGATACTTAATCTTTGTCAATATTAGGGAGATTGATACAAAGTTACAATTACAAATTACTTAGTGCCTGTTTGGCACCTCGGTTTGAGAATCAATTATGGGGCAAAACCTCGGTTTGGAAAATTTTCACACAAACAACAATTTTTGTTGAGAATTGATTTTGGACAAAACCTCGGTTTAAAACCTAGGTTTTGAATAAGCTACTGAAAATAGCTTTTTCTTTGAAACCTATGTTTTGGATTATCCAATTACTATTATACCCTTACTTTTTTTACACTCTCTCTCCTCTCTCCTCTCTATTATCTCTCCTCTCTCTTCTTTTATCTCTCTTTTTCTCTCTCTTCTCTCCTCTCTTATCTCTCTTTTTCTCTCTCCTCTCTCCTCTCTACACTCTCTTCTCTCTCCTCTTTCTTCTCTATCATCTTTCATCTCTCTTACTTTTAATCATATCATACCCTTTTTAGTAATTTACCAATATAAAAAGTGATTCTACTACTAATCATCCAAACATCTTTATTCCCAAAATCTATTCTTCCCAAAATCTATTCTACCCAAAATCTATTCTCCATAATCTATTCTTCCCATAATCTATTCTCCAAAAGCTAATCCAAACACACCCTTAGACTTCAAGACTTTTTTTTTACATACAATGGATTTCAAAAATTTAATTATTATCTTTTTGTTGCTTTATTCTTAGTGAATTATGGATATTATTTAAGTCTTAAAGACATATGAATATGGTATTATTTTATAAGTTCATAATTGCAGATTTTTTTCACAACATGAGCATGGCATCAAAACTTGGGCATGCCCAGCCCAGCCCACCCATGCCCAGCCCAAAGTAGTTAGGGCTTTTACCGGGCAGGGCCGGGCATCGGGCTGCAAAATGCAGCCCATGCTTTTTTTGGGCAGGGCACCGGGCATGGGGCCTGCCCTGCCCAGCCCTGCCCATGCACACCCCTATCATATATGCACAGTTGTGCGCTCACACTCACCCGGTCCTATCCTTTTTCCTTTAATATAAAATTTATTTAATTAATTTGATTAAATTAAAAGAAGTTAATTTTTTTTATTGCTCACCCGATTCATCAGAACTTTGTCCCGACTACATTCGTCGCGCACCTGACTATATTGAGTGAGTCTCCCAACGAAAATTTTCTGTATACGCCAAGGTTCGAACTTGAGATCTCGCTTAAACGATATCGAGCCACTTACCACTCGGACCAAACCCCGTTGGTAAAAGAAGTTAGTTAATATAACATATTTTTTCTAAAATATCCTAATCACCTTCTTTAACTCTCTTCTTCCCTCTTTTAGTTGATATTATTGTTGAATGTAATTTAGGAAAAAGTTAATAAATATAAAAAAATATTATATATTTAGAATTAAAATTAATCTTATAATTAAATCATATATTAAATATGGGAGGAATATAATACAAATTCGGACAAAGTCATCATACTGGAGTTGAATGAGTTATGACCGATCATTAATGTGAGTTTAGCCTCTCTCTTTTTTATGTAGGGCATGTTTATATAGATTTTTAGAAAAAAATTTATGAAAAAAAAATAGATTTTAGACAACTTTTAAAAAATAACTTTTAGAAAAGAGTTTATGGAAAAAATGTGGCTCTGAATAAATGAGTGTTTGGATGATTATTTTCAAAATGACTTTTGTGATTGGTAAATTACTTTATAAATAAATAAATTAATCATCAACAACTGTCCATTATCTCCGCGATAATAGTGAGCAGCGACCCACGGCGAGTAGCGACAGCGAACAACGAGTGATTCTTCTACGATGACAACTTTCTCTTATTATCTCCACAACCCACTAAACCCACCGCTTCTTCTCCAACCAACCAGATCTGGACGACGACTCGTGGAGGCAAGTAGGACGGCAACTCATGGAGGAGAGCAAGACGGCTACACGGAGTCGGAGGAGAAACATAGAGAAGAGGAGAGAAAGTGAAAAAAATAGGGGCAAAATAGTAAATAAATAGTTCATAAGTTCTTTTAATATTCTACAAACTATTCTTAAGATTTTATTTAAAACTATGGTTTGATCCAGAAGCTCTTTTAGACAAATATGATTGTTTTAAAATTTTTTCAAACTAAACTTTAGGCTAGAAGCTATTTTAAAACTTTAATTTTAGCGGAATTCAAAAAGATACATAGTAACAAGCAAAAATTAGCTTTTGAGTTGCGCAAATTTTTATTACTGTAATTATAAAAAATTGAGGGCCTAAAGTATAATTTTTAAAAATTTAGGGGTAAAATAGTAATTGATTAAAGTAATACAAATATTTAGTGACTGCATACTCTGTGAATAATACTATTTCAAACAGATTATATTACTCATATGGACATGAATACTCTTTATTCAATCTTGCCCTTATGACCTGAGTTGATATTAAATATCTACTTTTTTATTTATATGTCATTCTTTGATTTATTTTTATTTCATGTGAATTGTTTTGGCTTTACTCACACTTGCCAACATATATATAACCATTTAAGAGAGGTGGGTGGGAAGTCTGACCAGAGAACCATACTGGCACCATACATGCACATCCCATCTCCACATATCAGCTCCTCTTTATAATGACCTTATTCCTTCCTCCCATATGTACACATTCCATATGCAATGCACTCGTATGTAAAAGTGAATCCTATCATATGACTCCAGCGTTTTTCAAGAAAACTTTCTCTACTGTTCATTTTGATTGCCTTTCCCCATGATTAAACTTGAGATCAAGACTTGGATTGAGAATTTCAACTACCATCTCGAGAATAAGAATTCCTCCGACTATCATGAGAATGAGAATTCCACCGATGGTAGTTACTCTTGGCATCATGAATGGCTTGCGTAAGTTCTGCATAAATGTTCACAGATGACCTGGCAAAATTAGTTAGCTGACCGAGAAATCTGAGCAAACTCGCTCGAAATCGATCCAAACCCAGCGCCCAGTCCTCTGAAGTGTCATCTCTAAAGAAATTTTCCACCTGTTCATTACCCTGCTTCTTCTCTTGATGTGGTAAAAACCGGTCAATCTCACCAGCTAAACTCTTTATAGAATCTGTAACGTCCTTCGAAGGTAAAGTGTCGAGCTTTTCCAGCCAGACACCACAGGTGGCATATATTGGAGGGCCATAGTTTCTCAATGGAGGAGGTTGAAGCCTCCTTTTCCTCTTGCTTGATGATTTTTGCTGGAGAGAAACACATTTGTAAATCCATCCATTTCTAGCCTCCAAGTAAAACTTCTGAGCTCCAATCCACTTGGAAAAACTTGATTGCAGAGAGTGGAGTTCATTTTCAAGATAAGCAGCCGTCTGCCTGCGTAATTCAGATTGCGTGGCTATTCTAGCATGGCTGTTACTATAGGCCGTTGACATGATCTGGAATTGAAGCTTGTGGCATTCAAACATTACTTCCCACATTCGACTTAAACTGCCACCAAAGCAATAATAACAGAGGAAACACAAAAGTGAGTTCATTTTTTAGTATAAAAGTTCATATGAACAGAAACAGATAAATACTCATCCACAAAGCATATCTTATGTCTTGAGCCTTATAAATATGCAGACGTCTCTTGCTTAAGATAAACTCCCACAAGACCATTCATTGCATTCAGCTACAAAATTTGTCCTAATCTAGGCAAAGTTCATTGGTCTTTTCAATGCTTTTTAAATTGTGTCCAGGTTCGTCTTCAATCTCAACGCAACTAAAAGTTCTTGAGCTATGAAAGCTCTACAAACCATAAGTATAATGTGAGATTACCAATGCTTTGAAAACAGGACCAGTCATGAAACCATTCAGAGCACTAGTTAAAGATTCACTGATTCATCCATGGTCGAATTGTGGTTGAATCAGTAGCAATCATATTAATAATTTTTATTTATATTAAGAAATCATATAGAAAATCAAAGACACTGATTTGACCAATTCTTGATTGATTGTCTTTTTGATCAGTTCTATAGAGTTCTGCACCGGTCCTAGCACCGGTTCACCAGTTCGGTCTAATTCTGATAACATTGACAACCAAACAACATTCTTCATAGCATGCAATTAAAAGTCACAAGATGCCGCATAAATCAGCACTTTGTACGAAAGGTAAAAAAACAGAATCATACCCTTCAATCAACTCCTCAAGTTGTGGCTGGAGCTCTTTGTCCCGCAATTCCTCAATCCTCTTTGATATAGAGTCTATCCTGAGAATGGCAACTCTGATTCTTGAATGCAGATCCTTGACCACAGCACGGGTTTTATCAATCTTAGAGCTCTTTTCTCCTTTTGATTCTAGGTGTCTTAAGATTTTACACTTCATGTCATATTTTTTTCTTACCAATCCACTAGCCTGAAACCGCAACAAAAATAAAAGAGGAGATTACAGAATAGACATGGAAATAGTTATATCAAAATCAAGCTAAGAAAAATATAAAAGAGGATCCAATGAGAAAAGGGACTAGGTTTAAATTTGTTACAAGCTAAGGTATGTGTCTAGGGATGAGAAGAACACATTTCTTCATGTTCAGGGATGGAGACCAAAGTATCCTACCCATTAATATCCCAATCAAGATCACCGCATCATTCCATTATTCAAATGTAAATTGAAAAATATACCAAGATGGAATTGTTCATAAAAAACACAGTACCTTGACTTCATCATAAAGCTTTTTTTCCCATGCATACAGTCTATCCAAGGTTGATGCATGGCTGCCAGAGATCATGTAGAAATTATCAAAGAGATTACTTGTGATGTTCTCTACATCATCTTTAGAGTTTGCTCCTAATGGGTTCCTTGAAGAAGAAGAGCGAGATGATGCCGTCCTATGCCAAGTTAAGTACTTAATCGAGTTTTGAGGAGGTTCTGAGAAGATCAAGGGAAAGAATTAGAAATAGATTTCCAAGAAAACTAAACAAGAATTTATTTCGTAGGTTCTTATGATAACTATGCATTTAGTACTCCAAGTACAAGCACTGTCAAGAAACTTTAAGTACCAAGTAAACTAAGTTAAACCCAAAGTGCCTGTAGCAGTATTGGAGATCTTAAGAAAATATAAGCAAAAGAGGTGAGAAATACCTTCCGCAACTTGACCTGGGTCTTCCCCACATGAGAAACATGCCTTCAATATTAAAGATACTACAGACCTATCTGATAGAATCAAGGATTCTCTTGTTAAGAACATTTCCATCCATAAGAAAATCATATAGAATCGAAAATCCACATCTTCAACCCCAATAATGACAAAAATCATGTAGAATCGAAAATCCACATCTTCAACCCCAATAATGACAAGTATTTGGTAAAAAATGAACATTGTTCTTGGTAATGGAATTACTTATTCAATTGTTTATTTTTTGATCAGTGTGTGATATGTCTTAAATGTCTTTACATGTGTCACTATGTATTTATATATTTATTACTATAGCTGTTTATCTAACATCCATCAGATGGTAACTTAAAGGCAAACATACACCCAAAAAAATTAAAAAAAAAAAAAGCGATAGATAAAAAGATTACTTTCTTTTGCCGGGAACATAGGACGGAAATGCAACTTATTTGCTTCAAGCATTTTTGGAACCTCTATGCCAGATTCTGAAGCTTTTGTAAATAGAAATTCAATATCTTTCATGCTGGAAAACAAGTCCTTTGGAGCAACTTTATTTTCACTATGATCTTCTTTCTCCATTGATTTATTTGTTTCGGTTGGAATCAAAGTTGCGGCAGATGTTGTTTCCAATAGTGATAAGTTAGGGGAATTTCCCCTCTCTCCATTCATGGATTCAACTTGAGAATCAGGATCCCCTATCAGAGGCTTGGTTGGGGCAACTGACTCATTTACTCTGTTAAGATTCTCTAATGTTTGGACCAAGGAATTTGGGGCAGGATCATTGTCAAACTCATCTTCCGAATCAAGAGAGTCTTCCTTTCCATGAGAAGAATCCTTCTCTTCAGCATCTTCCAAATTAGGAATCCCTTCCTCTGCCTTTAGTTTGGCCATATCATCAGGACTCCGCACGCCCTTCCCTTCCATGAAAGAAAATCGATGGTCAACAGGATCAAAAAGACCAAAGTAATCCCAGGGCTGATTTTCGACTGGATGAGAAGAGCCATCCTCAATTGCAGACATTTCATTCCTTTCATTTGAACCTGATGATGTTACTATTCCCACAGAATGAACAGGAGGCTCCTCTTCAACCTTTCTAGAAGAGAAACTGCTAAATTTCATATGTTTTGCTTGGATCTTACTAGAGACAGGAGGAGAGGGAGGTGATGAGAAGGTTTCTGCTGCATTAAAACGTCGAGGAACAGATTGCAAAGAGGCTGGGAATTGTGAAAGAGTTTTGTCAGTTAAACCAATGGGAAGTGTTGTAGCATTAGTGGAAGTGTACAAGGAAGATTGAATTGGGGCTTCAGTTTCTATGAATTTTCTCAAAGCCGTTCCTGTATTTTTCAGTGACTGGACATATGACACATGAGCAGCTGCTAGTGAGCATCGCCCATCAAGTGCTCGTCTAACAAACTTCTTCCTTTCACGGCACAGTTGAAGTGCCTTATCATCCTCCATCTTGGAGGTTGAGGCCCCCATTAATTATCCCAAATGTTAGGGAGGTGGGGCTCTATCTGCAAATTAATTTCAGTATCGTGGATATTAGAGAAACAATAAAAGAGTAATATATGCCAGTGAATAAAATATTAGACCGAGTAACAGTGGCCACGAGAGAATCTCAGCCCAGAAAAGTCCCATTTCAAAGGAGACGCCAAAAATGGGCAGCAGAAACAATAAAATTAGCGAAGTCAATGAGATCCAAATACAACTTAAGGAGAAAATGAGGGGAGCAATAAAATAGAATGGAAATTGATAAAGTTTGGGAATTTTGGCGTACCGATTGTGCGGTGAAGTGAAGTAGAGCAACAGGCTGGGAGCTTGGAGTTGAGGGAAGAGCGATTGTGAAGGGAAGCATTGAGAAGAGGAAAGAAGGAAGAGCGGGAGGAATCTCGGTGCTGCCATGCAAAAGGCTCACACAAAGACAGACATCTGAGCGCGGACGTGGAGCCCACTTTTTGCAAGGTCAGAAAGCGTGCAATCACGCGCTGGTTGAATCCATTTTCCTTGGGATTCAAGTATTTATTGGAGAGATTAAGGAAATGTAATGATAATGAGAAAAGGTAGAAAGAAAATGAAGAGAAAAAAGAGTAAAGCAAACGCTTCTAGTTTACTCAACCATTATGTAGATCTCCCAATGAATCAACACATAATCATAAGGGATAATATAATCTATTTTATCTAAAATATTATTCTTCTCATTTTTAATAATTTATAGTATAATTTATACAACAAATTAAATTTTATATTTAGAATCAAAATAGTAATATTTTTCATCTAATATCCTCTAATTAATATTTTTTATTTAAGATAATTTTAATATTTTACAAGGAATAAATAGTTCCAGCTAATTTTATTAATTTATATAAAATTGTTATTATGTGTTTATAATGTACATAAAGGAATATCACCTCTAATCTTAATTATAATATATATTTAATTAATTTAAATATATTAAATTAATTAATTATAATGATTGTATGTTAATTTATCTAAAATATTCTCTTTAATTATGTGGATTTGAATTACCCTCACTAAGTACTATCTTAATATGTAAAATTATATAATGATATTTTATAAAAAATTATAATTTTAAGAGACAAATTAGATTAAAATTTTATATTTATAATTAAATTTAATTTTTATTTAACTCTTATAATTAAAAAAATATATTATAATAATTATACATGTCGTTTGCGAAGCCGACCCCTCCTTGATACAGACATTTCATCCAAACACCTCCCCATTTTATATAAATGATACCGTGCACCAACTATATTCATGAGTATTATTATTACAATTTATTTTTAAGCTCTATATAATATAATATAATATTGAGAATTCATCCAATTACAAAATGTTTTGTGGCAAATGTGTTCCCATCATGAGAAGCTGACAAGTCAACGTCCTTATACGTCAATTCACTTTCGTTGGTGCATTTGACGCAACACTTGCAATATAATACAAAAACTATCGTCTTTGTTTTTTGAACTATCCTTCGATTTTATTCATTTGCCAAAAACTTTCTTAGAATTTGTTAAAACATATCATTCACAATTAGTTTTATATAGGAATTCTCATATCATGGCGTAGTTCATAATGTTCCACTACTGCGCAATTTTATAACATTTTTTCATTTTAAAGGTAAATATAATTTTGTAAATAATGGGATCCTTGGAGTGGGATATAAATTTCTAAAAGAAAACAGAAACAAACGTGCAAATGGCATCTCGATGTGGTCGTTGACATTTTAAGTTGTTCTTTCTAATTAAAGTCAAGCCTTATTGATGCCTCAATGCTTATGTTCTTCTTTTATGATTTTTAATTAAACTTCACCCAATAAATTAAAGTTTTAATTAATTGAGAAACCTTCACTAGGCGAAAATATATTCTCGTTAAGAGATTTCTACCGAACAAATTAAAGAGATAGCATCTCATCTTAAAACATGGAGATGGAAGACGAACCTTCTCAAGACTTCTGTTTTCATTCATGAAAAATAGCCCAAAATACGGCTCTGAGAAGGTATCCCTAGGAAAATGTATGAAAGCTTACAATTTTGTTTATTATTATCTATTTATAATATAAATATCCAAACAAGTCGAGGTACTATCAATGTTAAATGGGAAAAAACGTATTGACCAATCTCGGAACTTGGGCGTTAAAAAAACCCGGAGAATGATAGCTAAAGACATTATAAAAAGTTGAAGATCATAAAAGTACTTTTCAATATATATATTTATATATTAAATATCTAATTTTTTTTCTAAGGTATGGTTTGTAAATTAAAAACTATCCATATGCAGTTTTTCTCCCTTTATGGACGATCTTCTTTTTGGAGTCTTTGGGTTTACAGTAGTTTATTTGCTGTATCTCTTTCCAAAAAAAGGGAAATGAAATAAATATCAATTGTCACTATATTTTTAGAACATCAATAAACATTAATTTGTGCTCCATTGGAAATAATTATTAGAGAAAATTCAGACACAATTTTTTTATGCCCACGAAATAACAAATACAAAGTTTGCAATTCAACATTATATTATTGGTTATTTTAAATCTTTTATATATCATTTTCATCGGGAAAAAATTGATTTGGTCAAACCTAAAAAACCTGGTCAAAAAAAGAACCAGAAAATTTTACCTTCTGCTCCAATTTTTCAAGTCTTCAGCGGTTTCGTAAAGGTGGTCTACACCATTCTGCAAGCAGAATTTTACTCTCTTTTAGCATCACTTAGCCAGATTAGCCACAAAAATTTGGACAAATCATCAATGCAAGATAAATATAATTTTTAATTGTACATTAAAAAATTGATATTTTTCCTGCCTATATATATATATATAATAAAATTCAAAATTTGAACCATCCAAATAAAATTTAAATAACCTAGATACTGTACTCAACTAAATATATTAATAATTTAATTTGTAATTTATTGTGCTGAAAAAGGAAGTAACCTTAGTGCCAAATATTTTAAAGGTTTTCAAAACAACCTTATAGACTTTTAATTTATATTGTCCTCATATAAATTGAGCTGGCAAGTGATATCTTATGTTCTACCATATAGAAACTTAAAAGATGCTTGGAAATATAAAACAAAGGTGTCCCAAAGAGACACGGATTAAGACACTTGAATTCATTTGCCCTAGAATAACATAATTCCAACACTAAATAGAAAAACAAAAGGAACTCCATGACAAGGTAAAGCAAATGACAAGAGAGAGAGAGAGAGAGAGAGATGGAACTCCACTCTCAACAAATACACAAAACATGTGTTCATTATTAATTAGACATATCAAGAACAAAAAGAGAGACAACCAAGGGACTAGAGATGAAGCGAGAGATCCAGATTTGCTTCACATTTCTCCTCTCCACCGGTCGGAATCTCTAATCCAGAAGAATAGTTATTTGAATCCTTGAAGAGAAGCAACTCATTCTGAGGTGGTTTTTCTACTTGTGAACTGGAGCTCACCCGCGGCCTTTTCGGAGCACGCATCATCATGACTTCATCGGCTAAATCTCGGCACAAGCAAAGGTTGTTCTCTCTCCCACAAGTTATGGCCCTAATATATTCCTTTGGACACATTAACACAGTAAGTTGACCGTGAAGTGGAGGTGGAGGCAAGAAGCCTGCAAGAACCGGGTTCTCCGCACCAAGAAATTTATTCGTGTCAAGTTTAGTAATACGAGGAGCATAATCCATCTGCTCCAACATATTATTCATCAAATAACAATGACACAGAGAACACATGCCACATGAACGTGGATGGTTACTGTGGTTGTGATCCTTCATAGTCTCAAGGAAATTTTGAGACATATACGGATAACGATTTATGAAGCGCCGTACAGACTCCACATCAAACTTGCAAGAACCAGTTGAGCCACCACGTTTAACGTTATCCATAAGAGCGGTAGGCATCGATGCACCGGAGAGATGCGAAGACAGGATCGATTCAGTCTCATTCCCACAATGGTTTTCTGCATTTAACGAGTAAAGAACAACATTATAAATCAATTTGGAATCAGAACTCTGTATATTTGGATTGGCAAGTCTTTTTACCTCTGGATGCACGATAATTGGATAATGGATTAAAATAAGGGTGTGTATCATGGATAGAGTCGCTGTGGCTTTGAAGATATGGAAATTTCCGCGCCATGTTTTGATGTGATCTTAAATGGCCTCCAAGCGCCTGGTAGTTGTCGAACACCTTCTTGCAATACCTGCAGATATGTGTACTTTCCTTTTGCTGAGCATTTCTTCTGTCACAAGTCAAAAGGAAATTCATCATGCAACTGCAAATATATAAAGACTCTTAGAAGATTAATTGATGAAAACTCAGGAGGGATTTTCTCCACAATGAACAAGAATGCCGGCATCTTAGGCTTATTTATACTAGTACACCGAAAAGATATATGCATTGGAAAGTGTAATATATTTTTGATTAAAAATTTAATTCTGGTAGTCTACAATGAGAATAGTCATGATTATTTTTTGAAGAATGCTATAATGACCTTGAACACATGAATTGTACCTCTATAGTACTGCATCTCTTCTCCATAAGGAATTGAGTAAGACTTTTACTAAAATACCTTGTATCTGTTACGAGATGCAATTTTGGTAAGATTAAAACCAAAAGGTTGACCTGTCAACCGGCACAAAAGATGCGGTCAAAAAACGCATAATATGAAAAAGTAACAGCTATATAATATATTCAAACATTTTACTTATTACCTAATAGTGTTGCTGTAATTATATTATGGAGTATAAATTCTTTGCACCAAAAATCATCTCCTAGTGTAACAAATGAATGTCGCTAGCAGAAGTGAACCTCATGCCCATTCTCATTACTTTGTATTATTACTTTCTCTTTTTAAGTGTTCAACATTATTACAGAGGATTCAAATTCTACACTAGGATGTAAATATAACACCATATCCTATTGTAGCAAGAGAACGAGCTTTTCCCCCTAGTACATGCATCATAACATTAAGTTTCTCCTATTCCATACTATAGTTTTTGCCCTTTTCCCTTAGTAATCAAATGAAGATTGCACAATTAGTAAATACAATTTTAATATAAAAGTAAACTGTTCTTATATATTGGCTCCTCATAAATGGTGTATGTGAGTAATTAGAGTTCCCATGGAAATCCTTGCTCCTTTAATTTTCATGTTATTACTTTGCCCCATAGAAGGATTGTAGCTTTTAGATTTTTACCCTTGTTTTCTGTCTTTAACTTTTTTATTTATATTTTTTAATTAAAGGGATAAACATTACTAGTTTGAGATTGTAAGCATAATCGAACCCATAACTTCCTTCCGTTAACAAGGGAGCTTTCATGTCATGCACTAAGCCATAAGGCTATTCGTCTTCAATTTTTTTTAAGGGAAAACTAGGATGCTCATTTTTTTTCATTCTATCAATCCTCAAGGACTGCATTTCTTAATTGAATTAAAATACTAAAGATTTGCATCATGCCCGAAGGCCCAAATTCGGATACCTCCAAATGTTAGTGTGATGTGTTGTCCTTGTATTAATCAATCTATAATATAATTCCGCTAATGTAATGTTTTGGCATATATGCTGGGGTCACCCAAGTTTTGCCTACACAAAGAACTTGTTCCCAGATCTAATTTATTCCATTGTGAAGAGCGCAATTGATGATGAACATGTTTAGTTATGACCAAAGCAAATTAGTTCATTAGAAAATTAGGATGACAGGCTTCATTAGAAAATTAGTGGGTGGGAATGAAGGAATGCAGAATGGAGACGGTAGCGATTCCTCCTATAGTTGACAGATCTTCGGCTGTGTAACCATCCATTACGGACCAAAAATTTTGACAGAGAAGATAAAAAGAAAAGAGAAATTGCTCCTAAGATCTATGAAGGGAATTTTGCAGCTACAATTTCCTCAAGAAACTCAGATGGATAGCTACATTATCGGGAAACCGAAAGAAAAATACTTGTTTTTGCAGAAAAGGGAATGAAAGAGTGGTTAGAGTCTGGAACGAGAGAGGGGATATTTTTCCATTGTTTCGAAATAAGGGAATTGTTATTTCAGATGAATAATACTTGTATTTTATTGATATTCAGAAGGGATATATATACACATAATAGATAATCCTAGATACTAATAAAATAATATTATATCTTATCCTATATAATAATTATAGGATATTTAAATATCTTATAATATCTCTACACTCTCCCTCAAGTTTGAGCATAGATATCAATCATGCCCAACTTGTTACAAAGATATTCAACTCGAATCCCATTAAGAGCTTTGGTGAGAAGATCACCCAGTTAATCACTGGATCTGACATGTTCTGTAGAGATAAAGTTTTCCTTGAGCTTGTCTCGAATAAAATGACAATCGATTTCAATATGTTTCGTGAGTTCATGAAATACCGAATTAGAAGCTATGTGTAGGGCCGCTTTATTATCACACCACAGCTTTGCTGGTAACGATATTTTAATGTCAATCTCCTTCAGTAACTGATATATCCAAACTATCTCACATACTGATTGTGTCACGGCTCTGTATTCTGCTTCTGCACTCGATCTTGACATTACATTTTGATTCTTGCTCCTCCAAGATACTAAATTTCCTCCTACAAAAACACAGTATCCTGTAGTAGACCGTCTTGTGGCTTTTGATCTACCATGATCGGCATCACAAAAATACTCAATATCTATATGATCATGATTCTTGTAAAATATCCCATGATCTGGAGATCCTTTTAAGTAATGTAACACATGTTCTAAGGCTTCCCACTGTTGGATAGTTGGCGAGACCATAAATTGGCTAAGGACACTCACTGGATAAGTGATATTAGGTCGGATCACCGTAAAATAATTCAATTTGCCAATCAATCTCCTGTACCTCTCTGGATTCTCAAATGGCTTGCTCTTAGCAGCTTCAACGGGATTTTCATACGGTATACTACCATCAACATCAAGAAGAGGATTATAAACCATAGGGAAGCTAGTTGGGGTAGCTCCTAGTTTTTCAGTTTCCTTTAGCAGATCAAGAACATATTTTCTTTGAGTCAATAAGATGCCTTTCCTGCTCCTCATGACTTCAATCCCCAGGAAGTACTTTAATGAACCCATATCCTTCATCTGAAAGTAGGAGTTAAGGAATGACTTGAGTGATGAGATTCCCGAGGTATCACTCCCTGTAATCACAATATCATCGACATATACAACTAGTAGAATCATGCAGCACTTGTTCTCTGATAGAACACAGAATGATCACACTTACTCTGGCACAGGCCAAAATCCTTCACAACAGTACTAAATTTGTCAAACCATACCCGAGGACTTTGCTTCAACCCCTATATAGATCTCTTAAGGCGGCACACTTTACTACACTCCCCCTGAGTAACAAAACCTTGTGATTACTCCATGTACACTTCTTCAAGAAGATCACCATTTAAGAAAGCATTTTTGATATATAGTTGAGAGAGATCTCAACCATAAGTAGTGGCCAGAGAAATGAAGAGACGAACAGAGGAGAGCTTGGCCACGGGGGAGAAAGTCTCAGAGTAATCAACACCATACTTTTGAGCATAGCCTTTAGCAACAAGACGTTCCTTAAGGCGTTCAAGTGTGCCATCAGCCTTAATTTTAGAGGTCAATACCCATTTACACCCAATGGCTTTCTTTCCTGCAGATAAATCCACTAAGGTCCATGTGCCAGCACGATCAAGGGCTGCCATCTCCTCTTCCATAGCAGAACGCCAACCCGGGTGGGACAAGGCCTCAAGAAGGGACTCAGGTACTAAAATAGTGTCTAAAGAGGCAACGAAGGCACGAGAAGTAGTGGAGAGGTGGTTATAGAAAATAAAAGAAGAAATAGGATAGGCACAGGTACGTTTACCTTTTTGAAGGGCAAGGGAGGGATCAAGATCTAGAACAGGAGGTGTCTCAGAGTCAAGAACTGGGTCTGGGTCATGCTCAGGGTGAGTGATGCTCGCTGTACGATCTGATGAAGAAGCAGACAATGGCAGAGCTGAATCTAGTGCAATAGTAGGATTGATTTCCTTCAAATGTCTGGTATAAACATGAGATAAAGGTAGTAGACCAGGTGCTACTGCGGGAGCTGGGGCCGGTGATGGTGAGGCAATAATAGAATATACCAAAAGAGAGTCCTCCTCCACAGGTGGAGAAGGAGGAGTGAAAATGTTAGAGGCAAAATATGCAATAGGTTCCTGAAAAAGTAACATCTGTAGAAACTAGATAATGATTAAGAGTAGAAGAGAAACATCGATAACCCTTCTAAACTTGAAAGTAGCCAAGAAAGACACACTTGGGAGACTTAGGATCTAATTTAGAGACAATAGGACGCACATCTCGAACAAAACACACACAGCCAAAAATTTTAGGATCAATGGGAAACAAAGCCTTGGAAGGAAAGAGAGTAGTGTAGGGAATGTGATTATCAAGAACAGATGAGGGCATGCGATTAATAAGAAAGCAAGTAGTGGAGATTGCATCTTCCCAAAAGAGTTTTGGAACTTGCATTTGAAATAAAAGTGCACGGGCTACTTTTAATAAGTGGCAATTTTTTCTTTCGGCAACACCATTTTGAGCTGGTGTATCCACACAAGAAGATTGATATAGAATTCTATTTTGAAGCATGAAAGAGCGAAATGATTCAGAAAAATATTCTTTAGCGTTATCACTTCGCAGGGTATGGATAGGAGTATGTAATTAATTTTTAATTTCGGCAGTAAAGTCACAAAAGTGAGAGAACAACTTAGAACGACTTTTCATTAAATATAACCAAGTAGTGCGGGAATAATCATCAACAAATATAACAAAGTACTTGAAATCAGCTTTGGACTCAACTGGACATGGACCCCAAACATCGAAATGCACTAACTCAAAAGGAGACGAAGCCCTTTTATTGACTCGAGATACTAAAGGAATACGATGATGTTTAGCAAATTGACATGATTCACAATCTAATGATGACAAATACTGAAACTTAGGATAAACCTTTTTTAAAGAAGATAAAGATAAATGACCCAAACGACAATGTGCTTCGAAAGGAGTGACACCACCAGCACAAGCTACCGCACGAGACCCCTGATCATCAAGGAAGTAATGACCACCAGATTCGTAACTTCTACCAATAATCTTCTTAGTCAAGAGATCCTGTATCAAATAGTGATGAGGATAAAATGAAACACAACAATTGAGATCACAGGTAAGCTTGCTCGGAGAAAGAAGATTAAATGCAAAGCCAGGTACATGCAGCACCGAAGGTAACTAAATGGAAAGAGTAAGACTTACTATGCCAGAACCAATGACACGGGAATAGGAACCATTAGCAATGGTAATACTTGATGGATTGGCATATGAGTCATAAGTAGAGAAAAGATGACGGTTACCTGTCATGTGATCAGTAGCACCCGTGATCCATTTAGAAGCAGAAGAGACCAAACATGTCTCATTATTACTTTTTGCAATAAGACCACTAACATTTAGAGTGGCGTGCTTTTGCAATTTGCCAGATTTAGAAAACTGGGCACAATTATCGGCCATAAAATACCATAGGAGAAGATTGAGCAAGTCAATCGCTATATCCAGATCAAAAAAGTTTAACCAGATGTCATACCAGGGACAAATAATCAACAAGCATCTAAATCAAGAACAATATACTAGAGAGAGTAATAGGCACACCAGGGGCTTTGTCACAGAAAATACCAAACACAAAGGCATTACACGAGACATTACGTAATATGATACATAGCCGATTAGTATTGGAAGCACTTAACCAAAGTAAATACAGCAACTAAAGGCCACTCTAGGGACCAATCAGTAATAAAATATTAACCAAGGTGCCAAAACTGCTCACGGGGACAGAGGGGATCGTGAATCGAACAAAATAGAGATGACCCGACTTGGAAATATCGAACTAGAGTGCAAAACTATATGCTAGATTTAGTGAGTCGATGCCAGAGAAGACGAACACCATCGAAGAAGGGCATTACACGTACTGCCACAGGTCAAAGCATGAAACTGACTTCAGAAAGTCGTGATTGAGCGTGAGAATCACGCGTTGCTAGGATGATGACGAAGCTTCAGAAGAGCCACCAATTGTAACCTTGCTCTAGTACCATGTTATTTCAGATGAATAATACTTGTACTTTATTGATATTCAGAAGGGATATATATACACATAATAGAGAATCCTAAATAATCATAGATACTAATAAAATAATATTATATCTTATCCTATATACTAATTATAAGATATTTAAATATCTTATAATATCTCTACAGGAATATTGTAATTTGCAAATGAAATTGTGAATTTTCGAATCATAAAAACTAATAATAAGTTGACGCTTGTGCATTACACAGGCCTACCAATAAGTTGAATCATCGATCCAGATATTATGAACAACGTGATTTGTATTATTAATCACGAATCTACCAATTGGGTAGGGTCAAAATGGACGAAGAGATGCACATCACATAATGCTCCTAAAGATGAGCATCATCACAAATATGGCCTTAAAAGCATATCACAATCCGCAAGTAATGCTCTCTCTATATAAATGTTTGACTCATCCTCAACATTAATCACCATTATTCAACCTTAATCACTCTCTAATCTTCTTCCTCTTCATATCATTATGGACTCCAGTGACAAGATGAGCTACAATGCTGGCCAAGCCCACGGCCAAGCTCAGGTATATTTATTAATGAGTCATCACTTTAATTAGTTTGATAATTATATTAATCACAAAAACATGGCGGATCATATTTGCAGGAAAGGGCAGGTTCCCTCATGGACAAGGCTGCTACTGATGCTGTTCAATCTGCTAAGGAATCAATTCAAGAGGTTTATATCTATTCTGTTGGATTCATTTCAGTTTACATACATATGATTTCTCAACTCATCTTATAATATCACTCCCCCTTATTCTAAATACAAGAGCTGAGAGTTGTTATTGTCTTAAATTCAAAATTTTAATTTATTTTGATTTTGATTTGTGTGCTTCCAAATTTATAATTTTTTTAAAATTATCTCTATTATTACACATATTAAAAGATAATTTCTATCTATACAAATAATTAAATGGGATAGTTTAAAAAAAATAAGCACATATTTTTTACTAATAACTAACTTTAACTAATTTTATGAATCTCTGTATATTAGTTATTTAGCTCATAGAATATTAATCTTGTAATTGACATTTGAAGTGATTATGTATTAATGATTCGTGGTTTTGTTTTAAATTTGAAGGCTAGTCAACAGATGATGGCGAAAGCACAGGGTGCGACAGATGCGGTGAAGGATGCGACTAAGATGAACAAGAGCAACTAATTTTTTCATTAATTAGTTAAAGAGCTATTCACATTAATTAATCTTCTAATTTTTGTTATTTAATTTAATTAACATTAATTAATCCTCCCAGTATTCTTATGTAATTTGTTTCTGATTTTGAGTTTCATAACACTTACACGACGGCTTATTAGAATAAAACAGTATTCCCTCCAGCTTTAATATAAGAAATAGTTAATTTTATTTGGTAGATTAACAAAATTAAAAGATCAGTTAATTATGATCAATAAATTCAACCCCCAAGATAAATTCGTATTGTATATTCATTAATCAACCCAAATTAGTTAATTAACTCTTATATTAGTTATAATTAACTAATTTATGTAATTTTCTCAATATATTAAAAAAATCAACTAACTTTTATATTAAAGACAAGAAGAAAAATAACAAAGAACATATGCATATGTTTACAACAGATTTCAGTTGCTAGTAGCATTAGGTATTGGTGGATAAATTAAAAAAAAATGTATTCACATCTAATGCTGCTAGCACCATCTGAATTGATTCCCATGTAACTTAAGTACATAAAAGTCAATCAAAGACCAATCAAGTAAAGAAATATATGCAAAATATTCATATGATTCTCTTACAGAAAGTTTTAAGTAGTAAGCACTCAAACTTGGAAGTCACAACAAATCACATAAGTTTGAGATTTAAAACATAATCTTATTGAATTGGATACTTAAAGCCTAGCCCCAGCATGACTAACTAGTATATATTCCAATTACAATCTATTCATCATTTTTTTTCATCTCCCTCTCTTGGATTAATGTTTCATTGGATTATCTAGACTGCTTCAACATCTGCAACCTCCTTAAATGAAATCTAATCTCTTTTGTAAAATTTCAGAATGATAATTTAAATATCTGAATATCTAAAAAAATAAATTGGATAGTAGGATTTCATAAGCCTAGTTTTTCATTTTCAAATTCAATTTATCTTTTATTGTCCTTTTCCTTTAACATATGAACCAGGTCTGTGGTATTTTTCTTTTGGGCCATCATTTTGCTGTTGTTTATTATTCCGAATTCGGTCCATCAAAGCCCAAGTTGCTAGGGCGTCTGGTAAAATAAAAAAAATATCTGGAGTCTCAAACCCTAGGGTATAAATTTTGTATAAGGCGTGATTGTTGCCCAGCACTCCTCACCCCTGCTTTCTAAGCTATCCTGCGTTTCCTGCATTTCAAAGCTCCTCAAACATGGCAGACAAGGCGGTGACCGTCCGAACCAGGAAATTTATGACAAACAGGCTTCTATCTCGCAAGCAGTTTGTGAGTTCCTCATCCATGGAAGCATATCGGATCTGTTGGTTTTCTACCTAAACTTTCGTATTAGCGGCGACAAATAACTTTTTCAATGTTATTTTGTGGTGCAGGTCATTGATGTACTTCATCCTGGGAGGCCAAATGTGTCCAAGGTACTTTAGTTTTTAATATGGGTAGAGTCTACAAAACTCGTATGTAGCTTTATCAGTCGGAAATCTACTTTTTAAGCATTTACAGTGTTAGTAATTAAATGGCCAGCATGATTGATCTTTTTCTTTTTGGGTATGGCATAAAGGCGGAGCTTAAGGAGAAGCTGGCAAGGATGTACGATGTCAAAGACCCCAATGCGATCTTTGTCTTCAAGTTTAGAACTCATTTTGGAGGCGGGAAATCAACTGGATTTGGTTTAATTTATGATTCCGTTGAAAATGCGAAGAAGTATGAGCCCAAGTACAGACTTATCAGGGTAAGTTAACATCGCTGTTTGTATTTTTATTTCAGTGCTTTAGTGGGTCAGTGGGACTGGGTAGTGAGAGTTTGCCGTTTCTTCTAATCTGAATGAAATTATAATTCACTGGAGGATTTCCTTATTTCCATACTACCGACTTGAATTCTTCATGTTCTTAGCTCAGAAAATCATATATTTCTCTACGATCAAGGGATGTATTTTAAATTATGTTGGTCTGTATTTCTCCATCATTCTCGAGTTGCTAGGAATATCGTTTGTAGCATCAGCGATATATAGCCAAGTAATGTAGTATTCTCTAGTCTTGTCTGTTTATCATCTCGTTGGTGTTTCCTAGCTAGAATTGTTACTAGTTCTTTTTATTTATTGTTAATACTTGGTATTCTTTGGACTTAGATGCTGAATTTGTTAACAGTTCGTTTTGTTACCAATTCCTTTGTTATTTTTATGATTTTCTTTGTATTCTGCGTGCCTTGTTCAATTTTGATGCAATTGAAACCGTGTTTTCTTCCGTGGCAGAATGGACTCTCCACTAAGGTAGAGAAGTCAAGGAAGCAAATGAAAGAGAGGAAGAACCGGGCTAAGAAGATCCGTGGAGTGAAGAAGGTAAATCTAATGGCTTATGATTTTAAATGTCTCTGTACTTCGATATGTTTTAACTTTTGTCTTTTGCCTTGTACAGGTCAAGGCTTCTGAGTCAGCAAAGAAGAAATGAGTCTTGAGAATGTTTGTATTCATTTTAATTTTGCTGGGTTGAGTTAAATTTTGTTTCTCTTTACATTCTGTTGAACGATAGAATACGATATTTTTCAATTTAACTAGTTAATTTGCTTATCTAGAGTATTAAAGAAGATCTTTATTATGGTTTGAGTCGGCTTCACTTTTGTTTTTACTGAAAGTATTACTTCATTACCAGGATTGTTGACCTCTAGTGTCGGAACATGAATGCTCATTTGAACTATGAATCATCATTTATGATATAATATCGGCTGTTGACGCTCACCTGTTGAATGATGTTTTCTGAATTACAAAGACTTTTTATTTCACCAATTAAGCTTTATGGATACCCTGAACTTACACAATGGTTCATTACTCATACACACGTTGCTCCATAGATACTAGTATTTTACCGTCTCGTTTGGCAAAAATGAAGTGGGAGATACTGTAATTTAGTTTTACTTTTTAGAGATGAGTTAGGAACATAGAAAATTGGCCAATGTAATTTTAACAAAGCTAGAAAAGTCTTGGTTTAATTTTCTGTGTAATATGAGATTTATTTGCATGACTTTACAATTAGAAAGCTAATCTATACTTAATAATTTTGAGGGGTTGTCTACCAAGAAACAAAATTTAAAGAGACAAATAGGAATTAGAATAAAACATAAGCTTGCAAAATGCTAATATACCTTCTATGAACAGCTGATAAGGAGTTTTATTTCATAAAACGTAAAATGATTTTGAGGGAGTGTCAAAATTTGTTGAAGTTCCTATAACCATTTACCAGCAACCTATCTCCTCCCCAAAATTCAATTTAATATTCTCCTTTCATTTCCCCTTATTTTTGCTCTTTCCTCTACAATTATAAAACATAATGATATCACAAACAGGAAAATTTGAACTCAGCGGATGAAGCGTCCCCAGCTTCATTTTGATGATTTAAACACTAAGGCCTGTACAGAATTCAATGGTGAACTGTAGCCATGCGCTGAAGAGTCCCTCCAGAAAGTTGACACTGTCACCAGCAGAGAAATAATCAGTAGTAGTATTCCATTGTCGCTACTTAATAAGTCACACATAACCTAAACTTTATTCACACCTCACAACATATACTCTAAAATATGTGATACATTTTCAAAAATCTAACACAGTGGAACTGAATGTAGCTTCTGCTCCGTAGCATGGTTTTACCAAGTTCATATTCATAGCATATAAATAAGGAAAAATGACAACCAATAACTGATAACTTATATCGATAAAATCTAGAGACCTTAAAAACTAGAAACCCTTACAGAAACTGT
Organism: Leucaena leucocephala; assembly: GCA_037074615.1. Classification (NCBI taxonomy): domain Eukaryota; kingdom Viridiplantae; phylum Streptophyta; class Magnoliopsida; order Fabales; family Fabaceae; genus Leucaena; species Leucaena leucocephala. The sequence goes on along the minus strand of CM073540.1, from coordinate 24,049,506 downwards.
AGAAATAAGTCATCATTAGTGTTTTCTGAAGTTATACTCTCTAAAGTCACGCAACTTGGCTTTCCATTAGTATTGGAACTGGATGTAACTTCAGAAAACAAGTTACACGCTAGCAGACCATTAGTATTTGTGCAATTCATCGGGCACATATATTAAGTTCGTCAATTAAATAATTGGCAAGTGGAAGGGCTCTATTGAATGAAAATAACCAAGTGTTATACTTTAAAGGAAGAACCTGGCAGCAAAGAAATTTAAGAGTGCAAGTCATTCTCCCAAGAAGAAAATCATCAGGATAGTGTTATTGAAGAAAAAATGGAATAAATACGGAATCATAAATTCATGCAAAGATTTGTGTACTGCAGGGACATAGAGAATAACCTATCCACAAAACCAGACCAACTGTTGCTGCCAAGAAGTATTCTTTCCTGATAATATTCAAACTGCAATCACAAAACACCCTTAGTTTTCATCTAACCTTTGATTTTAGGGTAAAATGCAATATAATCAATCCCTGGAACAAAAGCTAAGATCTGATACAACATCACTAAATCAAATTCTCAACTTTAGAAAGAGGCTAAACATACAGTCTCTTGTTTTAAAGTTGATGTAGCAAATTTGTAATTAGGCCTCAAAGTTCAAGGGGAATAAAATGAAATGTCCCCATTAATTTTATTCTACGAGAGATCCAGAAAGAATGCAGGAAAGAAAAATGAACAAGGATCAACTTACAAGAACAGGCATGCAATATTCCCATATCCATAAAGAAAAGTAGCCCAAGAAGAACCAATGAACCTATCATCGAAGTTGAACCAGAGAATAATCAACTTTTACATGTAGAAGTAATACTGGCAAGAATAATGAGAGCATGTGGAAAGAAAGGAATTACCACATGAAATCACGAATAAAGAGAGCACGTGGGATCAGAAGTCCATTTCCAATCATAGCAAGCAAGATTGAATAGGCTGATAAGCCTTTTATGTTCTCAGGATTCAAAAAATTTATCCACTAGAAAAGAAACATAAGGTCATAGTTAGATATTAAAGGTAAATATTAATAGTCCTTCAAGGAAAAAAATTGATACGCATATTCAAATTACCATTTGCGAAATTGGCATCCACATGAAGAGAAGCGTAGCTGTCCATCCAGATAATGAACCAACAAATCTGACACCTTCTTCAGGGAGCTTTCCACTTCTGGCCTGCAAATCATAGCAGTGATGTGTTTGAAAGGATGCTGAAATAGGAAGCCTACTTGATTCAATTCCACACAAGATCCAATGTACAAAAAAGAATTCTGACTTCATATTTCAATGAGTGATAAACATTCAAAAGATTATATAAAACCGTGCTGCTACTATTATGTCAAACAAGTTGTTGAAATAACTGCTTATAAGTAGTTTGAGACAATATTTCACATTAATATATCAAATTGAGTTAAATTATGGAAACGATAATCAAATTCTTTTAGCATGGTAGCATCCCTTCCCTCATTTAAGTCGAATGCACTGGATCAAATTTATCACTTCAAGTCCCGAGAGAATTAGTCATTTTTAAACTGAGGGCAGTACAATCTTGTACCACTTCAAGCTAATTCACTGGATTTTAACGATGTAACTTAAAAGATATCACCTTCTTATAATCTGACTAAAAAATCAAGGGAACAAGAAGATTACCATGATAACAGCCACAACAGCTATCACGAAGGCAGTAGTCCCCGGCAAGATACTGTTTGGCACATAAGGGACAAATGTAGACCACATTATCTGTATCCAAATTTAAATGTTTGCCAACATAAGATAATTAGTAAGAGATATAATAAAATCCACACATTTGTCTGTCTGTGTCCAAGAAATGAAAAAATTTAGCATTTATCTACATGCAATTGAGTAACTGAAAATGAGTGCGGGTGTGACTTTGTTCCTTCATGTGAATACACAGAGAATAAGAATTTTTAATTTGAATTATTAATGGGAGAGGAAATGGAGAATTACTTGGGGAAGCACTGATAAACCACCAACAGTGATGAAGTCTTCCCAAAGGCTCCAGATTGCAGCACTCAGTAAACCAACGTAATTCAGAAAATTCAGAATAAGACCAGATCCGACAACAACTGAGGTGGCCACAAAGTGAGGTAGAGGCATGGCTTCTGCTAACGCCAGCTGAACAAGGACTACATATGTCGAAACCACACCTAGTGTCTGCACTACCATTGCTTCATTTTCTCTCTTCTTGGCAAAGTATGATAGTAGCGACAAATTTCCAAGCAAAGAAGTAAGCATCCCCTGCATTGATATCCATGCCAATTTTAGCCTTAGGTTCTCAAAGGCAAGCCCCATTAAGTTTGTAAAATAAAACACAGGGATAAAGAATTACTGATATATAAAATTTTGAAATTGAACATTGTGAAGAACCATTTAAACTCTAAAGCTTAAGCTGTAAAGACCTAAAATTGGTTTTACTTTTAACAAACTTCTTCTGAAGCATAGACTTGAAAAAATGTTAACAGTGCAATATTTAAACTTTTAAAAGGGTTTGCAGGGTGGGAAGGGAGAAAAGAAAGCTTTTAATTTAAAATTTGGCCCTCTGCCTTACCAGCCATGAGACAGCAAAGAGAGCAGTTTTATTTCCTGCCAGAAGATTCTGAGCATTAAGAATAATCTGGGGTAGCTGCAGTAATAGAAATGGAATATTGGCTGCTCCAGCGAACTTGGATGTCAGTGAATCCCACTGCTCGTACCTTTTATTCCTCTCAATGTCCACTGATCCCTTGAAATATTGCCCAAGTAAATCCCAAAGAGAGACATACATCAAAAGTAAAAACAAATGGGAACAAGTTTTCTTGGATAAACAAAATAAACTCGCTTAAGACGAGGAATCCACCAGGCCCTGAAAGCATAAACTGTGTAACATCATTCACGTTCAATTCTTACTGTACTTGTTCGTGTATAATCAAGAAACAAAGTACAAGTGATTCGATGAACCTTTGCACAATTTTTATCTTAAGCAAGGACTTGATCCTTCGGGAGTGCTGTACCCAAAAACTACCTGAAAAGCTAAGGTTAATAATAGCCTCACAGTAGAATGCCATAGATCCAATGCAGGATTCAAGATCCAATGGGTCATAACAAGCTCGTAAGAAAATAGCCAGCTCAACCAATAATGGAAAGTTTCTCCGGCAAAATAAGACAAATTGCTCATTCTTGTTTACCAAGAAAGCGGTCCAAAAAAAAGTATGAATATTCAACCAAATGATCAATAGTTTAGTTAGCCAGATCAAAAACAACCCAGAACATGACAGACTCCAAAAGAATACACTCGAATACAATGGAGGTTCTCAGACTGAGAAAGAAAAAAATTGCTAAGAATAAAGTAATACCTGGTGGGGATGAGGGACATCAGAATGAAGAGCATTAATGGAAAACGAGAGTCGAGGGCGTGAGAGGGAAAGAAAGGGTCTGTAGTGAGTAATGCGCGAAGCAGAAACAGAAGAATTGAAGAAGGGAGTGGGTTTTCGATATGATGAGGAGGCGAAAGAGGAAGGAGGGAAAGTAATAGTTGATCGGGAATAGGGAAGAAGAGGAGGAGGAGGATTTTGGGTAGCAGAAAAGGAATAAGCCATGAATATTGAAGAGAGCTTGGTTCCCAAATTGAGCGTGGGCAAACGTGAGGAGAAATAAGAGTATGCAACAGAGGAGGACGACCTTGCTTCCCAAATTAGGCGGTGGCAAACTTTAAAGATATTTTGCCGACCTCTCCCGCGATGAGAGCAAATAAGGAACTGCCAATTTACAAATAAATTATTCATGGCATGCTGAGAATAATTTGATAATTTTAGTGGGCATGGTAAATGACATCAATACACGCGTCAATTTTTTTTTCAGACACTCCGTACAAAACTGAGGTTTTATTAATTTTTCATTCTTCAAGCTATATAATTTTTTCATTTAAATGAAATATTAAATTTAAATAACAATTACATAGTCCAAATTGCTTCCTTAAGTACAGGGGGTTAGAATGTCATCTAAAACCTGTAAAAGCGTTAATATTTATAAATTATAAGTAATGTCATTCAGCTTGATATGCAGTGTGGAGAGATGCCTAACACAAACCATGATCTAATTATCTGGCGAAGTTAGAGGTCCTATGTTTGACTTTTGAAGACTCCAAGCTTGACCACATGATTCTTCAATTGTACATCTACTTAATTAGCATCAAATCAATGTTTATTTGGCCACAAAAATAGTACTAGTACAATGTCTAACCTGGATCCAGTTATTTTCGTTCATTTATTATATTTTTACGGTCTTGGCTAAGGTCCATGTTTTTTTATATAAATTTTAAAAAAAAGGTTGAGCTCACCCAGGATCTAAGGGTAGGACAAAATCTCTTTTTCTCCTAGACGATACTAATATCGGATAGAGCGAGTCGTTTATTACCCTCAAGCATAAACCTAGATATCCAGGAGATAGGATGTCTCCTCAAGCGCTGCGACTAGAGCCACAATAAAATAGTACTCCCCAATGATCGAACATGTTCTAAATAGTCATATATCTTATACCTTCGCCAATTGAACCCACGGATAATAGGTAGGTCCCATGTTAATCCCTCCACATGATATTCCCATTACCATTAAAGGTTTTTGTTGTTGTGCTATTTTCAACATTTGCATACTCCTCTATTTCAACAAAGTTTCATTTCATATATTGACCACATTAGGGTGGGGCCTTTTCTAATATAATCAGACTAAGAGAGTTTGTCATCATTTTTGAAACAAATTTCATTGGTAGGAGCTGATCCCCATATCAAGATTTTAGATCATGTAGCTTCGCCTTTCTTCTTTCTATTATTATAATCTTTATAACTTCATTGGCCTATATTACTACCTCCCCTTGTACTAATTATAAGAGTTAGAAAAATAATTTATTTTAATTTTAAATATAATATCTCATCCAATGTTGCCCCCAAATTTATAATTTTTTCTCAAAAATATCCTTATATACTTGCACATATATTAAAGAGTCTCCATTAAAAAATAATTCTAATGCACATGACAATAAAAGGCATTTTAAAAAAAATCAATATACAATTATTATAAATAATTAACTAAATTAATTTTTTTAATCTACTTAAATTAGTTAAGTGTATCTTATATTAAAGATTGGATAAAATATTAGACTTTTAAAATGAGTATATGAGTACATTATAATTACACGCCTACTCATCATTCGTTGCGTGGCATGAAATTCATTTCAATTCTGAATTTTTTGCCTAAGAATATAATAATAAATTTAAATGACAGAGTGCATCTAATAAATCTAAACAAATACTTTATACGTCTTGTTGAACTCAAGTGATACTTTTAAGTAAGTATTGTTTAAGATTAGCCTATAGAACTGTGACCCATTGTAAAGTACAAGTAGTGCAGGCGATCCAGGCAAAATATCCGAATATGATTGAACGGCTATGAAATAATCGCAGCTATAGTGATTCACATATCTCAAACTATAAGTGGACAAAATGATTTTGGGTGCATATGAAATATGAATGGTGGTAAAGTCATGAGCCAAAGAGGTCCATTTTCCCAGCAAAATAAAGAAATAGTGGGGTTACTCAAGAAGATAGCCCACCGGATACTTGGTTAAACAGCCTCAAATATGATCAGCACAACATGCTAGATAAAACAATCTTAAACCTAACGACAATAAAAAGTATCCAGTAGTTTCATCTGAAAATTATTACAAATTTTTCTGTAGAATAACGCCAACAAAAAAAAAACAAAGATAACTTCTAACAAATTGAGCCTACTCCATATATGAAAGTTCAAGATAAACTGAGGAAAATCCATGTCTGACAATACTGGATGACTATAAACTTCAACATGCAAACAACAAGCAATGGCCTCGTTAATGGCTATGGCTTCTACAGGAATGGAGGTAATATTACCCATCGACGAGGATACCTGGGCCTTCCTTCCTTTCCATCAAATATCTGCAGGTAACACCAAACATCGGATGTAATTGTCGTGTAAAATAATTTGCGAAGACTAAACAATTATTTGAGGGGGGAAATGTCATTTTTGTTCATCCCATGGGATATCACAAAGCCATATCCCATACGTCACTTTGATCAATAAACATCGTAGAATATACCCAAAGAAGAAAAAAGAAAATGAATTTCTTAATTTTTGGCAATATCTGTTGCGTTTTCATAATCGTCGCTCAACTGTTGGCATTTTTTTATCACCTTTTCTTTTAAAATGCACACATGAAATTCCCCCCCCCCCCCATTTTTTAATACTGCTTCAGGATATGATAGTCATGCGTATTGAGCTATAGATCCTTCACAGGTTAGTTAATAAGCACAAACATTAAAACGTACATGTGCAGACTGCAGAACATGGGGACAGACACATGAACACTCCAAAACTTGAGTAGACCAGTTAATATTTTCTTAGTGTAGCATCATATTTAACATGCTTTCAACACAAACATCTCTCTCTCTTTTCAAGTGTCCATGTTTCATAGCAAGCAAGTGTATTCAGGTAAAACATGCATATTTTGGCCTCACAGTTAATCATAACAATGAGCATGGGAGACTACTGACCTTCTTCAAACGCCTGTGCTTTGCAAGAGCCCAGTTGGACATGATACCAGCAGCAACCACAAGAAAAACATAACCTGCAACAGTCTGTGTTGCAATGTTGAAACCCAGCCACTGATAGATCTCTGTTGTATAATTTGCACATGTAACAATGTTGAAGAGAAAGCCGTATGGGATTTGATATCCACCATCCCCTTCAGGCCTACGGAGATTCCTCAGCAAAATATGGCAATAGAAATTCGAAACTTGACAGAGGATCCCAAAACCAAACCCTATCTTCATTTGGAGATCACTTACTGGGGTGTAGAGTGGATGGTTCACATAGTAAGCAATATAACAGCCAAATGTCCAATAATAAGCACAGTTACGGAACACATTTGAAAGGGGAGATGTTGCATGGCTGAAGCGATGGACAAAAAATGTTTCCATAATACGTTTAAAGTAATGGAAACACCAGTAGTACATGGCATATGACTGCACAGGCTGGATGACTCTTTCCCCTTTATAGCCAAAATACTCATAGACAGGGAAGCAGTAGAAGATTGGGTAGAGGACCAAAGGACCTAAATACTCGCAGAAGAAAAGTGTGCGATATGAAACTTGAGGGCCCAAGTCCTTGAAAACTACAGTTAAGTAGTTTGAATTTCCATCTGTATAGTCTTTAAGACTTTTCTTGTAACTAAGGACAACAGGCCTTTCCTTGGATCCTGGTTGGACAGGGAGGGTGAGGCGCTGCCTTGATGGGTAGTATTTGGCTGTTAATATGAAACATATAAATCATGTTAATGATCCAATGCTCCTAAACCTAGACACTGATGCATTCAAAGATAAACATACTTTTCTTTTGCCCAAAACAGATGTCAAAATGGAATAGTAAAGGCCACAAAATATATTGATGGAAGCAGAAGTTAAACACAGTAAATTAGCTTCAAGTTCCGAGGTTGACACTTTGATGGTCCATGATTAAAGATGGACTAATTCAAGATCTCAAATAGCCTTGTAGATCCTGTAAATGGTATCAAAACCTCTTGGTCGTGTATATTAGGAAAGAGGACATTATTCAACTTTCTCCCACACGACCAAGGGAACTTAAAAAATTGTATCTGTTTGAGCAATAATTTAAACTCAACATGCTTTTACCATCATTTAGATTTCGATTTTAGAAGAAATATTTCAACTTAAATTTCAAAGGTAATTTTAGAAAGAACAGTGAAATAGCACGGTACTTATCAGGCCAGCACATGAGATGAAGAAGCTGATCATCACACAGAATGCACAGGATAAGTTATAAATTAAACGATCTAACAGAGCCATTTTAAGCTATCTGGCCATCAGAAAATGTGGGAGATATCACAATTGATTAGGATATCACAATTAATTGTGATTGATTATACCAAATTATACGGAAGTAATGAGGAGAGATTGAGGGGGATTATGCTCTTAACTGTATTCCACGATTTGTTCTTTGTTTTCCTGATTATGCTCCTCCAATTACGTATTCATATGTGTATATATGTATGTGAATAGAAGAAGGAATATACAGAGAATTACATTTCATACTTGTATTACCTTTCGGGTTAATTTCTTCAATATGGTATCAGAGCTGAGTTCGGGATCCCAAGTGCCCACCTCCGCCGAAGTCGACTCCACCCTGTCTGACGGAGGACTGCGTCTCCCAGCCAAGGCCGCCGGCGTTGAAGGATCCACGGTGATTATCGTTCCCGAGCGACTCACAGGTGATAACTATCTGGAATGGTCACAGTCCATGTACCTCGCTCTTGATGGCCGTGACCGACTCGAGCTGATCCAGAGTGACTCTCCGCCCACTGATGATGCTGGTGTACGCCGACGGTGGAAGACGGAAAATTCTCTGGTGGCGTCTTGGCTCCTCAATGCCATGACCCCAACCGTCCGACGAAGCTTCATGTTCATTCCGTCGGCCAAGGAGATCTGGCTAGCCGTCAAAGAAGCTTATGGTAAGAGGCGGACGGCATCTCTGATCTTTGACTTGCGTTCCAGATTATGGACGGTAAGACAGGGTGACCGCCCTCTGAATGCATATTACCTGGAGAAGAAGACGTTGTGGCAGGAGTTGGACCAGCTGAAGCACCACGTCTGGAGACACGCCGAGGACGCCATCGCCTACCGACAGGATCTGGAGGAGGAACGGCTTTTCGAGTTCCTCGTCGGCCTAAACCCAGCATATGAAGACTTCCGCGGTCGACTGCTCGGGCGAATCCCTCTGCCGTCAGTTTCTGAGGCCTTCGCTCTCCTCAGAGATGAAGAATCTCGCCGTCATATTATGCTATCCGACGCAATCCATCCTCGACCAGTGACCACCGGCAACCAGTCTTCTGCTCTCGCCGCCCGCACCAGTGACCATCGCAGAGACCGCCCCACCTATGACCACTGTAAGAAACAGGGTCACACGAGGGAGAAGTGCTGGGAGCTTCATGGGAAGCCCCCAGACTGGAAGCCGCGGCAACGGAGATCCAGAGGCAATGTGGCTAAAGTGCAGGATCGCCCACATGAATTGGGCTCAGTGTTTGATCCAGCCCAGAACAGCATCTCAATGTCCAGTGTACCATGCGGCCCAAACTCTCAAATGGGCTCTATCGCTACAGGCCCAATAAATGGTGGAAATCACTCAACCCAAGATCCTTTGACCATTATTCTGGACCGTCTAACTGCACTTGAAAATCAATCACGTAAGCAACCAGTCGCTTCTGTTGTGCAGCGAGGTAATCTCTTTAAAGCCCTTGCTACTGTTAAAAGTAACTCCACAGGCTCTTTTTGGATAGTGGACTCAGGGGCCTCCGACCATATGACGAATGAGACTTCTTTTTTCACCACCTACACTCCAGTAAAATTCCCTCTTACTGTTAAGATTGCTGATGCCTCTGATTCTTTGGTTGCTGGTAGTGGTACAATTAATGTGTCTCCCACTCTAACACTGCATAATGTTTTACATGTGCCAAATTTGAAGTGTAATTTATTATCCGTTAGTCAGTTGACTAGGGATGAAAGATGTCATGCTAAATTCTTTGCTACCCATTGTATTTTTCAGGATCTGCTCACGGGGACGACGAATGGTGTTGCTAAGAAGCTTGACGGGCTCTATTACCTGGATGACTGTCATAATTCAGTACCCTCCTCATGTAATAAAGTGTCTCTTCCCCGAGCTAGTGAATTGGAGTTGTGGCATAAACGATTAGGGCATCCAAACCTTCAATATATGTGCAAAATGTTTCCGTCACTTTGCTCTAATAAAAATTCTGATTTCTCATGTGATTCCTGCGAACTTGCCAAACATCATCGAACCCATTTCCCTAGTATCCCATATCGTCCATCCAAACCTTTTTCTATTATTCATAGTGACTTATGGGGTCCATCTCGAATTTCAAATCGCAACCAATCACAATGGTTTATGACCTTAATTGATGATCATACACGAGTAAGTTGGGTTTTCCTCTTGAAGGATAAAACCGAAGTGTATCAAACCTTTGCCAATTTCTACAACATGGTTCTTACCCAGTTTGATACAAAAATTCAGACCCTTCATACTGACAATGGCACTGAATACTGTAACCTTCACCTTTCTAACTTCCTCACACAACATGGTGTCACTCACAAACGTTCTTGTCTATATAGCCCCCAACAGAATGGCATTGCTGAACGCAAAAATCGGCATCTTCTGGAAACAGCCCGAGCTCTTTTATTTAGCAGCCATGTTCCACATTTCTATTGGTCCGATGCTATCCTCATGGCCACCTTCTTAATTAACCGAATGCCATGTAAACCATTGTCCTTTCAAACTCCTCTCCAAGTTCTGCAGAATTACTTCCACCTACCGTATCTAGAGAACACCCTCCCTCTCAGGGTCTTTGGGTGCACTGCCTTTGTTCATCTCCATCATGCCTCCAAACTTGCTCCTAAGGCAGTGAAATGTATCTTTCTAGGTCCGGCTAGTGCTCAAAAGGGGTACAAATGCTTTGACCCTGTGGCTAAACGTCTCTATATCACATGTGATGTTATCTTTCATGAAACCATCCCTTTCTACCCTTCTTCGATTCAGGGGGAGACCTGGAGTGAATCTCAGCAACCTCAAACTGAGCCTGAACCATTGTGCCTCCACCTAGAACCTGAACCTCAACCAGTGTGTCTCACCCAAGAACCTGATAGGATCTATACCCTTGACAGACCAATACAAGAGGAATCTGGGAACCTAGAAGGAAACGCTAACTCAGGGGGAGACACCCACAAATGGGGACAAGTCTATACTCGTAAAAACACGACAGGTTATGCCCCTCAAGTGAATGACGCATGCCAGGAATCTGAACCAAATGCAGGTCTTGAATCAAAGCCAGAACAAAATGGTGATCTTGATCTCCCAATAGCTATGAGAAGGCAACGCAGGTCATGCACAAGACACCCCATAGAGAGGTTTGTCTCCTATCAGGCCCTATCATCTAAACATCATGCTTTTATCTCTCATCTTGATCAAGTCAGAATACTAGAACATATAAATGAGGCCCTTGCAAGCCCTACATGGAGGATAGCCGTGATGGAGGAAATGAAGGCACTAGAGCAAAATCAAACATGGGAAGTAGTAGAATTACCAAAGGGCAAGAAAGCAGTTGGATGTAAATGGGTATTCACTCCTAAATACCTTGCAGATGGGAGTCTTGATAAGTATAAAGCTCGACTAGTGGCTAAGGGTTTTACCCAAGTCTATGGTACGGATTACACTAAGACATTTGCACCAGTAGCAAAATTGAACACTATCAGAATCCTATTATCGCTCGCTGCTAATCTAGATTGGCCACTGCATCAGATGGATGTTAAGAACGCGTTCCTAAATGGAGAGTTGAAGGAGGAGGTGTATATGAAGATGCCTCCAGGTTTTCCAGGAAAGAAGGAAGGTCAGGTATGTAAACTGAAGAAGGCGCTATATGGCTTAAAGCAGTCCCCTCGAGCATGGTTTGAGAGATTCACCAGAGTACTTAAAAGATTAAGTTTTACACAGGGACAAAGTGATCATACCTTATTCTTCAGACATACGAATGGGAAGCTTGTGGTATTAGCAGTGTATGTAGATGACATTATTCTCACAGGAGACAACCTAGCAGAGATTGATAACGTTAAAAAGGCTCTTAACCAGGAATTTCAAGTAAAGGATCTGGGAAAGATGAAATATTTCTTGGGCATGGAGGTAGCCAGATCTGCGAAAGGGATTAGTATTTCACAGAAGAAATACATAATTGATCTCCTGGAAGAAACAGGTATGCTAGGATGTAGACCTAGTGATACTCCTATTCAAGTTGAAAAGATTAAAGATGATGAGGACCTGGGGAAGGAAGTAGATATAGGAAGATATAAACGCATGGTAGGAAAGTTGATCTATTTATCACATACCAGGTCAGATATTGCTTACGCTGTCAGTATTGTGAGTCAACACTCTCACAACCCTAAGCAGAAACATTTGAATGAAGTATATAGAATCCTCAGATACCTAAAAGGTTCACCTGGACTGGGTCTTCTATTCAAGAAGACCAATAAGAGAAACCTGGAGATATTCACAGATGCTGATTGGGCAGGTGATCGAGATGATAGGAGATCGACTTCAGGCTATGCCACCTATGTGTGGGGGAACTTGATCACTTGGCGTAGTAAAAAGCAGAGTGTGGTTGCTCGAAGCAGTGCTGAAGCTGAATTCAGAGCTATAGCTCTGGGAATATGCGAAGGCTTATGGGTAAAACGAGTTCTAGAGGAGTTGCGGATGCAAATAGAATTACCCATGAGACTACATTCAGACAATATGGCAGCAATAAATATGTCACACAACCCCATCCAACATGATAGAACAAAACATGTGGAAATAGACAGACATTTTATACGATAGAAAATTGATGAAGGAACACTGGAACTCAGACATCTTTCCTCCAAAGAACAAACAGCAGATATACTCACAAAGGGATTATCGAGAGATAGATTTGAATATCTAATTCGCAAGTTGGACATGGTAAACATCTATGCTCCAACTTGAGGGGGAGTGTGGGAGATATCACAATTGATTAGGATATCACAATTAATTGTGATTGATTATACCAAATTATACGGAAGTAATGAGGAGAGATTGAGGGGGATTATGCTCTTAAATGTATTCCACGATTTGTTCTTTGTTTTCCTGATTATGCTCCTCCAATTACGTATTCATATGTGTATATATGTATGTGAATAGAAGAAGGAATATACAGAGAATTACATTTCATACTTGTATTACCTTTCGGGTTAATTTCTTCAATAGAAAACTAAAACTATCCACAGAAAAAGCTAAGAACAATTTAGGTAACACCTCAAGCCTTATAGGCTTAAACCTTTCAGATAACGACAACAAAACTATGAAATGAATAGTTCAATCCAATTTTATGTGCAGGATGATCAAAGAAAAAGCGCATGCTTCACTTACTTCGCTTATGAATTGCTTCCTGGAGATCTGCTACAGTCGCCTAAAATAAAGCAACAATGAGAGAAGTCGTAAATGGTTACTTCGGAAAGTTGTCTACTTTTAAAATTCTACAGAAAAGGAAGTATTATGGATTGTAGAAATGAATTTAAACTAAAAAACCCCACAACACCCATTTCGCTCACAACTAAAAAGATAGCATGCAAGAGGGGTAAAATTGAGAGAAAGGCGACGTACCGAATCACTGAGATCGACGCCTCCTTTAAGGATTTCTCTTCCACTCCGCGAAACCACTGAGACCTTCATCCTCAAACCGAAAGAGCCCCGCTTCCTGAAACAGCTTCAGCAACAAACTCAATCAATCTGCGAACGGTTCTACGCAAGATTCCTGAAAAGCCGCAGCTGGAAAAAGTGTACAAAATAAAGATTCACAACCCCAATGAACGAACCAGCAGAAATACATAAATCGTAACGAAATAGGCAATACTTGGAACCACGGGAGAAGTTTTCAAAACTAGAACCAAAAAGTTGCAACTTACAAAGAAGCAATATTGAATCCAGAAACCCCAAAATGCGCAGGGAACAAGAAACAAACAGACGAGATAGATTTTGAGGATGAAAGACCAGATTTGGATATTAAGAACATGTGAATTATAGAAGAAACTTGGGATGATAACACATCCATTGAAGAAATGAGTGGAAGGGGAAATAAATAAAGGGAAACGTTAGATTACCTGAATTGGAAGGAGCGAAGGACAGAAAGAGGCAATTAGAGAGGAAGAAACGAAGAATGGATGGGGGAGGTATGAATTGAGAAGTGGTGGTTTTGGGCTTTTAAGAGTGGGGCATATTGAATGCGTACCGTTGGGGTAGGAGAGCTAACTGGCTAGACTGATGAACAAGACCATACCAATTTACACTACCATACTTCACTGTTTATGTTTGATTCTCTCTAGCCCTTCGTGCTACCTACTTTGGAAATCCTTTTTTTTTCTCAAAATCCATGTGATCAATCAAAAGTACTAACGGGTTGGTCCGAGTAATAAGTGGCTCGGTATCGCTTAAATGAGGTCTCGAGTTCAAGCCTTAGTATACACAGAAAATCTCCGTTGGGAGACTCACCTACCATAGCCAAGTGCGCGACGCGGGTCACATCCGGATATAGTTGGGATAAAGCTCAGGTGAACCGGGTGAAAAAAAAAATATTAATCAAAAGTTCTAATAGATGACTTCTACTACTGATAATTACTTTTAAAAATTTAAATTTTTTTAGCAGAATAAAATTATTTTTATGCAACTTTTACTTTTAAGAATAATACTCCAATCTATTCATAATTATAACACCGGGTTAGATTTATTTCTAAATATAAAATTTTAATATATTTTATTTATTAAAATTATAATTTTTTCGAATATAACCCTATATAATTACACATATTAGTGTTACCTAGTAAAGATAGTTCAAATGCATATGATTAGAAATGTATTTTAGAGAAACCAACACACAATCATTACAATCAATTAATTTACCTAACTTCCTTAATATACTCAAATTAATTAAGTATGTCTTATAATTAGGAATATTGAGAGTATTTATTACTTTTGAATTATATGAGCGGGTTTAACCCAAATTTGTAGGAGGTAGAGCTTCTCTCTTTAGTACTAAGTGAAAGCTAATGAGAGTTGTTATATATAGTAAGGAATATGTTCGTATCCTACAAAAACGCGAGTTTGATTCCCGCTATCGTTGTGAGAACTTCTTTAATAGGCGATCTCATAAGTCATATGTAAACGCTCTCTAAGTCCTGAAACTATATCCTAATCTTTGTGAAAGACTGATATTAAACCTATCTAACTTTTTTTATATTAAAAAAAAGTCTCCAGTGAAAGACCTAAAATATACGCCTAGCATATAATATTTATATTTATCTGGTATTAAATATAATGTTTATGTTCCTCTTATATTTATAATATCTATTTATAAATTTTATTTTGATTCTAAATATAAAGTCAAATTTCTTTTTGTCTCCTATATTAATTATATTTTTTTATGATACTCCTATTTATTAGGGCATTTATCCCTATGCATTAAATTCGAATAATTAAATGGTGTAACAAGAAAAAAGATTATTGGATGCACCATGATGAGATTAGATTAAATAATATAAAATTATTTTAAAAAATATTAGAAGAAGATCGAAAATAACACTCAATAAAACTATTGAGTATAACCTTCTAATTAATAATATATCTAAATATTTAATCATTAATAGGATATAACAGCGTTATAATATTCTATGTAGTCAATCCTTTATAATAAAATAAAATTTATTATTATTGTTGCATATAAACCAAAATAATAGTTAGAAAGAAGCCATATCATTAAGTATATAAAAAATTGTAAAACTCTTGAAATTTATCCTTATCAAAAGTCAATACTACATTAATTAATTATAATGTACTAATTACTCATAAAAATAAGATAGAGCAAAAGTAGTAAATCTTGTAGATATGATGAAATTGGGTTTATATTTTGAACTAAGCTAATATAAAAAAGATGGGCTACATTATGGATGAAGTATTTTATACATGTTACGTTTACAAACATTTTGAAGCCATCCCTGCAAGGGAGTGGAATGAAGGGACGCCGCCATTTCACAAACATGAAATCATAAGATAGAAGTGGGGCTCACTAGATTTCGAAAAAAGTGACGCCATAAATAATAATGACACTTAAATGACTTTATAAGGACGTGTAACTAGTAACGACCTCTTTTATGTTTATGCCTCCATTGTCACATCTATAACCCCTTTCTAAATTAATTAATTCACTCTCTTTTATTTATTTATTTATTTGCAACCCAACTGGACGGTTGGACGTTAGTAATCCATCTTCATTTATTTTCCCGTACTTCTCACTCATTATTTCTATTATTTAATTTAAATTATGTTATTCATTCTCTTTTTCTTCTTCTTTTTGTATAAAAATTTTTAGGAAGAGATTTGACTCACTTATAATTTAATAACAGAGTAAAATTTTTCTTCCTCTTAGGCGATACCAATATCGGGCAGGGTGAGCTGTTTATTACCCTCTGGCGTAAACCTAAACACCTAGGAGTTAAGATGCTTCTCTAAATACCGCGATTAGAACCACATCAATATGAGTGATTACTCATTTTCTTCTTCTTCTTTAAGGCCAACATTATCCAACGTTTTTTTTTATTGCTCACCCGATTCATCAGAATTTTATCCTGACTATATTTAGATCCGACTTACATCGCTATCCAATGTTTATAAACCTGAGGTCTCTTCCCCGGCCCAAAAGCTACGTTGGGCCAGAAGGATGGCAGCCCAATTTAATTTATAATGGCCCAAATTAGTAATCACTCACAGCCTATGTTGCTTACACATTACATTAAAAAAACCTTAATATATTATATACAAATTAATAAAATATATTATTTATCCGTTATAATACTATTGATATAAAATCAAAGTATTCATTGAAGTGATATAAATATGGCAACTTGGTAATATGAAGGCGGGAGTAACTATGCAATTGTGGCTATAATTATAAATTGATAATTAATTAAATCATATGGTTAAACTAGGTAGCTAGCTAGGTGGGTGACTTATATATATACAGTAGAGTGATAAAATGGATAAAAGATACTGCTGGTTAATTGTCCACTTCCACGCCCCTTGATTTCATCTATCTTCCATAGCATGTAATTACATCAATACCCTTCCAACATTTCTTTACATTCATTTAATACTCTACCACTTTAGCTAAACAAAATATTTATTTTCATATTAAATATAATACTCTAATTTATTTTATATTTTTTTAAATATTTTTATTGATTATATAATTAAAGTCACTTCTAATTAAAAAATAATTCCTATACACATAATAAAAATAACAATTTAAAAAATTAAAATATTTATTATAGATAACTAGCTTAATTAATTTTATTGATATATATAAATTAGTTATTTAACTCTCTTATATTAATAATAGAGATAGCATTAGATCAAAGCATCGTTTACCTCGTTAAAATGGTTTTGTTATACCATCCATTTAAAAAAGACATACCTACTTTAGAAATAACTCGTTCTAAAAGCTTTTGTAAAGTGATACAAATTTAGAATTACATTTTTTTTACTTGTGACTTATTTAAATGACTGAAGGATAGATAATGGCGGAATATATTTTTTTGTATGTGAGTGTAAGAAAAAGAAAGATAAGATAAAATAAAAGAGAGATGTCCATGGATGTCAGCTTGCCCGCCTGGTTTGGGGAACCAAAATCTTGATTATCAAAAATTAGATTTAATTTTTTAAAAATTATTTTAATATGTACAAGGGAAAACAATAAAAGAAGACTATGAAAAATAATAAATATCAAAGTGGGATAATTACCAATAACATATTAAACATTATCAACTATAGATCAAGTATTATTACAAATATAATATCTTATTTTTTAAAATGTTTTACTATTATTTTCCTTACGTACAAAGGTAATATCATAAAAGTAACCTTTTAACTGTAGATTTTTTAAAGTTTAATTTATATTTTAAAAATCATCAATAAAAAGTTTTAAATATGAACTATTAAAACGTATTGATTTTACCTTAATGATTAGCATCAAAGTGCTCATCTTGATAAATACAAAAATTTGTTTCCTTTGTAGGGACTTTGGCTTTGCGATAATGATGTTTATATGACACGCCATTTCTCTTTTTTTTTTAATAATATTTATCTGATATTATTACTATCTATTTAGTTTTAAAGTTTATAGTTATCCTTTTAATATAGATATATTATTTAAAAATTAAATTTAAAATTTAAAAAAATCTAATAGAATTTTAAATTATTAGATCAACTCTGACACGCTATATATCTTCTTATAAGAAGATTAGTTTCTAAAATAATTTAGTCTTAAAACTATTAGTTTTCGATTTCCTTTATTATAAAAGAATTTTTCTGCTTTAAATCAAATAATGGCACGTTTTGTCCTTTCAGGAAAGAGTTTTGATTCAACTTGTTAAGCCCCTACCTCGTTTCGTAATTTCCCTCCACTTTCGATTAATAGTAATTTTGTCTCCCCCATGTATATATATTTTCCCATCCATTTTGATCTGTCGATCAAGATATTCTTCCAAACCAATCATTTCATTATTAATTCAATCCTACTCCATAACTTTTCTACCGAATGTCTTGTTTCCAACCATTTAGAGTAATTAATTAGCTTAAACGTACGTTAGGAATAGAGGAAGTGTTTGGATAGAACATATATAGAAGTTAATGGAAATAACATATTTATTTTTGTAATTAATCAATTAAAAATTGTTTCACAATTACAATTCAAGCCTTACTAACTCTAAGTTTCACAAGCCATATATTATTTAGCAGTTCATAAAAAGATTAAATTAAAAAATTAATATAATTTTATGAAGCATTATATTCGCTTGAAATATTTTAATTTATCCATAACATTCATGCATGGAATCTCCTTCTAAAACTTAAGTAGCTGAAAGCAAAAGGAACTTGCATGGATAATGAAGTGTTCATTGAGCTTTAGTTTATCCCTTTAATTAATGATGGCAGCTTTCGTTTAAAACTCATTTTCATGGCATTGACAAAAGAACAAGAAAACAAAGCGCAAATTTTCGCACGGGACGCCGATAAGGATAGGCTTGGAGGCTTAGAAACTTCGACCTCTTCCAATAAATCATGCTTTGACCGTCCTACGTTTGACGATTCAATGATCATGCAATAAAGACAGACACGTACTAATCGTCCAGAAAATAGTTTTAAGGCCCCGTGTAAGATAACCGTGTAGCTTCTTTGACCTGGCCGCCATCTAAACTAAAATTATACTCCCTCAAGCTAAATAATTAATTTATAAATAATAACTATTAAAATTACACAATTCAAAATATTGGTTAAATTTAATTAAAAATAATAAACGTTTAAGATATGTATTTATTTTTTTAATTATACTCTTATTTATAAAGACAATACATTAGAGATAATATTTGAAAATTTATTGTAGAGATAATAAATGGAGCACTTTAATTAGATAAAATTAGAAAGATTAGTTTAAAATTTCAAACAATAAAAAAAGTTTGTTCTTTATATTTAGGATTACATCTATAAGAGAGATTGTTTTTTATAAAAAGAATTGGGGGAGTAAATATTCAACAAATTAATTAAATTAATTATTTATAATATATATATATTATTTTTTCTAAAATATCACATGTACTTATTTGTATTAAAAATTATCTCTTCATGAAATTAAACCCCTTTAATAAATACAATCAATATAGATAATTTAAAGAAAATATCATAAATTTAAAAAATAAAGTGAATTGAGGTCTCATATTTAAGATTAAAATAAAATTTTCAACTAGCTCATATATTTATAACCGTATGAAGTACAATTTATTTATTAAAAATTATGAGAATAAACTTTCATTAATGATTTTTTTTCTTCTATTTTAGTTTCCCGTATATCAATCTCATTTTTGTATATCGTATGTACTTAAGATTTGTTATTGATCATATTCAGTTACAAAAAAAAGTATAACTTTATCTCGACTGCGGATCTAAAACTCATATAAGGAGGAGTTAAAACCTGCTAAACTAAAATAAATTAAGTTTAGGGGCTAATTAAATGCATATATTTTTTAAAAACAATTTTGGAAAAGGTATATGTATGGGGAAGCACGCCCCCCCTGGATCAACGGATATTTCTAAAGTTATGGACTTGTCAATTTTGCTTAATAGTTAAGTCGCAATCAAATGTGAGAGACTATTCATTACAAATATGAATAGTGATTTGTCATAATATATGACGAGCATGCATGCATGCATGAGGCTCCATTTGGTTGCATATTCTTTTTTTTGTTTTGTGGAAAAAATGTTTACTATATAAAAATTAAAATATATAACATCTATTATATTCCAGCTGGCTTTTTGATTAAGAAGTAACAAAAAATCAAAATCATGCGTGCTTCGATATTCTAACGTACGTACATGCTAGCCAATAGTTCGAAGCTTGCTCCATGATCACAAATTTCAACTGGTACGTACGTGTAGTATCATATTAGAATTATTTTATCTGTCAAGCAATTTCATAAATAGTAATCAATTCATTTTTTTCTTAATTTCTTTCTTTGCCTCTAATATGCAAGTGCATGCCTCAACCTAGCATGTAAATCAAACAAAGGTTAATTAATTTGCTCTTCTCTTTCTTTGTTTCTATTAAAAGCAAAACTAGACAGTTTTACTCTACCCTTTCAATCACACCTACCATTCTGAATTGATATATATCTCTCCCCAGTTGTATTATCCACAGAATTAGGATTACATTGTTGCAAAATAAAAAAAAATTACAATGAAGTGTGTTTGATTGCAAAATTTGCTCTGGATGGCGCACAAGGTGCTTTGAATGGCAATAAAGCCATTTAGGCAATTCCCTTAATTACTATTTAGGCCCTGAAAAAGTACCCTTTGGACCCCTCTTTACTTACGCCTATCTTTCACTGCCTACGAAATTGAGAATATTGAATTACTTGTTTATTAAAGATAATTAAATACTTGACGTCATCCATATATATAATTGTTGTTTAATTCCATGAGCATGGCCGTTTTGCCTCTAATATGCAAGCGCGTCATCTATGACTTATTGTATTGTTAGTTAGATTTGTAAACTTAAGATGGGCAGAGCTATAAGTGGAATTTTGTATTTTTTTATATATTTTAGAATGTGTTTGGATACTTCTTAAAATCATAATTTTGGAAAGAAAATTATGATTAATTTTAAGAAAAATCATCCAAACACTTCATAAAATCTAATAATTGATTATCTATGCTAAAATCATAATTTTAACGCTAAAACCATAGGTTTTCATGAAGTCAATTTTTCTTACCTTTTCTAAAACTATTTTCTACTAAAATTATTTTTATTATTTTTTTTAGAAGTAATTCTCCAAAAGCTAATCCAAAGATATTCTTAAAAAGATAAATACTAATTGCATGGGGTTACAAGTAAAATCTAGCATGCCCTCCTCTACCAAGAGAATATATATGACACCAAACTACAAGACGGTTAGTAGAATTATATAGGTTGAAGTCAATGAGAAGGTGAAAAAATATGTAAAATGCGTATAAAATCGTACAGGTTGTAATATATCGAGATAGGTACTTGTAGGTGAGGGAGGGTATAGGAAGCATGTATATGAAAGAGGAAAAATCAAAGCAGTTGAACGAGGCGGCTCCAAGTGGGAAGAAAAATGAACAAATTAAATGTGGATCTATCTTTCTTGATGAGGAAGCGCCCCACCAGACAAAGACAGCCTAGGCAAGGAGAGGGATATTAAGTGGCATATATATGAGATATTGTAGTTGTGAAGAATACAATATTGGTAAGGAAACAATACAATATAAGAGAGATCATCATCATCATCAAAGGATTAAAGAATCAAGGAGTGAAAATGGTGGATCATTGGAAGGTAAAAGGGACAGCGAGAGTGTCAAATATGACAGACTTGTTTGGAAAATCTCTTTCCATTGAGCTCCTCAGCTGCCTCCTTGATCCAAGTAATTCATATTTTCTTCTTCTTTCTTAACACAACTCCTTATTATTATAAGGATCTGCTCTTCTTCATTCAGTCAAATATATATATAATGAATGTATGTATGTTTACGATGATGTACGTGAAGGGACGAACACGGAGAAGAAGACGATAAAGGTGGAAGCAGACAAGAAAGGGAAGACGGCGAACGAGGAATTGTTGTACGAGGCGACGTTCGAGGTGCCGGAGGATTTTGGTGAAGTGGGGGCTGTTATGCTGCGGAGTCACAACCGCACGGAGATCTTCCTCCACGACATTCTTCTGCAGGGCTTCCCTCATGGCTCTCTCCTCTTCACCGGCCATTCATGGATTCAGCCTTCTCTCCCCAGACTCTTCTTCTCCAACAAGGTTCTTTTCCACTTCTCCTTCCCTCTCTCCTCTTTTGTATTCTACATACAATTATAATTACTTTCCTCATCACCTTCTAGTCTATGTCTCTATAAGGGTGGGTGATCCTATAGATGTGTCTACCCAAGAATTATGGGTAGAAATTGATTTTATGTTGTATGAGATAAATATATCATAATTTTAACTTATAAAGCGCAAAAGTGACTGTATTTAATTTGAGCCATTTAAAACAATTGCCTTAGTTAGGCCCTAGGCCTCCAAAGAGCTCTTCATGCCATCTCTTTTAGGAGCTTATGAGATCGAAAATTTAATTTTTTATTAAAAAAAAATATTTGGTGTTTGTTGCCCATTTCATTAACGTGTTCTATATACTATAAAGGAATTGCATAGATATGACTATGGATCATTTAAGAAATCTTATTTTGCTTATTTAAAACGGATCTGCAATTACTTCGAAGGATGCCAAAATGGATTTAGAGCATAAAATTGAAATTTCTTCAATCTGATTGAAATAGATATATAAGATTAAAATTACTTATAAAATATTATTAATAATATATATATCTATATATATTTTTTTTCGATGGCATATATATATGTCTATGTAATGGTGCAATTGCCGAGATAAGTTTCAAAACTAAAAAGGCTTAAAAATCTTATTTGAAATTAATTGTATTATTACAAGATAGATTTAATAAATCAAGTATTTTATCTATTGAGAATTGCTCAATTATATAAATTCTTTTATTAGCATAATTGTGTATGCGTGCGAAATTTAATTAATTTGAGATCATGGGATGTGCATGGGAATGTAGTCGTATTTGCCATCGGAAACACCAAGTGGCCTGAAAAAGCTCCGAGAGGAGGAGCTGGTGGCGGTCAGAGGCAATGGCGACGGAGAGAGAAAGAGTACGGACAGAATATACGACTACGACCTCTATAATGACCTCGGTGACCCTGATTCCGACGTCGACCTCGCCAGACCCGTTCTTGGCGGCTCTCTTCATCCCTACCCCAGACGCTGTCGTACTGGTCGCGAACCTTCTTCTTCAGGTACCCCCTTTCTTGACCTCCTTCATTTCTTGTTCAATTTTGTGTATCAGAATTTTATATTTGCAGATATATATGCAATTGAACTGCCTGATTAACTGGTTCAAGCTGTTATTCACGTATGTTGCATTATATAGATGCTTAATTGTGGAACTATGTTGTGATATATGCAGACCCGCATTCGGAGAAGAGAAGTTCAAGTGTGTACGTTCCTCGAGACGAAGCATTCTCAGAGACAAAGCAGACCCAGTTCACGGCGACCACAGTATCCGCAGGTGTGAGTGCGCTGATACAAGCGTTAGATGCGGCGGTGATAGATCAAAACCTTGGATTTCCGACGTTCTCAGAAATAGATATGCTTTTCAAAGACGGGTATAAGGTACCGCCTCTCAAGAACAGCGGCAATGGACTCCTCCTGACGTTTATCCCCAAGCTCATTAAAGCTGTTTCAGGTAGCCAGCAACTCTTGCGCTTTGAGGCCCCTGATACCATCAACAGTAAGTATAATTTAATTCAAAATTTTAAGGTCACACAAAAGAGCTTATAGATAATCTTATTACCAATTAATTCACTGTCTGTAACTCTCTTTACTTGATATATATGTTTGTGAAATTTGGAATTGCAGGGGATGGGTTCTTTTGGTTTTCTGATGAGGAGTTTGCCAGAGAGACTCTGGCAGGTGTTAACCCCTGTAGCATAAAACTGGTTAAGGTACGATTTGATGTGAATATATTACACTTCTTTATTATTATATTACCCATATGTTTTCAATAATTTTACATGTTCTCTTCTCGGTTTATTTTATATGTATCATGCAGGAATGGCCACTGATCAGTAATTTAGACCCCAGTGTCTATGGTCCGCCTGAATCAGCAATCACCAGAGATGTAATTGAGCAACAGATGAGTGGCTACGCCACTGTTGAACAGGTACTCTATTAAGTTAACTGAACATAGTTGTTATTCAATGTTACAGATAATTTGATTAGTCCTGCATGTTATAATTTTAACTAAACACATATTGTCCAAGCACGGTTCGGCCACAGTCCAAACAATAGAATGTAATGTGCACCATTGTTTTCACTGACCGAATAACCAGTCATTTCAGTAAGGCACTGGTTATAACTCGAAAGGTTGTTTGATGAATATATATATGCAATGCAGGCCATTGAAGAGAAGAAGTTGTTCATCATAGATTACCATGATTTACTGCTGCCATATGTGACCAAAGTGAGTCAACTTGAGGGAAGAACATTGTATGGATCAAGGACAGTGTTCTTCTTGACCACAAAAGGCACATTGAAGCCATTGGCTATTGAGCTAACTAGACCACCGACGGATGGGAAGCCACAGTGGAAGCAAGTCTTCAAGCCTTCTGGTGGTTCCACCAATCTTTGGCTTTGGAGACTGGCCAAAGCTCATGTCCTTGCCCACGATTCTGGCGTTCATGAACTTATCAGCCATTGGTTCTACTACCATGCCTTTATATTCTGCCCATCTTTCATGCATTGAGTTACTTTTGTTTTCTTCATTGATAAATGAAAGCTCCTTGTTCAATTTAAAAAAATAATAATAAACATAGGCGCTGATATGCTCACATTAACGCTTCAAACATGAAATATCAGATATAAAATGTATTAAATCATTGTGAAATCACTCGTCTCAGTACTGAGAGTAGTGAAAGCAATAATTAATTCTTGAAAATAATAAACTTCTTGCCTATTAGTCCTTTTGTGAAGTAACAGAGGGATGCTAAGAGGATTTGTTTATTTGGAGTTGGTTGTTGTTCTTGAGAACTAACTTATATATTTACCAAATAATTAGTTTATGTCTGTATGAATATGACCTCGTAGTCATCTCTTTGAGACCACTTAATATCAATCAGTTTATTCAAAGATTTTTTACCACTTTGAAAAGTTTTATTTTGTTTAAATTTCGTTGAAGAGGAAATAAAGTAATACTAAATAATCCTTTTCATTTTCTGGTAATGATACTATATAATCTTTTGGTCAGAAAATAATGTCATGATAGTATGGGACAAGTATGTCTGTGACTTGTAGTTGAAACATGAATTTCCATTTGATAGGGCTCAATAGAAGTTTAGGATTACCTTTGAATTAAGACTAAGTATACATGCCAATATTTGCAGGCTAAGAAGTCACGGTGCAGTGGAACCATTTGTGATAGCAACAAATAGACAGCTCAGTGCGATGCATCCAATTTACAGATTGCTACATCCTCATCTGAGATATACAATGGAGATCAATGCTCTTGCTCGCCAAGCACTCATCAACGCTAATGGCATAATTGAGATTTGTTTCTCAACTGGAAAATATTCTATGGAGTTCAGCTCTGAAGTGTATGATCAGCTTTGGAGGTTTGATTTACAGGCACTTCCCAGTGATCTTATTGACAGGTACATATATATATATGCTCATCACTTTCCATCTAGTGATACAGTCTTAAATGAATTTCTGGATAAATTGTTTTGTTGGTCCCTTTAATTTCAAATAATTTTATTTTTGGTCTTTATTGTTCAAAAATTTGAGAATTAGTCCCCTAAAACCTTAAAAATTAACTTTCAGACATAATTTTATTTTAACTATGACATGTCTATGTGAGCTCTATCATCTTTTCTTTTCTTCCAAGCATCTTATTCTAGAGCCATCTTTTTTCCATTGATGAGTTTCAATCGTGTTACAACCGTACATTTTATATATACGAATATAATCAGACATGTCAGTATGAAGTCATAACAATATCATTTCAACATGTGTATTGGGTCTCAAAATAAGTATGCTTGTGCTTTATTAGCTGATACTGATACTGTTGCTGCTGCAGGGGAATGGCAGAGGAAGATCCTAATGCACCACATGGCCTGAAGCTAACAATAGAAGACTACCCTTTTGCCAATGATGGCCTTCTCATATGGGATGCCATCAAGCAGTGGTTCACAGACTATGTGACTCACTACTATCCAAACCCAAGCCTCATAGAGTCAGACCAGGAGCTCC
The DNA here is from genome assembly GCA_037074615.1 of Leucaena leucocephala. Taxonomy (NCBI): domain Eukaryota; kingdom Viridiplantae; phylum Streptophyta; class Magnoliopsida; order Fabales; family Fabaceae; genus Leucaena; species Leucaena leucocephala. The sequence continues at coordinate 24,023,382 of CM073540.1, read as the reverse complement.
AAGCATGGTGGACTGAGATCAAAACAGTGGGCCATGGAGACAAGAAGAATGAGCCATGGTGGCCAAATCTCCAAACACCACAAGACCTAATTCACATCCTCACCACCATAGCCTGGCTAGCCTCAGCTCATCATGCTTCTGTGAACTTTTCTCAATATGCTTATGCAGGCTACTTCCCCAACAGACCCTCCATTGCCAGAAACAAAATGCCTACAGAGGACACTTCTGAGGAAGAGTGGGAGAGATTTCTGAACAAGCCTGAGCAAACGCTTTTGGAGAGTTTCCCTTCACAGATTCAGGCCACTATAGTGATGGCAGTTCTGTATCTGCTATCTGATCATTCCCCTGATGAAGAGTATATCGGGCAGAAGATAGAGCCTACATGGGCTGAGGATCCAACCATAAAGGCGGCATTTGGGAGGTTTAATGGGAGGCTGAAGGAGATTGAGGAGATTATAGACGCTAGGAATGGTGATGACAAGTTGAAGAATAGGAATGGAGCTGGGGTTGTGCCTTATGAGCTAATGAAGCCATTTTCAGGTCCTGGAGTTACTGGAAAGGGAATTCCAAATAGCATATCAATTTGAATAACTAGCATGATTTAAGTAGAAATGTAATGGTGTGTAATTTGATCCTTGGATTGATTATGTAGATCTAGCTCTGGTCCAGGAAATTAGTGGTGGTTGAAACTAATGAACTCGTGATAAGTTTGTCCTTCTGTATCTCTAATCATTAGAGTGGCTAATATAAATAAAGAGTAATTCGTGTCTGTTATATTTCGAGGGCTAAAATTAAATATTTTCCTATTCCAAAAAACCTTTCAATACATTTCATTTTCAATCAGTTGCAAAATATCAATATTCTTTTTCGAATATCCTCATAATCTTACGGGAAAAAAAAATAAAAATCAATGACCTCGTTTAGAGTCGAAAACCGTCTTCTTCTACATGTGTTATAATGAATACAAGCATGTACTTGCTATTATCGTCGCAGTTTATGGGTCCTGTTGCGTTGAGACGCTCACAACAACCAAGTTATCAGCTCATGGAGTAAAAGTCACGATTCGATTGACTAAAAAATGGACCGTACACTTTTGGGAACACAAATAACAAAAAAATCATTTAAATTAATGGCACATGGCGGTGAGCACAATCAAAACATGAAACCGAATACCATGTCATGGCTCTGTGAAGTTCCAATTCTCAGCGCATAAAAAAGACGATGGTTTTAAATGCAAAAAAGAAAATCATTTTGTTGGCCTGAATCCTGATTAAGCGATGTTTAGAGGTGAGAAAAACGATGATCAAAACCTGGAAATAGATGAAAAGGTCTATAGAAAATTGGTCTATAGATCGAAGGGTCTTGTACTGTGTGTATGAGTACTTCGACAAATCCAAAAACTTGAACCTAAATGATCTCTTACAAATTATCCTCTTCATACGCAGAAACACAAAAATTCTTCGGCAAACTTTGTGAAATTAGATTAAACAGATTTGAAAACTATCATTAAAATCTAACTTATGCAAATTTCCTATTTACCTCAAGGTACAACGGAACATCCTTTGCCTGCCCGCTCACTGCAAGATGCCCGGAGGCTTAAGAAGAAGAAGGGTGAATTGAAACCCAAATCCCTACTCATTTAGAGAGGGTCAGGTTGTTTTGGTAGAAAAGGGCAAGGGGGATATAAATATCAACTGATTCCATGTAATACAAAGTTGCTGCCTACGACACAATACATGTACAAATATGTTAAGGCAACAACTCTGAGCAGAGATTTTTTTCTCTCTCTAAAATAAAGGCTATCCAAATTAAAATAAACACTACATTTTCTAAGCCATTCGTGTATTCACTGGGCACCACACTGCCATCAAAGTAGTCACAAACCCACCTGAGCGTGGAAAAGAAACTTCGCAGCTTTATTTTCGTTGCCTTTTCCATACAGGCTCTGACTGCGTGTCTCCCTGCCAATTTTGACATACATTAATTTTTTGTTATTGGAACCAACCAGAAAAGGAAGCTTGAATCTTGAAAGGACATATTTTAGGTCAGACTAAAACATAATACCAAGTGGCTTGCCACTTACTAACTCGTAACATAAAAACCCTGGCAATACAATAAACTGAAATCTTAACAGGATTAGCAAATCTGCTGATTGAAAACTAATTATGCCCCCATATGTGTTGATTGGTTAGTTATTAAGAACGTCTTCCGGCGTGGCAAGCCCACTACCGTCCTCTAACAGTCATGGGAACAATAACCCACTTGTTGCAAACAAAAGTTCCATAAGGGGAGAAGCATTGCATATGGGAACAGACAGTTTTAAGTGCCTCAAATTACACGTATATACTGATTCAAAAGAAGTCGAGTGTTGGGTTATGATTGAATCAAAAGTGCATAATATCCCATAAAGATTGGGTTATGATTGAATCAAAAGAGCATAATATCACATAAAGATTTGGCACCTCGAAAGGAAACTGTATTTACCATTTTATAAGCGAGTTTATTATTATAAGATCCTAAGCAATCTTTTTTAAAAAAAAGAATTCATCCACCCCTACGCACATAAATAACAGGAAATATGAAAGCTTACAGCATGAGAGAGTTGCTCACGAATATAAGCCATTGATCGTAACATGGCATCCAATGTATCCCTGGACACCTGAAACTTCACTTCAGACTCCCCAGAAGTTGTCTCAGTATCTTGAAGCTGAAACAATTTAAATTATCACGTTCAATATCTATAAACTGATCAAGATAGACTTTTTTGCCCTACTATTACAGTTAAAACAAAAAATATAACAACTGGCAAGATTTCAACCATTCCGATCATACTCTTCCATTTTTTAGGTCACATTAGTACATTTTGAACTTTTGAACTCTTCCATTTTTTCAGTCACATTAGTTCCAGTCAAGCTAAGGGTGGCTATTAAGTGCAATGAACGTGATTCCTTCTCTATGTAGGAGCTATTTGCCTCCTAATGTGACTTCTAGGTCAGAATGCTACTTCCCATTTGGTTGGAAGATACCAGGGGCTGCCCCCCTCTGTTTGTTCCCTAATATGTTCATATTTTGAACTGAGACTGAAGCATATCTATTATATAGAGCATTAAGTTTAATGCTAAATGTTAGTCTTATGTAATCCTGTAAGGTATATTAACCCATCAAAAAGTTTTCAAACCTACTAAAGATACCAGAAATTATCTGACATAAGAAGCCTCATGACACCCTATAAGGCAAAATTCTTCATCACATCAGGAAGCACTGAAAAATGATAACTAATATCAGTATCCTCCTCAACAGACCAGCCTTATAAATCACAAGGGCTCTTAATGACATATTCTAGCTTAATAAGGAGAAAATCAGCATACGAATATCTTTCCCCCACTCATAAACCCCTTAATGCTAGTTGTTATGAAGATAATTGCTCCAAAATATTAACAATTAGAATGTGCCAAGAAGCACAAACCTCAGCTTTTGTAGTGGTAGAACTAGAAAGCATCATAGCTTATGGATGGTCAGATTTGAATGAAAAACCCTATAAGAATCGCATACCTTGAGATTTATTACAGCAACCTTATTAACTGGTGTTGAGAGCTGCTCACTGATGTAGGCCATAGACCTCAACATTGGTTCCAAAGAAACTCTTGAGAGCTGGAACTTCACTTCAGATTCTGCTGATGGAGTCCTGCTGTAATCTTGCAGCTGCGACAGTAAAATTTGAGACATGTTAAAGACCTTGAACACTTAACTAGTTTGGCAAATTTAAACCCAAAATGGCTATGCCTTCAAGTGGCAAAATAAGTTACTACCCATGCATATAAAGCATTAGTATCTCAACTAACTCTTCAGCAATAAATGAATAATACTTGTACAAGCATTTATAGTTTGAGTTTTATAATAAGCATACCTTCAAATTGATAACAGCTACTCTATTCCCAGGAGTTGAATTTTTGTTCTCCATTACCCAAGTCATTGATTTCAGACAGGGGAGAACCACCTAATTGAGCGAACAGGGATCAGATCAATTTCATGCAGTCCTATTAGAAACCAAATAATATATTATACATTAAACAAAAACAAAAACAAATATGATACCTTTCTACATACCATGCTGTCAGATGGACCATCATCTCGCTGAAGGGACACAGGAGCCATTCGTGGCAAATTTAGATCAGCAACTGATTGAACAGGAGCACCAGTATCATTAAGATTAAACCTCCTCATTATTTCATCATGCTGTGGCCATAGAAGAGGGGTTGCATCTGAAGTTGACGTAGAAATTTTTTTGTCATCATAAGCAATCCCACCAGTCTGATTGCTAGGAGGAGCAACTTTGGAAACACTTTTCTTCACAGCAGCAATCTTCTTCCCACCTTCTTTAAGGGCAGTCAAAGCAGCATTATATGTTTCTACAGCTACTGCCCCTTCCTCAGCATATCTGATTGCTTCCCTACATAGATTGCTATACCTTGATGTTAGAGACTCCTGTCCATGTAAGTCACCAGCACGTTCATCTGATCCAACACCATTTTTTGCATTCCTTGTCCACCGTCTTAAGATGTAATGGGGTGGTAATGTAAGTACATTAGTCACTGTGAATACGGTTAAGACATGCCTGCAAAGAATACCTGAATACTCAAACATTTGACAACTGCAGTTAGCTCTCAACTCCGAATGGTTTAATGTGACAACATATGCCTTTCGATCATCTTCAAATTTTGCAACTCTGAATGTGCTATTTACCTCATCACCTTCAATTCTATTGGCAGTATAAACAAATGTTTCAACTAGCTCTTCTTGAAACAAAGAAAATATTTTTCTTGTATAAAGACTAGCAGCCTGTTTTTCCATGGGTGAAGGTGTCCTCAAAACTGGCGAGGTGCAAATAGTTTCAAAATCTGCTTCTATTTCCTTCTCAAACGAGTTATCTAAAGCCCTTTCATACTCCCTAAAGAACATTGGTAATGTTGTCTGCTGGTTGACATAACCGTCAAAAAAAGAACTGTCAAATCCTCTACTAGGAGATATTGCAGCGAAAAATGAATCATGAAAATATGCAGGAACCCACTGAGCACGGGCATCATACAATGACCGAAGCCAATCATTTCTTCTGAGCTCATATTTATCAAGGATAGAACTCCAAGATGACTCAAATTCCTCAATGGTCTCTGTTAGGTTAATACAATTATAAAGTTCAACCTGAAAGTTTGGATGAGCATGAACAACATGTGCTAACTTTTCTTGGCCTTCTCTCAAGACATGCCACTTACTTATACAGGTGCGTGTTTGAGGAAAAACTTGAGAAACTGCTGTCTGTGTCGCTCTGTTTTGATCTGTAATTATAGAGACAGGTTGGTGGTCATTCATTGCTGTCAAAAATGTCTTAAAGAGCCACAAGAGAGAAGCCTCAGAATCATCCAAAAGAAGTGCACAACCGAACAAAATCATTTGACCATGATGGTTCACCCCAGTAAATGGAACAAAAGGAACTTTGTATCGATTCACTTTGTATGTTGTGTCTAGGGTCACTGCATCCCCAAAATGACTGTATGCCGTCCTTGATCTTGCATCGGCCCAAAATACATTCGACATACGATTTTCTTCATCAAGTTGTATAGCATAGAAGAAACCAGGATTCTCGGCCTGCATTTTTTTAAAATACTCTAGTAGGTTCTGAGCATCTCTCCCTAATGTCCTCTTTCGAATAGGAGGCCTACCAGTATTATTCATCATTGTAGAATTCCTTGCTGCATGACTTGGTTCAAGAGGAGTGTTCTTAGCTTCATGAATATTCTCATTAGAAACACAATTACCATCCATAGATACATACATGACACCACTTGGAACAAGTCCCACTCCCTGGTAAGTTTCAGGCATGGTCTTTCCAACACTAGAAAAATGCTTACGTGGTCGAAGGTGATGCACCTTATTGGGATTCTCCATGGAATGGCTATGCTCCTTTACAAATTTTGTTATGACCCATTTATTTTGACCCTTTAACTCTACTTTAATCATTGCATCACAACAGTCACCTAGCCTTCTTTTTAAACCTTCCTTGCCACAGACATACTCTCGATACATGATTGCCCCATCAACTTTAGAACGGCCATACTGGCCAACTTTAGTGGTGAAACCCACGCGTTTGGCATACTCATTGTAGAAAGTCCTCACAGCATCTTCAGAATCAAACTCCATACCAACAAGTGGCTCAGGAATTCCATCCTCAATATGAGATCCTAAGTTTGCAGCATTATTAACTTCACCTTCACTAGGTTCAGCATCCCCATCATCGGTCATAGCTTGATGACCAGTCCCTTCTTCCACATTTATTACTTGAACATCCATTTGAAACGCTTTCTATTAATAAGTTATGTAGCGCCTACTTCATGGGTAAACGTCCTTTGTAATGAACTGCATGCTTTATCCCCAACAAATTAAAAGTCTTTGCAGAATATGTTGCCTGTGTTCCAAATGAAGTCATGATTAAACAATCATTTTAAGAATAAAAATATCCGGAAGTACAGCACAGATGTTTTCCATAGAAAGAACATTATCCTTCTCAGATGCGTGCAGTCATGTTCACCAGGTATGTTTTCAGTGATGAAATGCGACTAAACAAGAAAAAATAAAAATATTTTTAACAGTACCTATCCAGCTGAAAAAATTACCAAATTAAGCAGAGTAATACCAAATTGTTATCTCTAATTAGACATTACAAATTTAAAACTGACTCACATAGGCAGAAAGAGGCGGCAAGCAAGAGTGTATCTGATATACAAACTACGAGAATTGACTTAGGCTTCAATGGAAAAGTATAGTATATACACCATAGCTGCAACTAAGGGTCTAAATGATCATAATTTTGAATATGCTATGAGAAATATCCATCACAATTCTATTTATTTAGATATCTGGATGAGTAATTGAACAGCATTGAGTAAATAGTAAAAATAAAATAAAAATGAAAAAAAACCTCCGCATATATACTAGATATCCGTAGAGAAAAAAATAATCATGCCATAAAGTTAACCCGGGACAGAGTAATTGTTAAAGAAACTCATTCACCAAAACAAAATATTGCAAAAAAGGAACCATGAAGTAAAATTGGAAACGCCAACTTACCACAATAAATGCTAAGTGTGACTCAAAATCCACATCCACATCAAGCCGACGACGACACTCAATTTTCAAAGTCTTGTAATATCAGAGTAGAGAAACCCCAGGAAAGTTCAATCCACCGGAAGCCAAGCAGAACCTCATGGAACGAACGCCAACAGTGAACCTCGGTGCAAAACGACGGTGCTCTGGGAGGAAGTTAGGGTTTCGGCCAGTCCGGGCGATTGCGGTGTCGAGGGAGAGGAGAGAGAGAGCCGGAGAGAGAGAAAGAGTGTGTGTGTGAGTGCGCGTCACGTAGATTCGATATGACATAAGTGCACAATCGTGGTATTTACCGTTCGATCTGAATCGCACGGTAAGAGTTGAGTTATGCCGAACCGCTCCACGTATATCAAAATCGGATCTTGGCTTATTTTGTGTGTTCTGTGGTGGGATCTCTCAAGTGCACGACCTAAGGCTGTGGGCTCCTTAACACGAAGTGAGTCATATTTTTCCTTTTACGCTTCATTGTAAAACTTCAATTTCTTTTTAATTTTTAACTTTTAGAATTTAATATTTCATAATATAATATATTAATAATTAGTTAGTTAGTTAGTAAGGAATCTGAGAACTGAGAACATCAACTAAAAAAGGATGTAAGAACAGCAAATTATAAGTTTTAACTAGCATACTGTCCATAAGAAAATTATCTTTTTCCCCCTTAAAAACTTAAAATTTAGTTTTTTTTTAATTTATGAAAATAATTTTTTTAATTATTTGTGAATACATTCTTTTATTTGATGAAGTTAATATATTTTGTTGGATATTTCCAGAATCATTAATATTATCAATAATCATGAAGTTGCAAGTTTTAGTTATAATTTCAGCTGTTCTTCTTCTTTTAAGTTTTGATTTAATATTATCGATAATAGTTTATGTAATGAAGAGTAGTGCATCTTTTGTATTTTTTGCAAGGGCGTTTTGTGTTTCTTCCCTTCTTTTTTTATTTTTATTCAAACAAATATTTTGTGGAGTTAATTTCATTTTTTTAATGCATGTCAAATATTATTTTTTTCTATATGTTTTGAATTGGATGAAGTGGAGAAATCTTGGCTGTTAGACCTTACGAACAAAACAAATTAAACCATGCCTTACCGTTCACAAGCCTCTCCAAAAGGGAAATGATCGTTTATAAAAATGGACTAAACTAGTCAATTACAGATTACAGTGGATTTAGAAGCACTAATAATAATCAGAACAATAAATCATCAACTAGTACGTGGCTTAATCTGAACCGTTGGAAGCTTAACGGTGAAGATGAAGGCTGAATACTTCCCAATTTTTGCAGTTCCTTTCGTGCCTCCATTGGTTGTGTCATCGGCAGCTGGCTCCGTCGTTATTGGGTTGTGCCTCTGTTGGCAGAGGTGAAGTCTCTTCCAAATTTCCCCCTTCTCTGTTAGTGATGCTGCTCTTTGCATCTGATTTTCTCCATTGTAGCACATGCTTTTTTTTCTTACTGAAGTAATGCTAAATTGTTTAAATAATCAATTTAAGCATTGTTTTGCGAATACATAACTTGATCAGTTGATCCCTTTCCTATCGCACTAATGCAAGATATGCCGAATGAAAGAAGTTTATTAAGTACTTTTACTATTTCTTATTGTTTGGTAGCACTGATGAAGCACTACAGTTGTGGGTTATTTGGAGGCCAACTTGGTGAAAGTGATGAAATGCCTGTGCCTGAGAAGTCGCTTTGGTTTTCCCAATTCAACAATGGAGATCTTTTTGGGCACACGGTTGTATTCAGTTTTTTTATCCTTGCCTCTCCAAGTTGGAGAGTTCAGTGCCTTAGGACCTTTTTACAGTTGTTCTTTTCACAATTTTTCCTGTCATAAGTTAATAACTAACCATATTCTCATACTCTATACTTAATGTAAACTAAGAAGAAACTTGAGGGGGACTGAAATTTTGTTTCAAAATAGCCAGATTTAATTCCCACTCTTCTTCTCGCGATGATGGCCAGTTCATCTACTTCCATGGCCAGGGAGTTAACACACTGAAATGAAACTTTCAAATTGTGGTTTTCAGCTTTCATTTGTGCTGTTCAGCAGCCAACGTGTTAGGGTGCCTGGAAAGGGGTGGGTTGCTCCGTTATGTTCATAAGGTCGAAGGGGCAATATTTCTGTACTTTAGGACACTTCTGGGTTTCTCCACTTTAGGGTATCTTTATCCATCTTCAGTATCCTTACTGTACCTATCTCTTCCAGCATTGACGAAAATTTTGATAGCTGAATTAAAAAAAAGCAATCAGAAATGAAGAATATTCCTCTGATACTAATGGGCTGTGGAGGTGTTGGGCGCCAGCTTCTCCAACACATTATCGCCACCCGTTCTCTTCACTCTCGTAAGGTATTTGTGTTTGTTTGTGTCCACTGTTTCTGTTTCATATGTGCTTGTTCTCGGTGATATATGGTACACAGTCATGTGGGTTGCTTAAGGTAAAAATATCCTGTTTTTATATTTTATTTGATATTTTACCTTTTGTGGCAGGGACTCTACGTAAGAGTTGTGGGAGTTTGTGATAGTCAATGTTTGGTCGTTACAAGGGATTGGTTGAATAAGGATTTGGATGACAGCCTCTTATTGAAAGCTTGTCAAGTCAAGCAAGATGGTTCCTCTCTATCAATACTTGGTGATTTTGGTAGGCGTCTTTTCTTGTCATGGTGATGTGTGATTACATTTATATTTTTTATGTTTATTTACTGCTTCATATTTAAAGATAAATGCCAGGTATACGGGCATTTAGAATCACAAGGAAAAATTTTGGAGATTGCCTCTCAACTTGGTAAATCAACAGGTTTGTTATATATTTCATATCTTACAATGATTTAATGTAAAGATATATCAAAATAAGAGTATACCCATGCTCTCAATCATTAACAAAAATGCTGTTAAATCTTTTGATGTAGGTCTGGTCTGTGTAGATTGCTCTGCCAGTTCTGACACTGTTGTTGTGCTAAAAGACGTCGTTCATATGGGTTGTTGTATAGTTCTGGCAAACAAAAAACCTCTTACATCTACAATTGTAATAGAATTTTAAATGCTCTTAATTATAAGTTGATATGGAGATATACAATCTTTCTTTACATGCAAGAAGTCAATAAAACCTATGTATCCTGCTAATATTTTGTTGCCATCTTTGCAAAATCTATCATACCAGTATACAAAATTATATAAAAGGGTTTGATAATTTTTATTTGGTCAAGTGAAAGGTTATAACTTAAGTCCTTGTAAGCATAGTTTTTTTTTTTTTTGCCTTTGGATTCAGCACATGTGTATGTTCTGTCTAGTAATGATTCCTATGTGCTATGTGGAATAGGAAGATTTTGAAAAACTTTTTGCGTACCCACATCGAATTCGGCATGAATCAACAGTAAGTAATCTTTTCTATGCCTCCATTTCATTAACAATATGTGTAGTAGCAATGTAACATGTTTTACACTTATGGCTTGGTTAAAACTTGAGACTGTTGGAGTTTTGAAGAAGTGAGATTTGAGAGTTTAATGAGGAAATATAGTCCGCAAATTTGTTGCTACAAGTTTTTTATTTGTTTATTCTTTTGCTTACTAACTATGATCACATATTTTCTGAAGTAGTTTGATAAGTTATGGTGTCTTGTATGATTCCCAAACCTGCTATAAACTGACCTTCTGAAAGGGTACAGTTAAACACTAAATTACCACTGTACTAAAATATCTAAAGTTGAAGTCCCAAAAACAAAACTAGTTTGTTTCTTCTTCTTCTTCTTCTTCTTCTTGTTCTTTGGTGGGGGTGGAGTGTTGGGGGGTGGGGGACTTCAGGGTATACAATCTGGTTCAAACTCGTCTGAAAAATAAATTAATAACCTGCTACCATTAAATTGAACTTGTTCTTCTCCTATCTTCCTTTCTAAAAGATAAAGGAGAAAAAGGACATCCCAATGAATATATGGATAAAATGTAAAATCCCAAGACTGAAGGAAGAGAACTTATGTGCTTTTAAATCTTTTTGAAAAGTAAGAATGGATTATTCATTTTTATTTTTTATTTTTAATATCTTTGTTGCCTTTTTTTTTAATTCTTAGTCAATTACATGTTCTGATTTCTTAACTTTATTCTCTAGCTAGTCAAAAGAATTCATGATACTGCTAGCTTATATTAATCTAGTTTCATTTCCTTTAAAGGTTGGTGCTGGACTCCCCGTAATAGTATCCCTCAATCGCATTATCTCTTCTGGAGATCCTATATATCGCATTGTTGGGAGTTTAAGTGGTATTATACCCTATCCATGACCCTTATTAATTTCATTATATTTTGTAAATAAACTATGTTGCTTGTCTCGTTGAAATTTGAGTGTTACATTACCTAAATATTTTCATGTAGTTGTTTGTAATTATGAAGTATGTTCTGTGTAGGCACATTGGGGTATGTGATGAGTGAGGTTGAAGATGGGAAGCCATTGAGCAAAGTTGTTAGAGATGCTAAAACTCTAGGTTACACTGAACCAGGTACAGAACTTTGTTGCATTTTTTTTTTTTTGGCCAAAGAACTTGTTGCATTTGACATCAAAAGCACTTATGAAGGTTGGGTCCAAATTTGAGCTATTGTTTTAAGTTGCTCCAGGAACATTACTACTTTAGTGCTCATATTGGTTTTTGGTGCTATGATCAATAAAATTTATCCTTGAAAGTTTGATGTGACTACTTTTTCTCAAAGGAAATATCATCTTGCTAAAACTAGTTTTGTGGACATGAATTCCTTATTTCATATTACTCAATTTAAACCTTTACCACACTTTAGTTATCACATTCTATAATTATATTATAGGATTATGCTTTGCATGAAGTTTAAGGTGAGCCTAACTTCTCATGACTTATAAATAATGCGGCTTCTTATTGATTTTATAGTTTATGTAGATATATAGATTTGTTTGTTATCATATTATACTAAGTACTCTTTTTTTTTCAATTTTGATATGGTAACTATTAATTCACCTATGGCTGGTATGGAAATGGCATTCAATGAGATTATAGAAATACTCTTAAATGATTATACTATATAATGTGTTCGACATTGTTGTTTTGCTTCATACATTTTTTCATAGTAGCAAGTGTCTAATATATTTAAATTGAATGGGTATATCATCATTATTAAATTGATTCTTAGGTATTGAATTGATAGGACTAGGCTTGTTACTTTAGCTGACTTTCGTTTAGATTCACTTTCTCTCATTCTCATACCTTCTGTTTCAGTACACTTATGATTTACTTATAAGTGTCTACAACAATTTGTTGCAGATCCTCGTGATGATCTATCTGGAATGGATGTTGCTAGAAAGGTTCAATCTTTAATGTTTTTTAATTTTTCTTCTTCTTTGTAATAGCCTAGAATGTTTCACAATCAAAGTGAAACTGTTTATACATCTAATAGGCTTTGATGTGGTTGTTGCATTGAAGCAGAAACATACGCGATGCCCATTTTTTATTTTATTTATGATTAGACCTAGATGCAGTTTCTTCTATCTTTGTTTTTGGGTTTCTAAATAAATACGTAAGTGGATGATTTTCCAATTAAAACAAGACAAATGTAAAGTTTAGTTAGAGAATCATATACTTGTTTGCAAAAATCGCACACATTTTCACATTGTTATTGGAAAATCACAAAATTGGTATGTTTTGATTGGCAAACCTGACTACAACAGTATAAGAAATTGAATGTAAGCTTTTTCATCTTTATCTCCTACTTCTTTTGGGGGGGAAAATAATTTTGATGGGAAAAGAGAATGAAATTCATTCAGGGGTCAACCTAATGGAGTTATAGTGTTATATACTACTACTAAGTTGAAGTGCTTCTAGAAAAATTTTGGACCACGTGTTTGTAATATATTAAAGTTATGAGATCTTATACTATGATTAGTGAAGTATTTACACTTTTAGGTCATACTAATTCTTTTGCCGTTCTGGGGTAAATATTGAGACAGGCTTTAATTCTTGCTAGAATTCTGGGAAAGCAGATTAATCTAGATGATATTAAGGTTGGTATGATAATGGTCATATTTTACTTTCTCCTCCTCTTTCATTATCATTATCTTTAATTTATAAGTCTACTTATGTTCATATTTGTTTGAGTTATTTGTCTCTTTATTCTTGTATAATAACTTCATTTCTATTAACCTCCTGAGGTTAAGTCAAATGGTAAGGTTTGTATGGGGTGTAGGTAGAAGTCTAGGTTCAATCTCTTCTGATGTACCAAAAAAGGAACTTTATTTCTTTTGATGTTTTTCATATAGATCGAGAGCTTGTATCCTAAAGAATTGGGACCCGATGTGATGAGTATTGAAGACTTCCTGAACCATGGCATATCCCGTGTGGACGGATGTATGCAAGAGAGAGTTATGAAGGCAGCTTCTAATGAGAAAGTGTTGCGCTATGTCTGTGTGATAGAGGGACCCAGGTTATTTTTCTTTATTATTTTGCCTGCTCCTTTTTTCTTCCGTACTTGTGTATTTGACCAAGCAGTGGTAAATTGAGAATATCCTTGCAAAATACTTTGTTTTCTCTGATTTTATTTGGTTGTTTTATCCTTGTTTTCTGTTTTAGTTAGTGCAAACTTTTTTCTGTATAGGTGTGAAGTCGGCATTCTTGAGATTCCGAAGAATTCTGCTCTAGGAAGACTGAGAGGAAGTGACAATATAGTAAGCCTCTTCTATTGTTTTAGTTACCTGTTGTTGTCGCTCGCTTGTAGCTAGCAGATTATGCTCATCTTGAATTTGGGATTGCAATTTAAATATGCTCACTCTTTCATATACATCATTCAATCTCAACCGTTGTTAGATATGTCATGGACGAAATATTGGAAATTTCTGTTTTTGATCTGTGCGGTTTTAGGAATTCAAATTAATCATTCGAAGACATCAGCCTTCGTTTGTTGAGTGTTATTTTCCAAAAAGTTATGCTCTGTCACACTTTCATGTAATTTTCTCTGTTTTCAATGCTGCCGTGGTCGGTCCATTGAGCTTTTTGTTTTCTTTTTGGTTGATGCAAATGGCAGTTGGAAATATCCACTCGATGCTACAAGGAGCAACCACTGGTTATTCAAGGTGCTGGAGCAGGCAATGACACTACTGCAGTGGGCGTCCTTGCTGATATTATAGATTTGCATAGTTTGTTTCCTTGAGAAGGAACTGCCTGGACCATTTATACGATAATTTTTAACATCTTTTAAATGGTGGCAGAGGGTTGTTTTGTTACTATGGTTTTTGACTGATATCATTGTCATGGTTGATTGGTTGTGAATTCTTAACTCCTGAAAGTGAATCAGCTTCGCCTCATCTCTCTTTCCCTTTCTTCCTTTCCAAATGTCATAGATTGTCAAACGTGACATTTTTCTTGTAATAAGAGATTTTTTGTTAAGAAAGCATATATTTTCCTTTTTTTTTTCTTTTGATATTGCATGCATGATAGATGTTTTTATTATAAAGTAGTATCATCAAGGCGTCACCCAATACAAGTTCAAATTATGAGAAACATATTTGTTAAAAGAGGTAAAAAATTTTTACGTTTAAAGTCTTGAAAGAAATTATACCTTTGATTAAATAAAACAAAAAATAGGTATCATAGATATACTCAAATCTTACTATTATATATGTTAACAATCTTTTTTGCATGTTATATATTGGTTTTAACTAGCACTGATTAATTTTTTTTTTAAAATAACAAAAAGATATTCTCTCTAATTTTTAATATAAAAATTAGTTAATCTTTTTAAATAAATTAATAAAATCAAATAAATTAGTTAATTATGATTAAATTTAATTCCTCGAGATAAATTTATATTATATATTTTTTAATTTATTTAAATTAGTCAATTAATTTTTATATTAGTTATAATTAATTATTTTATTTTATTTTTTTAATTGATAAAAAAATTAATTAAATCTTATATTAAGGATTTAGGTAAAATGAGAGTCTACAAAGCTAAAGTTACATGCCAACCTTGACAATTTGCCAATTCAACACGAACCTTTAAAGGAAAACTTTAATAACAATTACACAATAGAAGTCACCAACTTCCATGTGATGTGTTTGCTGTGTGTCATTTTGATTTTTTTTAAAAGTGTTCTTCTTTTCTGTGACTTACTAAAATTCTTATTTTTTATTTTAATTAATTATTATATTAGTTATAATTAATTTTAATTTTTTAAAAATTTAATATATATAATTTTTATATTAAAAAAAGACAGAAAAAGAACTTGAAAAATGTAAGGAAAATCCCAAAAAACACCCATTTAAATTTTAAAATTCTAAATCAAGATTTTTTATAAAAAAAAATTATAAATAACTTTATATGAGTTATAAATAACTTATAAAATGTAGTACACAGAATTTTAAAATTTAAATAGGTATTTTTTTAATTTTTTTAAAAAATGTAAAATTATGGGGAAGATATCTGAATTTAAATCCCAGGGAAGTATGAGATCCTTGGAAATCAAGAAAAAATATAAAAATAAACGGAAAAAGACATAAATACCCCCTATTCTGCAGAAGGAGATAGATGCAGAAATAGCATACTCTCCTCTCAAAACGGCATTCCAAGGCTCCAAGCGGAAGAAAAGACAACCCAGTCGAGCAGCTCCCACCCAACTCTCTCCTTATGTATTTTTTTTTTTGTCTGTCCTTGATTAGTGCAGTAAAATTGCATTTGTATTATACTCTATTATATAGTATGTATTAAAAAAAGGGTCATAAAATAAAACGAGTTTTTAAACAGTTTATAAAAAAAAATTATAAAAAAAATATTTTTAGATAAATAAGTATTTAGATAATTGTTATAAAAAAGAATTTTATAATTAAAAAATTACTAAAAAGGGTATATATGGGAGATGATAGAGGATAAAAATGATAGAGGAGAGAGGAGAGAGGGTGGAGAAGATAGAAAAGAGATGAGAGATAGTGGAAAAGATAGAGGAGATAGGGTGTAAGAAAAAATAAAGGTAAAATAGTAATTGAGGAGTTGAAATTAATTTTTACTGTTCTAAAAGTTACTCTAACTAGTTTATTTAAAACTATAATTTGGTCCAAACTAAAATTTTAATAAATATAACTATTTATTTTAAAAAAAAAATAAATTAAAATTTAAGTTAAAAATTATTTTAAAATTATAATTTTGATGGTAAGGCTCTAATTGGATTTGATTAGGGCAGTAAATTCGGAGTCGTGGCGCGTCTGAAAGTCAGAATTGATTCCATTCAGCTTTCAGCCTCCTCCTTTATTTTTTTGAAAAAAATAAATAAAACTAAAACCGCTGTTCAAACCCTTTGCTTTCCGGCTCGGCGTCCGCACCGCACTGCACAACGCAAAAAGCCAAAAAAACTCAAAACGCCTCCTTCCCGTCCCCGAATTGGCGCCACCATCTTCCTGCCTATCGTTACCATTTCCGCAGACAGTAAGAAAGGCTTTTCAGGCGAAGTCGTCTTTCGCGGGGTTCCGGCTGCGACGGTAACTATCAGAGGAAATTCGTTATTACAGCACCATCCAAGGGATTTTATTCAAGTGCTGTCCAAGCCCAATTCAGGTACTTCTTTTATGCTTCATTGATTCATAGTTTTGGAAGTTCGGATAGAGAGCTGTAACTTTGAATTTAGTTTCAATTAATCATTATTTAGTATCAGCACTCTAAATGTAGCGTTTTGCTTAATTCTGTCATCTCCGAGATCGCATGTCTTACATTTTTCTCTTATCTTGAAATATGCGTGAAGAATCAAACCTGCATGTGGCACTGAAGTATCAAACTTTCAAGTGGCATTGTAAAGTCAAACCTGCGAGTGGAAGAATAAATCAGAAATATCTTTCATCTATTTATGTACACATAACTCACCTCTCAATCATGGTTAACTGTCGCTTTCTGCAAAATAAAATAGAATTGCGTTTTACTTTTTTTTTATTTTTTTTTATTTTTGGGGCTTG
The DNA here is from genome assembly GCA_037074615.1 of Leucaena leucocephala. Classification (NCBI taxonomy): domain Eukaryota; kingdom Viridiplantae; phylum Streptophyta; class Magnoliopsida; order Fabales; family Fabaceae; genus Leucaena; species Leucaena leucocephala. The sequence goes on along the minus strand of CM073540.1, from coordinate 24,006,284 downwards.
CAGCCTAAAGATTATTTTTGGTGGGAAACAGAAACTGGATTTAAAATCTGTAAACAGCATAACTGTGTAAGTTCCTTTTCTTAGTGAGATGCATGCGTGGCAAAATCTGGAATATAGGATGACAGTAGTGGTTATTGATTATGTTGAATGCATCCTCTCCATTCAAAGGCTGAATGGAGAGGATTTGTTCGAATTTTTTCTTAATGATTCTGAGTTCTGATGTCTCTAAATTGTAATAGGATGCCTTGTTGTTGGCAAGAAAAAAAAAACAAAGGTTGCCTTTTGCTTTCATGGCCATCACAAATGTCAAGCTTTGTTATGGAAATTTCTAGTTCAGAAGCGGCCTTGCGTTAGCTTTCATTCTAAGATTTGACTGATTGCTTGTTGATTTTTTCCCTTTGATTTTGGTTCTTCATTTTGTTGCTTGTCACTTTGCTGTTGGATGAAAACTGACCCAACCCGTGCATGATAACCCAGCTTGATCATATGCTGGGTTTTCCCAGGTTGGATGGACATGGACTATTGGGTTGAAGTTCTGAACCCAGAGGATGTCCAGTCAGGATTTAGCTTGATGCCCAACCCGTAAGAGCTTTGAATAATTTTCATGCCTCATTTGTTGATGCCTTTTTATTCTTGTACCAGAGGCACTTTTCAACATTTTGAAGCCTGAAGGTCCTTTCTCAGAGAACCTTGCCCCTTTCCATCTAGTGTCAGTTCCTGTCCCTTCCACCACTGAAGAGGGTAAGAAACTTTTGTAATCTTAAATACTTATATAATCTTCCTTGTTCTTCATTTCCTTTACCTATCTGAAAATTGAAGCTTTGCTAGAGCTGGGAATTTATTATGCTCTATGTCGTCCTCTATACTACTGCTTTTAGTAATGAATAATGGTTGCTATGACTTGGGATCAGGCTGTGCTTTTGATAATATTTATGACAAGCATGGAGGTATAATTTCAAGCTATTATGCATTTTACCGGGTTGATTGTGATTATGAGTAGTTAGACTCAGAAAGGAGGATGTTCTGATAAGTAAATATAAAAGATTAAATAAATTGGTTTCATTGGCTACAAAAGATTAGACTTGGTGTGAAGTTACTCTGTCAATGGAATCAACAAGCTCAAAACTGATATAGCCAAAATATACTGTTCAAGTTACATAATGGTGCAAAAAGGCCAAAAAAACATTATACAACAGGAATTTTAGACACTGGAGGCTCATTGAACATGGATTTCTTTCTTTCTTATGTCTTGTTTTGTTTTAACACAGATTGTAAGTGTATATTTACACATATCTTTTTCTGTTTATTCATCTTTCTATTTCTATTTGTACTTTCAATAACAGGCTTGGATAGAAAAGTTGTGCAAAATGGAGGATGATTTTGATACCCGGAAAATCAGAAACATATGTATTATGGCGCATGTTGATCATGGAAAGACTACACTGGCTGATCATTTGATTGCTGCTTCAGGGGGTGGCGTACTTCACCCGAAGTTGGCTGGACGAATTAGGTTCATGGACTATCTCGATGAAGAGCAAAGGAGAGCCATCACCATGAAGAGCTCTTCCATTGCTCTTCATTATAAAGGCTATTCTATTAACCTCATAGATTCCCCAGGTCATATGGACTTTTGTAGTGAGGTGTCCACAGCTGCTAGATTAAGTGATGGTGCATTAATTTTAGTTGATGCTGTTGAAGGTGTGCATATTCAAACCCATGCTGTGTTGCGGCAGTGTTGGATTGAGAAGCTCTCACCTTGCTTGGTTCTTAACAAGATTGATAGGTTGATTAGTGAATTGAAGTTGAGTCCCATGGAAGCCTATATTCGGTTATTAAGGATTGTGCATGAGGTCAATGGGATAGTTAGTACATATAAGTCTGAGAAGTATTTGTCAGATGTAGATTCCATACTTGCACGACCTTCAGGCGATGTGACTGTTGATGAAAACATTGACCTCATAGAGGATGATGAAGAAGATATGTTTCAACCTCAGAAAGGAAATGTGGCATTTGCGTGTGCACTAGATGGTTGGGGATTCAGAATTCATGAATTTGCTGAATTTTATGCTTCAAAATTGGGGGCTAGTGCTACTGCATTGCAAAAAGCCTTATGGGGTCCTCGGTATTTCAATTCAAAAACTAAAATGATTGTTGGCAAGAAAAGTATAGGTGAAGGAAGTAAAGTAAGGCCAACATTTGTCCAATTTGTTCTTGAACCACTATGGCAGGTATACCAAGGAGCTCTAGAGGGTGATGGTGACAAAGGAATGCTTGAGAAAGTCATTAAGTCATTTAGTTTGTCCATACCATCTCGTGAATTGCAAAATAAAGACCCTAAGCTTGTGCTTCAAGCTGTTATGAGTCGGTGGCTTCCTCTTTCAGATGCAATCTTATCAATGGTGGTGAAGTGTATGCCAGATCCAGTATCTGCACAATCATTTCGTATCTCACGTCTTCTTCCAAAGAGAGAGGTTCTTGATAATGGGGTTGATCTGAATGTGCTTGCAGAGGCAGAGCTTGTCAGAAAATCAGTAGAGGCATGTGATTTGAAACCTGAAGCTCCATGCATTGCTTTTGTGTCAAAAATGTTTGCCGTGCCAATTAAAATGCTTCCGGATAGGGTTTCACATGGGGAGGTCATGAACTATTCTGGTGATGGAGAGGGTGAATCAGACGAGTGTTTCTTGGCATTTTCTAGGATATTTAGTGGAACTTTGTCCGCTAGACAGAAAGTTTTTGTGCTTTCAGCTTTGTATGATCCACTAAAAGGAGAACAAATGCAAAAGCATGTTCAAGAGGCTGAATTACAATCTTTGTATCTAATGATGGGCCAAGGCTTGAAAGTAGTGACATCAGCTAAAGCAGGAAATATTGTTGCTATCCGAGGCCTCAGCCAACATATCCTGAAAAGTGCTACACTCTCATCTAGCAAGAATTGTTGGCCTTTCTCTAGTATGTCTTTCCAGGTTGCCCCAACTTTAAGAGTTGCGATCGAGCCATCTGACCCTGCAGAAATGAGTGCACTATTGAAAGGTTTGAGGCTTCTAAATAGAGCGGACCCATTTGTTGAGGTAACTGTATCTGCAAGAGGAGAACATGTCTTAGCTGCAGCAGGAGAAGTTCATCTTGAAAGATGTGTAAAAGATTTAAAGGACAGATTTGCTAAGGTGGGCTTAGAAGTCTCTCCACCTCTTGTGTCATACAAAGAGACTATTGAAGGAGAAGTGTCTAGCATACTTGAAAATTTGAAAGCTCTTAGCAAGAACTCAGATTATGTTGAAAAAACAACAACAAATGGTAGATGTGTTGTACGGGTGCATGTGATGAAACTTCCATCTTCTCTAACAAAGGTACTTGATGATAGTTCTGATATACTGGGGGACGTCATTGGAATAAAGTCTGGCCATACTGTTAAAAATTTGGATTCTCAGAGATCAGGTATTCTTGAAAATGATAATCCAACCGAAGTGCTAAAAAAACGCATAATGGATGCATTGGAAAGTGAGATTATGAACAAGAATGAGAATGACAAGGATTATGTTGACAAATGTAAGTCGAAGTGGTTAAAACTTTTGAGAAGGATGTGGGCACTTGGACCTAGGCAAATTGGTCCCAACATTCTCTTTACTCCCGATGTTGAAGCCGAGAGTAATGATAACTCTATTCTAATACGTGGCGATTGTCATGTATCTGAAATACTGGGGTTTTCTTATGATTCTAGTACTTCTAATACAGAGGTTCAGACACCCTCAAACGTGAATGAAACATTAAACATGGAGGCTAAGCGTCTTGAGAGTAGTGTCATATCTGGGTTCCAACTGGCCACTGCAGCTGGACCCTTATGTGATGAACCTATGTGGGGTTTGGCATTTGTCATTGAAGCATGCATCGATCCCTATTTGGGGCAGAATGATGAATCTGAAGCACACCAACAATCTGAGCAATATGGCATCTTTGCAGGACAAATAATCACAACTGTCAAAGATGCTTGTAGAGCAGCTGTGCTTCAGAATAGGCCACGGCTTGTGGAAGCCATGTACTTTTGTGAGTTGAATACCCCTACTGAATATTTGGGTCCCATGTATGCCGTACTTTCCCGAAGACGGGCCCGGGTTTTAAAGGAAGAGATGCAAGAAGGTTCCCCTTTCTTCACTGTGCATGCATATGTGCCTGTTTCTGAAAGTTTTGGTTTTGCTGATGAGCTTAGAAGGTGGACTTCTGGAGCTGCTAGGGCACTTCTTGTACTTAGTCACTGGGAAGCGCTTCCTGAGGATCCTTTCTTTGTACCTAAAACTGAAGAGGAAATTGAAGAGTTTGGAGACGGCTCTAGTGTGCTTCCTAATACGGCAAGAAAGTTAATTAATGCTGTCAGACGCCGTAAGGGCCTTCATGTGGAGGAAAAAATAGTACAACATGGAACAAAGCAGAGGACACTAGCTCGTAAGGTCTGATATTTCTTGGCTTTTTGTTGTGTCATCAGCTCTTGAAAAAAAACTGCAAGGCATTATATGAGATCTATAATCATAACACTTTGTACACTGTACCATTAGGAACAAATTTTGCTCGAGTTTGATTTATACTGCCTCATTGCAATTTTGTCAATTACAATCAGTTTCATCATGATAAGATATTGTACATATAACTTTCATAATGATTATTAATTTTTTTTTATCCGGAGAAACCACTTGATTACATGCCATATCCTCAATTTGACTTTCTTCTCGAGAGATGACAACAAATGTTGTGAAACACTGAAAGTACATTCATGATTAGCTTCTAGGAGTGGAGAATTCTAATTATACTGCATACAAAGGAGCTATATTTATGGCTACTACTTTCTATGTGTGTAAATTTAGGCACATAAAAGTTAAGATGTTTCTCTAAACGCCGCGATTAGAACTACAACAAAGTGGTACTTTTTAGGATCGAATACACTCCAAATAGTCATATGGTTCACTCATTGGTTAAAATTTTTTACCTTTGAATGCACACGTTGCATTTATGTTTGAAGATCTTTTTCAGAAGCTCTATAAGATGTAAGGTATATACCTTATTTTGTGGGTTTGCAAGTGCAAAAGTGGGATCTTGTACTTTTCATTTCCAACTTTTTTCCTCTAAACTCCAGAGAATCAAAATTTGATCTCTAGATAAAATTTATTTCAAAATTTAAACTTCAAGTTTTCTTTTTGCCAAGAATCCATCTCTAAATATTGGACTTTTGAGTTTGTAAAGAATTAGAATTGAGATTAAAATTATTTAAGCATTAAGGTATAATTTTGTCTCAGAAATTATCATGTAAAAATAATATTGTCTCGACAATTTTTTTAGATTCAATATCGACTTGAAAGTATATAAAAAAGGAGTAAAATGGTCATACTAACATTAATGTTGAACGTTAATATTTTTAACAATTAAAGATAACATTAATTATTTTTTAATATTTTTATAATGACATTGAACCTAAAAATATTTTCAGACCTCAATCCATTATTCAAACAAAAAGTTAATGCATCAAGAAAATAAAGGTACAGCAAAAGCACCACCGCCAAAATGATCACATATGATGGCCATCAAGAGAATAAAATGAACATAAAGAACAGATGAACCTGCACATCAATCTCCATAAATGCTTTCTCTTCTTAAGCCATCAACCTCCAACTCTCAAAGATGGCAGCATCAAACATACACCACAAATTGTTATTGGAAAATGCTTTCTCATTCTCATTCTTTTTTTATTACTAATATTATTATTTTTTGTACCAAACGACATTAAATTTGCACTAATTCCAACCAAGCTCATTTGCCAAAACTAGTGGAGATCATTCTTGTGGGACCATTTGCATATGGCCTCATTTATGAGCTTGTTGCATTCACCATCTTCACCATCCTAAGTTTTTATCCCTTTTTTTCTGAACAAGTGGCCCACGAACTTCATTAACATGATGCAAGTCAAGGCACGTAACTTAGCCATCGAACAACTGAAATTAAATTCTCCTGCCTCAACCTCACTCACCATTATTAATCATTACAGAAAAATGTAATATACGAATGCGAGAGATTCATATAAATTAATAACGTGTTTTAAAAATGTTTTTACTTAATGCATGGAAAATTAAAGCCTTAAAGGTGTGAATATGAGAAGATAAACATGTGAAACCAAAAACTGAAAATCAGGAATATAGAGAGGAATAGTTAGCTACAGAAGTTTTGGCGGCGTAAAAGGAGTTAGGTTGCCGTTGCATTTATTAAATTCATTACTTTATACCTAAATTTAGGAACACCCTTGTCCCTCCAAAATATATATAGAGCACCATCTATTATTATTATATTTATAAATACCACTATATTTCTTATTATAAATTATTTATACCTAAAAAATTATTTTAAAATATAAATCACTTGTTAAAAATTTAACGACCACTTTCTCATTTTATCTATGTTGACTATAATAAAGAGGGGGAGAGAGAGGGATATAAATATAGAGAGAAATAAATAAGAAAAAATATACTCTATATTTTTATAATATTTTTTTAATAAAGGCAAACATAATTTTTTTTTAAATTTAATATATTTTTTAGTATGCGAGTTTGAGAAATAAGTAACTTATAATAAAGAAGCCGTAGTACTTCTATAAAAGATTAAATAGCGTATATATGTAAATAAATTAAAAAAATGTGATTAATTATTCACTATTTTTTATCAAACCAAATGCAATAATAAAACATGTACTTGTCATCCCATTTAATTATTTATTTAATTGCATCATTTATACCTTGAGAAGCCCAAAAGAAATAACAACCTTTGCGGTTGTTGTGACACTCACAAACAAATGACAAGACTCATCGCATCCTCAAACCGCCACAACTCCTCTATTTTAGTAAACAAATCTAAAATGACATCAGTGGGTAATATCATTTTGATTTTAGCAGTTGTTTATTCAGTTTTTAAAAATGTACACAAAAAATCAACAATTCCATGTGACTCCCATAAAATTTAAGAGACATATTCGCTCATCATTTGAGCAAAGGTTTGGATATTTGGGATTCTTCAGTTCCTAACATTTATGAACAGAAGATGTCTACTTTTTATGTTATCCACATTTTGAGGAAAATACTTTAGCCTCCCCGAAAAAATTGAAGAGCCTAGCAATATTACAAAGATATCAATCTCATCAATTAATTTCACTCTTAAACCCTTTTAATACCTAATTCAACTAAAAATAATTATAGATTGATCAGATTTATCAATCCTTTTAACTTTTTTTTCTATAAACCATAATTATTAATCCTACATTAATTTTTAAAAAAATTTAAGTCTCATTATAGTAATTAATTAGGAATCCTATTAACTAATTTTATAATATTTTAAATTTTTAACATAATAATAATTCATAATAATCATAAATTACTCTAATTTTTTTAAAAAATTTAACCTTATAATAATAAATCCGTAATTTCATAATTAATTATATAATATTTTAAATTTTTAATTATAATAATAACAATTCACAATAATCATAAATAATTCATTATAGCCTATTACCGCTTATGTGAAATCTATAGTTTTTTTACTCAAATGAAAAAACACCATACCATGAATTAATAATATAGATTTCATAAAACAAAACACAATAAAATATTGAGTACCGACCCCCATTCCTGTATTTAATGGCTCCATATAAAACTTGAGAAGCCCAAATAAATAACCACCTTTGACGCTTTGCAGTCACATATCTCACTAACCTCACTCTCAAATGGCCACCACCGGAGGGAGGATGGCAGCCACCGCTTTAGTGCTATGTTTACTTGCGTGTGGCAGCCCTGGGATCCGGGCGCAGCATCCGACGGCGGCACCGGGGATGGGCACGGCGGCTGCTCCGGGGCCGGCGGGAGGCAACGCTTGCTTCACGGCGTTGACGAACATGTCAGACTGCCTGACATATGTGGAAGAAGGAAGCAAACAGAAGAAACCAGAGAAAGCATGTTGTGGAGAACTGGCAGGGCTTGTGGATAGCAACCCTATTTGTCTGTGTCAGTTGCTGGCAAAGCCCGACTTCGCCGGCGTCAAGCTTGATCTCAACAAGGCTCTTCACCTTCCTTCTGTTTGTGGCGTCTCTACTCCTCCTATTTCCACCTGCTCCGGTAAGTATATATATATTTTTATTTTTATTTTCTTTTAGCGTCTTTCACTTCATGTTTGATCTTTAGATATACTATATTACAAGTTTTGCAGTTTCGCCTTTTCATATGAATCATAATGAGAAAAACTAGAATACGTACGTGTAAATGGATCTCACCACTTCTAGAATTACTTGTATTCATCGCATCTGTTTGATTATGGCATATGAAGAGATGATGAGATTTTGGAGCAAAACATGAATAGGAATTAATGATGATTAATGTTTTATGATTTAAGAGTAGAAATAAAGATGTAAATGTTGGTTTATTGTAAATAGAAATGCAGTTGTGTCGGGTATGAGAGGTAGCTAGATGCACCTACCTGCACATGCAAGCATTGAAGGCTTTTTAAGTGTGGAACTACCACCGACCGTCCACCGCCAAAACAAAACAAAATATATACACTTCACTTGAAGTTTGCCCCTTCACTACTTGGTTTTCATTTTTTGATAATGCCTTTGACCATCTCATACTCTATCTTGAGATATTTCAAAAAGGTAAGGTCAGCTAGAAAACAAGATATAAAATAGTGAGTTTTACCCCTACATATTGGAGCATAGTTTTAAAATTGAATTTGAATAGGCGGGTCAACCCAGTGAACTAAATCTCATCCAAGTCAAGAGTTTTTGACGAGTCGGGTTGAATTTTATATTTTTTCCTTCCCTCTATTTATTGAAGTTGAAACAATACTATTTTGAGTTCAAAAGAAAAAATAGTCACCCATTATACTTATTATTTAGTAACTTTATTTTTGTTAGATTATACTGAATATGTTCTATTTACTTGTAGATTAATATTTTTTTATTTAAAATATTACTCTTTTTAAGATTAGATATAAATATTTTTATATATTTTATTTAAAATAATTGAGTTAATCCTAGTTTAACTATGGTTAAACCGGTGAGCATTGTATCCCTGGGAGTACATGCATGCGTCATAGGGATGGGAGTCACTCTTGATAGATAGGGGTGCATGATGTCACACTAGGCCATTAGTAACAAACACTCCATCTATATTTATACTAGAGATAGATGTAACACATTTCTGCCAAAATCACATTTGAGAGAGAGAGAGAGAGAGAGAGAGATCTAATAAGTCTCTTATCAGTATTGCTATGTATAGAAAAACAGGGTGCTTGGATACAATGGTGCTGGTTTTTCATTTTTAGGACGATATTTCCCTAACAAGCCAAAGTTAATAAATGATGACGTATTTACAAGTTATGAATAATACAGAGTATATAATTTGTTTTTAATATAATTTCTGTGATGGAAATGAAATGGCACTAATTAAGAATAATGACACTATTTGACTTGGGGCCTGACAGCCGTGGGTGTGCCAGTGTCTTTGCCTCCATCTACCAGCAATGCAAATCCTCCATCACCAAGTAAGTCCTTTTTCTTCCCTTTTGGTACTTTACTAATTAATAATACAATAACACTGAAGACAACATGTATATGCGAGTAAGTCCTATATATAACTCCTTTGAACATATATGACAGTGGGGGCGGCGGCTCCGGGACCGGCGGCAGGCGGTGAATGCTTCACGGCGTTGACGAACATGTCGGATTGCCTAACATATGTGGAAGAAGGGAGCAAACAGAAGAAACCAGCGAAAGCATGCTGTGGAGAGCTGGCAGGGCTTGTGGATAGCAACCCTATTTGTCTGTGTCAGTTGCTGGCAAAGCCCGACTTCGCCGGCGTCAAGCTTGATCTCAACAAGGCTCTCCACCTTCCTTCTGTTTGTGGCGTTTCTACTCCTCCTGTCTCCACCTGCTCAGGTAACTCACTCATGCCTTTGTGCTTCTTATTTTGATTTAAAACCACTTCTACCAATTGAGTTTTAATTTGTTGGAAAGGAAGTGAGATTATCTACATATGGACTCACTTTTCTTCCATATGCATTACATAACTTTAATTAGTGAATTGAAAGTATGAATGAATGCTACACAAGAATGAGGGAATGGTTATTTTTATATATTGGAATCCTAGCTAGCTACCAGCACATGGCACATTCAATGTTGTTGTTGAGAGGCTTTAATCTTATGTTGGGAACTAACCAAACAAAACCAAAATATATTACTACTTACCTATATAGCTGACACAGTTATTATTGCCATATTTACTACTGTTCACCCACCAAAGGGACTAATATTACTTTCTTCAAGGGGATGAAAAAATTGAACAAAAACATAAGTTTTAGGAAATTCCAAGTTTGTATGATGGTACGTTATGAATTATATATGAGCGGTTTTGTGATGTAAAAAAATGAGATGGCACTAACTAAGAATATTTGATATTTCACATTGTACGTAACAGCTGTGGGAGTGCCGGTGTCTTTGCCTCCATCTAGCAGCATGAATTCTCCGTCACCAACACCAGGTAGTTAATTGAGTCCTACATATATATTTTTGTTCTACTTCTTCCGTTTACTTTCTAAACAAGATTATGTCTCAATGCCAAACTTGATATGTTGCATTAAAATGCAGGTGGTCAGCTAGCACCCACCAGTCCATCAGATCTTGCTTCTCCTTCGCTATCCCCTGGTGTGTATATTTTTCGCAAAAAAATATTTTCTGTATCATCTTTATTAATATTTCAACGATGATTTTTTCTTTTTTCTTTTTTTAAAAATAATCTGTGTAAGTGAATGATAATGGCAGGAGGATCACTGACAAGCCCTCCAGGAAATGGAGCCATAAGCCTACTTAATCCCTCTGGCCTGCCCCCCATTTTTGGATTATTGGCAACTATGTTACTCCCCATTTTCCTGTGAGTTCTCACAATGTTGTTTCTCAATTAATTATCATCTTCCTCGTCATCGATCATTTTCAGACATTTTCATACATTAACTTCATTATTATTGTTATTCATATGTGTTTCTTGCCTTCACTCAGGCTTTTAGTTTCATATATGCACACTTTCCTTTGTTTTTGTTAGTGAATAATACATTCTATTCCCAATTTAGTATTTCAATTCATATTTAAAATCATAAAAACATATATCTCTCTCCCTTATTTTTAAGAAAACTCGTTATTCACTTTTAAGATGCTGTGTTGTATACCCAAATCAAGTGCCTAAAGAAAAGTGGCGGTGGCCATCATCGGAATAAACTTCACGGTTTTCAAGATTATCGAGTTTAAGATTTGTAAAGAAAAAGAAAAAATAAACATTTTTACAGATTTCTTGCATTAATTAGGGCCTAATTTCTGGGCTGACTCTATATATATGATCAACGTGGATCAATCTTTATGCCTAAATCAAAAACACACTTAAAATAGAATTAGAAATGAGAAACTTGAAATTAATCATTTGAAACACCGTATTAAAATTCCACACATGTACCGAATTTCAAACTCATCATTTTATTTAATCAAAATGAACATGATACAATTACTATAATTATTAGACACGTTTAAATATATGATGAATACTCGCACACGCTTGTTATCCGAGGGGAAATAATCTCAAATACATGGACGCACTTGAAGTCAAAAGTTGAGATTTGACCCGCCCATTACATCTCACTTATATAATTAAATCTTGAGCCTGCTCATTAATAACAAGTGAAAATAGTATTACAAAATTATAAATAGAGAAAATCACTATAAGATTCTAAATAAATAATATAATTATAAAATATCTCACCATTTAATAATAAATTTTAACTCAAAAAATGAGTCTATGCTACTCATTTATCATGAAATTTTTTATTATTATATTTTTTTTATTGACTTTTTTATAGTGATTCTCTCTCTCTCAAACACATACATGTATATAGTGTTCGATAGATCACTTACCATAATGAATAACCTCCTTCATGAATCTGGCGAAATCCTGATAAGATGATCCCACTCCAAGCTTCTCTCTCATTCTCTTCCCCTTCTCTCCACGATGACCTCTTTAACAAGCTCTGCAACTTCCTCTCTCTTCACATCCTGCTTCATCGATCTCCACCCCTATCCCCCAATCCTTACAAGCATACTTACAATTTGTCGGTTGGTCTGAGAAGAAAGGCCAACATATCAATGGCACACCCTATAGAAGCATGCCCTAGCACTTCATCTTGTGGACACCAACTTGCTAGTTATCCTTTATCTTTCACCTCGTTTAAGAACTCTCTTGTGGCAAGATTGCTGATTCACCCATTATCAGATTTGGCCTCGAAATCCACAAAAATGGTTGGTTGCTATTTGCTAGGCCCCATGCAAACTCTTTCAAGTGTTGTTCAGATATCATAGTTAGGCTGCCATAATTGACTAAACCACTGAGTTTGGGGAACATTTATCTAGCCATTGGAAGCAATTTGAGTCATTTTTCCGGAGGCTTGGTGGTTCTAATAGCTTCAAGCTTTCCTTCTATGGCCTTTGTTAATTTAATTCGGAGAGGATACAAGGGCTTAAAGTGGAACTCAAGTGGGGTCATAAAGAGAGCCTATTTCATGATCGATAAGCTAGCTAGACCAATCTTGAAAGAATAAGTGTTCGTTATTATATTTAATATGGCTTGTTGATAACTAAAGGGTACATTCTAACTAAAAGTTTGGGAGTTCTACTCTTGTAGCTGGTTTGTCATTTTACGGGATTTTTTGAGCCTCTGTGCTCGAATTGAAAGTAGTTTGTAAGTGATCTTGGTGCTTATTTTGTATGTGGTTGCTTTAGCACCTGCTCGTATTCGCTTACTACCTTACAGTATCATGGGAGATTTGCCCTTGTGGTAATGATTCCTCTAGTATTACGAACTTTACCACATCTTCCTGTCTGCGTGCTTGGGAGCAGCTCAAATAAAGAAAAGTCTGGTGTGGTGTCAATTCAAGAAGAATCAGTTCTCCCGATCCAGGTAGAGCAATAGGGGGACTTTTTCTCGATTCTACGAGAATTTTTATGAAAGCCTTTCTAATAAATGAATTTTACATTTCATTTCATTTTTTTTATTTCATTATAAATAAACTTTCCTTACCGGGCTAGAACTGAGATCGGACTTATCAAACCACGTTAGCAATCCGGTTCAGGAAAGCAAGTAAAGGCATCAGATTTAAGGTAATTTCTTCAATTTGCTCCCCCGCAGGGCATAGAGGGGAGGTCATCAGCGTCTATACCGTAAAATCGATTTTCGACGGAATGAAAAAGACATATATGCGGATCTGCTCATGGTTAGGTGGTTAGCGAACGTCGCCTTTGGAACGGCAGCGCAAGCTCACTCTTGAAGAGACTTACATACCCCTAGTCGTTTTTGTTTGTGTGTTGCACTAGCACTTAAATCAAACCTTCTTTTAGGGGAGGGATAAGCTGAAGACATCTGCTTAGGTTATTAAGGCACTGCAGTCTTCAAGTTATTCTCTTTCTCGTTTTAATGTTCATGCTAACTCCTTTTTAGTTTTTCATTGGGTTCTTGTACTTTATCAGAGTTTATCTTGTAAAAGGACTCAATAGTTTGTGTATATTTTTACTTAATTTTTAATACATTGTAAATTATATAAAATATAGATAATACGACATTGGGTGGTTGACTCTTTTTTTTTTAATACTAGACTCTTTTTTGGCCAATAATTAATACTAAACTATCACCACCTTTTGGTTGTGGGCATATATGCTTATCCTCCATATTTAACAAGGGAATCAAAGTTGTTGTCCCCAAAAAATATGAATCAAAATTTGGATGGTTGACTTTGGCCACTCTTTTTAAAAATAAAGATATAACAATTCGATTTTTTTAACTAAATTGTTTTTTTCCGCCTTCACAGAATATAAAAAATTATAAATCATAATATTTATATTTTATTGGATATTGATACAATAAAGGAATATTGATATATTGAATTATTAATTAATAATTTTTTTTTTGTGAAGAAAGTACAAAATAATCATTAATAATAAGAAGCAAAGTACATAGTTATATATATATATATATATATATATATATATATAAGAAATAGAGCTAAAAGAGGCAAAATCAGAAGTAGGGATAACTTGAGAAGGAACAATAATAAAAGAAAAGGATAGAAAAAAGGAAAGCGGATTGCTGATGTCTTCCAGCATCACATTGGAATTGCTTGTCTTGAACTCCCAGCCTGAGATGAAGAATTTATCCATGCATCGCACTTGTAAATTAAAGAGTCCTTGTTAAGATGAACTGATTCGCTATAACCTTTTATCCAAAGGAGGGACATTCTCAAACATAAGATGTAGAGAGACTGATTCTGCAAGCTCCTTTTGGTCCATATAGACTGATGGGCAATTGTGTTGTTATGATATCAATGACAACCATTCGGTCGTTGATGACCTTTGAGTTTATGAAGGATGAGAATCCATCCTCGGACACTGAATCCTTTTCCACCATTGGTCCCAAAGAAAGATGAAACTGAATTATGGATCTGAAGGTTATTTTGCATCACAAAAGTTGAGAAAGATATCATCCCTAAAATCTCCCTAACCACCCTAGGAGGATGATCAGCCTTTCCTTCATGAAGTGCTCTGTTATGCTTACGCTAGATAACATTAAGGAGTATGATGATATCTTTGATTAACTAGGTTTCACCTGCATCATAGAGCTGTATCAATTATTAATAATTAATTAATTTAATTTTGTTGCACGTGCCATACAGAAAATTCTCTTTATTTGGACAATCACACGTACCAGAGGCCAGATTTGCAACTACACCCCTATTGCCATTGGCCATTAACTCCCTGAATTGAGAAATTTTTACGGTCTTCTATCCAATAGTTTCTCCTCCTCCTCTATCTCAATTTGCTATATATTTTGACCAAAAATCACCATTACGCTATCTCGAATCTCTTTGAACTTCCAAGCTCGATTTTCCGAAAATGGTGTTTCTACATACTCACAGGGCTGAGATGATAAGCATGGCAGTTGCTCTTGTGGCTATTATCGGCGGTACCGCTTACTATTACTACGTCACCAAAAAGCCTAAAGGTGTTTCGATCTCTCTCTCTCTCTTATTTCTGTTTTCATTTTTTTTCTTCCCCGTTGTAGTTCCCTGCAGTCTCTTTTTCCTGTTGACTACTCGGAGATGATATTGATTTCACGGAGCTTACGTTTGAATGTGAATTTCGCGGACGTTGAGCAAAGTTTGAGTCAATAATGACTTCATTATGTGGATGAATGGTTTTTCTTTTGATCAGACTTGGTTTCGAATTGGTCCTGATATTGACGGAAAATAATACGAATAAGATGTTTGCGGCACAGTATTGTGGTGGAATAGGAAAGATTCAAGGAACACAGAGGAACTAATAGTCGTATCTTCAGCAATGTGCTGAGAAGATGTGTGAGGTTATAAGGTTGAAAGGTTCTTAGTTTTGTAGAAAGCGAAAAATTGGCATCATCGAAGCCATCTCGTGCTAGTCTATCTCTATAATGTATTTTTCAGCATTGTTGCGTTGTGAGGCTAAATTCAACCATAAAGTTAAATGAGGTAGATCAATTTATTGTGGCTCTTGTACCACACTGTTGGGTGATGCTTAATTCCACGATTAACATAAGATCTAAAAGTATGATAGCGTCCCAACAACAAAGCCTCTAAAGACTTACTCTAGGAGACTCAAACGACCAAGGGAATATCCAGCACCAACTTTTATCACAACCAACTTTTTATTTCTTAAATGTACATGTACATACCATAGTTTTGATGCATAATTGCAGTGATTGCAACAAAATGACTGAAATGCTGCCATAGCTACCACAATTGTGGCTTGATATGGTAACAAATTACATGGAAACTGGAAACAGCAAAACAGCAATATTGTGCTTGGGCTCTTGTCATGGTACATGCATTGCACAGTTTAAAATTGCAATACTGACCATTCCCTCAGTCGTAAGTAAATGGGGCAAAGAAAATGAAAAAGGACATTTTGGGGAGCCAATTTCATCAAATCTTTGTATACTCTGTATAAAATTTCAATCTTACATTTTAATTTTAGCTTACTGATATAATAATCCATATGTAATTTTGTTATTATTTTTCTAAGTTTAAATATGTGAAATATGCATTTGCGTATTCTGTCTCTCTTTTGTTTCTTAAGTTATGTTACAACTTGTCTTGATAGGTTGTTTGGACCCCAAGAACTTCAAGGAATTTAAACTTGTTCAACGCACGCAACTCAGCCATAATGTGGCCAAGTTTAGATTTAGTCTTCCAACACCTACCTCAGTGTTAGGACTTCCCATTGGACAACATATAAGCTGCAGGTTTGAATTCATCGTTTTTCTTTCTCAATTCATGCATGAAGCCAATTCCTAATTTCATTTCATCTTAAGTAGCTGGAACCAGTCCTAAGTTTATTCAACTTATCCTACAGTCCTACTGCGTGATACTAGCTGACGGAATTATGGTCCATTATAATACATTGAGCTCAGAGATGATTTGTTCTTTTTATACAGAGGGAAAGACAGTCTTGGTGAAGAAGTTGCCAAACCATATACTCCAACAACATTGGATACTGATGTTGGATACTTTGATTTAGTTATAAAGGTTACATGCTGTTAGCTTTCTTTCCTCAGCATTTAAGCATAACTAAATATGGGTCTTTTTATAATGGGAATGTTGCTTACTTTTGTTTCATATTGATTTTGGTCAATACATAGATGTATCCACAAGGAAGGATGTCTCACCATTTTCGAGAGATGCGTGTAGGTGATTACTTGGCTGTGAAGGGACCTAAGGTATTTAAAGCAATTTCATTTTGTTATCCATTGATTTATTTCTAGGTTTTGTCACATGACATGCTTATTCCACTTTGACCATCATAGAAGAAGGCAAAATTGATTTAATTGTGATTTGTTGACTAAGCCTGTTCTAGAAGGAAGTTATTCATGCCTACAACTTATGATTTTATCGTTAGTAAGCTTTTACTTAATAGTGGATGTTTCCTGCAGAACTCCTTAAAGAAAATTTTTGAATATATGATCAACCCAATCAGACCACTCTGACCATAAAAGCCTATAGTAGGTAACCAAACAAATTGAAATGTGATAGATAGAGCTGTGAATAAATCTGCTAAGGCCGTGAGCATGGGACCAACTCATTGTGCTGTTGTTTATGCTGAAAGTGTCAGTGGAGAAGGGAGACCGAAAAAGGATTTCGTGCTGCAAGAAAAGGAGGGAGTGGTTGGAAGTAGTTGAGGGGAAACTATAAGAGTGAAGACTTGCAGAAAGGGGGAGAGGGACTTTGGGGAAGGACGACTTGGGAGAGAGTTGGCTTCTCAAAATCCACTATTAGTCTGTTATTTTGTGTTTAGATTCTTTGTTGCTGTCCTGTGATGTGCACCTGTGATCTGTGAGGAGCTTTTTGGTTGTGCCATTGTTAGTCTTTTTGAGTTGAGGTGGTGTGCCACTTATCTGAAACTACAATCCATCATCTTCAATATTAGTGTTCTTTAGTGCCATCCTTGTTGTTTAGTGTATTTTACCATTGAAGTCCTATCCTTTTGTTATGCTGTGTTTTGTTCTATTAGTTGTGTGTTGGGATGTTGGAATCTCTAACGCTGACACAGGTGCATGTTATATATTAATGTTTGAAAATTATTTCATATGCACTATAATCATGATTACAGCTATTATCGTGTTCTCTTATAATGCTTATAATCCCATCCATACTGTTAAGAAGCCCTTTTAAAGGAGGGCTCAAAATATTAGAACTTTATTATTATCTTGGAATCTTAGAGTTTATTATTTTCTAGGAGTCTTAATTATCATTTATCATTATCTTCGGAGTTTCATAATGTGAGTTTTGTATATGAGCAATTTTGCACCTGATACATCACTTCTTAAGATTTACTTATACTAATGCATCTAGGGACGCTTCAAGTACCAACCCAATGAAGTTAGAGCTTTTGGCATGATTGCTGGCGGCACTGGCATCACGCCAATGTTTCAGGTGCAGGATTTTCGAGTTTTGTGGCATGCATCGTTCTTCCATTTCAATGTCTTAGAATTTATGTTTTGGGATTAATTCTTTTCCCCATTTCTTGAGGTTGCGAGAGCTATACTGGAAAACCCACAAGACAAAACTAACATACATCTGATTTATGCCAATGTTACTTATGATGACATTCTCTTAAAGGTAAACATATCTTCATCCGTGGCATCACTGGCATGTAGCTTATATGTATATCATGCATCAATTCATCAGTCATATTCCCTTATGCAGTATGAAACTTTCTGTGTTCCTGTAGAAGACATAGGACTCTGTCTGTATGGATCAAGTTCAGTTGTAGCTTTCTATGGGCTCTTTTCTTCGTAATTTAATCTTAAGGGTGTATGTAAGAAGATATCCATTAAGTGACTCATCATACTAGGCTTGCACTCCAGAAACTTGAATGCATTTTGCTTGTTTCTTTTTCAGGAAGAGCTGGATGAATTTGCACTCAATTTCCCAAGTCAATTCAGAGTTTATTATGTTCTAAATCAGGTATTTAGATCTTCAACTTCTATTTTTATTTGATTTGATTGATGACAAGTATTTTTCTGAATTTCATAAATTAACCAACGCTGACTAATATCATGCTAAGGCATCCTATCAACACAAAATTGTCGGGTTCCCATCAACATAAAATTGTCAGGTGAAAGGGCAATTAAATTCTCTCTTAACATGAACCTTCATGAGCATGGCTGTCTGACTAAAATGGAATATGGTTACTAGTCTCACTAATTAATAGGATTTAGGGAAAACCCAGTCAAGGATATGTAGTTGAACGAACTGTTAATGCCTTGTGCCAAGGAGAATTGTTCTCAGTAGCATATAAAATCAAAGGAAGTTGAGTCATAGATGAGAAAATATTAAACCTGGGCACCACATCTTAGGGTTCCTTAGGCATCCAACCCTTCGATTTGATGGCTTACTATTTTTATATTCTGAATTTCTGTGATTTATGGTAATAAAAATGACAAAAGCATAGATAAAATCAAAATTAACTGACATAAATGATAAAATATTGGGAAAAATATAATAACAATGAATAAATTAAAAATCATTTAAATTTTAAAAGCCTAGTTATAAATTTTTAAACTATAACGATCAAATTAAAAATTGGTGAAAAAATGAGGGAAAAAGTATAACGTTCTCTTTTATGTATTAGGCTATTAGCCTAGAAAGTTGACTTTTAGATGTTTTATTGATTTATATTGTTAATGCTTTTTACACATTACAGCCACCAGAACTTCCAGAAGGATGGGATGGCGGTGTCGGGTTTGTATCCAAGGAAATGATCCAAGCACATTGCCCTGCACCAGCTCCTGATATCAAGGTCAATTTTACACTTACCAATTTCACTCTCTCTCTCTCTCTCTCTCTCTATATATATATATATATAAAGTAACAAGTCCAAATTTTGAAATTTACAGATGTTGAGATGTGGACCCCCTCCAATGAACAAGGCCATGGCTACTCATTTTGAAACACTTGGATACAGTTCCCAAATGCAATTTCAATTTTAGTTCTTGCATAGAACCCTTTTTTTATTTTTTTGCTTTTTTAATAAATACGTAGTTCATTTTGATAGGATCTTTTTCCATCTTCATACTTCCGGATATGTGACCGAGTAAATTACTGCTGATCGTAACAAGACAGATTAGAGAGTTCATATTGTAGAAATGAATTCAGGATATGTATTGTCTTTATGCGTCTCCATTACGATCAATCGAGTTTGCTATGAGATAGCAGGCTGCTGTAGATTTCTTTGCAGCATTTAGCTTAAATATGCTAGATTATTCTCATATCGAAACAACATAGGCTTTTCCAAACTTGGAACATAACTGTTGAAATTTGCAAGCTTGAGTAACTGCAGCCATTGTCAACTAATGTTGCTGTGGCAGCAGGTTGCCAAAGAATTTTCCTAGACCTGCTGCATAGAGTCTCTCATCTCTTAACTGCAAAATTGTTTTAGATTGACATACGTGGGTTAAGTACTGTATTCTCGGTCAAGCAGTATAAATACTGGTTAAAGCTTCAATAAAGTTTTACTAATAGAATTAGATCAGAATAAACCAAAATACTTAATTTTTTTTAAGTAACAGAAACAGCTGCTGCAGAATTTCACATGCAATAACCCAAGTTCTTGTCAACAATCGTACAATAGTTTCAACCCTGATGAAAAACAGACCTAAAAGTGACAAGACCAACGCTTTAAAGGCAAAAGGAAAAAAAAATTAAAGTGACCAGACGGACAAGCTTCAGAATTGCTACCGGCATCTTTAGTTCGAAGTCAACACGAAGAGGTCATTAGACTCTCAGATCAAAATATAGGACGATTCCTCTACCAACATCAATCCGCCCGAGACAGAAAACAACATCAAGTTCATTTTTGCCTCTGTTAGATGTACAGCTTTGGAGTTCCCTCTCATCGCCTTCTCATACCTCGTCCCCCACGACCAGGGAAGCCACCTCCACGGCCTCTGCCCCCCATGGCACTAGCAGCAGCCTCTCCTTGTGCACTCTCAGACTAAATAAGGAAAAAAGAGAAAGAATCTTTATTAACTTCAAAATTATCCATAACAAACTAAAGTGACTAGATTAAAAGTAACTTTCAAAAGATAGTAAATAAGGCTTTCTTAAGTAAGGCCCATCATCCTTAGAGGTTTGATACCGGCTCATTACTCTGACAGACTGACCAACTAAACGGGATTCTGATTTTAATTAGTCCCAAAAAATAATGACAAACTAAGAATAGCTTTGGCAAAGTGAAAGCTTAAATACCAAATTATACTAACCCCACCCCCAGAAACATAAATTGGAAAAATGTCAAACAAGAAAATATTTTATTTATGCTTGTAGTATATTTAACATAATAGATAATTCTGATTGAGCAAGCCATGAGAAGAAATAGATTGCAAGAAAAAAGAGGAGAAACATCTGAGAGAGAACAGAACTTGCTAAAAACCCTTACCTTAGGATTTTTAACTGTTTCATCCACACTTAAGATAAGGCAAGCTGCTTCAGTAGCAGCATTTATAGCATTGATCTGCAAATTCATTATTTAGCTTTAATCACCATCCAAAGAAAATATAACAACCAGACTCAACAATTGTTCAGATAATATGCAGATACCTTCACAACTGCAGGCTCCCACACAAAGTTAGCAAATGAGTCAGCAATTCCACCAGTGGTTATGTCCACGCCATATGGTGCCCCCTCACCTGTTAAGGACAAGCCGTATACAAATTTTCAATGCTTTACCTATCATAATAACCCTAGAAGATATACATGACATGAAAAAACGCAAATTCTCAGTCAAGAAAGGCAACACAGATGCATGCAGGAAACTCAACACTCAACTGGGGCCAGGCTAAGGTTTAAATTAGGACTGGTTTAGGTCGGTACCAATTCTACTAAAAAAAATTGAAGACGCTAATATTCAGCTAGGCTAGGCTTGCTAGCAACCTAGCTATTCAATGGGTCTGCGTAAAAGTAATTTTGTATTGCATATATATTGACAAGACATGCATGCATATATAAAACAGCCAGCCAACCAGAAGGAAGCGCATGTTTCTGTCTTAATTTGTTCAGCACATCGGTTGCATCAAATCCAGCATTATCACATAATTGCCGAGGGATGACCTGCAATTGCAACATAAGCTTTTGCATCAATATCCAATCAAGCAAACGTACTCTTTAAATAGAAGAACATGTGCTGGTATAGCTAGGATGTCAATTCCTTCATGTCTCAATTCTTACAGTTTCCAAGCTAATAAGACAATAAGCAGTTCTCTAGTTCTTAAATGGAGGTTAATGGTTTTACTTGGACTTTGCAAGTTCTAGCAGGGACTGGCTTCGCCTATAGAGGAGCAAGACATTGGAACTACTGTGGAGGAAGGTCAAGACAGGGATTGACAACCCTGAAAAAATACAAATATATGTACATATATATTTTTTCCAATAATGTGGGTAACTATTTGTCCAACAATAATTTTCCTTTCTATGTTTGTCCAACAAACATACTGTTTGGAGGGTATCAAATCCTCGCACTACGCTCATTTTCTTCCATATCCTTGTTCTATTTAAAAAGAAATATTTGCCTATTGGGACACAGACCACAAACATGGATAGCAAAATGAAAGACAAGGACACCTACCTCAAGAGCTTTAGCATAAGAGTTGATAAAAAGCTGAGACTTCCCAGCTATTGTACGAGCATGCTGCCTCAAATACCTGCTTATTTCCATCTGCCATAAAGAATCACATGTTAATCTCTTAAACACTTACTAACATAACCAGATATATATATTTGAAACACATACATCTATAGCACCACCGCCAGCAACTACGTTAGAATTCTTTAAAGCCCTCCTAACAATCATAATTGCATCATGAAGACTTCGCTCTGCTTCCTCAATGAACTGTAAGAGATTAACAGGATTAAAAAAAATCTGAGCCCAAGAACAGATCACTAGACAGATTGGTTTAGATTGATGTCTACAGCCATTATGCATCCTCTGACAAACCTGATCAGCTCCACCACGAAGAACTATGGTAGCAGTCCGGCCAGATGGACAACCATTAAATATATTGAACCTCTCATTTCCTACTTGCTTTTCCTCAAAAATCTCACAAGTCCCAAGGACCTTCAAGCAAATAAATCAAAACAATTTTAGTGACACAAAATACTATACCAAAGCAAATATACAAGTCAAAATGCAATGAGACCTCATCAATAATATTATTGACAGATGTTTGTACAGTTCCACCAGTTGCAGCAGCAACCCGTTGAAGATCTTCTTCAGCCACGCGGCCAGCACAGAAGATATCTCTGTCCGCAAAATACTGTTTAAAGGAAATGTTATTCAAAACATTGGTAAAATCCTTGACCTTCCTCTCAATAAAATGACCGAAAAAATCATTTTCAAGAAAAAGGACAGTTTACACAGCAATATCAATCTGCAGTAAATATACTGAAACAAAAGTCCAAGTGTATTAATAAGACAACAAAGTCAGAAGCCCACATCCAAGCAATAGAAAAGTATCACAGGTGGAAACTTCATACGCCAATAATACTGCATGTGGTCCAAAAATGTTCAATTGAAAACAACTAAATGCATCCCGAGTAAGATAGAAATAAGCTGTCATGAAAAAATATTCAAAGAAAAACCTGTGTAGCTAGATCACCAATAGCCAATCGAGAAAGAACAACTTTGGCTCCACTCTTGACACATTTATCCAACTTGTCATATATGATATTCCATTCTGCATCAACAATTGACTGATATTGCGCTGGATCTGATAATCTGTACAATGCAGTTGAAAGAGGAGTAGGTACTATGAGCTTCGTAATCATTCAATAAGATGATAACTGCATCAATGAACAGAAATCAGAATTTTTTTTTGAATATATATACCTTATTTCAGCATTCTCTTTCTCAGATTTCAGCTCTAACTCAACATTTAGTAAGAGTGTCTTAGGATTGAGAAACTTCTTTGGTTGTTGTTCAAAGCCAGCATATGAAAATGTCTTTTTGAAGGCAACACCATTCACTAGAAAGGAGTCCCTCATATTACCACCCGGAACCTGTAGAAGAACCTCCATCAGAAAGCTATACAAAATGATTTTCCAGATAAAGCCCAATGTTCACATAACTTATTGATGATAATTAAACATTCAAGGAAGAAAGGCAACATATACCACCAGCACTCACAAAATTCATTTAACTCATTCCTTCATCTTCAATTTTGTTGGTCATGCCACTTGTTTTGTGGCTTATTCAATTCACATATTTTGGATTCAATAAAAAAGTATCGTATGAATTTTTACAAGCTTGTAAAATAATTGCGTACCTTCTTTATTCCAATCATGTTCATCCTGTCTTCATTTTCAATTGCAACAACAGCATCAACAACCATTGATGCAAAGAATTCTTTCTCTCCACCAATGAGCTTAGAAGAAAGTGTTGTAGAAGCACATTTTGCAAGCAAGCTTTTCTTCTCTTCCAGACTTTTTCCCTCTATACTGACAGCTAGTTCTTTGATCTTCTCAATTGCC
Source organism: Leucaena leucocephala (assembly GCA_037074615.1). Lineage (NCBI taxonomy): Eukaryota > Viridiplantae > Streptophyta > Magnoliopsida > Fabales > Fabaceae > Leucaena > Leucaena leucocephala. The sequence continues at coordinate 23,982,122 of CM073540.1, read as the reverse complement.
TATAAGAATCATGTACGATACATAATGAGACAACATGTAAGAACAATACACAGTTGTCGAGGTGGAAGAGAAAAGTGTAGATTCAATTGTGTACCAAGGAGGAAGCAGTCCTGTAGCTCCGTATCAAATTTTGGGCGTGCACACCATCTTCAATAAAAGGCTTAGCCTCCCTTAAAAACTCAGCCGCAAGCAATACCACAGTGGTTGTTCCATCACCAACCTTCCCAATATGAATAGCAACAGTTATCACTAAATATAGAGCTTCACAAATTCAAACACCCATTTCATGTAAGATAATCATCACAACATCTACAGCGCATATTGGCAAACAAAAAGAAAAAAGTAATATTTGTTTGATAAAAGAAAATTATCCAAGAAGGAAGAACAGGTATAAGTGAAAAGGTTAGGGAATCATCCCAACATAAAGGACCAAAATCAAATTAATATAATAAAGGAAACACAAACTTAGGTAAAGCTTCCCAGTTCCTCTGCATATCAAACACAAACACCGTCTTGAAAGAACCCCTGCTAACCACCAAATATGAGGTGCCAACATTGTCCTAGCCCATACATAATCCAAATCACAGTGAAAACTCACAAAACTCTACCCTCCTATGTCCACCCAGAATCTTTGACACGATCAAACCAGCTTTAAATTCTGTGAGAAAACTGAACTCAAACAAAAAGAACCCAAACATTACATTCCACAAAATGGTCGCCAATCAACAATGCGAAAATATATAATCTCCAGTTCTGCATTATTCATGCTCATAATACAAATATTAGGAGACCAAGTTGTGTCATCATTGAATATGCATGATGACGTTCATTTTAATTACTTGGAACAATTTGCATTACGAGTAAAAATATTTGACTTTTGAAGGAGCTTCAGAATTACAAATTGATTTCTTATGAAGGGAAGTCTCTCTAATAGCAATGGCATAGAGAACATATCTCTTCCTCTATCGATGACTATGCTTAGATTCAAAAACTCGTAAAAATTGTATATTATGACACTTCCTGCAGCTGACTAGAAGGGAAAACTATAAAGTCCAACGGCATGGTAGTTTTCTTCAAAAATCATCGATAGAGGAAGAGATATGTTATAGTAATGTTATTTTCACCAAACAATACCAAATCAACAAACAAAAACTATATTAATGCCCATCCCTGATTCCGTCTGAAAATGAACGGAAAGCCCTGTGTAAGCAACTATACTACCTAGGGACCTAGGAATCCAAAGCAGATAACTTCTTCACACCAAGCACAATATATCCCGAAGAATATAGAGAATACGGCTGTAAAAAAAGGATTCCCCTGAATTACCTCGGAGTCTTGAGACTTGGCGATGTCGACAAGGATCTTGGCAGCGGGATGGACGATATCCAAGAGCTTCATGATAGTGGCGCCATCGTTGGAAATGGTGACACTTCCCTTATCATCGTGGATCAGTTTGTCCATCCCCCGCGGGCCAAGAGTCGTTCGCACCACATCTGCCACTGCAGTACAAGCATTGATGTTGCTCACCAACTGCGCCTTTCCTTGCGATGTGTCCGTCCCTTCTTTCAGCAATATGATCTGGGGTTGCTGTTCGTTTCCACATTCCAAACAAAACAAAAGGGTTTAGACAGAACATCTATCAAGTGCAGATAGACACAGAGAAGCTTAGAGGCAGAGAAAGCGTACCAGCATAGCTGCCATTGTTAGAGACGAGGAGGTCGAAGAGCTAGAAAGTTCAGGAGGGAGGGAGGGAGAAGGGAGAGAACAATTAGGGCAGCTTAACGCTGAACGTCGTATGTAAAGTGTTTTTGCAATAAAAAAATAAAAATGAAAACAGAAAAGGGTTTTGGAGAGGGAGGGTTTTGAAACTTTGGTTTGCCAGTATATATAATCGTACCCAAACAAAATTCACACAGGTAATCGTTTTTAGCTTATTTATTATTTATAAATTACCAAATTCAATATTGGATTCTCAAGCACGGCCCTGTCTGCTTTTCTTTTTATTGAGTATAAAAAGATTAAAAGGACAATTTTATTAAAAACATAAATAAAAAGATACCTATTTTTTGGTACCCTTCACGAGCAATGGATAAGTGATAAATTGATAATAAACGCAGAATGAAAGGGAGGCACACACCGGTGTGCTTTTATTTTGAAGTATATTAAACAAATTCCTCATTAATGCATTTGCATTTCTATAGAGTTAAATTGGCACAATTTAACGGTGCTCAACTAGTTTCTTTACGTTTCTAATTTGCTTCTTCTTCATCGACTATCATAGATATGGCATATGCAAGATAAGCTCAAATATCGTCCTATATGTCCATTTGCCTTTTAACTTTCAAGCCTTTTGAGGATTATTTTATAACAAGAATACGAGTTGTTCTTCATCAAGATTTTTCATTCACATTCTTCTTTCCAGTGTATGTATGTAGCACATAATTTCTTATTATTCACCACATTATACATAGACCTTGTTTGGATAGGATTTTAAAAAAAGGCTTATAAAAAAAAAGGCTTATGGACAGCTTATAGAAAATAGCTTTTAGAGAAGAGTTTATGAAAAAAAGTAGTTATGAATAAATAAATGTTTGGATAGTTATTTTTAGAATGACTTTTTATATTAGTAAATTATCAAAAAGGGTATGATTTAATTAAAAGTAAGAGAGAGGAGAGAGGGTGTAAGAAAAAGTAGGGGTAAGATAGTAATTAGATAATCCATAAGCTCTTTTACAGTTCCAAAAGTTAGTTTCAATAGTTTATTCAAAACCATGGTTTTAAACCATGATTTTATCCAAAAGCACTTATGGACAAATATGGCTGTTTGTTTTAAAATTTTTCCAAACCAAGGTTTGGGCCATAAGCCCTTTTCAAACCATGGTTTGAAACAAAACCAAACAGGCCTATAGTGTGTATTTGGATAAGATTTTAAAAAAAGGCTTATAAAAAAATGGATTTTTAGACAGCTTATGGAAAAAAAATAATTTTGGATAAATGAGTGTTTGTATAGTTGTTACAAAAAATAGTTTTGTAATTAAAAAATTACTAAAAAGGGTATGTATGAGAGATGAGAGAGGAGAGAAGGTAAAAAAGATAGAGGAGAGAGGGTGAAAAAAAATAAGGATAAAATAGTAATTGAGTAGTTAAAAGGAATACTATTAGCTCCTAATAATCCATTAAGATACATACCCACAAATGCTATCCAAGAAAAACTCGAATAAAAGCTTCAAATGGCGCAAACACTTTTATTCAATATGAATTATTTTTTACAACCTTCAATAACACATTCAATAACATATATATGCTGCGCCCAAGCCCCTGTTTTCTCCCTATAGCTTCAAGTAAATTAAAAAAAACAAAAAGAAAGGAAAAAGAAAAGAAGTTAAGAAGATACATCATGAATTTCTTTTTTCCTAAAAAGGGGGGGAAATGAGAGCTTACAACCTACAGTATTTTTTTTTTTTTTACAAAAAAAATTATGTGAATTCGAACACCAGTCTCCTACCAAAGTCAGGGCACCGGTTCCCCATTAAGACCAGAGTACAGCCCCAGAGCTCAGAGAACACTTACAAAGGACTTACGAGATCGCCTACCAAAGAAAACCTTATAACAGCGATAGGAATCGAACTCATATCCTTATAGAATACGAACCCATTCCTTACCTTATGTTAGCTCTCATTCGCACAACCTACAATATTGAGTATTCTACATAATTGCCGCTTCAAGTTCTAAAAAAATCTGGATGTTAGTGGAGTTGCAGTTTGCATAGAAACAGTTCCCCTCCTTTAAAGTTCAGAATTTCTCTTTCAAATATTGCTTGATCAAGAAATACACATCAGCTTAAAAATTCGTGTTAAAATGAATAGAATGAATTCAAGGCACAGATAATAATAGTATTACCTAGGTACACGAGTAACAATGTAGTGTCCCTTCTCCAGGTCATATACAGTCTTTAATTGTGGCTTTCTCCATTGCAGTACAAAGAATGCTGCCAGTACAAGTAGAAAAATAAATGCAAACATTGAGAAGTATGTGACTGATTCATTCCCAACAATCAGTCCTGGGTCCAAAGCTTCCATTTCAATGGGTTCTGCCATTGTTTCAACAATGAAGGATCCAAGGGTCCAGTCAACGTGAAAAGTTCCCTTCCGATTTCCAAATCCAATCCTGCAAATATTTTCCATCGTCTACTAAATCCCATTTCTTGAAAAATCGCCACCAAATAATTTTCAAAATTCAAATTCTCCATCCATAAGAAGATATGAGACTTGCACAAGTTTAATTACTTCATCTCTTCAGTAATTGTACCTCAAAAATTTGCAATGAAGTAATTGGTGTAATTCTAACTGCAAGTCGCATAGAAATATAACACAAATTTCAGCTTTGCTAACTTATCTGGGAACATAGTTGCCATACCTTTTCTCTTCCATAGATACCCCAAAAACATCAAGCATAAGTGCCACCATATAAGCCGAAGAGAAGCAATATTTTGATAGATCCAGATCATCAATCTCATTATGTTGACTTTTTAGAGCATCCCAATGATCTTCACAGTAATGTTGGCCTGCTTCTTCCAGTTCAGACAAAGAAGCCCGATGAACCATCCCAAAAAACTGAAGGGCATTGAATTACATGGAAATAATGTCACTAATTTAACGGATGCATCGTTTTAGCACAGTTAAAAAGAGGGTGTAAAGGGATTAAAATAGATGTGCTTCTAATGCAGTTTGCTGCTGAAGATAAGTTAACGTTCGTACATTTAGGTGATTCAAGTATTTCTTATATTCTGTGATACCATATGACCATATCATGAGTGTTTGTGGGCGTAACGCTTCTTTATATTTAATATTCTCGATAAAAAGTAAAAAAGTTAAATTTTCCATAAAGAGGAGGATGAAACCTCGTCCTAGAAGAAAAGAGTGAAGCAAATATAAGAAAAGATAATATAAATAAATTTCTGTCCTGTTCTTCCTTCTGCCTAAGAAAGCTCTGGCAGGATTCAATATTATATGAGCACAAGATAAACAAAATATTAATATCCTTATAGGATATTTACAATACATAATTTAAAAACGTGTTAAACATTTGACGAATAGGTTTCCAATTACAAGGAAAATTAAATTCCCATGTATCAAACACCATCTATATGTTTCAGAAGCAAGAGTCACAAGTCACTCAAAACTTTGCCCCAAATTTTAGCATTTGTCATTATTAGTTATTTATCTGTATCTTAAAGGTTGGGTTGAGTTAATAATTAAATCGTTCAATAGAGCAACTTCAAGCACTCAACCAAGCCAGAAACAGTGATGATAGGTCAGGTATGACCCTTCGTACTAACTAGGCTAGAGGCTTTTCAATGTTTGAGAGCTTCATTCATTGGCAATTATGGGGTCAAGAATGGGCAACTCAGTCCCCCAATAAAAACTCCTATACATGAGCTTATAAAATCCATGCAAATGGAAGTTATGGAACAATTGATGATAAAAAACAAAGGTCACCAAATACAAACCTCAGAGGTGTAGAAGAAGTTTCCTGAAGAAATTTGCATGCCTGATAACTCAAGAAAAGATGTGGTAACTTTACATGGTGGGTGTTGGCATCTATCTGCATTAAGAGAAACAATTAAAAGTGAATATCGTCTCTGAAAAAGGTGATACAGACAAGCAGACTAGGATATCTTCTCTGAACTCAAAAGAAAGAAAAAAACATTGCGCAAATAGAAGAGCTCTCCCATCCAATTTAACATCAGTTAAGGAAGCTTTCGTAGGAAGAAACACAGATCACCAGTCCTAAAGTAAGTTGAACTAAATGTAAGACAATATTACTTCATGGGTTTGAGCAATTTCCATCAACCATAGGCACCATGGTGGTATTTGCTTTGATAGAAAATGATTTTCATAGTTTCTAATGTTCAGAACAATAAGAATGAAGATTGAAGCATCAGCTGGCAACCAACATGAAGTGCATGTTGCTTCTTAGCTGGTTGCGGTTGGCAAAAAAGTAAAAGCAATATAGTAATGATTAATGAACGATCAGACATCTGGGAATAGTAGCCTAGTCATAGGCAATTTGTAAGTCTCATTTTTTTTGTCATTAAGTAGCAAGTATATCGATCAGTGACAACAAATGCATATAACTTGTTTTTTTAAATATGAAAGCATGCATATGGAATTATACAGGTCTATTTATTGAATAGAAGATTATATCACTGAGCCATTTAGTCTTGAAGGATGAACAAATAAGAAAAACATCCAATAACAAACAGCACAACAGACAAAACTTCCTAAAGAAACACATCATAAAAGAACTAAACACTACTAGAAAAAATATTTATCACGGCGCTACTTTACAGCGGTTATAAGCAATACCACTGTGAAAATAAAGATGGTGGCATTTTCACAAATAAGTTCCCTTTTAAAACACTTTTCACGGCGGTTTTTATCAAAACCGTGAAAGAAACCTTGAATGGCGGTTTTTCCGCCATGAAAAAGTGATTAGAGGCAACTTTTAAAGGCGATTTTTAGAATTTTAACAGCGGTTTTTAGTCCCCCCAAAAATTTAAAAATCCTGATCTGATTACAGTTTCCCTTTCACTTTTTCACAACCGTTTGAGGTCCCATTCCTCTGCCCCACCACAACAGACTTGCATGAAAGTCATTTTTCAGCAATTTCCTCATATTTTTAGTGCCTATCTCTGTCGTCTCCATCATTGTCCTCCGTCGTGAAAGCCGCAAGTCATCATTTAATTTCGTCATTGGCTCATTTTTCTTGCTTTTTTGGTTGTTTTTTGTTTATAAACTGTAATACATCATATGGGTTATCATCCTTGTATTAAAGACTTATAAGTTTTCTTTTCTATTGACATATTTCTCTTCACTCCTTCAACCTCGCAATCATTTGAATCTCTTCACCATCATGTCAAAAGTAGCTTAAAGAGCTTCAATAGCAAAAGCTTTTTAGATCTTCAACTTTTTCTCCAGATCTGGTCCACTACTTTTAGTGAGACTCATTGTGGTGGCTAACAGTGAGTGGTGACAAATAGACCTTGTTAAAAGGAGCTCGACGAGCTTCAATAGAAGAAGTTTTAGGATCTTCAGGTTCTTCACTAAATCTTTGACTTTTTCTCTCCAGATCTGGCTTGATGCTTTTCATTAGTGTGGTCAAGGTGGCTAGTGGTGGGCGTAAGCCAACAAAAGCTAAAAAGACTAAAAGAATTCTAGCTTTTCATAGCGGTTTTAGCCAAAACAGCCATAGAAATAAAGCAATTAACACCATTAATTGTTTCATCTTTCATGGCAGTTTTTGCATAAAACAGCCATAAAAGGTTACCTTTAACGGCAGTTACAAAACCGTCGTTGAAAGATAAACTTACAACGGTGGTAGAATTCACGCCGCTCCTAAAACAGTCATGAAATATTACTTTTAACCGTCATTAAAAGCATTTTTTCTAGTAGTGAAAGTTAGCAAACAGCATAAATGATCATAATTGGTCCAAAATAATAGCTTAGATACTGATCATAGTAAAATATCAAAATATGAAGAAACCTTCTCTTCTCTTCAAAAATGTCCCGGTTTCAGATTTGCATACAGAATAATTTCCAGCAGCTTGGACAATTGGGCGATGTACATAACTTGAATTAAAGTTCCAAGAATATCCTTTTGGAATGCAAGGGTTACCAATATTGTTTCTGATAGATCTTGAAGCTGCACATAAATAAAAATAAATGAATGGAAATAATCAGATTATATCATTTGAGTAAGAGTGAAAGTTACGTTGGCAAAAAAAAAACAAAGATTAAGAGTGGAAGTTCACAAATGGCATTTTTCACTAGGTCTTGTAGAAGTCTTGTGTGAACTTTAAATCGCAAAACATTTCTCCATAAATGGAAAGAACCTTAGCTTGTTATAACTTTAATAGCATTTGTAGTAGTATTAAACTACTACTACTAGTAGTCTGAGAAAGGATAATACGACTGCTGCTGCTGCTGCTATTTTAATGTTATACTTTTTCAAATGACCATAAAAAAACTTCCTTGCTAGTACTCATTACCGTAAAATCTTCTCATTCAATTTCTTTAAACCACTTAATCAAGCTGTTCAGCAAGAACGAGAACATTCCATCACCATCCTATATACCCTCTCTAAGTTACTCCAATACCCATTAATTATACCAGCATCAGATATATCAAAGGGCCATCAGCATCCAAGTTGATATTGCAAGACTCTACAATTATAGTGATAGCAACTACAAAAACATTTAACAAATAAACTTTATTTTAGTACTACACAAAGTAAAGATTGTAGTTTTCCAACCCATTACTTACAAAATTTTGATTCCCTATGATTCAACAGCTCCTCCAATGATTTCAATGCTACACCCTGTCCAAGAATGTTGATTAAAATAGAACATTAAACTCAAAGATTCAATGGGGGATAAATATTTTATATCAATCAATGAAGACAATGCATGAAAAAGAAAACACACATATAATGATGGTAATGGCTTTCTAGCATACACCTATTCACTGTTCCAAAAACCATTGTTCTAAGAATCAGATCAGATTGACCAATTGGACCAGGAACGGTCACATGTCCGGTCTGGAGATATGAGGGAACCGAAGGGCCAAAGAACCGGTGGAGAATCAGTCAAACTGGTCTCAAACTGGCTAGAACCAATAAAACCAGAAGCTCTACCAGTTGAACTAGTCACAATTATTTTTTATTTCTTTAAATTTTAGTTCATGTTTTTAAGCTATAATCTACGCATATTTATACCTTCTAAGTATTATCGAAGGAAGGAAAATGAACAAATAGGCTAGAAATGTGTGTATACAGTATACGTACTGAGGCAATTAAACAATAAATAAATAGAACACACCATCCAACACTTTGAAACAGGCATATAACTTTAAAACTAGGAAAAAGCAGGGAGATACCTGGCCAAGTTCGGGCCAACTCTGAGTATAGAGATTGTAGGTAACTCCAGACAATTTAATAGTCTCTGAAGGCTGTACTGATTTTGAATTTAACAACGCCAATGTGACCTACAAATACCAGTGTAAATATATGTATTCAGCATCTTTAGAAGAACAAACTTCTTACACAATTGAAAACACTTTGACCAAACATGTCAACCAACAGTACTTCACACTTCATCCCACCAAATTTGTCATGTATTAGTTAAAAATAAAAGTTAAAACAAGGAAGAAAACCAAAAAAGTTTGCCTTTTTTAAACCAATTACATCTCTCTGTACTGCGAAATAAGCCTACAAAACTAACCCAGGCAGAAATTCCAGTTCAAAGAGTCTCCCTCCTTTCCAAATCTGTTGTACAATTGTAGAAAGAATAGAAAGAAGGGAAGAGAAGAAGAGAGAAAGAGAGGAAAAGAGAGTAGAGAAAAGAAGAAGAGAGGGAGAGAAAGAGACGAAGAGATAGATTCAACTCAATAATACTCTAAGCCATCAGATTAAGCATATTTCATATTACAATTCTATTCTCTTATATAGGCAGCAGCTAATGACTAACTAACGGCCTCTTAACCCACTAACTAACATAACTGCCTAACTAACTCCTTATCTATTTATTTATTACATATCAGATAAATCTATATATAATATAAAATCGATAGGAAACAACACTATTCATAAGTCATGAACAATGCGACTTATCTCAAACTCCATATGCAAAGCACAAGCCCACAATCTAGTCATACAAGAATTTAAGGAGAAATGAATATTAATGCCCAAATTGTTGAATTTGAATAGTCCGATCTTTGGTATATGAGTCAAATATATACACAATGTTGGAGAATCAAATCAAATCCCTAATAACTACTCCTAAATCAAATCTGATTCTAATAATTATAATAATCAAATCTGATTTGATTGATCTGATTCTAATAACAATAATATCTATAATATCCTAATAATATCAGAATATTTCCACACTCCCCCTCAAGTTGGATCATAGATGTTGATCATGTCCAACTTGCCTACAAGTCGCTCAAATATTTCTTCTGGTAGTCCCTTGGTAAGAATATCTGCAGTTTGTAGCCTTGCGGGTATGTAGGTGAGGCACATAATCCCATCTTCTACTTTCTCACGAATGAAGTGTCTATCCACTTCCACATGTTTTGTTCTGCTGTGTTGGATAGGGTTCAAGGTCATGTTTATGGCGGCCTTGTTGTCACAAAATAACTTCAATTGAGCATCTATCTTCAAATGAACTTCTTTTGCAACTCTTGCTAACCACAAACTCTCCATGATTCCTTGAGCAAGAGCTCGTAATTCTGATTCTGCACTACTTTTAGCCACTACCTTCTGTTTCTGACTCTGCCAAGTGACCAGATTTCCCCACACAAACGTGCAATAGCCTGAGGTAGATCGACTATCTTCTTGTGATCCTGCCCAATCAGCATCTGTGTAGATTTCTACTGATCTATTGTTGCTCTTTTTGAAGAATAGACCACAGCCAGGAGTGCCTTTTAGGTACTGCAGTATCTTGTAGGCTGAGTCCATATGTTTCTTCCTTGGATCATGCATATGTTGACTAGCCACACTTACTGCAAAGGCGATATCAGGACGTGTGTGGGAGAGATAAATGAGTTTCCCAACTAGTCGTTGGTATCTTCCTTTATCTGTTCCCATTTCATCCTTCTCTTGTTTCTTCTGTTGTTTAACATCTCTGTCAGTTTCTGCTACAGATTTCTTGTTCTTCTGTTTCAATGTGCTGATAGGGACTTTACTCGGTTTACACCCAAGCATTCCTGTTTCCTTAAGTAGATCAAGAACATACTTTCTCTGAGATACATAGATACCATCCTTGGATCTTGCTACTTCCATACCGAGGAAGTATTTCAACTTTCCAAGATCTTTGACCTCAAATTCACGATTCAACGCTACCTTGATTCGATCAATCTCCTTAGTATCATTTCCTGTAACAATAATATCATCCACATAGACAATGATAATAGTGATGAGGTTATTACATCGGGATACAAACATAGTGTGATCAGATAAACTTTGCTTATACCCTTCAACCTTGAGAACACTTGAAAATCTATCAAACCATACACGTGGTGATTGTTTTAGCCCATAGATGGATTTTCTTAGTTTACACACCTGATTCTTTTTTTCTTCTCCAAAACCTGGTGGGAGTGTCATGTATACTTCCTCTTTCAAATCTCCATTGAGGAAAGCATTCTTAATATCCAGTTGTTCTAGAGGCCAATCAAGATTTGCTGCTACCGAGAGAAGAACTCGTATGGTATTGAGTTTAGCAACTGGTGCAAAGGTTTCGTTATAGTCAATGCCCTGTGTTTGAGTGAACCCCCGAGCAACTAGTCTGGCCTTCAACTTGTTCAGAGTACCATCAGCATTATATTTTGGAGTGAACACCCACTTGCAACTCACAGGTTTTATTCCTGAAGGTAGCTGCACTATCTCCCATGTCCCATTTTTCTCCAAGGCTTTCATTTCTTCCAACACTGCCTGTTTCCATTCCGGGACAGCCAATGCTTCATGTACATTATTAGGGATCTTGAGGCTGTCAAGGTTAGTCACAAAAGCATGATAACTGGGTGCAAGAGATGCATAGGAAACAAACTTTTCAATAGGATGCTTTGTACATGTCCGGGGTGGTTTTCTCAATGCAATAGGAAGATCAAGATCAGTATCAATAGCCTCAACTTGTTTAGGATCTACAATCGGTTCAGGAACTGACTCTACCTCAGAGATGTGGTCTCTATTATGTCGACGTGAGTACATTTTTCCCCATCGTTGTTGTTCAGGTCTGTCTGGAGGCAGTTCATGTGGTGTAGGTGAAGTGGGTACAATGGGTTCCACAGGTTGAGATTCATTCCAACACTCCCCTGAATCGAAGACTTGGGATAATAGGACTGGTGCTCATTGAAGAGGACATCTCGGGTAACAAACAGGTGTTTGGAGATGGGGTCAAAACACTTGTAACCTTTTTGTGAGATAGAGTAACCCAAGAAGACACATTTTGTGGCACGGGGATTGAACTTGGAGGAAGGATGGTGAAGATGGACAAGAACAGTGCAGCCAAAGACACGTAGCGGAAGAGAAGACTGTAAGTGAGAGACAACGTGAGTTTTTTGTAACTCCTCAAGTGGAGAGATGAAGGAAAGAATGCGACTAGGAAGACGGTTAATGAGCTGGATGGCGGTTTGGATGGCATCCCCCCAATAAAACAAAGGAACATGACACTAAAATAAGAGAGCTCTAGCAACCTCAAGAATGTGTTTATTTTTACGTTCTGCGACCCCGTTTTGTTGAGGACTATGGGGACAACTGCTGTTATGAGCAATGCTTTTAGTAGACAAGAAAGAGTGAAGAGAATGATTGAAGTATTCAGTGCCATTATCGGTGTAAAGGACTTTGATGGATGTATTGAATTGGTTTTGGACAAAATTATAGAATCTGATAAAGGCATTGGTAACCTCAGATTTATCTTTTAAGAGAAAGGCCCAACACATACGGGTATGATCATCAATAAATGTGACAAAGTATTTGGACCTAGTGCGATTAGGAATCTTAGAGGGACCCCAGACATCACTATGAATAATGGAGAAAGGAGAAGATGGTTTGCATGGGACAGGAGGAAATGAAACACGGTGATGTTTAGCAAGAGCACAAGTATCGCAAAAAAAAAAAAATATTAATAGATAGCTGGGGAAACAACTTTTGCAAATAGGTAACGCTAGGATGACCCAGTCTTTTATGCCATAAAAGAAAAATCTCCTCGTCAGAGGTGGTATGGGGCGTAGAGGTGGTGACCTGAGACCATAATGCACTCACGGTAGATGTGTCGAGACAGTAAAGACCATCATACTCCTTAGCAGAACCAATCATCTTCCCCGATGTGAGATCCTGAAAAACACAATGAGTAGAGTAGAAATGAGCCGAACAGTTTGCTTGTTTAGTCAATTTGCTAATAGAAAGCAGGTTACAGGCTAAATGAGGAACATGAAGTACTGATTCAAGATGCAAAGAGTCTAAGATAGTCACAGAACCGATGCCTGCTATGGGTGAAGAAGTGCCTGTAGCAGTAGTAATTTTCTTATTTCCTGCTAAGGGATGGTAGCTGACAAACATCTTTGCATTTGATGTCATGTGATCAAAGGCCCCTGTATCCACAATCCACTTTAATGGAAGAGATGTATGTAAAGCAATGGGAACCGTACCTTTATGAGCCATGGCTGCAGATCCGTGAGGGTTTTGTTCAGCTTGAAGAGTTATGAACATACGTGCAACCTGATTGAGTTGCTCTTGACTGAAAGATGTGGATGGCTCAGATGGGGATGGGGCACATATTGATTCAATAGAGGCCTGGTGAGCGCGTGGCTTATTTTTACGAGGCTTCCAATCAACTGGCTTGCCATAGATATCCCAGCATTTTTCACGAGTATGTCCCACCTTCTTGCAATGTTCACAGGTGGGTCGAGTCTTACTAGAGGCATCAGGGTTGTCATGCTTACTAACAAAGGCAGGAGACTCAGGAAGAGGTTGTTTAGGGTCAACAGGCATAGTCTCCCTCCTGGATTCTTCCTTACGTACCTCAGCATAAGTCTCTAGAAGAGATGGTAATATGGTATTGCTGAGAATTCTGGCCCTTACAGCATCAAATTCAGCATTTAGACCAGCAAGAAAAAGAAGTATCCTCCCTTTTCCAATCCTTTTCTTATTGCGGACGACATCTGCAGGAGTATCCCACTCATCGTCGTCAAGAAGATCCAGCTCTTGCCAGAATGCAACGAGATCCAGCCAGTATTCATGCACTCCACGGGTCCCTTGAATGCAACGCCATGTACTACGTTGCAGATTGAATAGACGTGAATGGTCTTTGGTGACTGAATATGAGTCACGAACAGCTACCCAAATATCTCGTGCTGTGGGTAGATACATGAAGCTTCGTTTGACATTTGGAGACATGGAGTTGATAAGCCAGGAAGAGACCAAATGGTTATCGATGGTCCACTGTTGCATCTCAGGAGAAGCTTCATTCGCTGGTTTTGCCGCATCACCGGTCAAATAAGCAAGTTTTCCGCGCCCACCAACTGCTTGTTTTATTGCTTGAGCCCAGTCTTGATAATTTGTCAAGGTGAGCTTATCGGATACAATAGAAACAGGAACACTGGATGCCCCATCTAAGCCTGCACTCAACCTGTGGTGAGTGCCAAAAATCCTCCTTTGGTCAGAACCTGTAGATGACATGGCAAAAGACTTGACGCCAGTAGCTGCAACTTAGTGCTATGAGTACGCGTAGCACTGTAGCAAAAACACTGTAGCAATGTAATGTAGCAAACACTGTAGCAATGATACTTTACGTTATTGGCTGTGCGCTTCACGGACAGAGAAGGCTTGCCCAAGGGTAGACAGTTCGCTGGCGGCAGAACTTCAAGGCAATACTGTCGCTTTGCTGAACAGAACAGAATTTTCCTTCGCAACTGAAACAGAACAGAACAGAAGACGTTGAAGGGAAACTGGAACTTACGGAACGTCAGAACAGAAGATGATCTCCACTACATCGACTCCGTGACCCTGACTCTGCAGTGTGATCTGCTTGCGTCGATGCCACTGCTGCAATGTCGTCTCGGATCACCAAACCGCCGTTCTTGACGATGGGCGCAGCACTGTGCCTTGCGGATGCAATCGAGTCAGCGACCAGAAATGCGATAGCCTTCCCAACTGGACACCCTCGATCGCTGGACCAAAAACAGAGGACACCGTCGATCGCTGGACCAGAAACAGAGGACACTTTCCGTCACACTCCGCCAACTAGAAGCTGCTGGACTACGGGCTTTGATACCATGTTGAATTTGAATAGTCCGATCTGTTTTATTCCTTTGGTATATGAGTCAAATATATACACAATGTTGGAGAATCAAATCAAATCCCTAATAATTACTCCTAAATCAAATCTGATTCTAATAATTATAATAATCAAATCTGATTTGATTGATCTGATTCTAATAACAATAATATCTATAATATCCTAATAATATCAGAATATTTCCACACAAATTTAGATTAGTGTATACACGGATTAAACTGTAAATTAGTGAATGAGAAAACCTGCAAAGAATCCCCACCAAGTTGAACTATTCCAGCAGTTTCTTGAGGCTCACGTCCCAAGTTTCCAAGAGCATAATTTGCAGCAACCCAAGAAGAGATGCCTTGTTCTTCACCTGTGTTATGAGTATATAGTTTCTCATTAACATTAAATAATCAATTAAATTGTTATAAGATATGCAACATCAACATGGCCAGGAATAAATAAGAGGTCTCTATTATTTTTCCTCCTCTTTTGAGCTCCACCATGGTTGCAAGGGCATAAACCCCTCAATAGCCCATTTTTTTACTTTCCATTTTAGCCCTTCTATAAAAGTTAAACAGTTGAATACAGACACGTGAGAAAAGGAGCAGAATCTGGTGTAAATAATTTGAACAAGGACGCCAGCTCCAACAGAATACCGTCCTATTACCACTTGATAGTATTAAGTGTGAAGTTGAACATTGCTGACCACAGTGGAATTTTTAGATACAGATTCATGTAGATGGGGATTTAGCATAGCCTACTCTATTCTATTTTAACAGTTAATTATAAGAAACGTTAAGAATAATAATTAAATGTTTCTAAAACAGTATTCAAAGAAACTTGAGGTTTTTCTATAAGAACAGAGTTGCAAAACAGGAGAGTAAAGAACCTCTGAAAAGAAATCAAAATCAAAGAAGCGCAATAATAAAGGAATGACTTAAACTTGTTAACTAAAAAAAACAAGAAAAACAGCCCAATATATTTGCAATCAATCAGGCTAGCCCCTTAAAAAGATCAAGATAAAATATTAAATTAAGGACATTACACTATCCTTTACACAACTACTCAGAATGAAAAGATAGATCCGTAAAAACTAGAGAGTTTCACACTTCCTCTCCAACCAAAGATGTCATAACACCTCAAAAACTTCCCACAGCTTATTTTAGGTCCCTTTTACTTTTCTAACACTTGGAACTTTACCATAAGAAATGTCTCCAAAGACCAAACACACACTTAATGTTCTACAATAACACCAAAATGTTTATTTCACTATAACATTATCACAAGACAGTTTACACAAAGATGAGTATATAATTCAAAGCTATCCTTACTCATGGTGCAAAAATAAAGAGAAATGGTTGTTGAAGGTTACAAAACACCAACCAACAGGTAAGTTATGCATCCAATACCAACACTGCCATAAAGCCTTGATAAGCATAAAAAAATGTAAGGATAGGAGGGAAAATTAAGGTTTGGACACACCCCAACACCGGAATGGAGCAAAACATGGCTTGATCACAAATGACCCCAAAGCAGGGGGAAGTGCATGAAAATAATAGGCTGAACGAAATACTAGAAAATCCTTCTTGATAATATAATTAAAGTTCTTTCTTAATTTTATTGTTGTATATGAGTGATATGCATAATAAAGCTCAAACACTTTTGTTTTTAGTTGATTTGATTAAGAATATAAAAGTGTGAGATACCCGAATATAGAAAAATTCTAGTTGTGCTTTTCTCTAGAAGTATACCCAAACAAGCAACTTTACCTCGGAGGCTGCTTTGAATTTTTAAACTGTTTGATCTAGAACAATCTTTCCCTAGTAGAACAATGGACTAAAAATTATACAAATGGTTCACATGAATAAAGACCAGGGAATCAATTCAATCTGATGAGTCTATTTTATCTCATTTTTCTCTCATAGAAGTAATAGTGCATTTGATTTAATCACGTAGGTGAACAAAAAAAGCTATTATATTGACTAATCGTAAGAATCTAAAAGGTCCAAAAATGACAAAGAAAGTAAAGTAGAGCAGCAATGAAACAAACACTTCAAAAGTGAACTCTAAAAAAGTAGAAATCCTTAAAATATACTATCTTCTTATTGTTCACTAAAGCCAAACACCACAAGTAAGACATTAAGACAATTGCATTACCCAATGCACACAGTTGAGAGAAAACACCAAACATCACAGAACACGAGCTATTGGGTAATGCAACAGTCATTGATCAAGTGTCTTGCCATCCATCTCTTGGGATTAGAATTCATTAGCTAATCAGAGTGCTGATGTTTTATCAGTTAGACTTGGTCCATAATCGTGAGCAGAATAACCGCCACTTTTAAGTATTCTTTTCCTCGTTTATCGATGAAACTACAGCCTGTTAGCACCTGTTAATCATTTTTAAAACGCAACAAAATCATCAATATAATATCATGATCTCAAATAGTACTGCGGTTCCTTTCTAATTATCACTGAATCACACCAATACTGGGCATCAGATTCAAAAAACAGAAGAACCAACAACGACATACCTTGAATTACACGTGCCCATTCATCCTTGAACAAAAACCCAGACGACCTCAGAAACTGTCTACAGGAGTACAATATCTTCTCCCTCACCTCTACATTCAAATTCTCCAACTCCTGCGTGGCTATCAACTGAACCTTAGTCCTTCCCCACTCCTTCTTCGGGACTTGCTGCTTAGCAAACTCGACTAACTGCAAAATGGAGGCTCCGGCCCCATCGGGGTCCCCTGCAAAACCCATCAATCCCACCCCAATCTTCATCGAGCTCGACCCAGCCTCGTGAAGGAAGGGAGTCCGGCCCTCCCCCAGAAACTCGAAGACGTTGATTTTGGAATACAAGGAACCCGAATTGATAGCAAGGCCGAAGAATGTAGACTTGGGCTCAGAGAATTTGGAAGAGGAGTGGATTTTTTGAGCGGTGGTGAAGAGGTAGAACAAGAAGGGGACGGTGCAGAGAGAGGCGACTAGGATGAGCCATTTGGTCGATTGCCTGTTAGAATTTGGAAGAAGGTTCGGATGCGGGGGAGAAGAATATAGTGAGATCATGCGAGGGTGAAGTTGCGTTCGGTGTGGCGGAATGTAGGCCCTAGAAGAAGAAGAAGAAGAAGAAGACCTCGACTGCAGATTTTTCTGCAAATCCATGCCCAATCGAATCGAAGAATAAAAACAGTGTTTGGATTTTGTGAAGCTTTCATTCACATGGTGAGGCTTTCTAGTTCGGCGTGCGAAGCAACGCGGAGTATGTCTCTGTCAAGGGGAGACGATGTCGCTGCCTCGCTGGGTTCTGGTCTGGTGGCAGATTCAGATGCTTAGGACTGGCATCATACGAAAATTACAGAAAAATACCCAGATTCCATAATATTCGCATGAAAACTTTTTAGAGAAATTAAAACTAAAACTAAAACTAAAACTATATTTTAGACTTGAGAATACTAAATCTAAAATGTTCGCGGTAAAAGTAGTTAATTTTCCACTTAGGATGGAAACAGACAGGCCGCGAAGCCTGTTTTTCTTAAAGAAAAGTCAAGCTCAAGATCTTTATTAAAGCCTATACTCAATATAGAAGGGTCAGGTGTTGGAGCCTCTATCCGTTGAACATAATAAAATACCATTGAACAATCTCATCTTAATCTTAATTCTATTTTTACTATATAAATTTAAACACACTTCTGTAATTCATATGAATAATAACTCTAAAGTCTAAAACCCAGATCTGAAACCCTTATGCTCATTGTACTCACGCTGCTCACACTCACGCTCTCACTCTGCCTTCGCCGTCGGCCCGTCGCTCACTTTGCTCAGGTTTGTCTTCGTCTCTTTGGCATCGCCCACGTCTCTCCAGTCTGCACTCGTCGTCGCTCACTCTCCATATCCACCGGCCACTGCTCTGCCTTCGCCGTTACTCACTCTGCTCAGGTCTGTCTTCTCTCTCTCGGTTTTTTTTAATTCCACCGATAGAACCCTAACATGCCAATAGCCAGCGCAAATCCCAGTTTGCGAGAGTGCCGAGTTTGCCCCAAAAATAAAAACTCAGCGGGTAACACGGGTTTCTGAGCGAGCGCCTTCATAAACAAGTCTCACTTAGAAGCTGAGTTTCTAGTAGTTTCTCAAACTGCTAGTCTCAGTGAGTGACAGCGTAACTTCGCGAACCCTGCAAAGCAAGGACGACGCTATGGATGGAAAAGGGTTCTGAGCCCTTGACCGAAAGCAAGAAAGCAGACCTTGATGCTATTGCTGCAGTGAAAGAGTCCACTGCTATTGAACTCAAGGTTTCTCTTTCTCTCTTTATCTGTATTCTCTTTCATCCACTGTGTATAGAAATTTTCATCAGTTCTCCATTATTGCCAGTGACCCCTTGCATTCCTCTAGAGGTTAATTCGACAGATTTTTTTTTTTTTCCTTCTTCTTTTGATGTCGAGTGGCACCATAGATGCTTAACCTAGTTGCGTAAGGCTGCTGACTTTGTCGAGACCCATATAAGTTTGAATTTTGTTTTGCAGTTTCCATGTATGGTAGGACTGGGTGTGTCAAATTGTCAATCTTCTTCAATTCCATTGATGTTGTGCTTGTTCAATATCAACTATCAAATTAAATTTCGAGATATTGAATGATGGATTTATTTATGCACAGGAAACGATGTCTTGACTTTGGATGCGTAATATTCATATATTTTATTGTCAATTAATCTTACCTGTTAAGACTGGTTTAAACTTTAGAAGGGAGTATGAATTTTTCATAAGGGACATGCCTTAATAGATGAAAAATTAGTTGTTTCTTTGGAGCTTAGTTTATTATGTGAACTAAGTTCCAGAAAGACATTATACTAGATGGGGTAATCTTGCTTAGCCTGTTGCATTGTTCATCAAAAAGATGGTATCATCTTGCTCCAAGTTGTTCCGGGTAACAGCATTGTTTCATCTTTTCTGTTTTTAATTTTCACTTACCTTTCTAGTTTTCACGATGTCACCCTTCTATTAACTTTTCAGGAAAAGGGCAATCAATATGTCAAAATGGGTAAAAAAAACATTATTCCGATGCTATTGAGCATTACACAAGGACAATAAATCAGAAAGTCTTGAGCGCATCAGAGAGCTCAGTTCTTTTTGCAAACAGAGCACATGTAAATTTGCTGCTAGGAAATTATAGACGTGCTCAAACAGATGCAGAGGAGGGAATTAAGTTGCCCTCCCTCAAATGTAAAGGTATTAATGGTTTTATTTGTTCCTTGTACTTCTGAGCCACTGTCCCAACCTTGCACGGCCTATTTGTAGAGATGTCAAAGCATCTCTTATACTTGTATTGTTGTAATCACATGTTTGTTTCATATTATCTTATTGATTAGGTATTTTTTATAATTTAGATTGAGTTAGTTTTTAATTTTAAATTAATTAATATTATAAAAAATTTGTTTAAAATATTTTAAAATACAATTCACAAAAAGACTTGTTAAAAGGCTTATTACGAGGGGCTTATCAATAGAATTTAAAAAATAGGCTTTTTTAATAAATTTTAAGTCAGACCAAATATTTATATATGTTAGATTTAAGACAGAAAAATAGTCTTTAATAAGTTATAGGTTAGGTTCAAATTAAGGCCAAAGTTTAGCCTATTTTCATGTCTACTCATATATCCAATTTTATCCCAAAAAAAATGTAACGTATTTTTTTGTTGCCCACCCGGTTCACCAGAATTTTACCCCAATTATATTCGGATCCGACTCGCGTCGCGCACCTGACTATGGTGGATGAGTCTCCCAACGGGGATTTTCTGCGTACGCCAATGCTCGAACTGGAGACTTCGTTTAAACGATACCGAACTGCTTACTATTCGGACTAACCCCGTTAGTAAAAAAGTAACGTATTAATATAATAAAAAATGTAAATGATAAAATTTAAATATTTTAAAATGCAAAAAAAATGCGTAATCATCGATCACTATCAATATAGATATAGTAAAGTGTAAGGTGAAAACAATAATAATCAATAGTTCTTTTAAATAAAAAAATGCGAGTACTTTTATTTAAAAAAATCATTTACTTTTGTTTTGCCATCAATAAACATCTTTGTCTAGACCTGTATTTTTTAAATAATTTTTTGTTATATTAGAATTTTATAATAATAGTAATAGTAATTAATCCTTCTAATATATGCTGGATTTAGCGCCTAAAATATATTTATTTAATATTTTTAAAGTTTTAGAATATAAAACTTTCTTACATATTTATACTAGAGCTGGGAATACGGACTGACCCGCTAAAAACGGGCCAGCCCGCTCCCAGCCCGCCAGAAGACGGGGCGGGCTGTGCAGCCAGGCCCAAAACGGGTTGGCAAAATGCCAGCCCGAGCCCGCCCCCTCCGGCCAGCCCGTCCCTTTTTTTCAATTTTAAAAAAATTATTTTTAATATTTTTAAAATATTAATAAAAAATTTCTAATGTTATATTAGCATAATCAAAAAATTGCTCATGTTATACCCTTAAAAATTTCTATTTTTTATAAAAAAATCTTAAAATTTATAATTATAAATCTAAATAAATATTAATATAATATTAATTAATTATAATATGTAAACATATATTAACAAATAAATAATTATTTTTACTAGTATTCGATAATAGGAGTATTCAAAATAACATTTAAGTAAAATAAATAATAATATTAAAAATTTAAAATGGCGGGCTGACGGGCCAGCTCGCCACTAAACGGGCCAGCCCGCCAATTTGGTGGGCTAATACGGAGCGGGCTGTGCAGCCCGCCAAAAAACGGGCGGGCTTTTTGCCAACCCGAGCCCGCCCCATTTTTTTATAAAATGGGCTCAGCCCACGGGTTGAACCCGTTTTTCCAGCTCTAATTTATATCATTCATCGAGCGCAAAATATGGGATGTCCATGGTAGTAGTGTGTAAAAAATTTGTAAACATCTAGACAAAGCATAGAAGGCACATTAGCAATTGGGTGAAAAGACACCTCAAATTTCATTGCCTTTTACCGTCTTTAATTTCTTAGACTACCCTATTCTTTTTTGTTTATTAGCAAAGAGAATCTTATAAATTAAATGTGGAGCTTTATTTTACTTGGGAGATTGTGAGATTCAATCAATTAAGAAAATTGTACTTGCCTATATGGATTCCATTACAGATATGGATGCTTGAAAATGTTAAAAGATTGTCAAGGCTATTGTGGTAATTATCTCTAAATAATAATAGCAAGATGCTTTGAAACTCTAATAACCATCTTAATCTCTCATAATTAATCAATTACCCTCTCTTCACTGGCCGCCCTCATCATAGGAACTCATAGAGTTAGGAAATATGCGTTAAGCTTTTCTTTCTTTTCTTTTCTTTTTATAAAAACAAATTAGATAGATTTAGTGCCGGTCTCAAGATTATAGCCTTATGACTCAGAACATTTATAGTAAACTTATAAAATTACCTACTAAAATAACTCTCACGATAATAACAAGAATCAATTTTTAAAACAAGCGGGTAAAACTAAATAATGAAAATCAAGCGGGTAAAGTTAAACAAGTAGGTTTTGAGATTGGCCCACTTAGCTTGGGCCAACATGCTTTTATTTAAAAAAATAAAATAAAATCTTACTCCCTTTCCTTGCCCATTATTTTTATACAATTAATAACTATAACTATTGGTATAATTCAGCTGTTTAGTTTATGGGTTTGTTTGGATAGGTTTTTAGAAATATGTTTATGAAAAAAAATTGGATAGTTTTTAAAAAAGAGCTTTTGGATAGCTTTTGGAAAAGAGCTTTTAGAAAATAGCTTATGAAAAAAATAGTTCTGAATAAATGTGTTTGGATAATTATTAGTAGAAGGGTTTTTGTGATTGGTAAATTACCAAAAAGGATATAAGATAAAAAATATTAATTAAATCAATCTGACACTATTACCTCACTATTCATCGCACTGTTCACTCTCTTCCCTCACTGTTCATTGCACTGTTCACTCTCTTTTTTTCTCTTCCTCTTCCATTGTAGCACCATCATCTTCTTCTTTCCTCCACCGGTAACGAGGTTGAAGACTAGACGCTACCCAGTTGCTCACGCATCGATGGAGGTGGTACAAAGACGGCGACATCGAAGAGTAGATGACGGCGTGCTAGGTGGAAGAGAGAAGAGAGAGTGGGGGGAAAATAAGGGTAAAATAGTAATTAGGTAGTCCACAAGCTCTTTTACTATTCTAGAAGTTAGTCTCGCCAGCTTATTCAAAACTTTAGCTTTAAATCATGGTTTGATCTAAAAATCTTTTTAAATATGGTTGTTTATTTTAAAATTTTTCTAAACCTAGGTTTTGTTCAAAAGGGCTTATAAAATCGCAGTTTAAAAACTTTTCCAACACACAGTATAAGCAATTTGCAATTTAGAGGTTTTCTATAGGGTTAGACAGAATATATGTACTATAATTTTGATAAGAAATTAATAACGATATGAAGGTCAAAATGAGTGATCATATTCATTCCATCACAGACAAAGATGATATTTGAGATCAATTATATATAAAAATGATAAAATTGATAGAAATGTTACACATGGAATACAAGCTAAGTTTTCAAGTGAGGAAATGTTACTAGAGTTAAAGTATCTAATAAATTTAAAGAAAAATTTTATCAAACTATTATAAGATAAGCAATATTATATGGTGGTGAATATTGGACTCTACAGAGACAACATAGATTTGGTGTAGTAGTGATGTGGATGTTAATTAAGATGGATGTATAGTTATACAAAAAAAAAATTGAAATTATCATATTACAAAAAGAATAGGTGTGACACTTATTGTAGAAAAAATAATAAAAAATCATTTGATGAAATTCAAACATGTATGAAGAAGGCCTATAGAAGTATTGGTGAGGAGACTATATTAAACAATATAAAATCCTCTAAAAATAGCAAAAAAAAGCTAAAGAGAATACTTAATGATATTATTAAACTGAACTTAATGAACAATCTATCTAAATATTTAATTATTAATATAGTATAATAGTGTCACTAAATAAGTGACTATATCTAGTGAAAAAAAACCTTTGTTGTTGTATTTTATTATTTGTTACAAATTATAGAAACAATATCATCAACTTCAAAAGTTGATGCTTTTATCAAAGTAATATTCAAATATGATTATGGAAAATTTAACTTATCATCATTTATTAATTTTTTTGTCAAAGTAATATTTGAATATCATTATGGATAATTTAACTTATCATCATTTGTTAATTTTGTTTTGTCAAAGTAATATTCAAATATCATTATGGATAATTTAACTTATCACCATTTGTTAATTTTTTTTGTCAAAGTAATATTCAAATATCATTATGGATAATTTAACTTATCATCATTTGTTCATTTTTTTGCCAAAGTAATATTCGAATATCATTATGGATAATTTAACTTATCACATTTGTTAATATTTTTTTTGTCAACGTAATATTCAAATATCATTATAGATAATTTAACTTATCATCATTTGTTAATTTTTTTTTTGTCAAGGTAATATTCAAATATCATTATGGATAATTTAGCTTAGCATCATAGATTTCACGTAATTAATCAAGACTCTTTGTCCAAAAGGAGAAATCAAGACTCAATTTGATATTGGCTTATTACCAAAAACAAAACTCATCACTTAATTAAACAAGTAACCGTATGTGCTAATAATAATTATGTAAGGCTAGTACATAACTTAAAACAATTAGAATTAATCCAACAATTTTGTCATAACTTTGCCTTTTATCATATAAAATTGGAGGTTCACATGTTAAGAATTATTATTTAAAGATAAAATATTTATCGTATCCTTAATATATGACATATTTAATTAGTTTAACTAAATTAAAAAAAATTAGTTAATATTATGTATTTTTTTAAATACCATAATCAGCTTCTTTAACTACATTATTTTTTTACTTAATTATTATTGAGGGGGTATTAACGAGATAATTTAAAAAAATTAATAAATATAAAAAATATATATTATATTTATGATCAAAATTAACTCATTAATTAGGTCGTATATTAAAAAGATTATATAAGTTTTATTTGGGTGAAATTTATGTAAAACGACGTGACCAACCAATCCAAGATAAGATTGTACCAACTTATCAATATCCCAGTTGATGTGTGATGGTGTGAAGTTTTTCTACCCAACTAACTAATTTATGGAGGTTGCAAAGTCGTATAAAAATTTAACACTAACATCAGTAGCATAGAAAAGCTTACTAGCTTTTGAACAACTTGCAAGCCAGAACTAACGGGGGTTAGTCCGAGTGATAAGTGGCTCGGTATCGTTTAAGCGAGATCTCGAGTTCGAGCCTTGGCGAATGCAGAAAATCTCCGTTAGGAGACTCACCCACCACAGCCAGGTGCGCGACGCGGGTCGGATCCGGATATAGTCGGGGCAAAGCTCTGGTGAACCGGATGGGCAAAAAAAAAAAAAACTTGCAAGCCAGAAATTGTTGAAATGAAGTTTTAGCCCCAACCAAATTTATTGACATTTTCTCATCTATACGGTACATTCCCATCAAGATAAACTTAGATCAACTTGGTTTTAGTTGAAAGACTTGATTACTTACCCAAGCAACAAGGGTTAGGATTACATAAAGCTCACCATTATACCCATCTTGAACTAAATATAAAAACTAAATAATTAAGTTGTTATTTATAAAAAAATATTATTTGAATTTCTTTAAAATATTATATTTAATCATATGTTATGAAATCACCCTTTGCTAAAAATCCCATACAATCAATATGAATAATTTAAAAAAAATAAATTTTATATTTAGAATCAAAATAATTTTATAAACTAATTTATATATTTAGAATCAAAAGAAATATTTTTTATATATAATTATATGATATCTATTACTATTAGTTTAAATTCGAGTATTGATAGGTTTAATTACAAATAACTCTCCCAAAATTATTTTTTACTTTTACACATATTTAAAAAACAAGACATCATGTTAAGTAGTTATAATCTCTTCCATATGATCAATGCCTCTTGATAAGTCCTACAAAAAGGGGAAAAAGCAAAAGGGTAATTAATTAAATGATACAATTTTCCTCCATAACTAATTGTGGGGGTTGCAGCCTCATGCAAATAGGGTACCAAGTACAAACATTTAATATTTATAGTACTAATATTCATATTTATGGCATATAAATGAAGGTTTTGTAGTGGGACGAAGGAATGTATTTAAATAACTTGAGGAATACATATATATATATATTAAGGGTAATATTTTGAAAGGGTGTGTTGTTCTTTCTGGAACACCTGCGTTGCTGTAATATGCACTCAGAATAAGGAAATTTGATTAATTAAAATACTTATTATCGGTGCGTGGAGTGAAAAGACATGATCCTTCTTTAATAAAATTAAGTACTTTTATAGTAGATATAAAATTATATTGAGAGAGTTACCCACCCAACAATATTTAAATTTGAATCAAGGGATAATATCTCATTTTAAATATTTATATTATTAGAAAAAAAATACTTATCATATAAATATCACGTTACTATTCTAGATTAGTTTGGATGAGAAACTGCTAAAAAGCATTAATTTTGTACGAACACAATTATATGAATTAAATTCATATTGATTGGTATTTGGCATTCCATTTATTAGATTTATATTAATAATATTATAGACAGACATCCCATGTGAATGAAGAAAGTAAGATGATAATTTACTTAAAAAATAGACGGTGCTGATTTATTTTAAATAACTTTTATGGTTAATTTAATTTAAATATTTATCAAATATAAAAAAATATTTTTAATAAATCATGACATTCAAATTAATTGAAAAAACTAAAATTTATCTTACAAATTAAAACAAAAATCATCATACTAGATCATTTAAGAAAATATAATTAAAAGGCGCATTGAAAAATAAGAATTCTATGATATTTGATCATTTGAGTGTTGGATAAAAGAAATACTATGAACAATTCATCTGCATGACCCCATACATATATAAATTAAAATAAACCATACTATTCATAAATTATAAATAATATAATTTGTTGTTCACACTTGGTACACAAATAAAGTAGCCTATCTCAAATAAAGTGTATTTTATTTTAGAGCTAATATAGAAATAGATTACACAGTTAGGGATGTATAGTTACTTTTACCTAATTGTTTATATTTCTACCTCAAGAGAGGGCAGTGGTCCAAAGCAAGTTAGGTTAGCTGTGATATATGTCTAAAGAACGTAAAAAAATAGAAACACGTGTACTTCCAATCTAACACTGCACGATAGTATTCATTCATATTCCTTGGTCATATTTTTTTTTCTCAGTTAAATTTAGTCACTTATATTAGAATTGACATTATTTATTAGACTCTAGGTATGATAAGGATATTATGGGAAATAAATTAAACAAGGGGAAATTATTATTATTTAGGACTACAAAGGACGATAAAATTTTACCATCAAGATATATTTTTAATAATTTAAACTCGAGAACTCTAATTAAATTGATATAACTATCTATTGGTTAAACTAAATGTTTGATGGGAATACTTTGAGGTAATTAGTGAACCAGAGAGTTCGCTTCTTCGGATACAAGCAAGAGAGGTGAGAGTGTGAGAAACAAGAGATTGAGCATTCAAAGCAAATGAATTGGGAGAGTTTGTTAATGAGTCGATTTTGAGTGTAGGGAGAGGACAAAGAGTGAACATATGACTTAGTCACTTAGGCCTAATGCTCCCAAAAGCAAAGGGTAAGCCGAACTAATCCTAACCTCTAATCCCTCTAAAGGCTAAGTCGCTTTACTAATAAAACCTTTGAAACCTCCAATTATTATTATCTTTCTATTCCAACTGCCACATACAACAAATGCAAAATTGAGAACCGATCCTCCTTGCTTTATTCATGCTCCTCCTTTTCGTTCCTTTCTGCAAGCCATTATTTTTGTCATTTTCTATTTCCCAAATCTCCCCCCCACCCCAAAAAATCATTAAACATTACCATATTGAAAAAAGAATTTACCTCTAAATACAATTTTTCAATATATATATAAGAGGCGATTCTTGCAAGGTGACAACTCTTCATACATTTTTAAATCTTCTAAATTTAAAATATATCCAAAATTAAAAAGACACTGACAAAAAAACGAAAATTTATAAAAAAAATTATGGGATTTAGATCTAATACATGGTACAAAGTTCGGACTCTGTCATACTTTATGAATAATTCATTTTACTATAACATTTATATTAATAAATTGATTGATGACGTTTACCCAATTTTGTCGCTTTTTACTTGAGAGGCACATTTTTTGGGACCATAATTTTAGAAGGCGTACTTCACAAACACCTAACATTAAAAATCTTTATTCATGTGCTTCCTTAACCCAAAAAAGATTTTTTCAAAAAAGAAAAAACCCTATAAAATTTGCCAATGGTATGGGAACATGCAAGAGCCTCTTTATGAGAGGGCTCTTATTCATGTGACCCAGATTCCAATTGTCGCAAGAGCATGTCCCATGTCCTATTAGTAAAGATACTACATATAAAATTTATTTAATTAATTTTTAAAACTTGATTAAATTAATTATGCGTCATTTTTCTAAAATACCATCTCCCTCTCAAGTTTCAAAGAGGGTCCTAAATGTGAGAGACGGAGAATAAAAAAAATTGTGAAATCAATGAAAATGATGTTATAAAAATATCAAACGAGTGGGAGAAAAAATGATCAAAATCCGATATTTATAACTAAACAACATTCCTCTACTAGATTCTACGCATTTAAAACAGGAAAGGGTAACAGTAATATGGCCAGGTCATGAATTAAAAAAGCATCGTCCAGTTCAATTCATTTGGTTTCAAATGAACAAAGCGACACAAGAAAATATCAGCAATCCCACCTCGCGGTCTGGTCCCTCCACTAAACACCAAAGAAAAAAAAAAAGGGAAGGGGGTGGGGAGTATAATACAACACATCAAACGACTTCTTAGCTGTGAGAAAAGCTAAACGCGCCCCCGTGTGAAAGCCAGGGAAAAGCTATCAAAGTTGTACAGCGAATGAACCAGAGGGGGGGCCCTCAAACAGAAACAGCTCCCATCTCCTCCATACAATCATTTGACATTATATTCACAAACCACCAAACAGTCAGGCAATCTCACATGGCTACCCACTGGCACAACCATCAAATCCATGTGTACTTTGCTCAAATACCCTTCAAGCTTTTATTTTAGGCTTCACAACTGATGGCTGGGCCCCATCGTTTCTCTCTTCAACTTGCCATTTTACAGACATCCTTGCTTGATCTATTGTATTTCATGTGACTCCTTACAAGCTGGCCTGCAGCAATGGCAGACATCAGAGACAGCTCTGCTGCCAAAACTGAACCAGCAACAATGGTGGCCAAGAGCCTAGAGTTCGATCCCGGTGACTCCTTGCTCGCGCCCTTCACACCCAGTAAGTTCAAGCAAGCAGACTGAGATGCTAGCTGAGTACCACCTCCAACTGTACCCACCTGAATGGACAACAAACGGTATACAACTCTTAGAAATTATATGTCAATCAAGTAATCAATCACCTATAAAGATTAAAAGCTATATTTACAGGATGCTCAATCACCTCAATGGAAGGCATAGACACCGAGATATGAAGATCTCTCCCCTCATTGACAGCTTCCATCATGGTTATGCAGTGAGAGCTCTCAACATTTTGCGCTGGATCTTGACCAGTGGCTATAAAAATGGCAGAAACAATATTGCTGGCATGAGCATTATATCCACCAAGAGCACCAGCAACAGCAGAACCGGCAAGGTTTTTAAGCATGTTAAGTTCCACTAAGGCAGCCACGTTGGTCTTCAATACCTTCTTAACCACCTCTTCTTTAATAATTGCTTCACAAACAACTGACTTTCCACGCCCCTCAATCCAATTTACAGCAGCAGGTTTCTTGTCCGAACAATAATTCCCTAAAGAATATAGGAAATACATAACCGTTATGTTTCTATTAGAATTATTTGTACGTGGTAAAGTCGTCAATTACATTAATAAAACAACTGAAAGTCGAGGGTATGTGATTTCAAAATAAAATAAGGACAAACGACGAAAGAAAAACTAAATGCCAAACATAAATACTCTATGAACAAAAAGAAGCACTACAATAAATACAGAGGAGATAATTATGACTACAAGAATGATGTGGCAGTATTGAGTTGAGTTGCAAATGAATATAACATATTTTCTGGAAAAAAGAAGAAAAAGAAATAGATTTCATACATGTCAATAAATCAACCGAAACACTCTTCTATATGAATTAAATTTATCAGAAAGTAATGGAGATAGGTCAGGTTGAACATTAAAATAAAAGAAATCAAGCTCATACCAAGTTCAACTACTTGACAATCAAAAAGAGAATAATAAATGTTTCATCATAGATAACATAAGACCCCTCCCGAATAACACCATAGTATAGCCTAGCACAAATAATTGCTTGATTTCAGCTAACTACTACAGCATGATGAGAGAAAAAAGAAAGAAAGGAGAATGTCATGGAAGGAACTGGACCATTGCCACGACAGATACAAGGACATTATTCGAGAGATTTAGTCCACAAGAAATTTTTTATTTGAATAAAGTTGCATAAGAAATTTTATATTTGAATAAAGTTGCATCAATGACATCATGCATTTTTGCAAAAGATCAATCTGGAGGTTCCTAGCAATTACCAACAGACGTAAGAAGGGGCAAATTGTTTACCAGAGATGCCAATAACATCCATGTCCGGGAAATCATTTTGAAGGAAATCAAGAACATTCTGCACGCCTTTGGAAACCATGTTCATCCCCATGGCATCACCTGTGCTACAGCTGAATCTCATGTAAAGGTTCTTTCCGGCGATAGAACAATGAATACTTTGAAGCCTAGCAAATCTACTTGACCTGCACCGAAACATGAAATATCCAAATTTTATATAATATAATTTGGAAAAATATCTAAAACTTGCATCCATCAAATTCTTAAGAATGTTTTTTATTGTCTGTCCCAACGAAACCCAGATTTTTGTTTTTATATACCTCATGTTCATCACTTTTCCTGATGTTCAGACATTTAGAAAATGGCGAAACAAACAGCATTAAAAATCACCAAACATCACCGGGAAAAGAAAAGGCAAAAGAGAAAAAATCGTCTCTACATGACTATAAAATTAAATCTGTCAAAAGTCAGACTTCCTAAGAAAGAAATGAAACGCATACGCATGGCAAAACTCTGTATACAGCTAAATAGGCACGTCAGAGTAAACTCTTAGATGCAATGGGACTATTTGGAGTGCCCTTTTGATCCAGGAAATCGAATTAAGCCAAAAAAAGTCCGAACCAGTAATAAACCCCGAAAAAAGTAAGTTATGCCAAATACGAAAGTTTCGAAACGAACCTATTAAAAACGACGGCCAAGGTATCAAAATTGAGAGGATCTTCCAGATAGAACTTCAACTCCGCAGCCCTTTTGGCGGTAGTGAACCTTACAACAGGCGCTCTGGTCATCCCATCCCTCAGCACTATGCTGTTAGCTCCACCAGAAGCATAAATGGCTTTACAACCTCTGTTCGTGCTCGCCACCAAGCACCCCTCAGTGGTTGCCATTGGTACAGTATACTCAAACCCATCCAGCAACAACGGCCCAGCTACTCCCACAGGAATTTGTACGAAACCTACCGGCATTTCACAGCACTGCCCCAAAATTGAATCGTAATCGAACCCATCCAACGGTAATCCCTGGAGAGATCTCCCAGTCATCTTCTGCAAGGCCTCACGTCGAATGGCCGCCGCCCGCTTACAGTCCCCGAGCTTGGACTCGAGTGAGTACGATGGAACCGTACCATCTAGCACAGACTGTACGACCTTCTCATCTTCCTCGGAGGAAATAGACGAAACCAAAGGATCGGGATCCACCATCAATTTAGGAACCGGTTGCTCGATGACGAAATCACTGCGGGGGTGGTGGTTGTGAGCACGAGACTCAGCAGCAGCATCGGCCTCGCCGGCGTCGTCCTCGAGGTCCCAAACATCGTGAGAAGCACGCGAGATGAAGGACTGTACAAAGTCAATGCCGAAAAACCCGAGAAGGTAAATAAAAGACGCGATGAGGGACACAATGGCGGCAATCTCAGACAAGGTAACAACGTGAAGAGGGGTAGAGTTGCGGATCTTGTCACGCCAGCGGTGGAGGAGATAGTACGCTACAGAGAAGAAGAGCGTGAAGAAAACAGCATTGGTAAGGTACAGCGGCAGAGGTAGGGCATCAGAAGCTTTAGGAGTGGGAGACGAGGTTCGACGGCCGCCGTTGGCGACGGTGGAGGAAGGCTTCTTCAGGGGATTGGGAGAAGAAGAGGCTGAGCCTTCGTGAGGGGTTGCCGGAGGGGGACGGCGGCGGCGATGTGGATCCATGGCGGATTCCGTCGAAGAGGGAAAGAGTCAGGGAGAAGGGTGGGGGAAAAACGTTGTAAGAAGGGGCAGCGAAGAAATTGGAGAAATGGATGGGAGGTTTATAGAGGAAGATCGACACGTGTGAGAAGGCGGGCCTGGTGCCAACACGTATGGGCCATGGCGCCAACTTTGGTGTTGTGCTCACCTGTCACAGCTGGTTCTCGGCCTACAAGTTCCGTTTCGCACGTGCCCACGGGGCTCTCCTTTTTTTTTTTTTTTTTGGTAAAGACCACGGGGCTCTCCTTGGTTTCTTTTAATGTTCGATGGGAAAATTGGGTCAAAGAATGTCACTGTTATGAGATGTCTTTGACGTTGATGGCTCAATGGATCATAGGGGAGAAGCTTGGTGGGAAGTAGGGATATTGGTTTTATAAAGCTAGCTTTACGTATGTTAAAATTGCTAAAAATGCATCTAGTTCCACAAAAGCTTACATATTAGATTATCAGATTATTGGTGGGAGTTTAACTCCAAGAAGCAGTGGTTTAGTTGAATTATTTAGCCTCATTTATGGGGCATGTTCTAGGAATGATGAGCAAAATTGGAGAAATATGTGACACAAGAGTAAATGGTTATGTAAAATTGAATTTAATGAAGATGTTAATTTGTTAGTTGGAAATTAACTATTATATAAGATATGGGACAATTTTAGAGGTTGATGAATATAATAAACAAAATGTACAAAATTGTTCATTCTAGACTTCTGAATAATATATATATATATATATATGAGATATGTCATTTATTTATTTTTCTTTTAAATTTTTTAAAAAAACTTTCAAACTGTGCTAACACACCATATTAGTCATGCATTTTTTTCTTAAGTGACTAAAATGCAATTAGATGAATATGGTCTTCAAAATTTTAAAAGAAAATATATTTATTTTCTAAATCATTATAAATAGTAAACACCCAGTTTAACAAGTAAAATGCGTTATAAATTCTCGTATGATATAAGATGTATCCCTTATTTTTATCTTTTTTAGTTAGAAAAATCCTTCTAAATGGGGCTTAACTTACCATATTGGTCATATGTTCTCTTTTTTATACGAGTAAAATGCAATTAAATGAATGTGATTTTTTAAACTTTAAGCTAGAAAAACAAACACCTTTCTTTACCTTTTAAACCTTTTATACGTACAACCTGGTGGTCATCTAGTAGTAGATAAGAACATTTTTTTTGACA
Source organism: Leucaena leucocephala (assembly GCA_037074615.1). Taxonomy (NCBI): domain Eukaryota; kingdom Viridiplantae; phylum Streptophyta; class Magnoliopsida; order Fabales; family Fabaceae; genus Leucaena; species Leucaena leucocephala. The sequence continues at coordinate 23,948,607 of CM073540.1, read as the reverse complement.
TAAAAATAAATAATTGAGATATCTCTCGCTTAATTACACTTTTAAAGTATGATTTTATTTTTCTTTTATTAGTTTTTGTTACCATATTTTTATATTTATATATTGGATAAGGGTTAGAAATAGTCTAACTTACCATGAGACTCCATACAATATAAAAAGCAACACTATTTTTACAATTCCATTGTTCTTACTTTGCAAGTTATGTGATAATGGGGTGTGTTCTAAAAACCGCCCTTTGATTAATGCCACGGCCCAAGTTAATGAGGTATGGGACACGAGAGAGAAGTTAGGACTTCAAATAATAACAAAAAATATGTCAATTTGCTAGTTTGAAATGCACGTGAAATGAGTGTGACCTTTTTCTTCATATTAAATGAACTTCCCATAATAATAGGACTCTTTTAGAGGCTGATTAATTTGATGTATAAAATACACAAGATCATTTGCTTTTTTTAAAAAAAATAATTATTTCAAATAGTGCTAACTCACCTCATTAGTCATATATTCTCTCTTTAAGTAAGGTGTAATACAATGAACGTCGTCTTCTATAGTTGGTTGGAAAGATAAACAGCTTTTTCATTATCTCTTATATGTGCAATTTCTTATGTAAAAAGTAAATGATGATACAATCTTACTTTTTAAAGTTAGGTTTTACTTTAACCTTCTTATTAAGCTTTAATTTAGAAATAATTAAAGATAGATAACAAATGTAATAATATTTATGAAAACATAATAGACATTATAAAAATATGAAAAAGACATCTCTCTCTAATTATATCAAACTAGGTATGATTTTCACATACTATATGGAATTTGATAATCAACCAAACATTCCCCCAACCTACAAATAGGGTAGCTCTGTTAATATTGACTATATATTTTTTTTAATAAAAATTTTAAAAAAGAGTTGGGCTCATTTACGATTTAAGGATAGAGCAAAATCCTCCTTCCTCCTAGGTGATATCAATATCGGGCATGACAAACTGTCTATTACCCTCAGGTATAAATTTAAACACCCAGGAGTTAGGATGCCTCCACAAACACCGCGACTGAAATCACAATAAAGTGATAATTTTTAAAATTCGAACACGCTCCAAATAATTGCATATCTCACCCCTTCGCTAGTTGAACCAACGAACGATGGGTAATATTGACTATATATATGCCCTATGTTATCCATAACAGGTGCCTAAGGCAATGGGCCCGTTTGAATTAGTTTTTAGAAAATAGTTTATAGAGAAAAAAATATAGATAATTTTTAAAAAATGGCTTATACAGAAGAGTTTATAGAAAAAACAGTTTTAAATAAATGAGTGTTTAGATAGTTATTTTCAGAAGGACTTTTATTATTAAAAAATTATTAAAAAGTGTATGATTTTATTAAAAATATGAGAGATAAGAGAAGAGAAATAGGCATGAGCAACGGGCGGGTTGGGCTAGCCCGATGGCTAGCCTGTGCCCCGCCCGTTTAATTTTTTACGGGCACGGGCTAGCCCGTGCCCGTGCCCCAGCCCGTTTAAGCCCGTATTAAACGGGTTGGGCTGAACCCGTTTGGGCTGCAACGGGCATAGGCAGCCCGTTTATAAAAAAAATATTTTAAACCCGTTTAAAGTTCTAACAACAATCAATGCTCACAGATAACATAGTGTATAGTGATAATAAGACAACAATAGTATACATATGATATAATTATTCCTAAAATCACAACCCTACAAAATATTCATTCAAATATTCTAAGTTTAACATTATTATTTTAAAAATTTTATGAACCCAGCAAAGCTCTATCCTCTCTAAAATTAGTGGATAAATATTATAATCTTTACAACTTAAAACTTCACAACTCCAATAAAAGTAATAAATATTATAATTTTTTTAATAAAAAAAATATTAAATAAATATTTAAATAAAAAATTATTAAAATATATATATATACACACATAAACGGGCGGGCTACGGGCACACCATCCATTTAAACCCGTCCATTTAACACATATAGCCCGTCCATTTAAACCCGCCCATTATGGGCTTAATTTGGGCGGGCCTAATTCGGGCAAATTTATCCTGGGCTCGGGCGGGTGCACCGGGCAGCGGGTTGTTTGCTCAGCCCTAAAGAGAAAGGAAAAAAAGGTGAAAAAGAGAAGAGATATGAGAGATAATAGAAAAGATATAAAATAGAGGAGAGAGGAAAGAGGAGATAGAGTGTGAGAAAAAATAAGGATAAAATAGTAATTAGATAATTTATAAGCTTTTTTTATTCTATAAGCTATTTATAATAACTTATATAAAATTTTAATTTTAAATTATAGTTTAATCTAAAAATTTATTTAAATAAATATGATTATTTTAATTTTTTTTAAATTAAAATTTAATTCAAACACTTTTTTAAAAGCGACGTGAAACGCACAATAATTAAAGTTTCCCAGAGGGTAAAAAGAAGCAAGAAAAGAAGTTGCTAGAAATCACGTGACCAGAATGTTGTATTTTATTTGCATTTAATATTTAAAATGAAAAACTAACTGGCAATGATTCAAATGGGAGGGATTTTGATTGTTTACATGAAATCTCCAATTTAAATTTTCGTCAATACACAAAATTATTTTTAATTAAATTCAATAATAATCAAATCTAATCTTTCTTTTTTAGTATAAAAATATTTAGAAAGAGATTAGACTCACCTACGATATAAATGTACGACGAAATCTCCCTTCCTCCTAAGCGATACTACTATTGGGTAGAGCGAGTCGTCTATTACTCTCAGGCGTAAATCTAGGCACTAAAGAGTTAAGATATTTTTCTAAGTATCGCAACTAAAATCATAACAAAATAATACTCCCTAAAAATTAAATACACTTTAAATAATCATATATTTTACTTTTTCGTTAGTTAAACTCATAGTGGATGGGTAATCGAATCTAATCTAAATTAGGTAGCTATATTATAAAGAAGATTATGGGTCGTTAATTTTGTGGCCCAAGAACCGCGAGGTTCGCAACTACAAAATTTTAAATTAAAAGAACGTGAGTGGCTTTAAGGAGCGCGTGACACATGCGATGGCCACATATGAATTTTCTTTATTCCGTGCTTTCCACGATGTTAATTTTCTTTGATTTGCCATACTCCTATATTCATGTATTTCCTTAAAAAGAATTATTCAATGAATTTGACTTTTGAGATTTATTTTTACTTTCTACTATTAATTTTTCTTATTAAAAAAAAACGTATAGGGACAGTTGGGATTAGAACAATAAATAAAATACATCTTATAACCCCCCCGTGAACTTCAGTAGACTAGAGACATTACATGAAAACGATTTGATTTATTAATGGGAGTCTATACATGAATCATATTACAAGACAAACTTTGGAAAGCTCAAGTTGATTCAGTAGCCTCAAGTTTGGCGTCAGAGCCCGCTTGAGCTCCTTCTTCATCCTCTGCTTTGCCTTCACTCTCTACATTCTCAATCTTTGATACGCGGAACATAGCCAAATGGGTATCCCCTGCCACACACATGAACAAGCAGCTTAAGCAAAATGACAAACAAAATCCATGAACCAAAACCCCCCCTCTCTCCAATTCACGTGAGTCAAAACACAGAGGTACACAGGCTTTCCCAAGAATCATAGGAACTTTAAAAACAAACAGAATCATGTGTCGCCTGCATATCTTTTTATGTTAATCACATGCATTTTGAAAACAGAACCATGTTCATGTCACGCGCACACATATAGACGTACATCCTTTCTCGTAAAACACAGATATGATACTTCAATAATGCAACTATGTTTGCATTCAAACATCTTACACAACACTTCCATTTTTATTGTGTCATTTAACAAACTAATCAATCAGTCTTAAAATTTTAAGCTATCACATGGTGAGCCTATAATAATCAAACCTTATATTCAAGGTTCAAGTGAAAGCAAAATACTAGTCTAACATCTATCTAATCCAAACTAGATTCTCTAGAAAGCCCCTTAAGCCATTCTCTATTCATAAGTTCATACATCAGCTCCGTGTTGGGTTGCTTAGCTGTTAGAGTTAGATAGCCAAAGGCCTTATAAGACATCTCTTTCAAAGCCACCTTCCTAATGTGGGACTCTTGCTTGATTTGTCTGGTTTGTGTTTAATTATTTCTAGTTATTAATTAATCGATTGTGATGGAGAGATAATTATTTACAAATAGAGGAAAACGATATTGTGGTTCCAGACAGATAGGTAAATTTTCAATTTAACCGTAGACGTATGTTTGAGAGGATACCAAATATAATGCAACTTCCAGAAGACACGGTAGTAACCACTCCAGGTCTCAGCTTCTTGTCATCAACGAATGTTCCGTTGGTGCTATCCAAATCTGTGACCAGAAGATTCCCTCCCTCCTTCTGAATGCGTGCATGCACACCAGAAACTGAAAGTTTAAAGATCATATTTAACAATAATATAGTCTGCTCTTGTTAATTATGGATTTACACAATAAATTTCTGAAAGTTGGTATAAACCAAGTTAGATTAAAATAGAAAAATAATTCAGCTAAAACATTTGCAGGCATGGGAGCTCCACTCCTATGTTTCTGTCTCTCTCTCCGACGGGAATTTTTCATAGACATTCTCAGCAAGAGAAACGTGTCTAGTGTGTAACCTCACGCAACTACTAAAAAATTCAACTTTATTTCGAACATTTTTAAAGTGAAACTCAAATTTTCTTTTCAGTGTTTAACAGAAAAGTGAATTACACTATAGTTTTCAAATCCCCCTAAAGTTAATAGTATTTGACTGGCAAAGATTCATTTGGAGACAAAAAGACATTTTACCCTTCTATTATTTCATTGTGCAAATTAGAAATTACACTTTTGTAAAATCAAAATTGAATTTGACTTCAAAAATCAATGAAGTCCAATGGAATTATACAACATTGAAGATATATTTTGAATGGACAAACTAATGATAGTTCAATTGAGTTCTGGATCAATTTGATCCCAAATGCACCCATAACAGTATTAATAATCAGGATTAGGAATACCTGTTGCAACTGGAATTACCAAATCAGCTTTCTCTGGAACACGTCCAACAGTCACATCACTCTAGAAATATCCAGAACAAGGCAGTTAATCCACAGCATACCGAATCAGACAAGAACATTACTGATTATAATATTACTTACAGAAGCAATTTCATATGCGCCTGGCATCTCAACCTTGAAGCCTATGTGCCTTGAATCTCCATCTCCTATCAAATGCCAAAAATGTTCAAGATTATATTTCCAATGACGACACAACACCATGTAAATCTCAAAACTTGAACGGAAATCATATTAACGTAAATCCTAGGCTACACTTGGTCCCTCTAATTATACTAATAATTCAACTTAGTCTTTCCAGTTTAAAAACAGATAATGGAGTAAATCAAAATTTACAGTTAAATTTAACAATTTGTTAACTTAGACATATGTTTACACGCAACAAGAACTCATGCTTACGGTTGACGTTGAAGTTAGCATCACAACAACAACAATGAATCATACAAAATACAACAACATTGCCTACTTTTGAACTAAATGCATGATCTAGTTAAAACTTGGGGACCCTCGAAGTTAAATTCTTCAAGAGAACAACCCCTAAAGACTTTAAAGCACAAGCCTCTATAATACATTAACTCTATGCACTTTTGACGGAGGAACTGTGGAAGAAATTGAAGAGGGTAAAACAAGACTTGAGAAGTTGTAGTCTGATTACAAAAGATTATGTATAAGATCAACAGCACACAGGTAGCGCATTCATCGACAACCACCCAAGAAATTCCTAATGAAATGATCAAGTCACTTCTTTTGTGCATCTATTACATGATATGATTACCCATTAACCACCAGACTTGAAGTTTGTATTCAAAAGAGAAGCACAGGCAATGCTAGGAAAGTATAAGATATTACTAATAAAACTCAATTCAATATATCGTAAAAAGGGTATTTTTCTCAAATGGCTGTCAATCCTAACAGGAGTCCTTGAAACTCGTACAAAATGTTGAACTAAATTACTAAGCACAAAAAGCTTCATATATAACCCCTACTTACTGATGGATTAACTCTTAATTACCTCAGTTATCCAATAACTAACTCCTAAATCCCAAATGATTATTAGAAAACAAGATATCAAACTATTGCATAAGTGGCAGTGTATGTTTGTGAGTTGGAAAAAGAAGTAAGAGAAGGAATGCAAAGAAGACAGCAGAGGAGGGAGGGGAATCCATGGCTAAATGATAATTCCCACCCCGTTTGTGTGGGAAAACTTTTTCCTCCAAAACCTCCCAATTTTGAAGATATAGCTGAGAATCTTCCATTCTCTAGTCTATAGACTCCGAAACAAGGGGGAAGTTAGGAGATGCTCGACATGGTTCTGTTGGTGTCTACTTGGTTCCACATTGGGTAAGGATTGAGATATCTTGAAATTTATAAGTGCAGATACTAGGAAGAATATTTTGTACCTTCCTCATCCCATTTCCAACAACAAAGGAAAAGATAAGTCTCCCTTGCATTTCAATTCTCAGAAGCTTCCGGCACCAGAAGCCGAATAGACATATTGATCAGGACTAATCACATAGAATGCAAGAACACACAGTAGCAAATTTAAGAACAACATCGTCGTCATCATCTCAAGACTAAGATTTATCAAGTTTTTTCCTTCAACAGATGACTAAATTGAGTAAGAGATACAACTGACCAACAGGAACGAGAAGCCATGTTTCTGCAGCTTCGGCAGGAGGGGTTTCAGCCTGTGATACTGAAGCGTATACAGCTCCCAGACTGCTCTTGTCCTTTGCTTTAGGAGGATAAACTGAGAGAAATCCCTTTGGAAAATTACGAGATGCAGAACTAAAAGCTACTGAAAAAGCATTGCAAGGGAAGAAGATTGGTGAGTGATGAGCTTTAGGGATAGAAGCTAGAGGAAGAGGTTGAAGTATGGTTTCCATTAGAGCAAAGAACTTGCCGCCTCAGGGATTACTATAGGACCTACTTGTTGTGTATGATATGGTTCTGGTCATCATCTTCTGAACGATTGGGCCCGGGAATGAAGTTCTTCTTCCAACCATCTAATCTTGTCCGAAGGTTGATACACGTGTATAAAATATTATTATTTGAAATAATATACAATATAAAATAAACCTTATAGTAGATTATGTTAGTTATGAATAATATTATAAATTCATCAAACCCATCTAAATCGCAAGATGATGCTGGCGGCATAAACGAACATCTTTGCATTAATGCTCTATCATGATATTTCTCAAGAACTTATTTTGACAATATATTTTTTAAAAACTATATTGAAACAAAATAGCGCGAACTTTTGTAATATTATGATTTAACTTAAAATTGTAATTAAATTGAATCTTTTACGTAATATTATGAATAAAAAATTATGCTTGAATTTTTGTGATACTTTATGTAATACTAGAAATATTAATACCACAGTCCGCTGCTATTTAATAATTTAAGTACGGTGGTCTGGATGATAGTAAAAACCCACGAAGTTTGACGATGGGTGTGACTTATGGGACAGGAAAATGGAACATGTGGCGACCATTGAATGCCTTGACGAGGAGGAAGTGGATAAGTGTGATTTATTTATTTATTTATTTATTTATTTATTTATTTATTTATTTTGTACAAGATAAGTGTGATATCTAGTATCTCATCAAATGGAGTATAGTTAGAATTTGTTTTTTGTTTGGGGCCGCATCATAGAGTAGGATTCGGCTTCACAGTTTCAATCATCTTAAACCCCTATCCGGTCCTAAATATATTCCTACCCCATGTCTTATAGTGCAAGATCCTCTATGTCTTTAAAATAGATCTTATGATTTGTATATATATAAAAAAAAGATCTTATGATTTGTATATATAAAAAAAGATCTTATGATCAGAAGTAGTAATTAGTAAAAGTAAATTAGTAAAAATATTTGTTTTAAGATTTTAATCCACCTTATCTCTTAAATTTATAATTTTTTTTATAAATTCTTCCTATTAATTACACATAAAAAAATTCCCTATGAAGGGAATGATTTTTCATGTAAATGATTACAACAACAACAACAAAACCTTATCTCATTAAATGGGGTCGGCTACATGGATCATACGACGCTATTGTGCTCTATCAAAAACTGAATCCTTGGTTAAGTTATTGACCAGGAGATCCCGCTCAATGACCTCGTTGAGCGTTTTCTTTGGTCTTCCTCTATTCCTTTTAACCGGGCTTCATACGATTTGATCCACCCTCTTCACTGGCGCATCCCTTGGCCTTCTTTGTACGTGTCCAAACCACCTAAGACGGTTCTCTACCATTTTCTCCTCAATAGATGCCACTCCAACTCTTCCCCGAATTTGTTCATTACGAATCTTATCTTTTATTGTATGTCCACACATCCATCTCAACATCCTCATCTCAGCTACCCCAACTTTATGTTCTTACTGTCCTTTTAAAGCCCAACATTCACTTCCATAAAATATTGCTGGTATTATAGCAGTGCGATAAAACTTTCCTTTTAATTTATCTGGTACTTTCCGATCACATATAACCCTAGTAGCCTTTCTCCATTTAAACCACCCAGCTTGAATTTTATGATTAACATCCTCCAAAATTTCACCATCCTTCTGTATAATTGATCTCAAATATTTGAACTTATCTATTTGTGGAATAACTTGATATCCTAATTTGGCCTCCAAGTTATTTCTAACTTGCCTCTTATCAAAATTACAACGCATATATTCAGTCTTACTTCTACTCAGACGAAAACCCTTCAACTCTAAAGTATTTCTCCATAACTCAAGTTTAAAATTAATCTCTTCTCTTGACTCTGACACAAGAACTATATCGTCTGCAAAAAGCATGCACTTAGGAATTTCTTCTTGAATACGCTTAGTTAGAACATCCACTACTAGATTAAATAAATAAAGATTCAAGGATGATCCCTGATGAAGACCAATCCTTATAGGAAAATCCTTTGTTTCGCCCCCAGAAGTTCTTACAGTAGTTGTTACCCCCTCATACATATCTTTTATTGCCTTGATATATGCCATGCGCACACCTTTCTTTTTCAAAACTTTCCAAAGCACCTCCCTTGGTACTCGATCATACACTTTTTCTAAGTCAATGAAAACCATATGCAAGTCTCTTCTTTTTGTCCGGTACCTATCTATTTGTCATGTAAATGATTATAAAGAATAATTTAACTAAACCAACATATTTTTTTATAAATAACTGTCTAACTCCAACATTTACATTTAATCCCTAGTATATATTTTGGCCTGAAAAATTAATGGCTAGAATGCCAAGATCAGAATCTCCAAAATATCAACTTTTCTTTCACAACTTAATAAGCTCAAAATCTTTCTGTTCAGTTGATGACATGCCACCAATAAACACTCAGCAGTGAGTCCTGCTCATGAAAACTAGCAACGAAGATGCATACCCCTTTGGTTCAGCTGCAATCGTGGATCTCTGCTATTTAAAATGTTTGTCACAATCTCAAACTCGTCACTCTTTCTAAACTACTTTACAGTTTCTACTTTGTATCCAATATTCTACCATTCAGCACGCCTAAATTGTAATTACATGTAGATATAGGAAAACAGAACCCAGGTTTACCTTTTGTACCTGGAAAAGGAACGAGGCATGAAGACATATTTTCACTGTGTATGTTAGATGGCAAAATGACTTTATTGAAAAGAGAAAGTCCCATGTTCATAAGAGAAAGTTTTCCTATTTTTATTCTCTTTTCTATTCTCATTTTATATTTGAATGAGCCACCAAGTGTAAATCTGATTCCAGATTTTCCTACACCTAAAATGTTACATACAACGAATGTCATAATCAAATGATCGGGGATTACAAAAAACAACTGCCAACAACCATGAAAATAAACGAAATGTCTGTAAAGCTTGAAACTAATAGTTTTATTTACTCCGAATTTTAACTTGGAGAGTCCAGTTAATCGTCCCCTCTGGTAAGGGAATGGACCTTGGTAAGAGCAGTGGCACCTCATATTCACCCACATTTGATATAGGCGTTGGAAGATGCAGGTTCTCAGGTGCAATGTTCACACAAAGCTGCCTTGCCACCTGAAAGTGCCACAAACACTAGATCAGTACAAGGAAACAATAGCTTCTTTCTTTTTCAAGAAAACCCAGCAACTCTAAATTTTGTTAATCAAACCTCTCACGTCGGAATACAGTGATTACATTTAGGACTTAAACAAAACAATCAAAAAAGAACTTTAAAACTCAAAACTAAAGCCTAATGACCTATTACTTATACACCAAACTCCACGACCTACAATCATAAAGCTTAAGAATACAAGGCTAATCATAACAAACAAGTCCCAACAAAGAAATACAATAAAAACGTACTGACAAGGAAACAATAATTTGAGGCATAAAATAAGCGAGTTAATCAAGTTATAGCTGAGATCTCAGACCAAACATCAATAAAAAGTTTTTCGTTCCTATAACAACCAAACAAATCAAGCTTATGGGATGAGTCTAATTTTCTTCAAATTTGGGGATCTCACTATGGCAAAAGAGCTGCAGGGAGTTTAAAATATCGGCTCACAGCAATTGGAAATTTGGATGGCAATTGCAGGTAAGAATTATTTATGAAATAGGTTGTTTCATATTTTGTATTGTCACACGTCCTCACTGTACTCCCAGCAATCCACCTTTCCATTGAAAGGACATGGAGACATCCCTGGTTTCTTCAACGAATAAAGGTAACAATGATACAGCATAAACAGTCTATCCAGAAAAGGTATGAGTTGGAACCCGAGGTCAGCCTTCCTATATTTCCAAGGTCTAATTCCTATGACCTACAAAGGTACAAAATATCACAGCACTGATTGACTATATCATGAAAAATATGCTTACCAGCCTGAAATGCTATTTTCACGAATTAAATTATGAAGACAAACTATTACCTCAGCCACAATATCATCTTTCGTCACAGCTGAACGCAATTCCAGGGGATCATCTTTTTTATCACGTGACTGTGCTTTCTGGGAATCAATGAACCTCCGCAAGACCTAGTATGTTATAACATCCAACTCCGTATGAAAAGAAACACATTTCCTTGTGACAAAAGAACAGTTCATTTTCCCCATAATCACACAAAGGAGAATAACACACATAAAGCAAATGTGATAGAAGTAAGAAAAATGATGTGAAAAACATAATAATAGACAGTCTCAATCGGTGATGAAAAGCTCTGAAGGTTAAACCACAAACCAGCCTAGCTTTAGTGAGGCGTAGCGCTGCCTTTTCATATTCTCTCATCCTAACTTCCTTTGAATCTTCAGATACTTTAACTTCTTCTTTTTCTTCTTCTTCATCAACGGGTTGATAGATCTGAACCATTAATAACAAGAAACTGCAAGTCAGCGATGTCAATAAAAGCTAAGGAGCCTAGCTGCTTGAATACACTTTTCAATTAAAATGACAAAAATTAGCTCAAGTTCACTGCCCTCAAGGGTTGAAATATATGCACTCATGCATATAGCAATAATAACAAAATGTAAATATCTATATATGATAGGAAATTGATAAAAAGCCGTACCATTCATAAGTCACAATCTCATTTCTACTTAAAACCAATCAATAACGAGTTTCTTCAACTTTTATTGATGCAATTTACATCATTATGTTTCAAGCTAAAGGGGGGGGGGGGCATGCCAATAAAACAGTTGTCAGTACCGCAAAGAAAAAGCATAATATTTTTACTCTATACTTCACAAGGGTACATGTACACATGAGGTAAAAATAAGATTCACCAAAAATACATGAACCTGTTGAAACACTAATAATAAGCATTATCCCACACTAAATGAAGTGAGCTACATATATCACATGATGTCATTGAGTTTTATTATAAGAGATAAAAAATAATATTAAAAAAGAAAAGAAAAATAAAAAAAATATGTGACAGATAAAATTAGGAACATATAGCAACTCATTTCAGAAGATTGTAAAAGGCACAAGATTAATCTTAATCAGCAATCAGCAATCCATATACCGAGTATGTCAATAGATCTTTGCACCAGATGGCAAAGATTTTCTCCCTTGAGTAACTTGATGAATATTTGTTTGGATCATTTCAAGCACACGAAATTAAATATTCATAATGACGAAGGACTATATTTTAAACCCCAGGATAAAAATATCAATTTATGATGAGATTAGTTCAAGAAGAAGAAAACCTTGCGCTGCTCCCTGATAAGATAAGCAAACTTGTCAATATTTGGCACGGCAAGCAGCTTGGGCATTAGGTGGTTGCGAAAATATCCAGGAGCAACTTTCACTGTCTCACCCGCCTTTCCAAGCTTATCTATATTCTAAAATTGTAGATGCAACATCCACAGAAAACGGGAGGAGACACAAAATAATTAAAAGAAGTGTTCAATTGAATACAGAAACAAGAGGACCCCAAACATATGATTTTAAGTAGTAAAACGCATACACTAATCAAATTATATATATTGGAAATAAACACTTGTCATGCTTAATTCAAGAACCTGAAAGTAAAAATGCAGGCAAAAAACACAAAAGAACAGAGACTTCACCGTTGTGAGGATGACTTCCAGTTTCCTGTGTCTAAGTCCTTGACAAGCGTATAGCAGTGGGTTGACCACAGTATGAGAAGAGCTCTTAGGGGAAGCATTTTTAATAATATGCTGAAGAGCGTGTCTGCCATACGAAAGATAACCCATGAAGTTCCGCAGGATCAAAACTACAACACCTTCCAAAGGAATTAGAGGATGTCAGCATGTAGTTAAGATATTGAGAAAATTTGAAGTCAACGCAACAACGGCGACCATAGGAAAGAGATCTCACCATGGACTTCGCCGGCGGAAGGCAGAGGGCTATAGAGAGGGACGAGAGGCGGCGAGAGCGAGACCTTAGGGAGAGTGGGAGCGCGGAACTGATTCAGTGCGCCCTTTGAAAACCCTCCAAATTAACCTTTTTTAGTACAATCATATGGTTAACAGGGTAGAAATAGACCATCCAAATAAAACCTTTCTTAAGTTAGTGTGAATTTTATTTATAAAATTAATTTGTTTAAATTATGATTTATAAAATTGATTGACTTATGAGAATGGATTATTAGAAACTCCTTTGAATAGTTTAGGATTAAATCGATGTTTTAGCTTTAAAATAAATTTTAGTATTAAAAGAGATGTTTATATATTTTTAATAAAATCAAGGGTTTCTCATATATAATTAATTGATTGATTATAAATTCAATCAAAACAGATATTAATTATAAGAGTCAAAATTATGATTTTTAAGGTAAAAAAATCATGATTGTCTTGAAAAATATCCAAGCACCTTTATGCATTACTTAAATTAATTATAAACTCAAAACTAAACATCCTTATAATTATTGGAAACATACCTTTGGCAAACATGAATATTAAGGGAAGAGATGCATGCTGCCACATATTCAATGAATTAAGGCAATAAAAAGCCCTCATAGCAAAATTTATTGTGAGTTTGTAACAATGCAACAACAAAGAAAGAAGTGGGAACAAAAGAGAATCAAAAGTCAAATTCTATCATATGGCCCCAGTCATGATGAATGAATGTGAAGAGATGCGGGTAAAAAATGGTGACCTGACCTTAATAATAATAACAAGTAAGTGCTGACAAATAAGGAGGCATTTAAATTATCTTCAAGTGCTATCTCATAGATTAAGACATCATCAAATTTTATACCAAATGTATGAGAATGACACCCAACTTTTATCATGAACAAAATGATTACACAGTAAAGATTATCTATACCAAGGGTTGACCTTTTATTTTGGTTACAAGGGTTGACTTTTTAAAAAGTCAAATATGTATAAGCAAAGATGGAAGCAATTATGCACAGTTAACACTGAAGCAAAATTTAGATATAAAAAAGTCAATATCCGTCCGGAGGACCCCATCCTGAGGGTGCCTGGATTTGAGGAACTTCGCTTGGTTAATGGTTTACATGGTCCTAGAATCTGGACTCTGGAGTGAGTGCCTGTTTGATATTTGATCAGTATATCCAAAAAAGGATAACACGAAAATCCCACGCCGCCACAGTTACTTTAAAACCCTATCATTCATCTCTAATCCCCAACAGAACAACTTCACTATTCACTATCACTATCACTGTCACTTACTGCCTGCGACGATGATCTCGGTGAACGACGCTCTTCAAGCAGTCATTAATGCCTCCAAGTGTCTTCCTGCGGTCACTGTACCTCTACTTGATGCCTTGGGCAAGGTGTTGGCCGACGATGTTCGCGCTCAAGACCCTTTGCCTCCTTACCCTGCTTCAGTGAAGGTCATCTTTATTTCTACCTGATTTTTTTCTAATTCATCTAATTTTTCTGTTTTTCCGTTTTTTTTGTTAAATCGGCAATGGGGTGCTTGATATATTTTAGTCCATGCCTCCAAATATTGCTTTAGAGCTCTCTGATTTGATGACTATATGAACTTATTCGTTCCTGTTTCATCAAGTTGCAATATTTCTTTTATAATTTGATGAACGTGCGGTTGGATGCTTGATATAGTTCGGATGAAATGTTTAATTTGACTGCTTTTCGCCTTTTCTTAATTCATTAATGAGAGAATTTTTATGCATTCTGAGAAAGTTTGGTTTTTTTATATGAAAAACTTGGAGAGTTTCATCATGTTCAATAGTCAAATCTGCTGCAGGATGGTTATGCAGTGGTCGCTGCTGATGGTCCGGGGGAATATCCGGTAATTACTGAATCAAGAGCTGGGAACGATGGTTTTGGTGTTACTGTGACTCCTGGCACTGTGGCTTATGTAACAACTGGAGGTTTGTTGGTTCTGATGTTTATTGTGTTACAGTGCATGCTTCACTCTCTTACCAAATTCTGAATGGGAAAAAGATACTAAAGAAAATAAATAATTTTATTCATCGGTAGTATGTGGCGCATGAAGCAATCCCTGGTACACTCATGAGTAGCTATTATCTGATTGCACTTTTCTTTTTCTGAGACGAAGATCTCCCCCCCCCCTCCTCCTTTAAATTTACTATCCCTGTTGTAGTGGATGGGGACTTTCTTTACAGTTTTATGTGAGCAATATGTTGGAAAGAGAAGGCAGGATAACTTTTGGGTAATTCGAAGTTGATGGCTGTGTTTGTGGTGTCTTGGAAAAGAATTCGTTGTTATATTTTCTAGTCATATGTAGGTTACTGAGGGCGCATAATAGGTATTAGTATCATGCAAACCTGAGTTACTTGTCATGAGAGAAGGGTAGAAGTTGAGGACTAACACATGTGATTAAGGGTTTTTGCTTCAAGTGTGCGGCACACCATGCCTTGACCTTGGAAATAGAAGGTAGATTAATGGATGTAGTGAGGAAGAACAAATGAGAGAAGGTCTTGTAAATTGTCTAAGAAGTGTATATGAGCAATAGAAAGATGATGGCATGAAGATTAACATTCTATCCCGATTTCTATAGGTGTGGGTGATTATCCACTCCTCCATTCCTGGTCAGCGATTGTGTGAATGACATTCCTGAATTTTCTAAAATTAAACTATTAAAATGATAGAAAGATAATAATATGAAGACTAATGAAATTCTAACCCTCTTATATGAGAGCGAGGGTAATTATCAACTCCTTATCTCTGGCCAGGGACTCTGTAAATTACCTTCCTGAATTTTCTAAAATTAAACTAGAAAAGGATAGATCTATGAAAGCATACATTATTGTGGAATTTCCTTATAGAAGTGATTTTTCCCCATGGTACGTGTATAGAAGTGTTTTTTCCCCATGGTACATGTAGTATCTCCTGAGTGTGTAAGATCTTCCAATTATAGAGCACAGAGCATGTCAATTCGTCACTAGGGAATAATTTTTCCAGGCTCAAGCTTTTAAATGTGGATTAGGCTTGGGATGCTTGTTGGTTGACTGGTTGATTTTATCTTTCTCTGTCTAGGTGAGATCCTTTGTTTTTTAGGTTACTTTTCTCACATTTATTCTCTTGACTCAGGACCAATACCTGATGGTGCTGATGCAGTTGTTCAGGTTGAGGATACTGAAAAAGTTGAGAATGCTTTGGATGAGCCAAAGCGGGTGAGAATATTGGTGAAAACCACCGAAGGCAATGATATACGCCCAGTGGTATGTTTGTTGATTGTGAATCCCGTTTTCTTTTTGGGTTTACTTATCGCATTATGGTTTCACTGTCTGGTCATATTAGATTTTTCCTCTCTAATTTGAGCTGAACATCTCAGAAATTGTTGACTGAGGAGAATTTGACTTCCTCCAAAAGAACCTCAAAAATAAAGAATAACACAAGAAATTAAAACATCTTTATGGCAAAGCAGCTCTATCTCTATTTTCTATTATCGGCTGTTGGCTTTTCATTTATGATTTATTATGAATATGTCTAAGATATATTCTTTATTGAGTGTGTTGGGATAAGTCCCACATCGGTAGGGAAGGGCAACGAAGCATTCCTTATAAGGGTGTGGATACCTTCCCTTTGTAGACGCGTTTTCTGGGCCGCTTCTTCATTGCTAGCCCGGAAGAACAAAACTCTGCCTGTTCGTCAGGGTGGGGACAATATCTACAAGGAGGGTGCTGGTATCATAACAAGTGGTATCAGAGCCTTCGATCGCTGGCGGTGTCCCGCTGGGTGTGCCGACGGCATGTCCAGCGTGGGCGCTGGACACCCTAATGGGGGGTCTGTTGGGATAAGTCCCACATCGGTAGGGAAGGGCAACGAAGCATTCTTTATAAGGGTGTGGATACCTTCCCCTTGTAGACGCGTTTTCTGGGCCGCTTCTTCAGAGCTGGCCCGGAAGAACAAAACCCCGCCTGTTCGTCAGGGTGGGGACAATATCTACAAGGAGGGTGCTGGTATCATAACAGAGTGGCTGACGTAGACACATGATTTCTATGAGCATGAAAAATTAACTATGATTTCTGAACATAATAAAATCATATGGAGCACATTGAACGAATAAATTATAATGTTGTACTAACTTTTAAGTTCTTTTTTTAATGCTTTCTTCTTAAAAAAATAACCATCGTTCACCACATTGCTCTATTAGATGATTTATTTTTTAGTTTATTGAATTCTTAAGCTTGACTAGTAATTTGTTTGCAGGGTGTCGATATTCAGAAAGATGCTATAGTCTTGACAGCTGGAGAAAGATTAGGTGCTTCAGAGATTGGCCTGCTTGCTACAGTTGGTGTGACAACGGTGAAGGTATCTTAAAACTTCTCCAGTTTGATATTAAGAAACTTGTGATTTTCTTTTGGACAGTTCCTGGATGCTGTAACTAAATAAGCGTCTCCTTCATAAATGCATATAGTTTGATTTCAGTCATTGGCTGAGGATACTTTGAATTGTCCTGTCATATGTTCATGTTCTAACATTATGATCAGATGATGAAATGATGAGTAACAATGGCTTTTGCAGGTGTATCCTACTCCAACAGTTGCTGTGCTTTCTACAGGAGATGAGCTTGTAGAGCCAACTACTGGGAACCTGAACCGTGGACAGGTACTCTTGTGAAGGAGAAAGACTTGCGTAATATATGATTTCTTGGCTAAATATTTAGAATATCTTTCTTAATTTACACTACGTGGACTCTTGAGGAGGCCAATAGTTCTCAAGTGTAGGTGATAACGAGGTTCTAAGATAAGTCCTTGTGGCTTTTCACTCGTGCTATATTAAGGGGAAAAACACATTTGGTACAGATTTACTAGATAAGATGACTTTCGCATATGCATGAAAACTGTTATTTTTAACGCGTGTGTTCTCTTTCAATGTGTATATGTGAAGAATACCGCTGAATTGAAAGCAAGCTACTTTATGTTAACGGGCTCTTTCATATTGCAATTAATTTTTTTTGCTTGTGTGCGTGTATACTTGGCCCAACACCATCTGGTATATTGGACAGCAAATGCTGCAATTAATGTTTTTAATAAATAATGACTGAATGTGGAACTAGATACTCCTTGCCCAACATGTTTGCTTCTGTGTGTAGAAAATACCTCTGAACCCAGAGAAAGCCACTCCACATTTAGTGTGTAAGGGATTGGTGGCCTTTTAGAGGGATTGGGGACATTTGACATGTAATCGAACTCCTCACCATATGTTTGGTATGTTAGACAATGTTGGTTTAGTTATCCGTGTAATTTTATAGTAGATTATTAGCAAATATATACATGGCATTTCAAAGCTTATCATCAAATTACTCCAGGATGAGGATTTTAAGGCTAAAACCTGTTCTGTAAGTAGTTTGGTCATTAAATTTTTCAATGTATATTTCTTCCCCAATGCTAATTTATCAATTGAATCTTTGTACACTTACGTTGACCAATCACCATGGTTTTGTTATCTATTTGTGGGCTTTTTGTTTGAACTTATGGCGTATAGCTAAAAGTTGCTTGGTGATTTTAGTATTGAATTTAAGCTGATATAGAAGTTCTGCAGATTAGGGACTCTAATCGTGCCATGCTACTGGCAGCTGCAATACAGGTTCAGTGCAAAGTTCTAGACCTTGGTATTGCTAAGGATGATGAGGAAGGTCTGGGAAGGATCTTGGATGATGCTTTTGCTTCTGGAATTAATATTCTTCTAACTTCAGGAGGTGTTTCCATGGGAGACAGAGATTTTGTCAAGCCCTTGCTTGAGAAGCGAGGAAAAGTACATTTCAGTAAGGTTGCGTCATGCTTTCAGTAAGGTTGCAATCTGGCTCATGGATGCAATCCTTATGCAATAGTTGGCAAGAATAACAGAATATTAAGATTTCTCTAGCTAATGCTTTGGTAGCTAAGAGTTTGTAAATATGTCATATTAATTTTAGTGTTTATCACTCTTTCAGGTGTTTCTTAAACCAGGGAAACCTCTGATATTTGCGGAAATTGTCTTTGGATCACCAGAAAATAAAATTCTAGCTTTTGGGTTACCTGGAAATCCTGTCAGCTCTCTAGTGTGTTTCCATCTCTTTGTGGTCCCTGTGATACGCAACCTTGCAGGGTGGACTAATCCTCATTATCTGAGGTTACATAATGCTCCAAAACTCCTGTTGGTGTTTATATATGACATTGAGGCAGTGGCCTGTTTCCTTTCTATTTGATTTATTATATTTCATTTCTATACAGCATACATGCTCGGCTGTGTCATCCATTAAAGGCAGACCCGGCTCGACCAGAATATCATCGAGCTATTGTTACATGGACTGACAATGATGGGACTGGCAATCCTGGGTAAGTTGCGAGTGAATTCCTTTTCCTCAGTCTGGTAAAATCTGCATATGGATCTTTTCTCTCCATAGCGTGTGTATTGTCACTTGTGGGAGGGGGCCTGTGATAGGGTGGGGTAATGACTTACAGTTGATACTAATAATTTAAGAAAGATGCATGTGATGAAATTTCCTTGATACAATAACGCTGTATAAAAATGCATTAATAAAATAACGAAATGCTTGCTCGGCTCTTGAATTTCAGCTTTGTAGCTGAGAGTACGGGTCATCAGATGAGCAGTCGCCTACTTAGTATGAAGTCAGCTAATGCATTGTTGGAGTTGCCAGCAACTGGCAGTATAATTTCGGCTGGGACCCTTGTTTCAGCTATTGTAATTTCTGACCTAAAATCTATGGCTCCTGGCGGGAATAATATGGCATCAAATTCAAATTTTGCTTTGCCAGGAAATAAATCAGATAAAATGACTGTGGATAGGCCAAATGATGCTGAATTTAGAGTTGCTGTTCTTACAGTAAGTGACACAGTTGCAATGGGGGCTGGACCTGATAGAAGGTATTGGTCGTCTTGTTTATATTTTTTGTGGCCGCGTACATTGGTACACAGAGGAGGATATCAGGACCAAAGACTTCTTCATAGCCTTCTTTAACGTGCTTTCTAAAATATGCTGAGCAGTTCAATTGATTGTCTTTGAGAGTTTGACCTAATATTCAATTAATCCTTTAGAGTAAGAAAGGCATTTCCCCGCTAATCTTGACAGATGAAGTGAAGCTTGTAGATGCCTTGAGTAAACACTCAGCTAATGCCTATTGATTTTGGTTTTGAAATTTCTATATGATGATAAAAAAAAAGTTATTTTAAATTACATTTGGTTATCGCATAGTATCAGCCTTGGTCATCAGAAGTTTATAGAACTGTCTGGAGTCTGAACGACTCTGTACTTCATGAACCAATTGGAGATTTTTCTTTTTTATTTTTTGTGGAAATTAATGAAGGAGGGCTTTGTTACTTCAATGGTTTAACCCATGCTGCTAGAAAATCTTAGATAATTTCTCTCACTAGTTTCAAGCTTAATGGCATCGGGATACACCTTTTTGAATCGTTATTTCAAAGAGGTCACAGATGTTGATGCTAAAGCAAAGGGAAAACTTGATATTAGTCAATGTCAAAGTGGATGTTGGAAGCACTGAGTGTTTGCTACAGTCTCAAAGGAAAAATGTCTGAATTCAAGGAATTCAGTTTAATTTCTGTCCGTTGTGTAGTTATTTTCTGACTGGAGAAGACATATAGGTCATATTTGTGTTTGCAAACTTCATTGTATACTAATTCCTATGCATTTTATACAGTGGTCCCAGGGCAGTTTCTGTTATTAATTCCTCTTCAGAAAGGTTAGGGGGAGCGAAAGTGGTAGAAACAGATGTGGTCCCAGATGAAGTGGCAAAAATCCAAAACGTTTTGAGGAGATGGAGCGATATTGAGCAAGTGGATCTTGTACTTACTCTTGGTATTATTCTACATTGTTACTCAACGAGTCAGTTTTCTTAATGAATACGTCAAACGCCTAATATAGTTGAGTTGACTTCCTTCTTTTTCTACTTTTGTTTTCAAATATTTTCTTTCCAATCAAGGGGGTACGGGTTTTACCAAGCGAGATGTAACACCAGAAGCTACAAAACCGTTGATTGAGAAAGAAACACCTGGGCTTTTGTATGTAATGATGCAAGAGAGTTTAAAGGTACAACTACAGATCTGATGACTAGACATTTGATTATATTTGTTTCTTGTTGTATCTGATTTTCTAACCTTGTTATTAGTGGGGTCCTAAGTATTTTACAGAATTTGAGCATCTTAGGGAGTTAACTTTTAAGGGGTTTTTAGTGGGCTGGAATTTCAACATTGGTATACGAGATTCCTTGGTAATTTAGATGCCTACGTTTCGTATGTAAACGGTATAATACCAGCAGCCAACACTGTTGCAAACCAACCAGCAGAAATGTCCATGACTAGAGCTACTTTATAATCTCACTAAAACCAACCGAGGCCTTCAAGGTTTCCTAGGTGCCTATTTCATGGAAGGAGGAAATAGCTTTCCATTTGGCATACTATAGTTGAGAGGGAGGCATTTGTATTCATATTTTCCTTAAACAAAAATATAATAGAAAATCCACCAGCTCAATCACTAACATTTTAAAGATTTGCTTTCTTAATCCAGTATACCCAACAGAACCCACATTGTACCAAATTCATATGAGAAGGGCTGGTTTGTTCCAATCACCAAATATGCTTAAGTGATGAATAACCATTCGTACTGGGGCCACTCAGTTTCAGTTCCAGTTACACTAAACTGGAACTTTAACATAGCTATAGCAGCTTTAGGTTCATTAGTCAGGCTCCTTAGCTGTACATTGATTCCATTTGTATTCTTGGGCCTGCTTCTCAGCTGTCAAAGCTTTTGAATGAACATCCAGTTATTTGTCTATTCGCTATTTGTTTATGTCACTTGAGTTATTGCTGGTGAAACAAAGCTGTTAAGTACCTTTTCTCCTTGGTTTCTATATTTGTAAAATAGGTGACCCCATTTGCAATGCTATCACGCTCTGCAGCTGGAATCCGGGGCTCCACATTGGTAAGAAAAAGAAAAAAAAAATATATTGTACTTTGTTTATGAAGGATAACAGCGTGTGGAAGCAAATAATGTTGAAGCTCTTGCTATTATAACCAAAGTGCGCTTCTCATTTTGACCGTGTTGCTTCAGTGCTTCACTAGTGCGGCTATTTACGTATCATCTCTACAATGTTTTCACCAAATGACGTAATATTTAATGGAAATTTCTTATTGAACTTTATAAATGCCAGTCAAACATCTGGTCCTTCTTGCCCACGCGCAATCATCGTTGCTTTTATTAACATGCTATATGAGCATGTATAAATGTCATGAATTACAATCTCCAGCTATTTAGTTCTTGCATGTACATGTCTTAAGCAATGGTATAGTATTGAAGCTGAAATAATAACGCATTTAGATTCAAATATAATTGTTCTGTCTGAAGGAGTTGGTATATGCTAAATTATGGTCCTTGATTTGTTATTCAGATCATTAACATGCCTGGAAATCCAAATGCTGTTGCTGAGTGTATGGAAGCTTTATTGCCGGCACTTAAGCATGCTTTAAAGCAGCTTAGGGGAGACAAGAGAGAGAAAAATCCTCGCCACGTTCCACACGCCGATGCTGCTCCTACAGATACTTGGGAACGGAGCTATAAGTTAGCCACTGAGGGAGGCCCTAAATCCTCCTGTCCCTGTTGTAAATAAAGTAAAATCTGTACTTTCTCTTCTGCTCCCCTCCCTTTCATTGTTGGTTGGGGGTGAATGTGGTTTAAATCTCTTTTTTAATGTTTCAAACTCTAATAATGTAGCTATCTTCTTTCACCTTCTGCTGCTGCATTGGCGGTCTTTTCTTATGTTTTTGGGCCTTCCCTTGCTTTGGGGGCTAATAATATGTCTGCGGTAAATTTCTACTGTAAGCAAATTATTATTTGGAAGTCACCACACAAGAATTTAGAGGATCCGTGAAAGATTTTGAAGATGCCATGTTTCCGTTACCTGTTTCATCTAAACTATTGGAACACGTTTTATTTCAAAACTTGGTGTAACAAAACCTTAGTATACTTGGTGTATCAGCAACACTAAATTTGGGTTTCTGCCAGAATCATCTTTTGCGACTCAAATCAGGTTATTAACTATTAACTGGTCTTATGATAACATAAACTTCCAAAAGGGATCATAAGTCAGATTTCTGATTCATTTTTATAACAACAAACGAAATAAACTTAACCATTCAAGAATCCAACGCCATGAAACTGTAGTCATTTTATAGAAGAAAACACCTAGAAGTCTAGAACTAGGAAAGATATCCAAATAAACCAAGTAGGGTCGGGTCGAGTGAAGCTGATGGAGCTAAAAAGACATATATATGGCCATGGTGAAGCGGGAGGGAGAGAGTGTTTGAGGAAAGAAGTGAAGAGGGTGAGGGCTCTTGCTGGTTGCCAACTAGGAACAGTGTGGCCAGCTCCCTCACTGTCACAAATGTTACTCCTTTGTATTGCTCTACATATCCTACTACCTGTAAAAAAATAGAAACACCAAATCCCGTATAAACAAAAGCAGGTTCATGAACTTGTTAGAAATAAGCTTCAAGTTTATGGCAATAACTCTTTTCCTGAGTACCAAGGTTGCCATGGAACCTCAACAGATAGGTTAAGACGATTGATTGAGTACCTTGAAGATGTGACTGGTACAACAGCATCTGTGTCCCCACTGCACAGATAAATACAAATCATTACTAGTTTTTCATTACACATTTTTATGAGGCTGGATCTTCAGTAGTTTCATTACAGGTATAATTAATGTGACTGGAACTAAGTGTAACACCTGTTGTAATGAAGATGGAACTTACCTGTAAATCCAAACTCTCACGCGACTTGTGATAAGTTACTTGATGATGGGTAGGATCGTACTTGGGCGATCTGTCCAGTTATAATGTCTGCAAATATAGGTGCATATGGAAATTACTACATGCATGCATGCTTGTTCATTTAACTCATGAAACAGACAATTATATATACCTGCAATGAGTCCAGTTTGTAGGAAGTGCATGGAGAGCTTGCTGAACCTCTTGGTTTTTCATATAGGCATTCACAGAGTAATTAGAGCATGGATATCATAATTGTCTACGTGAAAATGCCAATACATTCTCATCAGATTGACAAGATATATATTTCTTACAAGATGAATGCAGTAGCAGGAATTAAGAGTTCTTACAGAACCAGGTGGACCACTTCTGAGTGAAGCCTCATGGCAGAGTGGAGCATAAATGTTGTACCAATCTATCTGCCCTGCCTCCTGATTAGTCTTGAATGTTGCATTGACATATACGTTTGAATTATTATGAGAAGCAAAGTCACAGTACTTATCAATAGTTGCATAGGTTTCATCTGAGATTAGAGCATGAGTCCATAAGTAATCGAATATTCCCTTTACGGTTGTTTCATCATCAATCCAAGCATTCCCTATCTGAGAGATTTCATCACAAGTTAGATAAATTGTGTTACAACAGAGGGTTTGTGGTTAAAGGAGTGAGTTAACATAAAGCAATGCCTTTGAGGTTAATAATGGTTTATCTTTTGAATATATTTTGGACCAACATGGTGTAAGCAAGCTGGGGAACATAATAACCAGCATAGCTTTCTCCAGTGATGAAGAAATCTCTGGATTTGTATTGTGGGAATCTCTCAAGTCAATTGATGAGGAAGTTGTATGCATCATTCGCCGTAAAGTTATCGCCTGCTCGAGCATAGTCTGAAGATGTGTTTGAGTAGGAAAAGCCAACTCCACCTGGTGATTCCAAGAACAACACATTTGCCACCGCATTTTCATCAACATCAGATCATATCCAAGTCTTGAAAATGACAAAAAAAAAAAAAAAAAAGAGTAACCCAATGCACAAACTCCCACCAGGTAGGTTTAAGGAAGGACATATGTACGCAACCTTACCCCACAAGCGAAGAGGTTGTTTCTAGGGTCTTGAAAATAAAAGCATTAACTTAAACACTCCTAAACAAAACAATTGTCATATCTCACAATTGTTCCAAGCATACTTGTTAAAGAACAGAGTTCTTTCATCAGAGTTGACTCTAAAGGACCCCAATTCTTGAAAGGGCATCATAGCCTAATAAAGAACAACCAGGCCTGTGAATTGCAACAAATCAAGTGATGCTGTATTAGATCAAATACAGTGTGCTAATAAAGCGTTTTTGAAGCAAAATTAACCAAAATGTTAAAATAGCAGGCAATATAGCAAAATCCAGAGCAAACCATGAAGGAATTGTTATTACCTCATTGAGCCACAACACTAGTGGTTTAGTTGAAGAGTTATATGGAGACTCTACAAAGTAATAAAAAAGGGCTCTTTCAGCTTGTGGATCAACTGCGACATAACCTGAGTATTGATTAAAATTAACAGCATAAGGTTGTCCAGGCATTGCACTAATCTTATCAGCGTGCATTAACCCTTCTTGTTCTTGGGGTGAAACATAATATTGCTGTTTGGACACATCATCTTCTTCCCAAGAACTTGTCAGATGAAGTTTGTTCTCTATTCTCTTGGATAGAATCAGATCTCCCAGATTATTTTCCTGATTGGCTTTGCTTGTAAAAGAAAGCAAAGCAAAAAGGGCTACACAAGCATAAAGAACAGCTATGATCTTCATCTTGTGTTTATTTCTCTCTTCACTTCACCTTGCTTTTTTGCTTCTTCAAGCCTCAACTGGTTTATAAAGGGTGGGAAGTTGCATTTCAACATCAACTATAAGTTGCATCTGATGTTATTATATTTGTGTTGTGAACTTTCTAATAAGTTAGTGTCTGGTGTGTGTTGTTGTCTTATGTATGTATGACTATCTTTTTGTACTTTCTTTCATATAATATAATTGACGATTTTATCAAAATATATCATCAATGTAAACAAACAATTCAATCGTTTGAATTCCGGATCATGATAAAAAAAAATATTAAATCTCACCAAAAATTAACTACAAGAGGCCTACTCTTGACTTTTTATCACCCGTTGACAATTTATGTGAAAATTGTTAAGAGTGAGTGAGCTTAGGCTTTTGTAATTATTGTGACAAATTTGTAATTATATTTGACTAAAAAAAGTAATTTCTTTTAAATGTAATGCTGCAATGCTAGCTTTTTTTGCCTCTCTTTGATTTGAAATGCTTGGAGGGCTTTGAAGAAAACAATAAACGCCTCACAATACCAATGATCATGCATTGACCAGCCAGCTGATTAATCTTTGTTTGGTTCATTAGTACGGATGTAAATTATGTAAATTCAGAACTTTGTAAATTCCAAAATAATGTTGTTTTGCATGTTTCTTGTAGATAATTAAGGTCCCTCTAATCTCTATGTATGATTAATACTAGTATTATATTGAGATATGCCAGATAATTAAGCATGCAACATGTGATTGGACAAATATTTCTTAAAAAATTGATTAGGTTAATGAATTAATTGGAGAAAGGTCATTTTTTGGCTAATGTGTTGTGCTTGGCGAATTCATCCAGAATGTGATGCAAGAACGACATTTTAAAAAGTTGTAAATTAAGATCTTATGATGAAAAAATATATTTAATCATCAATTAGTTGTTAATGATAACATTGTACAATACAATTTAGGTAATCAACTCATCTAGTGAGACAAAACTTCTTGTCTTATGTATTGTAATACCGCTGTATATATTTGTGATTGACTTATTATTTGCTTGTAAGAAAAAAATAATTAAGATCAATTTCAAACCTAGAACCTTTCACTTCTATGCATTTCAATGCAGTTGAATTTTGTCCTTTTTATGCATTTTATGTTTGGTTTTACAAATTAATTAGAGCAATGAAAAATTACCTTTATTTTGTCCTTGCATATGTATTATAACAATTTTCATAAATGAAGTTTTTAAACTAGAAAATGCTAGCATCTATTCATATATACAAAACTGATACTCTTCCGGTCTTTAATATATAATCTAATTATGAAGTTGATCTTTATTCTAAATATAAGACCTATTTCCCATATTTATCATTTTTTTTCTCAAATTACCCCAATAAATATTCCCTCAACAATAATCAAATAATAGAGGGAAGAGAATTAAAGAGGATGATTAGAGTATTTTAGGAAAAATATGTCATATTAACTAATTTAACTAACTTTATTAATTTAATCAAATTAGTTAAATATGCTTTAGATTAAGGAGCGGGGGAGTACAATACTACCTTCAGTATATAGTACAATAGGCCAACACAAATTAGGAACAAGTAAACATTAGAAAAGGATTATGCAAAGGGGGAAGGAGGGAGAGAGTGGTTAAGGAAAGAAGTGAAGAGAGTGAGAGCCCTCGCTGGTTGCCAACTTGGAACTTCATGCCCTGATCCTCTCACTGTCACAAATGTTAGTCCTTTGTATTCCTCCACATATCCTCCTACCTGCATTCATTCACTCATTCACTCACTTGAGTATCATTTATAATGTGTGTGTGTGTGTGTGTGTGTGTGTGTGTGTTTCATGAGACGCACCTCATTTCCAGAATACCATGAGCGCCAAGGAACCTGGACTGGAAGGTTGAGCTTGTTGATGGAGTACCTTGACGATGTGACTGGCACATTTCCATCTGTGTCCCCACTGTACACTTCAATACAACATCATTAATAAAAAGCAAATACTATATGCATAACGAGAAACAGTTATTTTTCCTATAAAAATAAAGTTTAGATGTGTTGAGTCTTTAGGGTTTGTCAAAGAGCCACTAAATTCAAAAAAACGCTTACAAAAATATTTACAGATCACCTACTAATAATTTGAATTTATAATCTTATATATTATATGAGTCAACTTTTTACTAACTGAATTAGTCACGCTTACAAAAATATTTACAGATCACCTACTAATAATTTGAATTTATAATCTTATATATTATATGAGTCAACTTTTTACTAACTGAATTAGTCTATGTTAGCATAACTAGAATATAGTTTCTGTTTAATGGTTTGGTTTTGATGTTAACTTAGTCAGTTGTCATATCTACTTTTGTCTATCACATATATACGCTTATTCCTCCTACATTTCCCATGTATATTTTAGTAATGAAAAGAATATCGACTTGCCTGTAAATCCAGAATCTAATGCCACTAGCTATGAGATACTTGATTGTGGGCAGGCTGCTACTTGGGCTGTCTATCCACTTATAATTCCTGCCAATTATATTGGTAAACGGTTAATACGTTCTTGTGTTCATTTTTTCAACACATGAAATATATATATATATATATATATATAGAGAGAGAGAGAGAGAGAGAGAGAGAAATTAACATTCAATATTCATTATTATTATGATAGGAGACCTGCAATGAGTCCAATTTGTGGGGAGTGCATGGAGAGCTCGCTGAACCTCTGGGTTATTCAAGTAGACTTGCCCATAAGTCTCAGAGCATGGATCATAATTATATACCTTATCCAAATCATGCAACATTTTGTTAATTATTAGGTGGTATTCAAAGGATATACACACACACACACACATATACGCCAGGTGAAGATATATCTACTTACAGAACCAGGTGGGCCATTATCTCTGATCGAAATGTCGTGACAGATTGGAGCATAAATATTATACCAATCTATGTTCCCTATCTCCTCGTATGCTTTATTTGTGGAGTTCACACACTCTTCTGAAACACTTTCTGATGCAAAGTTGTCACAGTGCTTATTAATAGCTTCATGGGTTTCATCAGAGATCACAGCATGCGTCCAGAAGTAATCATACACCCCCTTGTTACTTGTTTCATCATCAACCCAACTCCATGGATTCCCTATCTGGAAAAAAAATTCATGCATTAATATATATATATATTTATATATAATTCATGTTGTGCTTAAAGGAGAGAACATAGTTAACGTACTGCAATGCCTTTGAGGTTGATAATGGTTCTGGGTTTTTGTTTTTTGTGGACGAAAATGGTTTGAGCAAGCTGAGGCACGTAGTGGCCAGCATAGCTCTCTCCAGTGATAAAGAAATCTCTGGATTTGTATTGTGGGAATCTCTCAAGCCAATTGATGAGGAACACATATGAATCTTTCGCTGTAAGCTTATCGCCTGCTTCATCATAATCAGATGAAGTGTTTGAGTACGAAAACCCTACTCCTGCTGGTGATTCCAAGAACAACACGTTTGCCACTGCATATTCACAACATCACAAGATACATATATACATGTAATTAATTTCAAGTCTTGAAACTAGCGTGTGTACGTATATACATATATACATATAGATATATATATATCACCTGTGTTCCAAGCATATTTATTATCAAACAGTGTCTTTCCGTCAGAGTTGACTCTGAAGGGTCCCAATTCCTTCATGGCCCCATAGCCAAGTGAAGAACAACCTGGTCCTGTCAATTTCAACCATTCAAAAGCACTAAAACCTAGTGGTTCATATCATATTGTACGTAAGATGGCATAAAATATGCATTATTTTTATGATTGATTTATGAATTCATAAATTTTAGTTTACTGCAGAAAGAATGAAAGAAATCAAATGAATGGTAAACGAAGCTCTTGAAATTACAAATCAAGATTATAAGTACCTCCATTGAGCCACAACACTAGAGGTTTCGTTGAAGGGTTATATGGAGACTCCACAAAATAATAGAAAAGTGCTCTACCAGCTTTTGGATCAACAGTGACATAACCCGAATATTGATCAAAATTGACCCCATGAGGCTGTCCAGGCAATGAACTAATCTTATCAGCCTTCCTTAATCCCTCTTGCTCTTCTAATGAAACATGATATTGCTCTTTGGACACTTCATCTTCTTCCTCGTCCCACCATGAATTTATCAGATGATCAACTTTGCTATTCTTTGAATATCTCTTTGATGCAATCAGTTCTTGAAGCCTTTCTGCTTGCTGATTGGCTTCGCTTGTGACACAAAGCAAAGCAAATAGACTCACAATAGCACAAACAGCAAATACCTTCATCTTCTTCTCTCTCCTTGATTTAGTACTGCTCTGTATCTCAACAAGTCGTTATACGTTTATTTATTATACACACACGTACGCGTCATAAATGTATACGAGAAATTAATTGCATTTTGATCCTTGAACTAGAAGGTCTAATTACAAAATTGGTACATGAACTTTCTTAAAACGCAAGCGAAACAACTCTGAAAGTTCTTTAGACTTATAAAGTTAATGAAAACATTATATTTATTATGTATTACATTTATAAAAAAAGCCTGCAAGTTTAGGTAATCCTCCAAGCAATTCTGTGAAAGCATGTAGAATATGGAATTGACACAATTGCTTGTACTTAGCCCTGAATCATTCCGTTGTTGGAACAAACACGTTTTCCCATTGAACTTGTCACAAAATCGATCTAATTTGTCATATTAATTAATGCCACTCCATTTTTAACGCATTACAATCGTTGAGTTTTTGCTAGAGATGAATAATCTTTAATTTTATCCCCAATTTAGTGATATTATCTTTCTGTCATTTTTAGTTAGAGGTATCAATAATAAGATCCTATGCCTAATTCAACCAAAAACTTCATGAATTTTGTTGGGGACAAGATATGGCTTCTTCTTTTTTCCCTTTGGGGGTGTGTTGTAAAATGTTATGGTTTTATTAATTTGATGTATTATTAAAAAAATTGGGAGAAATAACAAATTGGCACTTTCATCAGCTTCCCGGAAGAGTTTTGGAGTATATTATATGTGTGATGGACTTGACTCAATTCACGACTCGGTTAATTAAGGTGATTTTCATTATGACATGAACAGATCCTTCGCCTTCAAGCAGCACTTCAAAGATGATTTAAAATGTAAAGAAAAACACTGTAGCAACTTTGGATTAAATTAAAATCATTAAACCTCGCTTAAAAGTTAAAAGTGTAAGAAAAGAACGGTGAGAATTTGATAGAATGCTAAAGCGGGAAAGTGCGTAGAATTGATCTTCAAAAAGCTGTGTTGTTGGTTCGTTATTTAATAGAATTGATTTTTATATTCATCCAATGACTGAGGAAAGAATTAAATACACTTTCATATATGCAATAAACAAATATTTCATAAAAGGATTAACATATCATCATGGCTTTATGAGGTATGATATTTATTTCCAAACTTTACTGAGTTTAGGGGGGCTTCCTTGTATCTTCCTTGTATATTTATTTCCTTGTATCTTCCAAATTCATAGAAGCTTCCTTGTATCTTGTGAAAATATCGTTAATTATCAATTCATTACCAACTATAAGTTCGGGGATGTATATTATCTAATGAAATCGACTTAATTAGTCATGAAGTCTGGATGCTACTTAATTTAGGCTTATTTTCTCACAATTGCTAGCTAGCTAATTAATTTCAATTGGAATCGGATGTTAGTGGAAATTATTAAGTTCAAAGATATTCTGTCATGCATGTTTTCTTTTTTGACCTGAGTGCAATGGACGCCTAAACTATGGAGTTTTATTACATAACATACTCTCAAAAATGTTAGTTTAGAATATCTCATTTCCAGGCTTCATTAAAGCCCTTCGCTTTACATTCTAATATTTTATATTATATTTTCTACTATATTTTTATGGTTGATTTTCAAGCCTAGCTTGAATCGTCCTTCGCCTTTAAGCATATCAAATATGTTATTAAAATGTAAATTAAACAAACGACCCTATGAACTTTGGAGTAAAATATATGCATGAAAACATTAAAGCTCACCTAAAAGTTACGTGTAGAGAGGGTCAATTAGCTGGTGAGATTTTGATGCCGTGTATATAGATTGCTAAAGTGCCCGGAAAGTACATAGAAGCTTATCTTCAAAAAGTTGTGTTGTTCATTGGTTCATCATTAAATAAAAGGTGATTGTCTTTCTTTATTATATTCATCCAATGAACGAAATAAACTGAACAATTCAAGAATCAAACGCCATAAAAGATGAGTATTATGACAATGAGCATTTGAGCGTACGATTTTGGGTCAAGAGACTTTAAGTCTTTTTATTGAAGAATAGAACTAGGAAAGATATCCAAATAAGCCCGGCCGGGCCAGGTCGGGTGAAGCTGATAGAGCTAGAAAGTAGAAAGCCATGTATATCTATGGCCATGGGGAAGCGGGCGGTAGAGAGTGTTTGAGGAATGAAGTGAAGAGGGGTGAGGGCTCTTGCAGGTTGCCAACTGGGAACAGTGTGGCCAGCTCCTCTCACTGTTTCAAATGTTACTCCTTTGTATTGCTCCACATATCCTCCTACCTGTAAGACCAAATCAAAAATAAACAAATTAAAAGGTTCATGAACATGTTAGAAATAAGCTTCAAGTTTATCAGAATACCTCGTTTCCTGAGTACCAAGCTCGCCATGGAACCTCAAGGGGAAGTTTAAGACGCTTGATTGAGTATCTTGAAGATGTGATTGGCTCTACGCCATCTGTGTCCCCACTGCACACATCAGCATAAATCATCACTAGTTTCTGACAACACATTTTTTAGACTTGTTTTAATGAAAATGCAACTTACCTGTAAAGCCAAACTCTAATACCACTTGTAATGAGATACTTGAGTGTGGGTAGGATCGCACTTGGGCGGCATGTCCAGTCATAAGCTCTACAAGTAGATGCATATGAAATCGATAGACTTGTTAGTATGAGATCCTAAATCTCACATGGGTCTCCCATTTTAACAGCTAACTAGCTTTCAGGCTAGGGTTTTTCATCCTACTTAACTACCCATCATAACAGAGACAATATATACCTGCAATGAGTCCAGTTTGTGGGAAGGGCATGGAGAGTTAGCTGGACCTCTGGGTTATTCATGTAGGCTTTCACGTAGTAATCAGAGCATGGATCATAATTGTCCACCTGCAAATATCAATATACATTTTCATCAGATTGAATATATATATATATATATATATGTTGTGTGTGTGTGTGTGTGTATTGCTGACAATATAGGAATGAAGAGTTGTTGCAGAAGCAGGTGGAGCATTTCTGAGTGAAGTGTCATTATGACAGATTGGAGCATAAATGTTGTACCAATCTATCTGCCCTTTCTCCTCAAGAGCCTTCGTTGTTGCATTGACAAATACGTTTGAGAAATTACCTGAAGCAAAGTCACAGTGCTTATCAATAGTTGCATGGGTTTCATCTGAGCTTAGAGCGTGACTCCATAAGTAATCGAATATTCCCTTCACATTTGTTTCATCATCACTCCAAGCATTTCCTATCTAATAGATTTCATCACAAGTTAGATAAAATTGGGTTACAACAGAGGGTTTGTGTTAAAGGAGTGAGTTAAAATACTGCAATTCCTTTGAGGTTTATAATGGTTTTATTTTGGACCAAAATGGTTTAAGCAAGCTGGGGAACATAATGACCAGCATAGCTCTCTCCAGTGATGAAGAAATCTCTGGATTTGTATTGTGGGAACCTCTCAAGCCAATTGATGAGGAACACATATGAATCTTTGGCTGTAAACTTATCGCCTGCTTCATCTCAGATGAAGTGTTTGAGTAGGAAAAGCCTATTCCTGCTGGTGATTCCAAGAACAGCACGTTAGCCACTGCATATATATTCTTCAACACCACAGGATCATATATATATACATGTACTTAATTTGAAGATAATTAATGTAGTATTCGAGTCTTGAAAAGTGATCAAAAGCACTAACTTAATTACTCCAAAATTAACAAGCTAGAGCATTAAGGAAACTAGCATGTGTTATATATATATATATTGGTAAAAGAAAGGGCTATACGTCCAATTAAACTAAAAATTAAGCTACATGGGAATTGACTGCCAAACACACATTAAGGATAAGATGCCTCAGATTTGAGGGACAAGAGTGCCATATTTTTGTCTTATTCAACTTTTCCTTTGCAAGCACGTCCACCGGTTTGTTCTTATTTCTAGGTATATGTTATATCTTTAAATTCTATGATGACTGAATCAAAGTATGTATCCTTAATAGTAATAAACTGCATCTATCTCCTCTCAAATTTACTAACATGTTGATGATATATATGTGTCACCTTTGTTCCAGGCGTACTCATTAACGAATAGTATTTTTCTGTCAGAGTTGACTCTGAAGGATCCAATTCCTGCATGGCCCCATAGCCCAGTAAGGAGCAACCTGGTCCTGCCAATTTCAACCATTTCAGAAAGCATGAAACCTATAGTGTCCTGCATGTATGTAATATATTCAAATTTTATGACTGATTCATGAATTAATGGATTTTAGTTTAGGGATACCGAAAACACTTTTCAGAACTAAAGATTTAAATGACACCTCAAAAAGAAAAGTTGTTTGTTTATGAACAATCTTTGACTTGATTAGTATATCATATCCCCATTGAACCAGGATCATCATGCTCATCAAACATATGCAAAAAGAAAACAAGATATCATATGATTTTTGACGTCTCTTAGGTCAGACACCATTAGCTTTTATTGGTTATTGTATAAATTTCTTTTAAGAAAAAGTCATATATAATTTATTAAAAATTGGGTATGATTTGACTAATAAGCTTTTGGGGTATAAGGTATATACGTCAACTTACCCGCTTCAACTTATTTCAATAGTATCAGAAAAAGCGTATTATATTATTGTTAGGTGAGTCATGTCAAAGTAGAAAGAATGATCAAATTTCTTGTTTCAGAATTATAAAAATTATAGTACGTGGAAAAAAAATCAAATGAAATAATTCTAAGTATGATTAATTAACTAATTACCTCCATTGAGCCACAATACTAAAGGTTTGGTTGAAGGGTCATATGGAGACTCCACAAAATAATAGAAAAGAGCCCTTCCAGCTTTTGGATCAACAGTACATAACCTGAATAGTGATCAAAACTCACCCCATAAGGCTGACCAGGTAATGCCCTAATCTTATCAGACTTTCTTAATCGCTCTTGTTCTAAAACATAATGTAACTGATTGGACACTTCATCGTCTTCCTCGTACCACCAAGAATTTGTTGGATCAACTTTGCTATTCTTTGATCTCTTTGATACGATCAACTCTTGAAGCATTTCTGCTTTCTGATTCGCTTTGCTTGTTACCCAAAGCAAAGCAAAGAGACTCACACAAGCATAAACAGAAAATACCTTCATTCTGATCTCTCCCTCATTCACTTTTTTCTATCTATCTCAACAAGTATATATATACACCCTCCGCTACTTATTATTATAAAGCACGTTCTAAAAGATGGATGCTAGTTATTATAAATCATTTGAAGTGATTAACTATGAGAAAAAATGTAATACAAATATGAAAATTAAATTTTTTCTATTTTCAGACAAAGTTAATGACTTCACTATGAGGTGATTGGTTAGATTTAGAAGTTAGGAGGTAATATATACGTTTATACAAACACCATAAAAATGTTTGGGACATTGCATTTTGCTGATCCTTCAATAAGTGAAAGGAGTAATTAAGAAATTGGTATATGAGCTTTATTTTTTTAGTTTTTTGGTACAAAATTTTTTGGAAAGGGGTTGAGCTCACCCACGATTCAAGAGTAGGGTGAAATCTTTTTTCTTTCTAAGCGATACCAACGTCAGGCAGGGCGAGCCGTCTATTACCCTCAGGCATAAATAGGAGCTAAGATGTCTCCTCAAGAACTGCGACTAGAACCACAATAAAATAATACTTCCCAAAGATCGAACACGCTCCAAATAGTTGAACAAATCACTCTCTCAACTTTAGACTAAAATAAATTTGATGTGTGGCGTACGTCATCAGGTCCAGAATGTGTAAACTGTAAAGCGAATTGTGATTATGAAAGGTTAGAAGAAATAACAAATTGGCACTTTCATCAGCTTCTCGGCAGAGCCTTGAAGTTTATCTCCAAAAAGTTGTGTTGTTGATTCATCATTTACTACAATGGATTACGTATACCCATCCAATGAACGAAACAACTTAACTAGCGGTTCAATGAAAAAGAATTAAATAAACAAAAGATTTTACAAACATATAGAAAATATTTCCAAACTATATAATCAAGAAATTCATGGAAGCTTCATTGTTTCTATTGGGAATACATCTATCGTTATCAAATCATTAGCAGCTAAGTGCGGGGATGTATATCTAACGAAATCGGCTTAGTCATGAAGCAACCCATCGGATCAGATCTTTACTACTTAATTTATGCTTATTTTCTAACAATATGCTAACCAATTCATTTCAATTGGAATCGACTTAATTTCAATTAATTTCTAACAATATGCTTGGAAGGCTTTTGAAAGAAACAATAGATTGAAATTAGCCTCACAATGCCACTGATGAGTCATATATATAGACCAGCCGTCTGGTTTTGAATGATATGTACCTTCATATTGAAGTTATACTTGCATGACAGTTTTCATCAGTACAAAAATGTTGGCTCCACGATTATTAATTAGAGACTCTAACAAGATGTTATGCACATTTCAACCAAAGTGATCAACTTTCGATTCGATTTGATTTGATTATCTTTTTTGGTCAGTCATATATAATACTCAGAGAAATTAAATGAGATGTTCCTAAATTTAATTCTGAAGAGATTAGTCAACAGAGTCTTCATGCTTTTCAGTCGATATGGTCCCTGACAAGGACATGGATTTTTACACCAGAGATGGAAGATACCAAAGACAGATTGATAAAAAAGACCTTAATGGGTAGGTAGAGATCAGATGTTGAAAAAATGAGGCATATACATATGACGTAACAGCAAAAAAAAAAAAATCCTTATACCTACAAGGCTACAACATAAATATACACTCCTTTGATGTATACTAGAATCCCACCTTGCCATTGTTTGATTCCCACATGCTTCTGCATCATTTTGACTCCACGAGTTTGATTGAGTACACAGTTAAAGAAACTCAGGTGGCTATGTAAACATAGGAGAACTATACAAGAAGCCATCTGCTAGAAACTCCTACTCTACACTTATCAATAACCTTCCTAGGCCTTCTTTTAGCACAGGGGAAAGTGAAGCACACAAAGTCAAAACATCAATTGAGGGAATCACACCTCTGTGGACGAGTGCCCGCAAAGCCGATGACACACCTTAAATTATAATATCTTTATGTTCCACATCATAATTGTCCACAAGAAGTAACAAGAATTCAACGATAGTAAGTCATGTCAATGTATTTGGGAATAGAATGCACCATCAATAGCATTGCAGGTTCTATGTTCATGATGTTATCCACACTCTCGTTGAAGAAGAGCCAATCATAGAACAAGGCCAGTTTCACATTGGCCTCAACACAGCTTTTCCAGCAAGATTTTAGAAGCAAACCAATAATAGCCCATGTTGGGACAATATCTGACTGAATGATTTCATTTGATGGATGGTGTGCACAACATATAAATCTAACTAAATCAACTATAACAGTTTCTCTACTTGGCTCATTGAGAAACTTCCTTGCAAACCACATCTGGTGGCGCTTTTGCTGTCCCAACTTCACATATGTTAGCAAAAACCGTAGATAGGACTCCATTTCTGGAGTGATTCGAAGTAAAAAGTACCTACTTGAAGTCCTTGTGCAGTAAAGCTGTGAAATATCTGTAAATTCTGATGTCTTGAACTGAGATGGGTTCATTACCAAATCCTTCCATATAGCTCTAAACTCGGAACATGAAACAAATTTTGTAGTAACCAAACGACATCCCTCCCAATCTTCAAACATAAATGAAATTCTTCCCTCACTATTTTGACGCATAAATCAATCTCTAATCGCTTTAGAGTCCCTGACTTCTCATTATTTGGTGCCCTACAATGATCAGCCAATAGGCGAAGATACACATACAATGCACTTGACAAAAGTAGCGGTTCTTCTTCTAATATGTAATTCCAATTATCTAGAAAGAAGTTGACCAACTCAAAACACAACCACAAATTGCCATCACTAAAATCTCCTTCCACAATTTGCCTCAAAAGGGACACCAACAAACCACCAAAACCTACTGCCCACACATCAACCATTCCCTTGGTAACCCAAATCAACTGATTTTTCACTGACATAATAAGCTTTAGGTACAACTGGTGAACAACTTTGACGAGCAAATTAACAAAAAATGTGTACCCATCAGAAACAATAGCATGCAAGTGCTTAATATGGGTTTTGGCAAAACGGGGTTCGCACAAAATACAGTAGAGGATTGCCCGATTAAGCTCCAAGTACTCATCAGGATTCGGGATAGTTAAGGAGAATGGGGGCCTTCATTTTGGTTCAACAGACTCGAACGCTTGTCTAAGGGAAAGCTCAATTTGATTTTCGGCTTCATGGGACGCCCCCTGGGTGAACCTCGAAACCATAGGAGATTCGTCTGACAAAAGGGGAAAAATACCGCAGATTATATAGAAAAGAGAAAGAAGAATTCACCTAAGGCCAAACGTCGACCTGAGACCACCGGGCATCAATCTCTGGAGCTCGATCGTCATTCCTGTCTCTCCCCTATCGCCGTTGGGTATCCCGTCCTCAGTACGCATGTCAGGTTGAGGCAAAAATCACTGGAGCGCGATCTTCGTGTGCCCCCGTCCTGTGCATCGTGCACCATCACCGTTTCCACCTCTCCCCTTTCACCGTGGCGGGTCTCGTCTCAGATTGAAGCAGAAATCCCTAGACATCCTTGATAGAGTTTTTTTTTTATATAGAGATGAATCCTTGATAGAGTTGATGGCCATGATCATTTTATAATTCATGAACGGCTCAGATTGGGTCCCTAAACCCATTAGGTGCGTTTTGGAAGATGAGCTTGTGATAGATACACTTGGCAGATAATGCGGACTGGAAAAGAAAAATGCTATTTTTAAAGTAAGAAAATCAATCTTCACCAACAAAATGAATTTTAAGTGGAAAAATAGGAAAAAATGATTTTTAATACTAAAATCTAATTTCTAACATTTGAATCCATACAACAAAAATATGAAAACCGATTTTATTCAGTACGAATTTACTTAAGCAACTGAGTGTGATTGCCGTAGTGAAACTTTTATATTCACAAGTTATATTTGTAAAACTGATAAAATAAATAAAATTTTTAAGAGTTCTCTATGTTTAATATTCTTATTTGAGGCTTATGAGTAATTTGCCCATTAAGCAAAGCTGCTACAGTGTGGTTTACATATGTTCATCATCATCACGATTTGTTCCGTCTCTTCATATATCTTTCACTAACCCACCCAATTAAACAGTATAAGTAAATATTTTTTTGATTTGAGATTTTTTTTATATAAAAATTTTTAGGAAAAGGTTAGCTCACCCACGATCTAAGGATAGAGTAAAATCTCTCTTTCTTCTAGGCGATACCAATGTCGGGTAGGACAAATCGTTTATTACCCTCTACCATAAATTTAGATACCTAAGAGTTAGGATATCTTTAAATTATTTATAACTAAGTCACACTATTTAACCTATAATGTCATAGCTTTATCATATTTGTAGCTTATCTTGTCAAATTTGATCTATCCACATGTTTCCTTCCTCATCAATTGTAGTTCTATTTTCTTGTTTTATGAATCGGGTATTATCAGATTTAATTAAATAATTTTTTTAAGTATATTTTTAATATTTATATAAATTTAAAATTAAAATTTCATGTTTTATCGACTAAAATATTTTTTATTCAAATTAACGCATGTTTAGTCTCACATAAATTACACTATTTAACTGAGCAATTCAAGCTTTCGGTAGTATGCATAAGAATATACTCAATAATTTTTTTTTTGAGTGAATATACTCAATAAATTTTGTTTGGTATGATTTGTTCATTTTCTTTTTAAAATTGTTTATTCAATTTCATGTGTTATGATAAATGCTTCTTCCACACATCATTGTATATTATTCTTGATGAACGACAAAGTTTTTGGTGAGATTGCATTCTCATTTTCGAAGGTAGTTGCATCTTCACCTACCACACGTCATCCTCCCCACCTTTTTCATATTTTTATATTTTTATCTCTTACATAATTCTATAGTTTTCCCTCATATTTGAACCTACAAGTACTGTTTATTGTTTCATATATTTTTTTTTAATTCTTATTCTTGCCAATAATTGTTGAGAACCCTTTATCTTCTGGTATCTCTTTTTCCAAATTCATAACTCAGACTAATATTATACACACACACATACATAAAAGAGAATTGATACGTAACAACACAATACTTTAATTCAAGGGTACATCTCTTTAATTTGTTGGTTAATAATGGTTGGATTGATTGGAAGTGACTTGTTTTAACTATTTCCTATTATATTTGACAAATGTTTAAATTTAACTTCAATAATATTCAATATTTGTTAGGAAAAAAAATACATTACTATTGACTTGTGTATAATTAGTTAAATTAAAATTGAAAATAATATATATTTTTATTGAGATATTCATATAACAACTATTTAACTAATTTAACTATATTATAAAATTAAATAAATTAGTTATTTATTATAAATATTAGATGATCTCCTTAAACTATTTTTATATAACATTATGTTAATATATATTAATTTATAAATTAAATAAATTAATTGGGGAATGAGTTTTGATGCTAAACGAGCTGATGAGCACTAAGAACAAGAGCTTATCCTCACTACACATTGTCTATATCTAATTTAGATGGCTTAGATTAATTTTTTTTTCAAAAAATATTTTAATGCATACAAACTTTAAAATAAAGATCATATCTTAACGGTTATATTTTTTAAAAAATGTTTTTATTTAAAAATTATTAATTGAAATATTTAAATTTATACGGTTGAAACTGTATTTAAAAAGTATAGATCTCATTGTAAAGATAAACACTATAGTATGTTACAATGAGCATTGAAACTAAATATATTAGTATAAAAAAATAATAAATATAAAAAATAAAATAGATTAGAATTATATATTTAAAATAAAAAATAATCTATTAACTAGACTAACTTTTATATCTAAGTAATTAATAACTAGTCCTTTGAATTTGTTGTTATAAGTGTCATATACTAAAGTGATTGATTGAATCTTATAAGAATGGAGGATACTAAAATATGTTGAGCTAAATCATGCTTAGGAGATGTTATTAAGATCATCGGCGAGAAAAGCTTTTTCCTATGACATCGTAATCCTACATTTCCAAGGCAAAATATTGTTCTATTCCCACTTTCTCTGTGTGGAGATAAGATCGTGATTGCTTCTGTATTACTCCACTTGAATTTCATATACTTTCTTTAATAAATGCATGGCTATCATTCCCAAAAGGAAAGAATACGGTTACAATCGTCTCATTATCCCCCACCTCCATCACACTTTTATATTAATAAAATACATATTCCAAATATTGTTCTACTCAATATATATAATATTCTATTATATTTGTTTTGACAAATATGATATCTATTTTCTTTCACCCTAATTTTCTTATATTATTTTTTCAAGTTTTGTACTCATTCTTATTCTTAATTTTAATTAAGACAATTGACATAAAATTAAGAATATAATAATTTAACCATAATATGTCTAATTATAATTCAACCACAATTTATTTGATCATTAAATTGTAAATTAATGCCATGAAAGAAATAATGTCCAATCCAGTTCTAAAAAGTATTGGTCCAAGCCCTATCTCACCCCACTTCAAACTTTAATAATAAACATTAGCTCTATTATATAGGCAAAAAATTTTAACCTAACACCTTTAACACATAACATAATAAAGTGTTTTAGTTATTATATTTAGAAGGATGTCTTAATTTTTAAATATTTAGATTTGTGTTTTAGAATAATTTTAATATTATCGCCTAAAAATTTTTTTTTACCATACTTTTAAATTATATATGAGTCTAATTTTTTTTTAAAAAAATTTGTAAAAAAAAGTGTAATAAGATAAGCTGGCACCTTAATTACCATTTTTAACCACCATACTATTATTATATAAGAAAATAAAAAATATATGAGGAAAAAGTGAAAATATATTGGACCTATACCTTTTAATATATTTCTATCTAATAGAGTAGTACAATGTTGTCGCTTTAGATACGTGGAATCCCAATTAAAAGTAATATCCACTTAATTAACTGATATTAGTTTTAATAGAAAAGATTTTAGTTATTTAAACATAAAATTTTTTAAATTTTAATTTGTATAAATATATATATATATTTTTTAAAAGAGCTATGCCTAATTAAATTTGATAATTAATAAAGTTTAAATTTAAATTAATTATATAGCCATATTAAAAAAATAATATGCATTCAAAAGCTTTTGGAGGAGTTTTTTTAGGTCATGGTCCAATTTCGAATGATGATCTTTTGATTATATTTTATTTTAAAGCAACATCAATGATTTAAAAAGAAGCAATGTGAAGAAAGGGTAGGTGAAGTTGCACTCTACGATTACGACAACATTAAATAATTTTCTATTTCGAAAAATCAATATTACTGTAAAATGTAAAACTCATCAAGAGTTGTAAAATGCATGAAACATGAATAATTTTGAACGTACGTGTCTTAGATTTATTTCCCAATTTTCTTTTGTAATTTTATTTATATTGTTCAAATATAATTACATTATTTAATAGAGTTGAAATGTTAAATCGCCATTCTCATATGACAATTTATTGAAAAATCCTATCCGTAATTATTTTATGCCACTTCTCAGGGGTTCTGTGGAACTTTTTTCATTTTACTTACCACACGTTCCTCATTGGATTTTCTATGACTTTGTTTTAATTTTTCAATATTTAAATATGATTTAACTTTTAAATTTTTTTCTAGCAATGTCATTTTGCTATTTGTGTTTAAATATTTAAGTAATTGTGTCG
The DNA here is from genome assembly GCA_037074615.1 of Leucaena leucocephala. Classification (NCBI taxonomy): domain Eukaryota; kingdom Viridiplantae; phylum Streptophyta; class Magnoliopsida; order Fabales; family Fabaceae; genus Leucaena; species Leucaena leucocephala. Next base: position 23,905,958 of record CM073540.1, on the reverse strand, counting down.
TTGTGATTAGATGTTAAACTTGAATTGGATAATAAAATTCATTCTCTAACTATATTAATTAATAGGATCGCAATTGTATATAGTAATAATAAATATTAATAATATTATATCCATTTAGTCCATCCTTCTTCCACATAACCATATTTTGAATCATATCTTTTTATATCTCTAAGAGTCAAGACCAAAGCAATTATTTTGAAATTAATTATATTAAGTAATTATTATTTTGATTTGCTATACTCGGTTACGTAATTAATTACATTATTGAAAATTGATTTTTTAAAATAAATTTATTACGTTTATTATATTTGTATTTTTTGCCAATCATTATTATTTTGTTTTGATAAGCCGGAAACTAAAAAGAAAAAGAACAAAACGATATTGAATACAGAAAAGAACGAGAACAAGAAGAGAAGGTCGCTTAATATCATTATTATATTTTTACGGTAATTCAGAATTTAGATATAAATCGACAGGAACAAGAGAGAGAAGAAGAATAGCAGTATAAATGAACAATGTCTTCGTTCGGTCATTTGCGCCCTTCACTCTATCACTTTGGTCACACTCTTTTGCTGCCAACAGTCACTCATTTCGTCGCTTCACAGTTCTTGCTACTTTGGGGTATCTTCTCTTTCCTCTAACTTCTTCTTTTGTCACATTTCTGTGATTTTCTTTTTCTGCGTTCCCGCTTGAAATCGTTGTCCTAAAACTCGATCTGTATCATTTGGTGATTTTTTGTGCATACGATTTGTTTTTGCTGTTTTCTGTTGCAAATCTGACAGTTCATGCTTTCTGAAAATTGTTTGATGCTTTGAGTTGCTAGTCCTTCCCTATTCTTGCGTCTGAAAATTAACCGAGGAGTTGCTAAACTAGGCAAACTTCTATTTATACTGATTTCGTAGTCTTATCTATTGAATCCCCTTGTTTCATGAGGGGGGCGTGTCCACTGTTGGTTTTGGATAAAGAACCGAGTTGTGTGAAGTGATATCCCAACTCATGTCTTTGAGGTAGGTTTGGGTTGCGTTTCAGGCTTTTCTGTCATGGCCATTTATGTTGAATCTGTTCAGGTTGTTGAATTCCCTCTTTCTTTAAACTTATTCCCACAGCTCAGAAAATAAGTTTGCTTCAGCCAAGCCTTCTTAGAGTACTTTTATGCTCCCAACCCTTGTTTTGTTACCTTAATCTTATTTGTGTACTTATGATATGTGGTGTTGCACTTGGAAACATTAAGTCGCTAATTTTGCGTGGATCCTTTCCTATATTATTTTCATGTATGGATTGGTTTGACTTGTGTGCTGACTCTACAAAGATTTCTGATAAAGATAAATTAATTGGATTTGTAAAAGATGTCATTCTTTAACATAATTGAATTGACTGAATAATGTATTCAAATTGTTAATTTGCCATGACAGAGCAATGGCTTCTCACATTGTTGGTTATCCCCGCATGGGACCCAAGAGAGAACTTAAGTTTGCCTTGGAATCATTTTGGGATGGAAAGAATAGTGCTGAGGAACTGGAAAAAGTTGCTGCAGACGTTAGGGTAGCCATCTGGAAGCAGATGGCTGATGTTGGAATCAAGTATATTCCAAGCAACACTTTCTCGTACTATGATCAAGTATTGGACACCACTGCCATGCTTGGGGCTGTTCCTCCTAGATATAATTGGAATGGTGGTGAGATTGGCTTTGATATTTACTTCTCCATGGCACGAGGGAATGCCATTGTACCTGCTATGGAAATGACCAAGTGGTTTGACACCAACTAGTAAGTGAATTCTCCTCCCTATTCATTGTCATTAATATCAATCATAGGTGATGTTTTTGGGCTTCCATTTTGGTGTCTGCATTCCATTTCTTTCACTTAATTTGGATAAATGACATAGAAAATGTTATGGGTTTGTTGTTATTGAAATTTGAAACATGCTTGAAGATTTTGATGCAGAACTAAACTAATTATTGTGGACATTTAAAATAACTATAGAATAATATATAATATAAATTTATTAAGGTATTCATTTATGAATTTTATCACTTTTGTTGTGTCAAGTGTGGAGGATGCGCCCTTCAGATCCACTTATCTTATACTTGAATAATATATAATGTTTTTCTCTCCTGTAAGAACTATAGTGTAACTATAACTACTTATGGTGCAGCCACTACATTGTCCCTGAATTGGGTCCAGACGTTACATTCTCCTATGCTTCCCACAAGGCAGTGAATGAATACAAAGAGGCCAAAGCTGTAAGTTAACTGATTTCCTTATCTCAAGTGATCTATTTGTTTTTCTTGTGATTAAATTTAATAGTCAAGCTTACAGTAATTAACGATTATGTGGTGTTTAAATTATTGTTTTCTTATTTGAATGGATTGTATATAAACAAGAGATTAAGTAGATGTGGTAATTATGTAAATATAATATTTGCAGGATATTAGGAGATATGGGGAGAGATATTAGGAAGATAAAATCAGAGTATTATAGGAGAAAATCTCTGGATATTAGAATTCCAATTCTCTTGTATTCTATTTAATCACTTCTGGACTATGAATAAGATCATCGGACTATTCAGATCTTATAATTCCACACTAGAGTTATTGAACTTAATGGATTTATTATATTGAGACTCATAAATGAATGAGTTAAGGCAAGTTTGAAAAGAAAGAGCTGGTTGTTATGCTAAAGAAGTCGGTGCCATTGGATTTTCCCCCTTTTGTTTCCTGATTATACTGTGGTTATCAGAAAAGTAGTTTTAAGTTGTAGAAAAAAGAAATTGATTATTTTTGAATCATTTGTTTCACTCTTTGATGTTTGTACTTCCTACTATGCAGCTAGGAATTGATACCATACCAGTGCTTGTTGGACCTGTGTCCTTCCTGTTGCTGTCAAAACCAGCAAAGGGTGTTGATAGATCGTTTTCTCTTCTTTCCCTTATCAACAAGATCATTCCAGTCTACAAGTATGACTTTACCTATTTATTAATTTGAATGACAGTTGAATGTTATATGACAATTGCCCAATTTAGCTTTTGTAATTATTGAAGGGAGGTGGTGGCTGAACTGAAGGCAGCTGGGGCTACTTGGATCCAGTTTGATGAACCCACCCTTGTGAAGGATCTTGATGCTCACCAGCTACAAGCATTTACTCATGCCTATGCAGAGCTGGAATCATCTTTATCTGGTCTAAATGTCCTGATAGAAACATACTTTGCTGATGTTACTGCTGAAGCATACAGAACACTTACCTCTTTGAAGGGTGTTACTGCATATGGGTTTGACCTTGTTCGTGGAGCAAAGACCCTCAACTTGATCAAGGAAGGATTTCCAGCTGGAAAAATTCTTTTTGCTGGTGTAGTTGATGGAAGGAATATATGGGCCAATAACCTTGCATCTTCTCTGAGTTCCTTGCAAGCTATTGAGGGCATTGTTGGAAAGGGTATTTATTATTGATCACATTAGTTGTTGATTACTGTGACACTTGACGCTAAAATGTGCGCTGTCCTTTTCTGCAGACCATGTAGTGGTCTCTACATCTTGTTCTCTTCTTCACACTGCGGTTGATCTGGTGAATGAAACGAAGTTGGACCAAGAGATCAAGTCTTGGCTTGCATTTGCAGCACAAAAAGTAGTTGAAGTAAATGCCTTGGCCAAGGCTTTGTCTGGACAAAAGGATGAGGTACGATTTTTTTTCCAGAATTGTTTTCCTTTGAATAATTATAAGTTTGATGACAATAAACTACCGTGCAGGCTTTCTTCTCAGCTAATGCTGCTGCTTTGGCTTCAAGGAAGTCCTCCCCAAGGGTGACAAACGAGGCTGTCCAAAAGGCTGTAAGCCTTCTTGAGGATCATGAATTTTGTTAATACTGTTTTTCATGACCCATATCTTGTAAATGTATTCCTAAATTGTTATTTTCCGTTGCTTAGGCTGCTGCTCTGAAGGGTTCTGATCACAGGAGGGCCACAAATGTGAGTGCAAGGTTGGATGCTCAACAGAAGAAGCTGAATCTTCCTATTCTTCCAACTACCACTATTGGTTCTTTCCCTCAGCATGCAGATCTTAGAAGGATCCGCCGTGAGTTTAAGGCCAACAAGTGAGCTTTCTGGCTTTTCATCTGCTTTTACCTTATGAATTTGAGATGTTTTTTATTAGATATTATAACCGGGTAAACCATTTTTTCTATTAGGATATCTGAGGAAGAGTATGTCAATTTTATCAAGGAGGAAATCGGCAAAGTCGTCAAGCTGCAAGAAGAACTGGATATTGATGTCTTAGTGCATGGAGAGCCTGAGGTGAGGAGCAGATTTGAGTCATCTTTTGAATTTTAATGAAGACATTTTAGTGTGAAATCTAGTACATGTACTCACTTTTTAAAGTTTTTTCCATTTAGAGGAATGATATGGTTGAGTACTTCGGAGAACAATTATCTGGCTTTGCTTTCACTGCCAATGGATGGGTGCAATCCTATGGATCTCGCTGTGTCAAGCCCCCCATCATCTATGGTGATGTGAGCCGTCCCAAGCCTATGACTGTCTTCTGGTCTTCAATGGCTCAAAGTATGACTAAACGGCCTATGAAGGGCATGCTTACTGGCCCTGTTACTATTCTGAACTGGTCTTTTGTTAGAGATGACCAACCCAGGTATGAAAACATGCCATTCAAATTTGAAGAAACGGTTCAATAGGATATTCAGTTATGTTTGACATATTCTGATTGTTATTAGACATGAGACCTGCTACCAAATTGCTTTGGCCATGAAGGATGAGGTTGAGGACCTTGAGAAAGCTGGTGTTACTGTCATCCAGATTGATGAGGCTGCTCTGAGAGAAGGCTTGCCTCTAAGGAAGTCTGAGGAAGCATTCTATCTAAACTGGGCTGTTCACTCATTTAGGATTACAAACGTTGGTGTTAAGGACACTACCCAGGTTCAATTTTGCTTCTCTAACTCTTATCCTTACAAATTTACTTTACACTAGGATTTTCTTGTATTCTGATGTGGTTCCGTGTAAGTCATTTTTTTAATGAATTTGATGTTATATATTGATATATTAATTGTTAGTCAAAATATGCTAGAAATGAACCTTGATTAGGTTAGGATGGTTCTAGTAGCATAAAGTTTGAAAAGGGAGAGGAGGGTGAGAAGTTGACTACTTTTTGTTGACAACGTTAGAAGGTGGGAATTCGTATTGATAATTTATGTTTTTGGCCAGATACACACTCACATGTGCTACTCAAACTTCAACGACATCATTCACTCTATCATAGACATGGATGCTGATGTGATCACCATTGAGAACTCCAGATCAGATGAAAAACTACTCTCTGTGTTCCGAGAGGGAGTTAAATACGGTGCCGGTATTGGTCCTGGAGTCTATGATATTCACTCTCCAAGGATCCCACACACAGAGGAGATCGCTGACCGAATCTCTAAGATGCTCGCTGTTCTTGAGAGCCACATTCTGTGGGTCAACCCAGATTGTGGCCTCAAGACACGCAAATACACCGAGGTTAAGCCTGCTCTCACTAATATGGTAACTGCTGCCAAACAAATTCGCACCCAGTTAGCCAAGTCCACTTGAGTAGAGAATGAGCAGTGAAGATCGCTATTCTGAGATCTTGTACTTGAGTTGAGTAACAGGAGTTTTCCAATACACTATCTTGTTTCCAATAAAGTGTAGTGTAAGTTTTTGCTGTTTCCTCTTCCCTTTTGCTTCCGTGCTTCTGTTTTACTTTGGGCATGTAGTGAATCTGATATTTTGAGCTTGAGCTGGGAAACAGTAGTGTACCATCTAATTTCCAATAACGTGCAAGGTTTTGTTCTTTGCACCTTCCCTTTTATTTCCCTGCTTTTCCTCTTCATTATAGGTATGGGTATTAAGTAATAAGTATATGGATATGCTTACAGCTTTTTTAAGTTTTTTTTTATGGGAAAAATCTATTCTCATCAAGTTCTTAGATATTTAAACGGTTTCTCATTTGCTAACATTTTCATGCACTGATTAAGAGTGATTCCGGCTGAACGGATGCTTAGTCTTGAAAAGACTAAACTAAAATCCAATTTTTATTATTAAATTTCCTAATCGAAACGTAATAAAGGGATGCTTTTAGTTGTGACAAAAAATATGTAATTTCATCTTATTTTCTTCAAAAAAAAATTGGCTGTTTAAAATTGGAATAAAAAAATTATAATTAATATATATGTGCGCACGTGCACACATAAGGATATTCATTATTTGTAGTCGTATTTAAAAAACAATCTATAATCTCCTCAAGTCATCCAAGTTCTTTATTGAGATGCATTCAACGTAAACTTTGCTTTTCATTATTATTCGTAAGTTGAATTGGCTTGGCCGCTTGTTAGATTTAATAACATTTCCAACCTCCAACCATATATATTTAAATATTAGTCAATACACACGTAAAAAGATGAATCAATATTATTCATAATTAAATAAGTTGAATTGGTTTGGCAGCTTGCTAAATTTATACTATTTCCAACCTCGAACCATATATATTTAAATATTAGCCAATACACACATAAAAAGATGAATCAATGTTATTAATTATTGTATAGGTTATTGTTTTTAAAGTTACATTAATTTATAATATTTTAAACAGTAATTTTCATATTTTTATGTGGTTTTATTATGCATATTTTCAAAAGAATAAATATAGGGTAAAAGTACAAAAATACCCTTATACTTTTTTTACAATTGTGCCCAACACCATAAATCTTTTTGGAGGCATAAAAATACTCACGAACAATCAAAATAGGAATAAAAATATTAAAACCATTAAATATAACATAACATGATTACTCATAAATTTTTATCTAATTTGCGCCAAACACCATATACAGATATACTTTTAAGAGTGCAAAAGTACCAATAAATGTGTAAATTTTATTATACTATTATAATACTAATAATATCATAGTTAATATATATGTTTAGTCTTCTAAATTTATATTAAATTTTAGGTTAATCCTTTAAATTTACATAGTAAATTTTTAGTCCCATAATATTAATAGAAAATATGTCATACTCAAAACTCTCAAGCTTTTGCCCAATTAGTTGTTCTAATTAGTAATTTCATGGGCTTTTTTTTAATGAAGTTCGAGTCACCAATAAAAAATGAAAAATATAGAATTTTAAATTAGGTTTGGTACCAACAATAAATAAATTATATATCAAATTTTACAAACATAATATCTTACTTACATTTATTATTTATTATTTTTCAGAGTCCTAACCTTCGTTCACTTTTTCTGAAAAAAATTGTAGTCACTCCCGCCCTACATTAACGTAAAAAACGCGGGAATCTACTGTGAAAGGCTGAAAGCTTAAACATACAAATTTCTCATTCTGTTCCACCATTTGAGCTTGTGAATCAATTATTAAACCCAGATATTTATTATTTTAATTTTTCATTCCCTTCCCCAAATGCGGCTGATTTGTTCGACACACGAGCCTTCAGAAAATTTCAGTTTTAATTGTTCTCTTTTGAAGCTCAGATTTTCACCAGGTCAACGGCTCACCAGAACTGTACACGCTTTCAAACTTTCTCTTTATTCTCGAGCTCCTATTTGATCTTCATCTCGCCGTTCCGAATACACAAATTATGTCTTTCTTTGCTTTTCCCTGCTTCGACTAGAGCCTTTTGTTTTTCTTGAATCTTTCGGTCAATCCAATGGAATCCGGATTTGGGTTTCTTGTTCTCTTCTCTGTCTTCACGTTGGCTTCAATGTTTGTCAGCGCCAAATCACAGTGTAGCGAGACTTGTGATTTCGCTCTTGGTTCTTACTATGTTTGGAATGGTTCAAACCTCACTTACATTTCGAAGGTTATGAAATCCCAGCTTGTTTCAGCCCCAGACGATATTGTCAGCTACAACAAAGACAAAATACCCAATCAAGACCGCGTTTCAGCATTCATAAGAGTGAACGTTCCCTTCCCATGTGAGTGCATCAACGGTGAATTTTTAGGCCACACGTTTCAGTATGATGTTCAGTCAGGGGACACCTACGAGAAGGTTGCTGTCACAAACTATGCCAATTTGACCACTGTTGACTGGCTGCAGAAGTTCAATAGCTACCCATCGATCCGACAATATTCCTGACACTGGAACCTTAAATGTCACGATTAACTGTTCCTGCGGGAATAGAGACGTCTCTAAGGATTATGGGTTGTTCGTCACGTACCCACTTAGTCCTGGGGAGACCTTGCAGTCAGTGGCAAGCGATGTGGGTCTTGACACCGGACTACTGCAGAGGTACAACCCGTCTGTGAATTTCAACCAAGGAAGGGGTCTGGTTTTTATTCCGGGCAAAGGTAAGATTGGTGTTGAATTTTGGATGATGATAACAAAAAGGACAGAATTTTACTATCTGGGGAAAAAATGAGGCTAACATCCTCTCTTTCTTAACTAGGTTATCAAATTAAATTTTCGTAAATTAGCAGACCAAAAATGCATTTAAGCGAGTTGATAGCTACATGGTACTTAAGCTTCTTGTTTTTTTCAAAAGAAGTATTTTACACGTGTATTTTAGCTACATGGTACTATCTCAGTTCTTCAGGAGTTAATAAAGGGAGTTGATAGCTGAAGTTTTATTTTGTTAGAGTTGCATATAGAATTTGTCTTAAGTATTGAAAAAAAAAACTCCTCAGTTATGGTTATATGTTCTCCTGGAATGTAGCTGATTTTTGTTGTTCGAAGGATGATGATCTGGTCTTTGTTATGGATGTAAAAATGGAGTTTTTCAGTCTTCAATGTGTTTTTACTGGGATAGCTGAAGAACTGGTCTTGAATGCTGACTCATACCCCCTACCCTGCTGAAAAAATTCTATTTAACTGAAAGCATCTTCCAGTACAGAAATCTCTATTTCTGCTCTATGCTTTTTAGGCTTAAAAAGGAATTTGAGTATTTGGACTATTAGCAAGCTTCATGCTATCTCTAAATTTGATTATTTTATTTTTTTCCTTTTATTCTTTTTTTTTGTTACCCACCCGATTCACCGGAGCTTTGTTCCGACTACATCTGTATTCGACCCGTGTCGCGTATTTAGTTATAGTAGATGAGTCTCCCAACGAGGATTTTCTATATACGCCAAGACTCAAACTCGACATATTGATTAAGCGATATCGAACTACTTATCACTCGAACCAACCCCCGTTACTTTTTCCTTTAATTCTTATTTTTACCCTGATGTCTCAATCTTAATATAAATAAACTGGGCAAAAAAATGTAATCCTAATTAAAAAGATAGGCCGTGGGCTTCAAGAATCACCGGAAACGGTGGATAATACCAGAAAAGCCCAGAACATTCTAAATTACAATAGCCAGCCTACCAATCAAGACCCAAATATTTTGCCCAACCAAGGAAGACCAAAATTATTTGAAAAAATGAATGAAGCCTTAAATTGGAATTAAAATATCAAACAAGAAAAAGGATCGACTCCTACAAACTACATAAGAATTGAGACGAAGTTCCCTTCTCCCCCCTAACAAAAAGAGAGACGAGCTTCGCAAACTTCTTTTCTTCATCGATACGTCGAAGCCACCATTTTGTTAACGCATTGATCCTGAAAGGCGAAAGCAAGCAGAGACAGACAGAGAAGGATAGATGGATTTTGAACTGCGAAGAGCGAGAGAGAAACTAGAGAGAGAGCAGAAGGATAGGAAGGAGAGGGCTCGGTTGAAATTGGAGAAGGAAAGGAAGGCTAAACAAGAGGCTAAGGTTCAAAGGGATGCCATTGAAGCTGTTCAAAGATCTCGCCGTATTGATGCAGCCGAAGCCCAACTAAAGGTGACCAACTCATCCTTCTCGAATACCCTTCTGTTTTTCTTTTCCTTTCGTCGATTTCAACTTTCTTTATTGTTCTGCAATTCTTTTTTCTTTTGCTCCTCTTATTTGGTATTCAAATCGCTTTTTAAGGTCGATCGACGCTTAATCAATTGAAGCTGATTGATTTGTTTCGTAACCTTTCTGCTATATAAATTGTTCGAACCACTTCTCGGTGAATTCTAAAGGCAATTTTGTCATGGCACTACTAGAATCTTGAGATAAACCTTTTTTAGCTTTATGACATGAATTGTTGTCCATGTATCCATCCTCTCGGGATGCTTAGAGAATCTGAAACATTGAAATTGATGGCATATTGAAACATTGAAATAGATGGCATATTGAAACATTGAAATAGATGGCATATCTTGCATCCCTTTCACCCTCTCGCCTCAGTGTACTGGGCCTCGTCTTGTCGTGTGAAAGAAAAGACTATATTTGGACTACGGGTAAATGAATGTCTCTTGGGTCAAGTCTTACGCCAACTGAATTGACCGTGAACCTGAGGTTCTAATGTACTATTACGGATAAATGATTGTCTCTTGGGGCAAGTCTTACGCCAACTGAATTGACCGTGAACCTGAGCTTCTAATGTACTATTGGAACGCTGACATTGGGATTCCCTGTAGGCTTTTCCTTGAGAGTAAAAATGATGGAAGACACCTTCAGAACGATATTAAAATTAACTATAATCTGGCGGAATGTAGGTCTACTCAGAGAACTGTAAGGGGAATAGCAGAATAAACGCACCAGACTAGCTTTCGAGAGACCAGCTCTCTCCCACATGTTCTTTGATCTCTTACTCAGCTCACCACCTTTTACACACACACATTTGCACCTTCTATTAGAATCATCAGCCTTATTCCAGCAATTTTACTAAATCTTTTTGGGACAGGGCCAAAATTACATATTTCTGAAACATAGTTCAATTAATGCAAGAAGGTGGGACAGCTAGGGAACATATTGTTGAAACCTAGGCTCTTGTTGTTTAATCCCACAATTGAAAAAAGTCTTTGCAATTTATGGGTAACAGTGCGAAACACTTAGTTCGGTGTGAGATGGATTTTGTGGCTATAGAACTTTTGATGTGAATAAATTATAATTATCTTCTTTTACTTTATTTTCTTCAGGCTGAGGAACAGATGCAAGAAAGCTTACTTGCTGGAAGAGGAATTATGTTTTACCGTTTATTAGAAGCTGTACCTTATCAAGGTAATGGTGATAAGATCAAACTGCCACCTTCATGCTTCACAGAATTGTCTGATCAGGGTGCCCTTGATAAAGGACCCATGTACTTTCAGTTGTCAATAGTTCATGAGGAGGGTTCTTCAGGCACAAAAGCTACTGAGGAAGAGAACCGAGGGACCACTCATTCAGGAGTTTTAGAATTCACTGCTGATGAAGGTTCAGTAGGTCTTCCTCCTCATGTATGGAATAATTTGTTTTCTAACATCACCCCTAGGTCTCCATTAGTTGAGGTCCGCTATGTTGGGCTTTCAAAGGGAACTTATGCAAAACTTCAACCTGAAAGGGTAGGATTTTCTGATTTGCCAAATCATAAGGCTATCCTTGAAACAAGTCTTCGGCAACATGCAACTCTTTCTCAAGGTGATATTTTAACAGTCAACTATGGGGAACTTGCATACAAATTGAGGGTGCTTGAATTGAAACCTTCTTTAAGTGTATCTGTCTTAGAAACAGATATCGAAGTTGACATTGTCAATCCTGATACAAGCTCAGAAAAGAGAGATCAGCATGTTTTACTCCCGCTTGAATTCGGGGTGTCACAATCTGGAATGGTGGATGAAGGAAATTTTGTATACTACAAATCCTCAATAGACAATGGCAACTGGGAGAAAATCGTTTCTGAGAATTCCAGTATTGAGGTAAAATTGGAAGCTGAGACAGGTAGCGGAGACACTGATCTTTTTATATCTAGACATCCTCTGATATTTCCTACTCGACACCAGCATGAGTGGTCATCCCATAACGTTGGTTCCAAGGCTTTGTTTCTTAGCTCTAAAGATAAGAACTTTGTGGCTGGGACGTACAGCATTGGAGTATTTGGATTTAAGGGAACAACCAAATTCAAAATATCAGTGGCAATTCAGGAAATTTCCCACCAAAAAACTGGTCAACAACCATCATCGTCTATATCACATATGGAGACAGACACTGAACAGTGCCGGAATTGCAGGCATTACATACCTAGTAGGACTATTGCATTGCATGAAGCTTACTGTCGCAGACATAATGTTATATGTCAACATGCTGGTTGTGGAGTTGTTCTTAGGATTGAGGAGTCCAAGAACCACATTCACTGTGACAGGTGCGGTAAAGCTTTTCAGCAGGGAGAATTGGAAAAGCACATGAAGGTTTTCCACGAACCTCTTCACTGTCCTTGTGATGTAGTCCTTGAGAAAGAACGAATGGTGAGTAATATATCCTTGCTCCTTCCATTATGCATTGTGTGACCTTTGCTCCCCTTTAATCTTCTCTTTATGTTATCTACCTTGTTTTGTGATTGGTTTGTGGCTTCCCATTTAGCTCAACTTGTTCTTGCTGAGGTCTTGGATAGATTTGAAATATCAATTGCAAATGCTTGATTCTTACCATAAGTTTGTCACCGAACACATGGAAATTTTAATTATTCAATTTTTAGTTTTTATTCTAGAAAGTATAACCTATCGTTTGATAAATGGGATAATTTTCACCCTCCACTAGGGTGGATGAGGAAAATGATTAAGATCTCTCTTGCTCGTCCAAGTATTGTTGGTAGTTTTTCACTGGGAAAGTTTTCTAGATTTTATAGGATAATTAGAAAGAATTTTTTTCTTTTTCTCTGAGGTTGACAAACAGTGATGATGATTTCTTTTTAAAGTTGGAAGTATTATGGGGAGTGTACAGCTTTTCCAAGCTTTCCATCAAATATATTCAATCAAAATTGTCTTGTAGACTGCACTTACTGTGTATGAACACTTCATTTTTCTTTAACTTAGTTTTTTCCTTTTTAACGTTTTATGTTTAATCTCAGTTTGTTGAGGTATTTCATCACATGCCAATACGCACAAGGTAGAGGCTCAAAGAGATGTGAAAGAAACATCGAGAAAGATTCTTCAAAACTATTGGGAGTATGGAAAGACTTGTTTAACTATATAGGAGGCTAGTGTTCTTCAAAATAATCCCCTATGTCTTTGCTGTGCTCTTATCATGTTTGAATTAGAAAATCATTCATCAATATCAATATAAAATCTATAACAAATTGCATTGTTGAGAAGTCTATCATATACATTTTTCAAACATTGTGCAATGCTTGGGACTGATATTTTGCTTGTTATATTTTATTTTGAAGATCGTTTAGTAAAAATACGAGAAACTGCTTCTAAATCTAATTCTTACGCTGAGAGGTGGAAGGAATTGATATGACCTGCCATTATGGGTTTCTTTCATGTCATATTAGGTTGAACACCAAGCTTCAGAGTGTCCCCTGCGTTTAATTGCCTGTCGCTTTTGTGGTGACATGGTTCAAGCAGGAAACTCTGCTGTTGACATCCGTGACAAGATTAGAGGGTTAACTGAACATGAGAGTGTTTGTGGCTCAAGGACAGCCCCATGTGATTCTTGCGGGCGTTCAGTGATGTTGAAGGACATGGACATTCACCAGATTGCGGTTCATCAACGAGGCTAACTATATAATGATTTCCAAAGCTCTTGCTTCTCTTCTTTAGATATTGCACATACAGTTACCTCGGCAGGAAATGCCCTCTATTGTTGAATAGAGAGAGGGATTGGAAGGCAGAAGCTGGAGCTGATCTTCTGGGTATTGTTATCTGGGTAGCTGATTGGATGGATATACTGTCAGATTTTCACGTGATACATAAATTGCTGCATAAAATAAGAACAAGCATGGTTTGGGATATGTGTGTATTTGTTTTTTGTTATCCTACCGGCAATGTGAACTTTTGAGACTTGGTAGGTTAAGTTAATTCATTCAGGCGGCTGCGTCTTGTCTGTTGCCTGAAATTATTCCAAGCACCTCCCTGCATTTGATAAAAAATTTAAGGAACATTCATTTGTAATATTGTTTTGATGGGGGCGTTTCCACTCCACTTATTGATGGGATCTTATTAATTATTACTTGTCAATTCGAATTGATTCGATTATGGTAATTATAGTACTGTTGTAACGTTATCCTTTTCTTTCTTTTCGGACAAACTATAAGTGCATATAAAGCACAAAATCACAAAGCTAAGTGAAACAAAATAATTATACAGATATATATTCTTCAAAACAGATGGACACGTGACACGCATTTTATAAAAAGATTATATTATTTCACCCAAAAAGAGAGAGAATATCTTAATCTTATGCTTGGTGCTGAACATCTAGGTGTTGAAAATATTCCTAAAAAGCAAAGTCAATCATCACCGTCCTTTCAATATGCCAATTCATCTTGGAGACAAGAGTTCGGCCTGGTTATCAAGCTGTTTTAGAAAAATAAAAATTCTATTATAATAATTATCATTTCAAGAACAAAAATTGTAACTGTAGAGCAGTTTTATTCTTTTTACCAAATAATCAGCTGTTATATTTTCATAAGTTTAGAAGAGTAATTTGGGAAGTGTAATTAATAATGGTTCAGATCTGTTGGCAAGAAAAAAAAATTAATAGATCTGCCACTAAAGCTTTGATAGAGTAGTTGTTTTGAATAAAATAAATAGCCGTTAGAGTAAGGAAGGGGACAGGTTGCCAACGTATCTTCCCTTTGCTCCTCGCTGCGGCTTCACTCCACGTTGCACATGCCGACATCGTCTTTTGGGATTTGAAAACTGTACCCTCTCAATTAATTATTCTTTATTGCCTTTTCAGTTTCGACTCAGATCCATTTTTCAATATTTTTATTTTCAACGCATACCTGAACCAGAAAGAGTAACGGAAGAAACTATTGCTTTTCATTTGACACCTCACTTCATGCATACCTGCAACCTTTCTTACCCTTTTTTCAAACGTTTCTGTCGCTTTCTTTCTCTTTCTCTCGCCATTTATACTCTTACCATTCATACATGGATTGACGACTGGAAAGGGCCTACACCCTCTCTGTTCATATGTAGATGCAAATCGTATTTTATGTCGAGAAGGCAAAGGCGTAAAGTCATCAACTTTTGCTGATTGCTGACTCTTTGGGTTCTGGCTTTGTTTGCGACTAGTTGAACTAACAGTGCGATCGACTCGATTGGATAGACGGTGGAGGACTTTATTGGGGTTGTTTTTTCATTGCTGAGGTAACGTTTCTGTCGGTCGTGAACTCTTACATTTGATTTATGTTGATCTTGAAAATTTATTGTTATATTTTTTTAGGTACTGGGATTCCCAATCAAGAGCTTTTCTCTGTTTTTATTGGTGTTTAGTTTTTTTTTTTCTGTAGTAGTTTATTTTTATCACATAGGCAATCAAGATGGTAGGGGAAACGGAACTGTTATAAAATTTGTCACTTTTTGTTTCTTTATTCTCTTAGCTCTGAAAACGTTTGACTTAGATTTCCTATCGGGTTCAACTAACTGGTGAGAAATACAAAAAATTCCATTTGGTACATTTAAAAAGCTTGTCGTGGTCTGGCCTCCGAGAAGACGATGGGAGAAAGAATAGTCCGTATAAGAAACTCATAACAGCTCTCAAATTAGTTGTTGTTATGTTATAATCTGTTTTGCCCCTTCCACGACTCTACCTACACTAACTTTATTCTTCATCCTAAAGGGTAATGTAACCTTGTAGCTGGGATTATAATACTCTTTATATTTTCAATCATGCTCTTTATTTATTTTACAGGAGGTAGCCTGCTATTTGTAAGTTGAGGTGTGGATATGGCAACCCTTAGAGATATAGGAGTTGCAGCAGCTATAAACATCCTTAGTGCGTTTGCTTTTTTTCTGGCATTTGCCATACTTCGAATTCAACCTATAAACGATAGGGTGTACTTTCCAAAATGGTATCTGCGGGGTTTAAGGAGCAGTCCATTGAGTGCTGGAGCTTTTGTGAACAAGTTCGTGAATGTGGACTTCAGGTCATACATAAAGTTTCTGAACTGGATGCCTGCAGCATTGGAAATGCCAGAACCTGAATTAATTCACCATGCTGGGTTGGATTCTGCTGTGTACTTGCGGATCTATTTGCTTGGGTATGCTCTGCTATATATTCAGCATTTGTTGTTGGGTATTTAACATAAAATTAAACTAAATTATTGTTGCCATGTAATCTCAAGATAGTTGACATTTATCTATTTTCCCAACATCTGAATGTATTTATCAGTTACTGTAAAGCTGCGGCTAATTTTTAGTTGAAGCTTATAGAATTATTGAGAATGTTAAGAATTGATTACCACAGACCACGTATACATAAGCTTTATGCTTGTATTTCAACCTATTTGTTGTTTGAAGATTCTTTCATAGTCTCTCCTTTTTGAATAACTGCATCCTGTATTTGAACTGAGGTGCAGGGTAAAAATTTTTGTCCCCATTGCATTTCTTGCATTTGCAGTCATGGTGCCTGTCAATTGGACCAGTGGGAGCTTGCAGGGTTCAAATTTGACTTACAGTAACATTGATATGCTTTCTATTTCAAATATTCCACTTAAATCAGATAGGTACGCACCCTTCTTTCTTTTCTCCCCCAGTTGTCAGATTTTTGTTCATGTTTACTTCTCTTTTTGTCTTTTTATAAATTCTGTCATTTAATATGTATTTTTTATTAACAGAAATTCTGGGTATCATTGTTTAAAAGAATTAAAAATTTCAAATTACATTCACACGATATTTGTCTTGGCGTTGCTAAAATTCCTGTTTAATAGTTACTTGCAAGGTTTATAGTTCTATTCTATGCTAGTATAAATTGTTGCTAGTACAAATTTGTCTTTCCAGTTGTTTAAATTGTTGCTTCTCTCCTTGATGTGCTTTTCCCATCAATATCAACATGTTTTTCTTGTAATAACTATGTTACGTATTTGCAGATTTTGGACCCATTTGGTTATGGCTTATGCTTTTACCTTTTGGACATGCTATATTTTAAAAAGGGAGTATCGAATAGTTGCTTCCATGAGATTGCATTTCGTTGCATCAGAACATCGCCGTCCTGACCAATTCACTGTAAGAATAAGTTTTATCATGGTAGCACAGTGGTGGGATCTTGTGACAGGGCTGTTTTGTAGAATTATTAAATTCCTTTTAACAAACAAAAGAGTAACCTATGCAGACAAAGAATATAAGTGATAAGAAAAACGAATTCTTCATCAGAACATTGTTGCCCTGTAATGAGGCTGTAAATTGTAGGAATATTAAATTCCTTCTAACAAACAAAGGTTTAACCCACGTGGTCCAAGAAATAAGTGCAGGAATATTTTCTGTAACTTTAGCAGGTATGAATCTAGTGTTGGGGCTGTATATTATACAACAACAACAAAGCCTTTTCCATTAAATGGGGTCGGCTTGGGGCTGTATATTATAGCATCATTAAATTCCTTTCAGCAAACAGAGGTATAACCCATGTGGTCAAAGAAAGTGATTTAGAAAATAAGTACTTGGCTCACTCCTTAACACAGACAAATAATTTAAAGAAGCAAAGGTAGATATGGCAATAAAGAAAATTCAAACTGCCTGCTAATGCTTTTCTAGATAAATCTTGTAACCCTTAGGGAAATCCAAGTAGCAAAGCTTTAGAGCCAAGTTACATTAGCTATCCTTCATCCTTGACCAAAATAATACACACACAAAATTATATTCAAAACATCATGTCGTTGGAATATTTGAATTGAATTGTTTCAAGTAATACTCTCATTGTGCTTTCCCACCATTCAAATAAGTTTATGATTCTTTTATATTAGGTTAATAAATTTATGTATTTTTTTTATATTTATGTGATAAGTCAAAACTATCAACTATTGCTAAGGTTCACTTTGTTGTATGTGGATACATACACCTGTTATACAGAAGTTTCAATGCTCTTAAATGACTTTTTGGACCATCTGTTACTTTATGAAACTGATTTATCATGTGCAGGTGCTTGTTAGGAATGTGCCACCAGACCCTGACGAACCAATTAGTGAGCTTGTGGAGCATTTTTTTTTGGTCAACCATCCAGATCATTATCTGACTCATCAGGTTTGATCATTTTAATTATATCCACATTTATGTGTTGTATATTATAGGGCTTGCCACAATTTTGCATGAATTGTGAACTATTTTGCTATGAATCCTAGTTTGAATCCCTATAGTAGCAAAACTATCAAATCCAAAGGGAAGAGCATCGATAGTGAGAGATGCAGGGGAGTGTAGCTTAAGATCACCTGAGTAGGGTGTTTAGTGAAACAAAGTTTGAGGATATCCCAAGCATGCTTGCATGACTCTCTCATTTATGTTAATTGCTGGTTGTGTTTTAATGAATACTTCTTGCATGAATAAGAAATTGTTTTTCCATTTGAACATGTCTAAACTACTTCAAACAATTCTCTACCATTTTATCCTCAGTAGATGCCATCATATACAATCATTACATATATTGTCTTTTTTTTGTATGGTTACACACTTATCTCGGCCTTTTCATCTTTGATACCCCATTTTTTCCTTCTATGATCCTTCAACACCCAATATTCAATACTCCTGCGGTCCTTAATATAAGACCTAATTAACTAATTTGATTATATTAAAAAAATTAGTTAAGTAGTTAATATGACATATTTTTTCTAAAACACCCTAATCGTCTTCCTTAACTCCCTCCCTCCTTCTCTTACTTGATTGTTGTTGAGGGAGTATCAATAGGAGTAATTTAGAAAAAACTTGATAAATATAGAAAATAGGTCTTATATTTAGGACCAAGATCAACTTTCCAATTATGTCTTATATTAAGGATTGGAGGAGTACCATATAGCATGGTGGTTTTGTGGTTGTTTGACAAAAGCACCCTTTAAGCTTAGAAATATAGTGGAAAGGAGAATCAGGGGGGAGTATGGGACAAGATAGAGTTTGAGATAGAGGGGGAAGGGCAAAAGATAAAGATAGATGCCAAGAGTGAGTCCAGAAGTTTTTTAATAATCAATAAAGGAAATCTAACACTTCAACAGTTATGAGGGCTTTTATAGAGAGCTCAAGAGAAAAGTTTTAAATATGATAACCATAAGGCATTAAAATAAAACTCAATTTCCTGAACTTCTCTAACTGTGGTAGCTATTCTTAATTTGTGGCTGTATCCCTAATTTACAACTTATGAATAATAATCAGTATCACCTCTAATTTTCTTTATTTTTCTTTTTTCTTTTTTGGGAAAAATATTAAATCAGCTCCTTTTGCATACAAGAAAACAGAGATTTGGTTTGACCCAATATTCAATGGTAGAGCTGCCAAGATTTATGCTCAATTTGTAATTTTTTTTTCAGGTTGTTTACAATGCAAAAAAACTTTCTAGCCTAGTGTCTCAGAAGAAAAGTAAACAGAATTGGCTTGACTACTACAATCTTAAATATTCTAGAAATCAAACAAAAAGGCCATCAAAGAAGGTATTCCATTTTCAAGTAGTCTGTTTATATTGTTTTTAATTTTGAAGTTGGGTTCTAGCATAAGCTTTGTTGTGCCAATTTTTTAAGAAGTGTTCCATTTTCACTTCAACGGGCACCATCCAAATTCATGGTAGCTAAGATTGTCTTAGCAGACTGGTTTTCTAGGTCTTTGGGGCAGTGAAGTGGATGCTATTGACTTTTATACTTCTGAAGTTGCACGGTTATCAGAAGAAGTAAGTAAAGATCTCTTTTCTTTTATAACCTTTAATTGCAATTGCCTATGCATCCTTTGTACTACATAAAATACTCAGGATTATACGTAAATTTCACTACACCCCAAGAGAATTTAGTATAATTTTCTGCAATTATGGATCTGTTTTTCTACCGTAATTGAAGGGAAAAATAGATTCCTAATGGAATCCCGATGAAGTGCAATTAAGAATTTTAATTGCAGTGGATAGAAGTTTGCTGTCATATTTAACATTTAGATCTATGCTTATGCTATCACGATACATATTTCTATAAAGGTCTTTTGAACATAAAGCAAAACGAAATATTTCCGTTCAGAGTATTTTGTATTATTTCTGGGGACAGAAACTTGTTGAAATTCTCATTGCTCCAAGAACTATTCATGTAGTTTGACATTTCTGTAACTTTCAGATAGCCTTGGAGAAAGGCAAGATCACAAAAGATTCAAAATATATAATGCCGGCAGCATTTGTTTCATTCCGCACTCGATGGGGTACAGCAGTTTGTGCACAGACACAACAGTGTAGAAATCCAACTATATGGTTGACAGAGTGGGCTCCAGAACCTCGTGATGTATACTGGGATAACATGGCTGTACCATACGTCTCACTCTCAATAAGGAGGCTTATAATCGCTGTTGCTTTCTTCTTTCTTACTTTCTTCTTCATGATTCCCATTGCATTTGTGCAATCACTTGCTAACATTGAAGGCATTGAAAAAGCAGTCCCTTTCTTGAAGCCCATCATAGAAGGGTAAGCATTTTTCTTTTGTTTGTTACTCCTTGTGTGCCATCTTCCTTTTCCATCCTGTTTTGCACTGTTGCATATTTTACTTTTTAGTTGTCAAATATTATGGTAACATTCTACTAATTTCATTCTTGCGAACTAGAGTGATTATTGTTGCAATGAAGTATTTTGCAGTGCTAAATAATTTTTGGAGGAAAAACCCTATTTTTGTGTCTAAAAAATAGATGCATTTTCAATTTGGTTTTCCACAAACTTTTTTCTTTCCCTTGATCCCTAATGGGGTAAGGCTTGTTGTTGTTGTAATCCCTTGATCCCTAAAATGCTTACCTTGTGGCCCTTCCATCCCATTTCTATCCAAAATTTAATCCCAACTAGTAATTTGGATCTTACATGACCTAACACTTTTAGCTCGCCTCAGTTTTTGCATCTGAGTGAACAAAGTGTGAGATTTGGTTTTAGATTTTATGCAGAGATTAGAAGAAAGGGCATTTTTACAAGAGTTCTGGTGTGATGGACTACTGGATATAACATTTGAGGGATGAAAATAGCATTTTCTTCTACTTGTTGTCTTCATAAATTAAGTGTTATTATTGCACTGTAGAATGATAAATGTGTGGAATGTGAGTCTTGCAATGTTCAAATCTTACAGGGTCCATAGTGGAAACC
Organism: Leucaena leucocephala; assembly: GCA_037074615.1. NCBI lineage: Eukaryota > Viridiplantae > Streptophyta > Magnoliopsida > Fabales > Fabaceae > Leucaena > Leucaena leucocephala. Next base: position 23,884,921 of record CM073540.1, on the reverse strand, counting down.
AATCTTATCTCTTATTTTCCATGTAGAAAAGTCATTAAATCTTTCATACAAGGGTTCCTTCCTGGGATTGCTTTGAAGATATTTCTCATTTTTTTACCCTCAATATTGATGGTAATGTCCAAGTTTGAAGGATTTATAAGCCTATCTACTCTAGAAAGGAGATCAGCCACAAGATATTACATTTTCCAATTCATCAACGTATTTCTTGGGAGCATTATAACGGGGACTGCATTCCAACAACTGGATAAATTTATCCATCAGTCCGCAAACGAGTAAGTCCTTCTATCAATTTTATTTATTTCTTTTTTGTGAAAACCAATGAATCAATTTTTTTATAACTAAGCACCTTTTCTATAATTATCAAAACGCCACATTTTACAACATTTAGACCCAGTTAGGAAGAGTGCTTATACAACATTTTGATGGCAACATAAGTAGTTAAAAGTCACATTACCATTGTGTTAAGTCACTTCACATGTCTTGTTAACTATTTGTTAATGGGCTTAACATAGATCATCTTCAAACAGAAATGCTCTCTGAATGACTAAAATGATTAATCTTTAGAGGGCTAAATTGAAACAAGGTGCATCTTTGGACCAAATCTCAGTATGTAATATTTTCTTTGATTGCAGAATTCCAAAAACAATTGGGGTCTCAATTCCAATGAAAGCAACTTTCTTCATAACTTACATAATGGTTGATGGGTGGGCTGGATGTGCTGCTGAGATTCTTAGGTTGAAGCCTTTGATATTCTTTCATTTGAAAAATTTCTTTCTAGTTAAGACAGAAAAGGATCGGATGGAAGCAATGGACCCAGGCACTCTTGGCTTCAATACCGGTGAACCTCAAATACAACTTTATTTCTTGCTTGGCCTTGTTTATGCTGTGGTCACGCCAATTCTACTTCCATTCATTATAGTCTTCTTTGGCTTGGCATATGTTGTCTATCGTCATCAGGTAAAAATTGGATTAAGATTTTCTATTCTGATGCTCTTGGTCACCATTTTCACATGCATGCTTCCATAGATATAAGAAGAATTAGGGGAAATTTGCTTTTCTGCCGTTGAAAAAAGTATGCCTCAATTATTTGATTCCTAAATCATAACCCTCAATTATCCTATTTGTTAGGGAAGAAAAGCATGCATTTTCTTACAATATCAAGAGGTTATATCTAATGCATGAAGTTGAATGGTTGAGTTGTGCAGATTATAAATGTGTACAATCAAGAGTATGAAAGTGCTGCAGCATTCTGGCCTGATGTTCATGGTCGTATAGTAGTTGCATTAGTTGTGTCACAGCTGCTGTTAATGGGATTGTTGAGTACAAAAGAAGCTGCTCACTCAACTCCGTTTCTCATCGCACTCCCAGTTTTGACCATATGGTTTTATAGGTTCTGCAAGGGCCGTTATGAACCTGCCTTCAAAAAATATCCATTACAGGTTTGTCAGATAGTGCATTTGACTCATCCTTTGTGTATATATTCCCTCTTAGATGAAATATAATATGCATTTGAGTTATTTCTTTCTACAATTCTCAAGTTTTGAAGGTTGGGATATTATTTGGTCATGGTGGTCTAAAGTAGAGAAGGGTTATGTGCAATTCAACCCTTCAAAAATGGATTAAACAATCCAATAGTCCATGGCCTGTATATTTCAACCTTTTATCCTTGTGCTTGTTGTTTCATCATGGCATTTTCAGGAAGCGATGATGAAAGATACGTTGGAGAAAGCCAGAGAGCCAAACCTGAATTTGAAAGAGTTCCTCCAGAGTGCATACATCCACCCAGTTTTTAAGGGTAGTGATGATACTGACAATGATGAAACGATGGAAGAATGGGTGCAGGAACCTGTGCTGGTCCAGACCAAGCGACGATCTCGGCGAAACACACCACTGGCCAGCAAACAAAGCTGTTCTTCATCCTCATCTGAGGACTAGTTTGTAGCAAGAAAGGGTTAATTTTGTTGCGTTAGATTAGAGAGATTATAAAGTCTTGATTGTCTTTGCAAAGGCGGTTTTAGGTACATGCTAATTGATGTATGTGCAGAAGAACTTGAAGGACGAGAAAGGAAAGCCTAGCAAATTAAGATTGCTTGGTAGGATACATGTGAATATATGCAAGCGCATTATTTAGTAAACAAGTAGTGTTGCAATCAGGTTCTCATCAGAAGCACTCGTGGTTTTTGCATGCATCCCATGTGTAAACAAATTTTTTTCTTCTTCTTTTGGGTAAACCAACCATACACCACTTCCTTATAATATAAAAATTAATTAGGAAATCGTTTTCATTTTCATTTTGTTAATCTAGTTTGCCTCACTTTATCAAGGTCCTAATCTAGAAAACCTGGAGAAAAATCATATTTAAAAGTAGGGTGTCAATACTGAAAGGAGTTTTTTGGCCCAAAAAAAAAGTTTTTTTGTACAAAAATTTTTAGAAAGGAGTTGGGCTCACCCACGATCCAAAGGTAGGGCGAAGTCTCTCTTCCTCCTAGGCGATATCAATGTTGAGTAGGGCGAGCTGTCTATTATCCTTAGGTATTAACCTAGGCACCCAAGAGCTAAGATGCCTCCCCAAACGTCGCGACTGAAACCACAACAAAGTGGTACTCCTTAGGGATTGAATACGCTCCAAATAGTCACATGTTTTACTCTTTTACCAGCTGAACCCAGAGGCGAAGGGTGCCCAAAAAAATGTTACATTGACTAGTTGTGGACAAAAGAAATGGGCTATCAAATGGAACAATTACCCATTGCCAACATCAGGAACAGGGTTTATTACGTGAGCCTACATCAATAGTAAGAAGCCCACTTAGTTACATCACAAGTTACTTTTACCCACTTTTGGTTGAGTTTCAATTTTCAAAATTGACATTTTTAAGAACATATATCTAAACATAAATTATGCTACAATAAATTATATCTGTTTTCACTTTTGGCTTCAACAAAACATAATTTACTCCAAAACTTTTCAAGCATTGAAACAAACATGCCTTAGCCATCTAATCCGCAACCTCTTAGAGACCCTTTTGTACAACTAATCACAACCAAATAGTGCCTTAATTTCAACAGCTAGCTCGTTCTCTAAGCGACTCATAATAAACAGCATTATGTATATAAGAATCTATTTCAACAATTTGGATACTAAAAGGTAAGTCTCAAATGGACACTACAAAGTCCTCCATGCATGCAAACGGATTTCATTATATTTTTAAGATAAGAAGCTTCGTAGACATCTACGCAATGATCCATGATATTCCCATCACAAGCATAAAAGTTAATAGTTGCATATGAAGGAGATAAAGCGTAATGGTCAAGTGTATGTAAGCAAACATAGAAACAGAGAGAGTAGGGAGCAATGTCACTCCATGGACCCAGAGTTTCATGACCACAAAACTCCAACAAAATCCTACAAATGCATCCCATGTAGATGGAGATCTTAACTGGCTACTCAAATAGTCAAATGAGTGGCGATATGAAAAAACAAAACCCATGTATAATTTCAACTGGAGTTTCATGACCCCAAAACTCCAATAAAATCCTGCAAATGCATCCCATGTAGACGGAGATCTTAACCGGCTACCCAGATGCTTGGCGATCTGAAAAAACAAAACCCATGAATAATTTCAAATGAAGAAGCCAAACTAGGCACATACACACAAATTGCTTGACTTGAACCCCAATAAAAGATACCCAACGATTGCACATGCATCTTAAATATGAGGGCACATCTGGATGGCGAAGTTCTTTTTGAAAGCAAATGATATCTCCATCTTCTAGCTGCAATATGGAACTCACATACATCAGTATAGCACAACAAGAAAGCAACTCGGAGTATCAAGTGTGAAGAAATTTATTTACCTGACTTGCTTGGAAAGAGAGTTCCTTGTTAATGGGCTCACACGTGACATATGGTTCAAACTTAATTTCCTGCACAAAAGACAGTTACAGGAATCGTCAATTCCAAGCGCAACCAAAAAAAGAAAAACTTAACAAGACCCTCCAGTCAAAGATAGAGCCTGAAATCATGGCAAGAAATTGTGTCATTCAAGATTTAGCAAGACTTCATGGAAAAAGAATGATGCAGATGAAGATTAAATTCCTCATGAACAACCGAAATCGTGTCATTCAAGATTTGCCTAACCCTTGCTGAGCGACATCAAAATTTGCCTTCAGCTTTTCCCAGTGGATAGCAACTAGACCTCCTGTATTTTAATCATTTTACTTATAATATATTCTCTTTATTATAAAAAAGAAGGATTACATGGAATTGACCAGATAGACATGCCCAAACTTCCCACTCATGATCGAACAAAACCTTCACCCTTGTTTTATTGGATTGATTTGGTTTGAATTGATTTTGAACAGATCTATGCTTCCATCAAACAAGGATAAGAACCACAGCGCATAAAACTAGGATGAAGCTGCCGCTGAAAAAAGTAGGGCACCAACCTCATAAAGTACAATCTCTTCCTCACGACCATAAGCAACCATTTCATTTAACTTCATTAATATATCTGATGGCTTACCAAAACACTTCACAAAGAGCCTTCCAACATGACTGCCACCATAGAGATATCGATTTTAACTTCAACAGTAGGTCTTACAACACACCTCAATAAATGCAAAGTAACAAAATAACTGAATACCGTAGTTCCTCTTTTACGGGATCGTATAGCTTGAAGAAAAGTAATATATCATCCTTCGTCTTTTCAGGTGGTGCAATGGGATGTAAATCCTAAATAATAACGTAGAATATCAACATTGCCATGTTTGATGAAACCAAATAGAAAGCAGCTTCCATAAATATAAATATTACCAGCCCCAGCTCCACTGCCAAAAACAAATTTAGCTCCCTACTGTGAACTTCTTTTGGACCTTCTCTCAATTGCCAAACCTGCAACATTAAAATGTTTTAAACCAAGTAAAAACCAGCATCAAATGGTAGTGGTAGAGATGCTAATGCATGCAGAGTACTATAGCATACAGACAAGAATTGATAGAAATTAACTGCTCTCACTGAACAAAAAACACTAATACTAAATAATATAAATAATGCTAAACAGATTTTTTTTTTAAAAAAAAAAAAGAATTTCATAACAACCAGAAAAAGTTGGTCGGGTTAAAATGGACTGATACCCGAGAAGCACCGCTAGGTGAACTGATGACAAGTCCAGTCTCATGAAATCTAAGATATGCTTCCAGCTAACAATATCATGAAAATAACAGCTTTTAGAAATAAGACAACGTGCAGCAATAGAACATAAAAGAATAAGCTTCCAGAAAGATCAGATTTTACAAAAGTAACGTGTTGCTTAAACCAAGACAGTCAGCAGCAGTTAAAGAAAGAACAGAAATGAAGGGCAAATAACAAGAAGAAGATCGGTTAGAGAAATGTTACAAATTTGGTTTCCTCAAGGGGCGTCAATAGCCTATAAGGACGGTAGGAATTGTTTACTCGCCTTGCCCAAAGCCAAAAGCGCATAAATTGCACTGGTATGCCAAACTCTCTTGCAACCTCTTCCTGCAGTTTACAAATCCACAAAGAAATATAACCACTTAGAATAATTCAACCAAAGCTTAATAAGAAATTGACAATCATCATTTACATCATAACTTTACAGTTAAAATACTATCCAAAAAAACTCTGACAGCAGAGATTGTTACTATAAACTATTATCAACAATCTAAAACCATTTCTGCTTTAAATTGTTCTACACATTAAAACTTACCAGCATCAATATCGGTTACTTCTTATACGAATCTACATGAATTTTGCCGATTTATGAGTCATGAACACAATGATACACATAGATGTCCTGCACACTTGCCACCAAGTCCACCACTTTTTTTGGGGGTAAAACAATAGCTTCAGGTAACATCTAAATCGGTTTGAAAGTTTCAAACCTCCATTTAAACAGATTTTAATATTTGTCCTTGTTGACGATCAAGAAACTTGGTCCATAAGGCTCCGTATTTAACAGCAGATATTTTCATTTATTCCCAGCTTATTTTATCCTGATTATGAGATTTTATTGTTCATATTAATGTAAACACTTCCAAATAGAAATCTGTACTGCGATTTGATAGCTATGCAGAATACTAACATTTTTCGTAATTCAATTTTCTTCAAGGAAAGCAACAGTCTTGGAAATAGAAGAAACAAAACAAGTTAATACACAGTGCCCAGTTAGACAGTTCTTGCTGAAGTGTAAAAGGATGGTAGATTATCTTACCTTGAAATGGTTAAAAAGCATCTGCTTGTTGACACGAAAACATTTCACTTTGTCATGGTCAACAAGATCAAAATATATTTCTCTTCCAATCTGTTCTGCAAGATCTTCATCCCGTGCCACCTAAGACACATTATACACAACAAGTTATTAAGCAACACCAAGATAGGGAAATTAAGGAAATCAAGAATTCTGGTAGAGTAAAAGAAGCAGTTAATTATAAGGAAATCAAGATAGGGAACTGATAACCTTTAAAATGGTGTAAGCGTGAGCCTCTTCTTTCTTTTCATGTTCTTTTGCTTCCTGTTCTTTTGTCAACTTCTCCTGCTGCAATAATCCACTGCACAAAATAAGCTCAAATTTTCCAAAGTGTAGCAACAAAAATAACCAAAACTCAAAAGTATAGGATAACTAAAACTAGGCATGATTTTGAGTCCAACGATTTACAAGGCACTTCTCATGAAATATATTGTTTCATTGAGAGACCAGGCAGAAAGATTATTGAAAGACATTGACAACAATCAGCAAACTAATAGTACAAGTTGTCAATAACTCCAATTTCTAATAAAAAGAAATAAAATCATAAGAATCGAAATTTTTTTTTGGTACAAAAAGGTGGGTTCAACACCAATCCCTTGTCAAGGCCAGGGCATATCCCCAAGGCTCAGAGAGTACTTATAGGGGACTTACGAGATCGCCTACCAAAGGAACCCTCATAATTTATAAATTATGAGTAAAAAACTTAAATAAAAACCTCTGAAAATATTTAAATATGTTATAAAATATTTATTATTTATTAATTTTACATGAAATGATATAATTCAATTTATAAATATAAAAATTTCACTTCTAAACATTAAATTATTAAATTTGATTTATAAATCACACAACTAAGCGTGTAAATACCAACACAATCCCATTTCCTTTTCCTTTTTCTTTTTGGTAGGGTTGCTAAAGCGCATAAGGCTTGTTTTGATTAAAATGTCAAAACTGTAGAAGTGACTTTATTTCAATTAATTTTTGTAAATTGAAGCGCATAAATATTAATTAGTGTAATATAATTTATATTTAAATATACTTTTATGAAAACATTAGTTTTACATAAACTTGTTTAGATACTATAATAAAAAAATCAGTCTCAAGTTTTAAATATGAATAAAAGTCAAAAATAAAAGCCAACGAAAATTGCTTTAATTTTAAAATGATTTATAAAAAAAGCTTATTGCCTAAAGCCATGCTAAATAATTTTTTTCCTCCAACTACCTTTTTTTTCAACAAAGACTTCTCAACACATTCTCAAACAAAACCACAGAAAACATAACATGGTTGGTTCATAAAATCTTCTAATTCAATTTTATCTTTAAATAAAATTTTGTTTCATTTCAATCTCCTGCACGAGTATTGAAAAGCAACTTGTGAAAATAGTTTTATTATTAAACTGCTAGCTTCAGAGTCACTATACGAACTACAATTCAGAGCATTGAAATTACAGCCAAAGTAAAGAAAATGAAGCGTAAACCAATACCTAGATCTAGTGATTGAGAATGCCAGATTAAGCTTTTATGCAAGTTTAAAAGTTCTACTGAGGCTGACAAGTCTCTTCTACACCATTCATTATGCAGCCATCACTTGAAAGCTTCATCAATATTGCTTTCCTGATTATAAATCTTCACAGACTTCTAAAACTTGTGGTGATTCTGGAAAAATAAGACCCATATATAAATTCATATAGAGTAACTAAACCAGATATCAACCCAGAATTAAATAACTGATACCAGAGAGCTAATGACCAACCTTTCAAGCAACGCTAACCAACTCTTTTAGCAGCTTTATCAGTATGCTCTAAGCTAAGATATTGCTCCCAAGCACCATAAACCTCCCTTCTCTATCATAAGAAAGAATTTTTTTACATTAAAAAAACTGTAAATATAAATTCAAGCTAACGAGTTAAAATAATGGCATGATTCAATTCAAGCAAGTATAAAAATATATTTGTTCAATAAATATATCTGAAATTGACTTAGATAAGATGTCAGAGTCCTGAAGGTACTCAAACTTCTATAGTGAAAACTTTCATATTATTGGCCAATCTAAACGGTGGGGGCGACTTTACTATTTAAATTGAAAACTTTCACAATCCATTTAATCTCATATTTAAACAAAATGCCCATTGGTCATTTGGAGAGACAGAACTACCCAATCAATGTTTAGTTTCCCATTGATACCAACATTAAATTACTATTACTACTTACCAATTTGTTTCAATGTAATTATAAACTTTTTTTAAATAAATTGCTAATTGGTCATTTCCTGAGGCAATTAATGTTTTTTGCCCACTTTTAAATAAATATTGTACGGACACGTTTGTCCATCAATGAATTTATAGCTTTTTTTAAAAAAAAAAAATTGGTCATTGGTCGTTTGGGAGGCACAACTTCCTATCCAATTTACGTTTTACTTTACCACTAATACCCTATCAAAATAGATCATTTGTTTTCCCATTTCTGATCGAATCGCAATAGCTCCATCTCTTACAATCGTAACGTGGCAACTGTATCAAGAGATCTGATCAAAAGACAAACGATAGTCTCAAGGGTAATTGCTTGATGGAGTTTAAACAGTATTTTCTAGCCAAAAAGGAGAGATTAATTCTTTCGAAATATAAAGATTATTAAAGTAAATTTTGACTCTTCTAACAAAATCTTTTTCATATACATAACCTAATTTGAACTTAAGATATCATATTTAAAGTACTTAATTATCTCCTATCTATGCTAAGCTTGTTGGCATGTTTCAATCTATTTATGAAATGTATTCCCATCCGCAAATCTTCATCTTCAGACCATACTTACTCTTGGCCAATATACTCAAGCCTCGTATCATCTACATTTTGCTCAGCTTGCAGAATACCGAAAACAATTGGTGTCTCATCTCAATTCCAAGGAAGCCAACTTTCTCCATAACTTTCCATAATGGTTGGTGGATGAGATTCCAAGGTTGAAAACTTCAATTGAAGAATGGCGCTAATGCCTTTTGTGTAATAAATTAAGATTGATCGGAGTGATTCAATTTTCTTGTGTTTCAATCTTCAGCATCAGTAGTCAAAAACTACTTGTGATAATAGTTTCATTATTAAACTCTCTGCTTCGGTACATCCAAAAAAAAATTGTTCAAATACTCTGGTTCAAAAAAATACATAAATTTCTCTTTCCGAAGTCCCGCGCTCAACCAGTATCCCTGGAAAATTCTATCTGAGATTCTGAGGTGCATATGTAGGAACGGCTGAAGAAGTCCAATGCCATTGCCTCTGTCTCAAGCGGAAGTCCCAATGGTGAGAAGTCCATGAAGCAAGATTGAGACCAAGGAAAGAGTGTGCTACTGAATGAAATAAATGAAAAAGGACTAGAGACATTTTTTTTTAAATTACAACAAAAAAAGGAAAGTGTAAAGCAGTCACTGGATCTAAAGATGGAGAATGCCAAATTAAACTTTTTATGCTAGTTCAAAAGTCTACTGAGGCTGACAAGTTTCTTTTACAACACTACAGAAACCTGCCTCTGCTACACCATTCCTCATGCAGCCCTCACTTGAAACCTTATAACTTAAGCAGCATTAACTGGGGGGAAAAAACGGAAGCAAATGCAAGAAAAAGGCAGAGTCAAGCAACTATACCCTGTATACACTCACTAATCCAAAAATCTTATGTACTGATACAGTGCACTAATGAGGATGATGAATGACCTCTACTTGGAAGAACCCTCCGTATAAAAACGGAAGTAGTAAGAAGTAAAAAGCTCAAGAGGCTGAGGTCGGCCGATACAGGGTGGTGTTGTTGGGAGCAATGTCACTCCATCGACAGAAAGAATTACATGACCACAAAACTTAGAATAAAAATCCTGCGACACGACCTCCTCCGATGCTCATTGATCTCACTTGTTGCCTATACAGAGTACCCTCCTGCTATGATTGCGGTCTTTACAAGCCCATTCCTTAATTTAGAAGGCCAAATTCATCCCACGTAGCAAAAGAACTCGTCAATTTCGGTTTCCTAATTATAAATCTTTACTGGCTTCTCAAACGTGTGGCGGTTCTAGAAAAACAAAACCCATATATAAATATTCATATGGAGTAACCAAACCAGATATCAACCCAAGATTAAATAACAGTTGCACAAGCAGTGAATGACCCACTGGTACCAGAGAGCCAATGACCAGAATAGACATAAGGAAATCCAACCTTCCAAGCAATGCTAACTAACCTGACTAACAGTATATGGTCTTTTAGGAGCGTTATCAGCATGCTCTAAGCCAAGATATTGCTCCCAAGCACCATAAACGTCCCTTCTCTATATCATAAGAAAGAATTTTTTTACATTAAAAAAACTGGAAATATAAATTCAAGCTAAAAAATTAAAATAATGGTACGATTCAATTCAGGCAAGTATAAAAGTTTATTTGAGGTTCAACAGATGTACCTGAAATCGATTGGACACGATGTCAGAGTCCTGAAGGTACTCAGGTCGCCCTAGTGAAAGAAATGCAAACTTCCACTGGCCACAGAAAATATAATAATAAAAATATAAAGTTTAGTGACACCAAATATAATATTCAATTTTTTGTCAGTAAAACATCCAACATTTGAGCCAATTTTTATTCAGAAGAAGCTTGGGATACATGGATAGAAGAAACATACCTTGGCAAACTCCTCATCTGGAACTTGAAGTTTCTGTTGTATTCTTCCTTTAATATCAGCTAAAGTCTCCCCTTCATGTATGACCAAAAAGAAGGGATCCCCAAAATTCTGAATTTGCTGTGCATTTCAGATGGAACCCAAAGGTACAAGAGTTTCAGCATACTATCAATATCAGCACCACACATGAAAGACATCAAAGTTAAAATTGCAGATAGGAAAATGAATGAGATTAAATTTACTATTGGGTTTTGAGCAGTGTCCTTGGTAAAATGGTACACATGAATCAAACGATCATGAGGACCAAGATTTTTCTCTTCTTCCGGAATCTGCAATTTGAACACAACCAGAAATGGACAGATTCATTAAAAAGAAACGAAATATTAAATATTAACACAATCAATTACTTTTAAGACATCATTCTCTTCATGTTAACATTCATACAGTAACAGTTGAATACTTCATAATATTGACTATTCAGGCTATCCCTCTCCCATCACTTTCCAACCACAAACGGTGAGAATCCTACCTCTTCTGCCCGCAACGTCCAGTATTGATCATTAATGTTCTCAATCTTTTCCATGGGGGGGAAGACCTGCAGACACAGGCAACGATAGGATCAACATATAATAATAAAAAATGGATATCCTTTAAAAGCATATTGCACACTGGACTGGATGATCACAAATACACCCTACATTAAGTATTCTTTTCCGAATTTCCCAACAATTTAGTCAGCAATCATACTTATACCTTGTATATTTTGTGATAGAAGACTTCAAGCAGCCTAAGCTCAGCATTAGGATGAGACAACTCCACCTGTCCATAATAATAATATAAAAGGTTAAGCGCAATATAACTATTTTTTCAAGTGTGGTAAAAACCTGAAATGGAGAATGTCAGCAATCATATTTCGAAAAAATGATGCCAAATAACTATAATAAACTGAAGTTGATGCAAAGGATGACCATACTAACATTAATCCTGAAGTTGAAGATTTAATGAAAAACGATATTAGGTTTTTGGTTTAACATCTTGGACTGTTAAATTTTTTCAAATTAAGTTTGTTATCCCCAGTGAATTTGTGAACCTAATATTATTCTATCTACAATACCTAAACCTTCCATTACCACTGCCTGGTAAAGATGCCCTTTTTTATTTGTTTTTGGGTCCTTGCATCCACTAAGAAAAGAATTGAAAAGCCTAGGATTTTATCAGCTGCTGTCGTGGTATCCTAGGAAGAGTACCAAACCTGGTATGATTAAGATACTAATTTGGTAAAAAGAGGCTCTGGTTCATAATTATCGTAACCTTCATCAATATCACTGATGCATTGAATTGATCTTTTGAATTATAAACATTTAGACCCTTTTCTTTAATTGTGCATCCAATGTAGGCCTTTAATAAACAAGGTATGAACCAGTCACCTTTGTTTTAAGATGATCAAGGACATCCCCCACCGTGCTCTGCTTTGGGAGTCTGATGGTATGAATAACCACCTGATCATAAAAATTTAATGAACGACGACTATGATAAGAGAAATAAACAAGATCAAAACCAAAAGAACATTAAGATTTCATACTCACCTCATCCTTAGTAGCATGATTAAATGCAACTTTCAGAGTTTTCAAACCTTGCAATTCTGGCAGTGGAATGTCAAGTACTTCATAGTACAATATATCCGAAGTCTGAAATTAAATTTTCCAAAAATAAAGAAGAATGAATTTTTGTGTATCAATAATTTATTCCCAAGGATTGAAAAAATAACTACCTGGTTGTAATGAACCAGCATATCGGACAAATGTTCGACCCCACGGTACTTAATAGGCTGTGGCTTTGGTTGTTGAGAGTAACAATTATGTGGGGTAAGCCTTATTTTAGATCGATCATCCAAACCAAGTTGTTGCGCTACTCTCTCCACCACATCATCGTATGTATAAAGCCTTGACCTAGAAACCAGTACATATATAGGCGGTAATGTAAGGATGTAAATGCTAAACAATCTATATATTAACAAGTAAAATATGTCAATAGTCAGATATGATCATTTATATTTAGCAAATTCCAAAGTGCTTACATCTCTAGGCAGAAATCATCTTCCTTAGGTTTTTCCAGAGATCTAAAGTGAACAACCTAAAATTCATCAAGAACAAACAAGCAATATCAGCAGCTGACAAACCATCCTTATATTTAGAGATTAACAATTAACCCCGTCCAAAAAAAGAAAGAAAAAGTAAAGGTAATTTCTGTTTTCCATAAAAATGCAAAAAACCTTGCAAGGTTTATCCCTGACCCTAACCCTCCCACCTCCAAACACATTAGGAAGGTGAAAAGGGTACATAAAGAATATCCATAGAAATACGGATAGGTTTCAATTGAAATATATATATAGGGGTAGGTTTTGTGCAAACCTAATATATAGCCACACAAGTTACATGAAATATATACCACAAAATATACCTGACGATTATGGACATATTCTAAATACGAAGGCACATCTGGATAGCGGACACGCTCATCACTATCCATAGAGGGTGCTTTTTGAAAGCAAACAATATCTCCATCTTCTAGCTGTAATATGAAATTCAAGTCAAATAGTGAAGAAAGTAACTCAGAGAACTGAAGTGAAGAAATGTATTTACCTGGCTTGCTCGAAATGTGAGTTTCTTGTCAATAGGTTCACACATGACATTAGGTTCAAACTTGATTTCCTGGATAAAACAAGCACAGGAAACGTCAATTCAATGCAACCAAAAAAAGCTCATCTAAAAACAAATCGCATGTCATCAAAGCTAAAGAACTTCCCTCCTAACTGGAACTGCACAAGCAACATTATAAAATTTATTTGTTATGAACCAAGAGCAAGTTTAATTGCTAAGAAATTAAAATATACAATGACAAGAAAAATGAATGAAAGTTTAAGCTTGTATGGCACATAACTTCAACATTAATCAAGGGGCCAGGCCCCGCAAGTTTATCTGAAAGCATTTGTAACAGAAAAAAGAAATAGTGATAATAACATAAGCAATCGCTACTTCATAGAAAAAGTGCCACAAAGCAATAATCACATATTGTTAATGGCATAAAGTATGGTTTGCAAATGAGGTGGGGAGTATTAAGCAACCTAACCTTCATTTGGGTGTAAAGATTTTAAGGCTGGGTACAGAAGATAATACAGAATAACGCTCTATATTTTATTTGATAATATACAAAGGTATATACATAGGAATGTTGGAGAGAGAAAATAGTCTAGATCCCTTACAAGATGTGACACTTAAATGTTGGGCGAATATGACCGCTTGAGACAACAATAAAGGGAAGAAAAAATACAACAAAGAAGGAAATAAAATACAGCAATAATGTTGAGAAACAATAAGGAAATAAATGAGAATTAGGAGATGACAGATCCTGCTAGAGAAAGAATAAAACAGATCAAGATTCAGTTCTCCATATTATACCAAAATCGCATCACTCAACTTGCCTGACCCTTGCTGAGAAGTATCAAGTCCTATTGCTTCAGTTATATAGAATTGACCTAACAAAAATGCCCAAATTCTCACCCTATATCGAACAAGACCTTCACTGTTTTTTTTTTTTTTTGGATTGATTTGGTTTGAAATGGATGGAATTGATTTTGAACAGACCTATGCTTGCTTCCGAGATACAAGGATAAAAACCACAGTTTGTAAAACTAGCATGAAGCTACAGCTGAAAAAGATGAGGGAGACAACGCAAACCAACCTCAAAAAGTGCAATCTCTTCCTCAGGATGATACCCAGCCATTTCATTTAATTTTGTTAATATCTCTGATGGCTTACCCATACTCTTCACAAAGAGCCTTCCAGCATATCTGTCATCATAGAAACATATATTTAACTTCAGTAGGACACGAGGACTTGTACACCCCATAAAGGCAAATCAACAAAACTATCCAATACCGTAGTTCCTCTTTCTCAGGATCGTATAGCTTGAAGAAAAGTAATATATCATCCTTTGTCTTCTCTGGAGGTGAAATGGGACGTAAATCCTAAATAATAATGCAAAATGTCAACAATGCCATGTTTTATGCAATCAACTAGAAAGCAGCTTCGATAAATATAAATATTAAGAATTACCGGCCCCAGCTCCACCTCCAAAAACAACTTTAGCTCTGCATTGTGAACTTTGTTTGAAACTTCTCTCAATTGCCCAACCTGCAACATAACGAAGATGGTTGAGATCAAATAAAAACCAAGATGGTACAGATGCTGATTCATGGCAAAACACTAATAGCAGACAGACAAGAATTAATAGAAATTAACTGCTGTTACAGAACAAAAACACAGACCAGAGGATCCAAAATAATATAAATAATACAAATTATGTTTGTAAGAAACTCTAAGTATTAAATAACAGCCAACAAAGGATGGCAAGGGTAAAATGGATTGATACGCAGAAAACACCACTAGGTGAAATGATGGTAAGTCCAGCCTCATGATCTCTAAGATATGCTTATAGTCAGCAAAATCATGATGATAACAACTTCCAGAAATAAGACAACATGAAACAGCACAAAAAAGATTAAGCTTCTGTAAACATTTTTTTTTAAAAAAAGGTACTATCATTATCATATCATATTGCTTAAACCAAGGAACTCGGCAGTAGTTAGAGAAAGAAATAAATATGAGGCTAGTTACAGCCAACAGGAAAAGAAGGGGATATAACAAAAAGAAACTTAGGAAGGAAATTTTACAGATTGGGTTTCCTCAACGTGTGTCAACGGCCTATTAGGACGGTAAGTATGGTTTTGACGCTTTGCCCAAAGCCAAAAGCGCAGAAACTGCACTGGGATGCCAAAATCTTTTGCAACCTCATCCTGCATTTTTCAAATCAACAAAAAAAAACATACAATCAATTACAGAAAACAATTCAACTACAGAATCATAAGAATTTGAATCATCACTCACATCATAAGTTTAACACTGAAGTGCTCATCCGAAAAAAAAATCTAACAGTAAAGTTTGATACAATAAACTATTATCAATAATCTGAAAGCATTCTGGCTTTGAACTGTTGCATGCATTGAAACTTGTCCATTCGTTGCAACATTATGTTAGTTATCATAAGAAGCAAGATGAATTATGCAGGTTTATCTGTCATGAACACAGAGATAACCATAGATGTCCTGCACAGTTGCCACAAATAACACCACTTCCTAAAGTTTTCTTTTTGTAAAACTTGTTTTAGGCCACATCAAAATCAGTCTGAACCTTTCAAACCTCCATTTACAACAGCTTTTAATATTTGTCATTAATTGAATTTATGATAGAAATGTACCCTCCAACTCATGATTCGATTTGCACTTGGACAATTAAAAGATGATGCTTTTTCAAGACATAGTACCATCCAAATATTCCAAATCTCTCTTGGATAACATCCAACCCTTGAACAATTAAGCAACTCAGAAATAGCACGTGGATGCAAATGAAGAGAATCAAAAGATGGACCAAGCATAATTTGTTAAACTTACTACCTTCAGAGATTTGATTAATGCTATAGATATATACATTATTTTTATAACATATTTCAGAATAGTTTTCATTTTTTTCTGAATCTCACAATTCATAATTTGTTCTGCAATTAGATAACTATGCAAAATTCTAACACTTCCCTAATTCAAATTCCTTAAAAAAGAAAAACCAGTTTTAGAAAAAAAAATAACTATGTCAGACCAGACCAAGCAATTAACAGATCATGTTAGAGAAGAAAACAAGAAAAAAAATAATTAGCACGCTGTGCCTCAGAAAAGTTCTTGCAGCAGAGCAAAAGGATGGTGGATTGTCATACCTTGAAAACGTTAAAAGGCATCTGCTTTTGGACACGAAAACACTTCACTTTGTCATGATCTACAAGATCGAAATATATATCCCTTCCAATCTGCTCTGCAAGATCTTCATCCCGTGCCACCTAATATGCATTATACACAACCAGTAACACATATATACAATTGATTTAGCAACTCCCATAATTCTTGTGAAGTAAAAGAAACAGTCAATTATCAAGAAATCAAGATAGGGAACTAATAACCTTTATAATGGTGTAAAGATGAGCCTCTGCCTTTTCTTTCTTTTTATGCTCTTTTTCTTCTTGTTCTTTCTTCAACCTCTCCTACAATAATCCACTGTACAAAATTAGCTCAACTTTTTGAAATTATTGCAACAATTGTCAAAAGTATAGAAGAACTGAAAACTAGGATCAATCTTGAGCCCAGCAGCTTACAAGGCACTTCTCATGAAAAGAGAAATCAAAAGTCACTGTTCAATCCAGAGTCCAAGTTGTGACATCCTTTCTTAGATTCATTACAAATATATTAGCTTAACTTCATTTTGAACATGGCAAGTGGCTATTTGAATTGGCTTACCATATCTGGAGCCCTAATTGTAAATATGAATAGCTTCTTACCCTTAAATGTTCTGCAATGTCTTTCTCATCCACATTGCAAATTATTTTGTCCTTGTCACTTTCACGTATGTACACCAACATATAAGCATTTGAATATTTGGTGAATTTGAAGGGAGTATTGTTGAATCCAGGATTTGTCTGTGGTAACTGTTATGACACAAGTGGTTAAACCATGCGTAAACTAATATTGAATGGCTCAATAAGATCAGAGGCTATGTCCAGTGATAATAAAATAATTACCTCCTCCTCGCCACCATATTGCTCCTCTAATGCCCGTTTCGTATCCTCTTTTGTCACCCTCTCATCATCAAATTTGTACCTGAGTACCAGTCAGATTTGTCATTTACACAGTAGAAAATGGCTAGAACTACTAGGACTGCAAAAGGGGGGAATATTTAAAGGGAAAAAATGTCTCCCAAGTATTTAAACCCCATAATAATTATAGTTCTTTAAATAAAGCAGCATGTTCCAAGGCAATAGGTCAGTTCAATTGTCTCTGGCTGCAATAGCCTCAATTTAAATGTCAACTAAAATATGTATATAATTGATGTCCATTAAATACACATAACTAGACATTTGATCTGATAATTAAACACACAATAGTGCATACCATTGGTCAGAAAGTGTTGGCCTGATAAACGCATAATAATGTCCACCATGCACACCACCACTGTGAACCAAAACACTGAGAAAGAAAAGATCAAATGTGTTACGTACTTGATTTTTCAATTATACCAATCAAATGACAAAAAGGTAACCAACCAAAGCAAACACTTGATGTTTTCAATTATACCTGTGAAGTGTATAAAGATTGCGGACACTCCTATCAGCCTCAGGTGACAAATACTTGCCATTCTCACGATCCAAATCAAGTTGCAAGGGAAACTCATAACAGTCATTAATCTAAATGGTGAGGGGAAAAAAGAGAAGAGACAATTAATCCTCCACACAGAATGCCATACCTCAAGTCCTCAATTAAAAGTGAAAAACACATAGAAAAAGAGTACAAATCATTTAATACCCATCCTCCCTTGCATAGAATACCATCTGCACAAATCAAAAACATAGGCTCCAATGGCAAAACAGAGCACACAAGAAATATACCAATAAAATGTTTGAAAATTTTTTAAGTCAAAACAAGGCAAAGTACATGAGCATTTATTGATAAGGAAGGCTACTCTAGGAGGCAAAATTATAATTCGGAGCATTAAAGACTATCAAAATAACTAATTCACAAATGTGCCTAAATTTTGAAATAATTACATAATTTCTAATATTTTTAACTCCAACAAATAAGTTTCCCAAGTTCCACAAGACATCGCCTTAAGACTACCAATCAATATAGTTTAACTGTCTTCCAAACACAATATTGGTGACAATAAATTTCATAAATGCAAAAAATTACAACAGAACCTTGAAGATAATACATAAAATCAACTATGGGCCTTCACCAAGCAGTTTAAGCTTTCAAGATGAAGTGGCTTTTGGCATGGTATTGTCAAAATTTCAAAATCCATTTCAACCCAAATGCTTAAGCTGTTAGTTGAAAGCCCAAATTTTTTATTAATTATACTTAAAGCACAATTCATTAATTTAATAAAACATAGACTTCCGTAGCACTTATAGTAGAAAAGAACCCCTATGATGGACCTTACAATGACCTATCACTATAATAGATTAATCAATTGCAAAACAAAATCAAGGCCCACTTCATTATATGCAAACAAGCAAAAATTAAGAGAAGAACATTAAAACAATGGTTGCATATGACTACCAACCTTGACCATAGTATCTCGCATAAAGTCATATTCAAATCTTTTCAGCTGAAGCTGTAGTACAGGGGGGAAGTCAATAAACAGAACCCCCTTCTTAGCATCCTGAAATAACAATACACCATTATTTAAAAAAAATGCATCAATTCATACATCGGTTCCATCAAATGAAATTTCTCGGTTGATTGCATTCAAACAGAAATACAAGCAACTCAAGTAAATATTATGAAATTGTTCCAAGAAAATATTTTTTTTAAGCCGTTTATTTCATTATACAGATTGTCAGTATGTGATTGACTGCAAAATTGACAGAATTGTACAAGTAAACTTTTCCAATTATGCAAAATAGTTTTAATACAAATAAACTAGACAGAGTTAAATCCATAAAAGACATCAACTTTTTTTCAGCCAAGGAAAAAAAAACTCCGAACAATAATCTACATGAACACTTTCCCATGTGCTCTATTTTGGTCATCACAATTGCAACAGTCAACATACACACTGAGATATCCTAGATCAGTTTTTGCTACAGTACACCAACTCCAACCAGTAAATTCTTATGCCAATTACTCAAGGCACACAGCCATGATTTGTTTCATCAAATAAGATTATTCATGAAAACAGATAATAGAAATATAAAAGAGGGGGGAAACACAAGATTGTCATTATAGCGTAAAGAGGTTAGAAAAAACACACTTGTAAATTTTAACCAACCTGCAAACCATATTGTTCGGCGTGATATTTGTTATCTCCCTCAAGACGCTCAACTTCCACATACTTATCAAAAGATGCATATACATCACGACAGCCTTTGACATCAAGCTGAAGGTCTAAGATGCAAAAGTAAAATATAATTAGCATTAGGTGAAAAGCTATGGATTCCCAGATAATTAAATTTCAAAAGTACCATAAAAAGACTCCTTTCTAGTTGACTTGTAATCCACATTGATGCACTCAATATAGTTCATATGGTGCCCTTCAAATAACTTTTGTATGGTTCCTTCAACAACAGTTCCCTATTCACAAAAGAGAAATAAAGTCAATGCAGTTAGTACACCCAGAATGACTCAATGTACAACATCCCTAAGGTCTACTGTTACCTTCATTTTGTCTTCAAGTTTTTCACAGAGAACCCTATTTAGTTCTTGAACATCATGCTGCATGAACGAATCATAAGTATCCCACCCAAAAGATTTTGTCAGCTCCTTTGTTGCAACACTTGTGTCACTATACTGGAGTTTGTAAAACAAACTTTGTAGGGCCAAAGGAATGCTTCCAGAGGGCATGTCATTCTCTGTTGTTGGCATATGATACACAGCCTGAAATATGATTTTGAGAGCCCAGCTACTAAATTATTTACCAGTCAAACAAAAGAGCAACAATATGAAAAGAAATTATGGCCACTAATGCAAACCTTTCTAAAATAAGAAATATGGTACAGTGTTTGGAGAAGAGAATTCATATAACAGGTAGCTCCTTGATTCTTAAGCCCAACATAGCCAGTCTCTTTCTTTGAGTCGTATGACCAGTAATCAACAATCCTACGCACAAGAACCTCGGCTTCAACTATAAGAGTATCATTCAAAAGATATCCTTTACTAGGATCATACAATTCACCAAGGGGCATGAAGGATGTGAAACCCCAATCACTTTCTCGGGCATTAAATTGGTGCTGTGTGTCTGCATAGTTCAAGTAAATGAAATTACAACAACATCCTTGGCCAAGGCCAAAGTTTATGTGCATGCTCCCTTCTTTTCTCCCTCTTTTTGGTTAAATAATCAATAATCACTACTAGGTTCATCTAACATTCTAACTTCACTAGAGCCCATGATCTTGCTCCTCATCAATCTTCTGAACACGGGGCAAGTAGAGACACCCAATAGTTAGAAACCCCGACATAAATGTATGCAAAAAAAGTATGAGTAAATGCTAACAGCCCAAAGAGAAGAAAATATAGATAATGAATTGAAAAAATATTTTAACCTGCAAAATGTACTACTGTATATATTAAGAGAAAAAGATGAATACACCGGAGTCTCTTTCACATAGAAAAGCATGGTAGCACAAAGCCAAAGGTAAAACACAAGCATGGACATGTGCAAAGCAATTTAGCACATACACCGCATAATAATATGTTAGCATTCATTGTTCTTGAAACGTAAAACCCATACTGCATAAATAGAGATATTTAATATGAAAATTTTCCATTTTGCATGATTAGCATATGCCACATAAGCATCATGCATTAGATGAAATAATGTCAATTACAGATGGGTACCAGAACTTTGAAGGAAAGAATGTACATTGAAGGGTTAGCTTCAATTTTAAAAAGGTTTAATAGAGTAAAAGATCAAACGGGAAAAGGAATAACATATGAAAAGAAACACATCAGTCAAAAATACAGTACTTACACCTTTCAGGTTTATGATTTTTTACAGGATGGGCACATAGTGCCCAAAAACCTCAGAATAAGAATGGTTGTGAAGACATGATCCAAAATCCTCTTCCTGAATCTTACAAGGAACTCAATAATTTTTAATTTGGAGCTTTCTCATTAATTTTTGCTTGGTTTCTAATATTTGGGTCATATGAAATGAAGATAAAATCACAAAGATGACCGAAGCCCTTATTCAACCTTCAATGTCAATTGTTTAAGTATGACAAATTGACAATTAGATATTAGAGCACCAAACATAACTGCCTTTGAATAAGAGGATCCAAGCTGCAGCAAGAGGCATTTAAGCGTGAAAGGAGGGGATTTAAAGGCTGATAGTAGGTCTTAACTCTCTGCTCTGCCTCTTGTTATAACTTCAGGTCTCACTTCGTTATAATCTATTATGTTTGAATAAGTTCGAAATTCTAATTATATATGGTTATTTATGCCTTTTTTACAAATTTGCATATATGTCATTATTGTTTCATTAAAGATAGGATCTTCAGCAACGGGTTTAGCGGAAGGAGCTAGTCTTTCTCGTGACAAACCAAGGTCCGAAACCCTGATGAGAGAGATGCCCAAATTTAATGCCTAACAATGCCTTAAACAGGATTGTGTTCAATAAAAGAATACATGTGCCTATAAAAAAAAATAGGATCTTCTGATTTCCCATTCAGTATGATCCTATGAATCAACCATTTTAGTTCCTTGATCAACCTTAGGTATAGATAACTCGACAACCTCTGCACATGTCTGAAGCGAAAAAGTTAGTAAATCTAATACTTCCATGTTTTGACTCCTATGCAACTATTTCTTCCAGTTATCAGTCAAAGACTCATTTATAATCTAATTTTTTGGATAAGTAATTCTAAAATTATATGCTTATTTATGACTTTTTAATACAAGTATACATACATTTCATTATTTTTTTTCATTATCAGTAGGATCCTGCAATTCTTAATTCAATATGATCATATTAATGAATCAATCGTTTTAGTTCCTTCTTCCTCGATCATTGTTAATGAATATCTTGACCTTGATAACCTTGAGCAATTGCCCAAGCAAACAACGTTTTGTGGTCAATATCAGCAACTTAAAGACATACTTCAGAAAAATAACATAGCTTACATGTAAGCAACATAGAGAAGAAATTTTAATAGGAACTCGTAGAAAAATCTTCCCTAGTTGTTCAGACTTCTCTATAAGAAATCCACAATTAGATATTCATCAAGATTCAAATGTTCTTTCATAAAATACAAGAAACATCTCGCAACATTTTTTATTTTTAATCACAGCAATTCTCTTTTCTATGTATTAAAAAACGTATAATTCTAACTGCCTTGTGATAAAAGATCAAATTGAATAGACAACCTTTTCTCACAGAGTACTTATTATGCACTTGGTTTATTACTGCCAGGCTAAATTGCGCATATCTACTCCACCCATAAGGCAAAGTAGATGCATCCGCAACATCCAAATACATTGACAAGTAGTCCACATTGTTCCCCTTTGGAAAAATAAGCACACGCCTGCCCAGCACAGAACAAGGTTTAGTGAGGGGAATCGCTGAAGATGAGAAAATATGGGGAAGTACATTTAATAACTGGACATCAAGAATCAACTTAGGAGTTGTGTAAGCATAATACCATTTATAACCCCCAACAACGAATATTTCTGAGTAGAGCTTCTTTGTATTCAGCCTAGGAAAGTTGTCAATTCTCCATGTGAATCTTGAAGACGGAGGATCCTCAACAGGCTGGCTCTCCACGGTGCTGGCAGATTCTGCTTGTGCTACAACTAATGAATTGGTAAAGAAAATATAATAAGAAAATTTAACTATCCAGACTGACATTATTTGAAAGCTAAAAAGAAGAGAAAGAGGGTAATCAAAGCTGACGTAGACCCTCTATTTTCATGCCAGAAAAAATGAGCAACAAAAGTAATTAGACAATCAACAAAGTCATTGACAATAAATAAGTTCGGAAGTACGAACTAACTGATAATCAGAATCTATTGAAAGAATGATAATGGAAAACCCAGACTTCCAAGACCAGTTTTCACTCAATTCTCTCTCTCTCAATTTCAATCCACCGAAACCGAACAATGCATAAAAAATATTTTCAAAAATTTGAATAATTTGATTAGATCCTATTGAAAATAACGAATGGGGGTTTCTACACGGATCAAAAGAAATACGGAAAAGTTAATACCTTCCATGGGTTGGTGATTGTTCTGCGTCAAATCCGAGTGAGGTACAAGCATCTCCTCGTCCTCTTGCTGCTGCAAAGCACGGCCAGAAAAATTATCAGACTAGAGTTCGGATCCACCAAAGAACAAACCTATATTTACTCCGTGCAAGCCCAAAAAATCTAAACATCCAATGCACCCAAGAGTGAATATTGCACTAAAATTCACTCGCTCGGATCAAAACTACAATCCCTAGACGAAACCCCACTATTTCCCAACATTCCAAAAAGGAAATCAAATTGACCCAACTTCATCATTCAGCAAAATTCATGCAAAACACTAGGAACAGTTTGCAGCCCACAAATGATCGAAACCGAAAAGGAAAGAAAATACGGGTGCCCCGAGAGCAGATAGAGCGGAGGAGGGACGCAGAGTGAGTTAAGGAACGTACATCAATGGGAGCAGGAGTCATGACGGTCATGGTAAATATGGGAATTAACCTCCCCTGGGTTATTCAGAAACAATGGAAGATATCAGTTAGAAAAAAGGGAGAAGAGTGTAGAGGTCGTTTAAGACAACTATGAGAAGAGATCACCGGAAGCCGATCGAGAGGGAGGAAGGTCTATGGTGTTTATTTGGGGAATTGGGCATTTTCGGGATTTCTCGCTGTGGCCAATTAACGGAAAAAACATAAAATGAAAAATATGAAGAAAAAAAATAAAAATAAAGTATCACCTAATATTATAATTTTATTTTTTTAAATATAAAAAATTATATTATTAGTAAGATTATAAAATTATATAATATAATTAAAATAAATTTAATATAATTTTATTCATAATATTTTTAATTTGATATAATTTTATTCATAATTTTATTTTTTTAAATATTAAAAATTATATTATTAATAAAATTAAAATATTAATCATAACAAGTTAAAAACTATATATGGCTAAAAAAATAATGTAAAAATCAGCACCGTTCACATCTGAAATACATCACAATTTCATTTGCTTTTTTTTTTGTGATAAAATATTACAAGCGATACAAAAATAAAAATTATTCCTTAATCAAAACAGAGTGGGGGGATTGCCTTTAATAAAATAATGTAAAAAAATTAGAGGTAGGGGATATAAAATCATATCTACTGTCTACTATTCTCATTCTCATTAAAGATACTATTATTAAGCGTGCCTTGCTATTTATGTTATTGATTCAAATAAGTGATATTTTTTTTATAATATAAAATTTATGTGAGTTGAATCGTAACAACTCATCAAATTAGAGTATATTGAAGAACAAAAAATATTTATAGAATTATTTATAAATCGTTCCCTTACAATATCTTTGACAATACGGTTTAAATTTATACATTATATAATATAGTAAGTGACAGCTTCTACAGTATTTTTTTAATCCAATCTCTTTATGTGGGAAAATAAAAATTAGGGTAAAAATATATTTAGTACCCTAAATTAATTTTAAAAGAATAATTAGTATTTTAAAATATTTAAAATTATAATCAGTACCCCGAACTAATTTTAGAGGTACAATTAGCACCCTAAACTAATTTTAGAGGGACAATTAATATCTTAAAATATTTAAATTGGTATAATTTTATCTATTCGCTAACAAAAATACTAACTTTCGTTTTATACATGCCGTATAAACTTTTTATTTTGACATATTATTATTTAAAATATTATTTTAATAAATTATATTAAATAAATTATAAAATATCTCTATTTTCATATATGAATTCTATATAATATTAATTTTAGGGTTTATTCAATATTCTTATTTAAACAATATGATACATGTGACCTTCTAAATAATAATGTGTCAAAATAAAATATTTACATGATATAAATCGGACAAAAATTTGTATTTCTATCGGTGAAAGTGCAGAATTATATTAATTTAAACATTTTAAGGTATTAGTTATATCTCTAAAATTAGTTTAAGGTATTAATTACATATTTAAATATTTTAGAGTGATGATTACATATTTAAAATTAGTTTAAAATACTAATTATATTTTTAAATATTTTAAAGTATTAATTATTTTTTTAAAATTAATTTGAGATATTAGATATAATTTTATCTTAAAAATTACAGTACAGTACATTCAATAGGGTAAGTTTGGTAAAAGGCTATAAAGCAAATCATCCGGATAAGTTCTTTACTTTTTAGTTTTTAATATCATTCAGACCCAAAACCATTATTTTTGTTTTCTTAGGACAACAATTATACGTTTAGTATTATATGAATATTTAATTATGAAACAGCAATAACTCCTTTTTATTACTTTACTTTCCATCCAATTACACTCTAGATTTTCCCGTCAAAGCAGCCTTTTCTTTTATATTTTCTCCTCGTCCATTCCATTCTTTTATATTACAAATACAAACCCATTCTTTTAGACAAACTTGATTTCAGTGGCAGACTAAAATTAAAAGGATATCTCTAAATTTAAAAATAATTTTTATAAATACTTACAGATCGTTTGTTAATAAAAATTTTATATCAAAACGATATGTTTGGTGTCAAGAAACTAAAATTAGTTTTGCACTCTAAAAAGATGAAAGATGCTTATGTTTGGTAAAATAGAAATATAATAGAAAGAGAAAGGATAATAATTAACCAGTTTATCCTGGTTTTAACTTCCAATAAACATTTCTTTATTACTAGTAGGTCAATTTTGACTTTACAAACCGCATTCCATTCATCTATTGTCTTTCCATAATTTGATGGAATAAATTGCTGTAGCTTTGACGGAAAGAAAAAAAAATAAGAGAGCTAATGAAAATGCCAAATAAGCATTGGAAAAAAGCTACTGCAATACTCCCTCTCCCTTGATTTGGTAACCAAATTTTACAAAGCAAACAACACACTGTGGTAAAGTTCAAAGCAAAATGGATTTAAGTTGAACACCAAACTAAGGCCCTCTTTGATAGAAGGCAGAGGAAAAGAAATGAGAGAAAAAAACAATGCTGCCCTGGTTTGCTATGTTGGAAAGGAAAGAAGCAAGAAGCATGCATGATTCTCAATGTATTTATGGTTTCCATAGCTAGAGTCCTAGAGAGATGAAATGTTCTTGTTTATATTTGGGATCAATAAGAAAAAGTCCAAAGTGCCCTCATTAGACAACTTCCTAATTTAATAGGGAGGGTTAATTTAGTTTTGTTCACTTCAAACTATTTGCCATCATTCCCCGGTCTCATGGTCCCAAAAATCATTCATTAAGAGCCTGTTTGGTAGACATAATGTGTTTTGATGGAAAAGAAGGGGATTTGAGAGAAAACTTCTAACCGCAAGCACGTTTGGTGTGCCAAAAAAAAAAACAAGAAGAAGAAGGAAAATGATAAATTATAAAAAAAAATTAAAATATAAAATCTATCTCCAAAATAGCTATGGATTATAAGAAAGAAAAGCAACCTCCCCCTGTCCCTCATATATTCGTCCCTCATTATTGCCATCAATGTTCTCAGTTAAGGGAATTTTAGATCAGCATTACCTAGAAAAGAAATTTCAAATCCACATTTGACAACAAATAAACAAATTAAAATCCTAAAAAAATAGAGACAATGAAGGTTCTACAGATCAATATTTTACTGTTGCTTACTAAAGAATCAAAGAGAAGCAAAGGATGAAGGTGAACCACAGAGATGGATGCTTCTAAGCCAAACATGACAATTGTTTAAAATCCATGAGTGGAAAAGAACTAAAAAATTGTTGTCGTCGGACTAAGCCCAAAACACATAGCTTTGTGGACAACAATCAACACTGAAGAAGAAACCCCTGACGGCGACAAATAGATCCATGGACGATGCGATGAATTGACGGTGACACGCAATATTAAATGACACATTCACTAAATGAGCTTCAAAGATGATTAAGGAAGGAGGGGATTATTGGGAATTTCTTGGTTCAAAAAATTGCTTTCCATCGGAGTGGAAGGAAGGAGGCTTCCCATAAATAGATGAAAATATCTTCTTTTTCATCAAAATGTTGTTTAGCAGGTATTTTGTACGGCTCAAATCAATATATTTATATAATCAATAAATTTATTGGAAGATGTGTTGAGTCAAAAAAGACTCGCCAGTTTTACCATATGGGATTGTGTATTTTGTGCAATGCATCTAATTAATATTCTCTGTTCATTTTTGTTAAAGTATACGTGTAGATTGGAGAAGCCTCAACCCTTGTTTCTGCAGTAATATGGAATCCCTGTGACCTTCCCTAGATTCAACTTATTATTCCGAGGTATCTAAGGTAAGACAAGGATTTTCATAGTACCTTTCCACTCGGTAAAGGCCACTTTCTTCAACCCTCTAATTCAATTCTTCCCATATTCTTACTTGAGTCCTCACGTAGACTTTTTGCCAGAGTCCCACATCCCACAGAAATTTCTCCTCTGTCCCAAGGTGCCCACAACAAATTCAAAATCCCACTTGTAGAGAAAAAAACCCAGCCTTTTTGGAGACTGCTCTCTTCTGTCCCAAGGTTCTCTGGTGTTCATCTTCCTTAAATTATTTTTGCAATAAATCTTTTGTCTTGATTCTTTCTTTCCCTTTATCGAACACCAAAACCCTAGATTTCTCCGTCCAATCTTCTCCCCCTCTCATCCCACATCTTTCTGTCTCATCCCCATCTCTCCTTTTGTTTTCATACCCGTTACATCTGACCTGATTTTTCTTCATTTGCTCCTCTGGTTTTCTTTTGCTTAAATCTCTATGGGGCTTCTCCAGCAATCGGCACCTTCTGCTTTCTGACTATGAATGGGTATGAGACATTTTATTATTGTTTGAGACTTAATTCAAACGGGTTCAGTTTTCTTTGGATATTCTATCTTGCCTAGAGCGATCTGAGGAACATAAATAGTTTGACTTTGCATTTGCTGCAGCAACAATGTCGGATGACATGCTTGTGCATTTCTCGTCCAACTCATCCAACCAATCGGACCAGTCCTTGCCTACCAAGATTGCAAAGCTTGAAGCTCGAATGGTCGGCAAGGCTTCGCCCGCAGTGGCCACCACTCCGTCGTCTGTTCAGCAGTCAACTTGGTCTTCTGTTCCTTCAGCTGCGAAATTTGGGGGACCTGCCGAGGATCTGGCTGGATCCTCCAGTTCGAGTGATTCCGATGATGATGTAAGGCTACCTTAATCCAATTCAATGCAATGTATTTGGAAATTTGTGCTCTTAGTTGCTGTTATTATGATAGAAAGAAGACTGACTGCCAATTATCGTGTTTAACAATATGGAAAATTTTAAACGTCTGGATTTATGTTAGATGAATTGCATTGGTAAAATTGTCTTGCTTCATATTCTATTTCAGAACGGTGGGGAATTCCTTATACAAGCTAACACACAGAAGCGCCAAAAACTTCAAAAAGATGGCCGCTCAAAGATTTTTGAACATGTTGAGGTTAGTTTTTTATCTTATGACTCAACTTGCTTTAGGTATCATCTTGCATGAACGTATTGCAACTCTTTACCGCAGAAATGACTTTTTGAACTTTTCTGACCAAGAAATTTGCATATCAGGTAGTTACCGATGGAAGGCAGACTAGTTTGGATGCTGTGGAGGCAAAAGTTAGTGCTGATTTGAATAGGAAAAAAAATGGTCGTGGAAGAGGGAGTTCTGGTACTGGTAGGGGACGTGGTTCCAGAGGTACCGATCAGACCAGAACACAAATTTCTCCTCCAGCAGTTTTGGCCTCCAATGGTCAGCTTGATAATGCATGCCATAGAGTAATCCCTTGCTCTGAAACAATTTTTTTTTAAATTCTTTCCCAAAAATATTGTTTATTATGCAATATGTCTTCACCTATATCACTTGAGCAAGCATAATTGCTTGCATTATAGGAATCGGCATCTCTTACATGTTCATATGTTTGGTTTAAGGTTAAAACTTCTGTAGTTTTGGACTTCTGATAGATAACAACATGGTGGTTCATTTTTGGTATGTGGGCAAAATAAGAACTTTATGAAGATATAACCTGATTTCTAAGCAAACCACTTGTTACTCTTCCAGTGAATTCTAGTGATAGATCTATAGAAAATATGAAGTAGGGTATTGTTTATATTTAGTAAGTCTAGTTCTACTTTTGTCCGTTGTTTACCCCCCTTTGATGAGGATGGTTTTGACATTTGGGATGCTTCATTTAGCATTATTATTATCTCATAAATTTTGGGAGATATGTCGCTGAAGCCATTAACAGAATGATCATTTGTTGCTGTTCTGCACACTAGGCTGACTGTTTTCTTTAAACTCATGTTTATTGTAGGAGGGAAGACTCAAAGATCAGATTCGCAGTGAAAATTGCACCTCATTAGAGGTGTGGTTTCTGCTAAAATTTTGAGTTACCATTTGTAAATTTTCGGATAAGTAAAAGGATACATGTTTTTGTGTACAAAGTTATAGATCCTTGCTAGGCTTATTTCATCTGTCTTCGTTGCTATGTCCTTAAAATTCTTTTTGTTAGTTTTATGCTTTGCTATGTTTTAGGACAACTAAGTGCAGTGTTGTAATTATATTTTCACAAGTTTTTCCAATAAAAGCATCAACATGAGTACATATACAATTTAACACTTCATCATGGACCTTTTTTTTTTTCTTGTGAATAATTTTATAAGCCCTTCCACATATTATGTTATTATTGGAAAACCTGGTAGAAAACACCTTCATATCTTCAACTTAAGTTTTATTGGAAGCACTATTACCTTTAAGATTTCGGATTTAATTTTTTCCCCTCCTTTTCTTCATTGTTATCTTAAATTAGGAGGAGAATGCGTCTTTGCGTGCAAAATTTGTTGCATTGGAGGAGGACCTGCGGAAATCAAAACAAGAGATGTCCGATTATCAGAACCTTTGTCGCCAGTTAGAAAAGGTACATGAATAAGTGGCCTTAGATAATGAAATATTTTGAAATATATGGTCATGTGAAAAATATTGAAAATTAATGAAAATTCATTCGTTAAATTTGATGTGTTGATTTTCTGTTTCTTTATTGCTTAATTCTGGCTTGCACAGGAACTAAAGGACCTGAAAGATCACGAACAGCAAATGAAGCCCAAGGTATGAATTGTGGGACTATCATAGCATTCAATTGCACGTTAATGTAGTTGTTTTAAAATAGTCCTTGCGTCTATCAAATTTATTGTTTTTTAAATGAAGCTGGGAGCATAGGCAAACATAACTATCCTAATTGAATAAAAGCACACCATAACTATCCTAATGTTCACCACTACAATTTCCGAAACGTTCCAGTGGAAAGGACTCTGAGGTTTTTAAGTTGATTATAGTTGGAATGAACTAAAAAGAAAAATCCTTACTGTTGTCCACCCCTCCACAACCCACCCAACATAAAAGGAAGTTGGTGGATGTTGTTTGCACTTGGCTCCAATTAAACCAGCCTTTTAACTTTTGTTCCTTTATTTTACAGAGGACAAAAATAATATCTGATTTGCTGATATCAGTTTCAAAGTCTGAGAGGCAAGAAGCACGGTTGAAAGTACGACAAGACTCACTGAGACTGGGGAATGTTGGTGTAATAAGGTAAAGGTGGATCATTGAAAGACTAAAAATTTTGATCATCTTTTCGGTTATTGGTTTTCTTATAGGTTTGATCTTGAAATGTAGAGCGGGAACTGTCATATCCGAGACTTGGGAAGATGGGCAAGCATTGAAGGATCTTAATGCCCAACTTGTATGTCTAATTTCTCTACCTCAATGTCTCGCTCCTGTCTTTTCATTATTGTGATTATATTTCCTCTTTTCAATGTGTCATGTTGTTATCATTTATTGATATGGTTTACATTAAAAGATGCGTTGCATATTATGAGAAGAGGAGGTATTGACGGCTCCGTTTCTCATTTGTTATGGGCACAGTCTTAACCTTACAAGTACACTAAAAAATCATCCTTAGCGTTATGACTTCTGTGGATTTACTATGAAAACTACCAAAACAATAGGATGAGCGGCTCTTAACTGTTATATGATGGAACTCTTACTCCTCTGTTTAGTGTAGCTGTGAATATGTGATAATGTGTTCTCTGGTATCATTTATATATGAATAGGATTCTACACCTTTCTTTGATAGTTTTGACCATATGTTGTAAAGCTCCGGAAGCTCTTGCATTTTTGCTGCTGTTGCATTAGCTGAATGCACTTATAATTTTAATATTTCTAAAATTGATTCTTTATTTTTCCCCAGAAACAACTGATAGAAACGAAAGAGGCTATTGAGCGGCAACGCAAGTTATTGAAGAAAAAACAATCTGGTAATATCAATCAATTCAAATTTTGGATATCTTATTTCCATGCTTCCATGTTGTTTCCTTTTTAATTCTAGCATTTAGTTGAATGGACTGACATTGCAATTGTTCTTGGGGACATGTTGTTCCTTTTTTCCTTGTCCCCATCATTTGTTTCTAGCCTTCAGTTTATGCTTTCAGTAAGGACATTCACGTATATTTATAGATCTGGACATTTATTGCCTTTTGTGTGTTGTTTTGGTGACGATTTGCCTAAGTTTATTTTTACTTCTGACTGCCTTGATTAATTGAAGCAGAACTTGATGGCTACCTGCCCTTAAAGTGGCCATTTGGAACTTACAAATATGTTTCAAGCTATTTGATGCTAGCTTATCATGGAATATTTGTTTGCTCACCTTATTCATTTTTCTGAATTATAATTGTATGTATTGGTCTTATTTTTCTGAATTGTGATTATTATGTTATATGATAAAGATAAAGGTGAGGGAACAGATGCAGATACTGGATTACAAGAAGACGAAGTCATCATTCAGGATGAAATCTATAAGTCTCGACTAGCTAGCATTAAACGTGTATGTTGCTACTTCTTTTCTGTTTGTTTTCTCCTCTCTAATATTTCTAATAGCCTACATATTTTCAGGAAGAAGAAGTTATCATGCGGGAGAGGGATCGCTATGAACTAGAAAAGGGAAGACTAATACGTGAGATGAAACGCATACGAGATGAGGATGGTTCACGTTTTAACAACTTTCAGATTCTGAACCATCGATATGCCCTGTTAAATCTTCTTGGAAAGGGGGGATTCAGCGAGGTTTACAAGGTCAGAAATATTATCAAGTAAAATAATATATATCATATATGTTGGAATTTAATTAATCTATGTTATTTGCTTTGTTTTAACTAAGGCTTATCTGTTTTTTAAGTTATTTTTGGGTAACATTCCTATGTGCTTAGAATTAGCTAAAGTGTTTT
The DNA here is from genome assembly GCA_037074615.1 of Leucaena leucocephala. NCBI lineage: Eukaryota > Viridiplantae > Streptophyta > Magnoliopsida > Fabales > Fabaceae > Leucaena > Leucaena leucocephala. The sequence goes on along the minus strand of CM073540.1, from coordinate 23,851,918 downwards.
GTTTTAATCAGGATAGAGTTATCCTACTTGGATTAAGACAAAGTAAACTTATTTTTGATAGTTATGTCTTTTAGTGAGTTGGAGTTAGCCTTGCCTTTTATCATCTATATGTATAATACTACTGCATTCTAATAAAATAAGTTCAAAGGAAAAGTAAACCTTGGAATTTATACATGGCATCAAAGCCTTCAAGGCCTAAATGACAAATATGGGCAAGTGAGGACACTCAAAACCAAAAAGGGGCTGACAGCCAGTGAAATTGCCCAGCCAATTGTATTGTTTTCAGCATATCTGAACAAGGTTTCAAGCTAGTAAAGCAAAAATCTAGACCACTCCTCTGTCTGCATTGTCAGTTGTAAATTTATACCATTTTGCAGTAATTTAAAGTAAGAAATTTCCAGCAGGCTTTTGACTTGGTGGAGCATAGATATGTTGCATGTAAGCTTCACGGTTTAAATGCTCAATGGAGTGAAGAGAAGAAGCAGAGTTACATTCGGCATGCAATTCGGGAGTATAATATCCACAAGACCTTGGTACACCATCACATTGTTCGTTTGTGGGACATCTTTGAGATAGATCACAATACATTCTGCACCGTTTTAGAGTACTGTAGTGGTATATACACTTAACCATTGTGCAGTATTTGATTTATTCTGTGGTCAAGCCACAGACCATATATATCACTTCTGACCTGATAACCTTCATAAATATATTGCTGCTTTTGACTCAGGGAAGGATCTTGATGCTGTCCTTAAGGCAACACCTGTATTGCCTGAGAGAGAGGCAAGGGTAATTCTAGTTCAGGTTTTTCAAGGCCTTGTTTACCTGAATAAAAGAACGCAGAAGATTATTCATTATGATTTGAAGCCTGGAAATGTTTTGTTTGATGAGCTTGGCATTGCCAAAGTGACTGATTTTGGTCTCAGCAAAATAGTTGAGGATGATGTGGGATCCCAGGGTATGGAACTAACATCTCAAGGGGCTGGAACTTACTGGTAAGTGATGCAGATCATTGTTATTGGTTTACATACTTCTGTGTGCATAACTACTCTTGTCATCCACCTTATATGAGTTTTGTTAAATTCAGCAATTTGCTTGGTTATTGGAACTTATAACCAGAGGGGCACTTAGTTTGTAAGAATCTAGCTTTAGGGGTAGCAGTGATATGTTTTTGTTTCACAAAGTTTTAGATCTGTTGGATTAGTATCTTAGTTGTTGAGAACATTCCTGCCCACCTGTTCTAGCCTCTATCCTGGTATCAGAAGGGGGAAAAAAGGTCATAACATTCCGGTGAACATCTTCTAGTTATTGCCTTGGGTTATGCTAGCAATTCCGGCCTGTTTGTGCAAGCTTAGATGGTTCCTACGCTGTCTTACACAAAATTTATAACTTGATGAGCTAGATCTCCTTGACACATCTGCTCATTCTACATACTTACATATATATAAATATTTTCCCACCCACCCACAAATGCGTCAACTGGATAAAAATATTGTAGTAAGATCTGTTATGAAGCATGCTTTGGTGAGGAAACCTTTTGCATTGTTGGAGAAGTTGATAATTTATTCAGCCACGTTAATCATGGAAAGAACTTTGAACTTATGGGTCTGTCTTTATGCAAAGATAGACAGAGGATCACTTTTCTTTTTTATTTATTTAAATTTGCAGGTATTTGCCACCGGAATGCTTTGAGCTCAGTAAGACACCTCTTATATCATCGAAGGTATTGCAGTTAGAAGTTGCAGCCACACAAAGCCTCCCCCCACACACCCCCCAAAAAAAAAAATAATAATAATAATTATGCAGCCTCTTTGACATTCTTTTTTTGGAGAACAGGTTGATGTCTGGTCTGCCGGTGTTTTGTTCTATCAAATGCTCTTTGGAAGACGTCCATTTGGCCACGACCAAACTCAAGAGCGTATACTACGAGAAGATACAATTATTAAGGCTCGCAAGGTTGAATTCCCTTCTAGACCTACGGTTTCTAATGAGGCGAAGGTGAGTTTTCCCATCTTTACTACTCACTACCTTTCTGGTAGTTCGTTGGTCATTACTATCATTTATGTATTTAATTTTAATGATGGGAAGACTATCGTTTCTTGTACTTGGTTATTTTCATTTTACTTTTTGTTATTGGAATAAGGGCCCTCTCTGCCTCTCATGCTTGAGGGTGTAACTTGAGTTCAACCAAAACTGACAATGATGTATATTGTTTGTACAATTTTGTCAGGATTTTATACGGCGATGTCTGACATATGACCAGGCCGAGCGACCAGATGTATTGAGCATTGCTCAAGACTCATATCTTACCTACTCAAAGAAGTAAAATGATGTTAATAGCCAAAGTTAATTTCCTCCACAGTCCACACAAGAAGATCAAAGGAATCATCTAGTCATCTTCTAACAGAAGTTACTTGTTTACATGTCAGATTTTGTATAGGTTGTAAAGGTTTTTGGAATATCAACCATTATGGCAGAGGATGTTTCACCACATTGAAGGGAAGTTGTGCTTTTCAAACGTTTAACATTTTCATCAGAATTTTTTTTTTTTCGGGGGGAATTTGGATCTCCTGCAATCACAAACTGGCTGTGTAAAATGCAATCTCAGAGATGGACAAAAAAAGATGAGTGTTAAGAGGGAAAATGAGCTCTCTCTATATAGTTTTACTTTCTTGTGTTATATTCTCTGTTGAGTATTTGATTGCAGCATATCCAATTTGATATTTTATCAGGCGAGGGAGTTGACTTGACCTTAATGGTCAGGTGGTTTTTGCGTATAGGTCTTGGCAAGTGAGAAAGCTTAGTAATCTTTTATTTGGTTCTCCGGCTCTAACAATTATAGTTTATTAATCTCTTTTAACTTATTATAGTGAAATGTGACATGGCATGTTTTGAAAATTGTGTTGCGAAAGTAGATACTTCCTCTCCTCTTTTTGATAGTTCAGTAAGAACTTCAACGGGAGAGAGATCGATATTTTCGGGTTATTTGGTTTGTGAAGTTAATTTTAAATTTAAAGTGTGGCATAATCCAAAACTTTTGATCAATCTAGTTGAGACAATATGATTCTTGTTTGTGGGACCGAAATTATTCATTGATCTGTGTAAGAGAGCAGAGACCTCAGACTCAGAAATAACCATTGGTCTCGTGGGGCTTTTAGTGGATATTTCCACTTGCCATTTGCAGTCATTTAAAAAATAGAAACAGGGATAATGTGAACTTTGCAATATAATACCCTTCCTTCCCATTACGTCAAAATTTTAAAGGTACACTAATTAATAGCCAATAGACTCTTATATATCATAATTTGGTGTAATATTTTGGAGGACAATAGAATGAAAATACAACATTAGTAATTGACCGCTAATTTGAAATTAATAGACATTTATATATATAATTTGTTGACAGATTTAGGATGGAAATAAAATAAAATGACAACATTAGTGATTTAAAACTAAATTGAAAGGAAAGATCTATAGAGGACCGATATAAAAATTGGCATAATGTTTGTTTGTACTTCAACGCGTATGTATTAGTTATTGATAACATGAATATACTTTTATTTTGAAATATTTTTTTTTTGGGTACAAATTTTGAAATATTTTTAAGTCACACTAAAGTGTGAGAAATTTAAAGAAAACAACAACCTTCTAACGTTCCAAGTCCAGATACAATACCCAAAAGTTCACTTCGTGATTTTGAGTTATTCTTACATAACTGGCATTTACCTTTATATAAAAATCAAGAAGAAAAAAAATGATAAAATCACATATTAACCACACCATGCATATATACTTTAGTATAATCCCAAGTATCCACATTGAGTGGCCATTTTTTTTTATATAAAAATTTTTAGAAAAGAATTATTAGGTTCACCTACGATTTAAAGGAGGGTAAAATCCTCTTTCCTCCTAGTGATATTAATGTTGAGCAGGATAAGCTGTCAATTATTCTCAGATATAAACTTAGACATCCAAGAACTAGGATATATTCTTAAATATTGTGATTAAAACTATAATAAAATGATACTCTACAGTGAGTGACTATTTTGCTTAACCCATCAAGTTTTCAACAAAAGATTGTCATCTATTTGTGGTCCAATAAAGAATCCATAATGATAACCTAACATTTATTATCGTAAATTCCTATAACTTTGAGGTGAATTTCTATCCATAAAAGGTAAATAAATTAAATATGTTTAGACTTAATTATTGAGAAGCAAGAGGCCCATAATACACTAATTGTTCATGGTATCAGAATTCATAATAAATTAATATCTCCTAGTGTCAGAGCCCATAATATATTAATATCCTAAGGAAAAAAAGAGAGGGAGGGATGCGTTAAGGGAGATAATTAGGATATTTTAGATAAAATACCCTATATTAACTAACTTTCTTACTCGAATCAAATTAGTTAAATAGATCCTATATTAAAAATTAAAGAAGTAATTCTTTAAATATAGCAGCATGTTCCAAGACAATAGATCAATTCAATTGTCTCTGGTTACAATAGCCATAATTCAAATGTCAAAAAATATGTATATAAATGATGTCTATTAAATACATATAACTAGACATTTAATTTGATATATTAAACCCATAATAATAGTGCCTACCATTGATCAGAAAGTGTTGGCATGATAAATGCATAATAATGTCTACTGTGCACCTTACCCCTATGAACCAAACACTGAGGGAGAAAAGGTTAAATATATTAAATACTAAACATCATAGATAAAGTTATACCAATAGAGAAATGATGGATATTATCAGCATAAAAAAAATTAGAATAGCAATCACATTTATCACATTCTTTCATTAAGTGTAAGTTATTAAAAAAATATTTATACAATCAAAAATTTAATTCTTACTGTTCATTCATCATGTATAAATTGTTTTTTATCATATTTACTAGAGCTTCAATTATTATTGTTATACAAATATAACTACCAAAAAGGTTAAATATATATTTTAAGATACTAAATAAATTAAGCTGAGTCTCCCATCAAAACAAGCACTTGATTTTTAATTATATTTGTGAAGCGTGTAAAAATTGCGGACTTTTATAGTTTCATCCCTTGTTATTTATTTTCTGTTAACTAATTAGTAGTTGAAATGATTTTTATTACTCACAATTTATGAATAATATATTTTATTTTTAGATTTCATGAAAAAATATATAATTTTACATAAAGTGAGAAATGTCACATTTCATTCATTGGAAAATATAAAAATTCATAAATAAAAATTTACAGGCAAGTTGTGCTGCAATAACCAAGATATAGTTTATAGTTGCAGATTATTACAATGACCAATAATTAATTAATTAATATAATAAAATATGCCCTTGGTCGAGGAGCAGGTTAACTGTCAAGAGTCCAATTCCCGCGACTAATTTGTCGAGTGGTGCGAATCTTCTGAAATTATGCGATTCAAAGGGGGAGAAAGAAGAGGGAGGGCCTTGGGATTTGAGAGTGCCATTCCAAAACTTAAAAAGCTCCAAATTACACGAATACACAGTAAAATTGGCCGAAACTCAAAATATCTCTGTTCCTAAAGCGACTAGTAGCTACGAAAAAGAAACCTTCCCCACTGAAATTCGATAGCTTCAGTTGTTAGTTCACTATATGGGGATCTCAAATTTTCTATCTTTCATTGATTAGCTGCATCACAAAACCTTGCTCTTGAGTCTTGCCAGTTCCTAATTTCATGTGACTGTTTTAACTTCCCAAGTTTCTTCATAAGTTTCCCGGCAAGATGGCACCTAACACGTTCTACGTTTCCTTACTTCTTCTATTGATTCCAACAAGTGTTTCTCTTCAACTTAATGGAGAAGAGGGTTTCATCTCTGGGGCCATATATGAAAAGGGACTTGATTACGCCAAAGATTTGCTCATCCACGAAGCTATGCAATCTATTGTTGCACTTCAACTGCCTCAAATTGAGAAGTCTGCCAGAGTCAGACTCGTTGGTAAATGCAAAATAGTTCTTTCCAATATTACTTTTGTTGATGTCAACATAACTTCTTCATATGTTAAGACTGGAGAGGAGGGAATAGTTCTAATCGCTTCAGGCGGCACAGCTAATTTAAGTATGAACTGGAGTTATTCTTGTAGCACTTGGTTATTTCCTATTTCTGTTTCTGATAGTGGGGACGCCTTTGTGCAGGTAAAAAGTTATTTTGTGATGTGTTTTGAAAATCAAAGCTACATAACCCCTTCTATTTGTATTGTTGCAGGAGTTTCATATCTGACTTATCATTTATAGTGTATTGGGCTTGAACTCAGAAGCTTAGGCCTGAAAGAAATAACAAATGTTTTGCAGAAGTTGATCTTATTGAGAAATATAGAGTAACTTCAAATGTTTTAGCCATTTCATATATGGAAGATGTGGATTTGAAACCATAGCTACATAGCCCATGAATTCAAGATGGGTTTTGTTGAAATACAACTAGACCTCTTGAGTCGTCACTCAATAAATTGATGAAGGGGATAAGAAAAACCGTTGTGGTTCTTAGGCAAACCATAAAACTCATGTATGCCTGTATCTGATTGGCAAAATCCTGTGAACAGCAGCATTTTTAGTGCACATGTGCTTTATTTTCATCTTTTCAGGTAAAATTGAAAATATATCTCACTAAGTTGTGCTATGTTTGAAGGTTAAAGGTATGCAGGTGGGCCTGACTATAAATTTCGAGAACCAAGAAGGTAGCCTGAAGCTGATTCTCCTAGATTATGGATGTTATGTGGGAGACTTGCTCATAAAATTGAATGGTGCCGCATCTTGGCTTTACGAAAGGTAAGCAGTCTTGTTAAGGCATGTTTTCTTGTAAATGAAGACTGTTACCATGTTCTTTCTTGGAGAATTTTACTTCTTTTGTTGGAAATTGGTGTTTACCTTTTTTTTTGGTGCCAATGTTTCCCATATTATTGTGAAATATGTGTTTACTAATTTATTATAATAGTAAATGCAGAGCTATATTTGCTAGATACATATCAATTGACTTCTCAATCAAGTGAAACAAGATAATTAATGGAACAAAATTGAAGGAGCTTTGCATTGCTCTAAAGCATACAACAAAAATGCATATGTTGACAAAAGGTTCCTTGAAATTTGGATTTCTTCTGTTTCTATAAGTATAGTGTCTCCATTAATTGCCTTCACTAGCCTCTTTCAAGTAGATTGTTATTATTGAAAAAGTTTTCCTTTCAGACAATGTTCACAACATACTACGATTTTCCTTCTATGCCAGTATGAATATGGTTCACATGCTGCTCTCAATATAATCAACAAGTTGAAGATAACATGGCATTAATTTCTTTATGTTTGCTCCAGGATAGTGGATCTTTTTGAAGGGAAAATAACATCTGCAGTTGAAGATGCCATTTCTGGTAAAATAAGGGAAGGGATATTGAAGCTTAGCAGTTCATTGCAGTCCCTACCAAAAGAAATCTCACTGGGCAAAACTGCTGTACTAAATGTTTCTTTCGTGAACAATCCTGTGTTGACTAATTCTTCTATTGAGTTGGAAATCAATGGTCTATTCACAGGGAAAAATGAAATTTTAGTTCCTCAAGGTTTCCACAGAGAACCAGAGCCTTCTTTTCCCTGTGATGGTTTGTCTAATATGATCAAGATTTCATTGCATGAAGATGTGTTAAAGTCTGCTTCCTTGGTTTACTTCAATGTAGGTTTCAGAAAGTTTCTATTTTCACACTCTCATGTCCTAGTCCAGTTATTTCAGTGTTTTGTTTCTTTTTGGTCATTTTCAGCTGCCCTCAATATCAATATATAACTAAACTATTAAAAGTTGCATTGTTCATAGAGGCTTCATGCTACATGAAGGACTAAGAATCTAGTTTGATTTATAATAGCTTCTTATTATCTGTTCCTTATGGTATTACAAAAGATTGCTTGTGATACATCAGCTTGTTTCTGCTGAGCCTTTGGCTTCGTCTGAAAAATTGAAAAAAAAAAAAAAATTATACGTGCTTGATTTGGGACAAAGAAAGAAACCATTTTACCTGACCATTTACATGGCTTCATCATTTTCATGCATATCTTACTGGTGTGCCTTTTCTCATGAAGATCAGCACGAAAGCTTTAGAAGTTGTTTAGGAGTTCTAGAGAGAGTGGGGTGGGTGGAGTTCTCATTCCTTCGTTTGGGTGATTTCGCACCCCAACCTCCTAAACAAGCCCTTAAGGAGTACTTGGAAGTTTAGAATGTAATGGATTGGAATTAAGTGGCAAATCATGTTCCTTTCCATTGGCTTGGACTTAATTGCTTTATTGCTGTTGAAATCAACCTTGGACTTTTGAACTGAATTATAGTTTGATAGTTCGCTGATGGTATTCTTTCCCACAGGCAGGATACATGCAATGGATGGTTGATAAACTACCAGATCAGGCCCTTTTGAACACAGCTGCATGGAGATTCATAGTTCCTCAACTATACAAGAAATATCCAAATAAAGACATGGAGCTTAATATCTCAGCATCATCCCCACCAGTTATACAAGTGACCAGCCGAGATATCGACGCTACCATTTATGTAGATATAATAGTTGATGTTGAGGATGCTGGTGAAGTTGCATGCATCTCAATGGTATGCTTGAATGAAGTGTCAAAAACACCTCAACTAAAAAAAAAATATTAATCTGTTAAGTGAAGACTATTGAATAATTTCATTATAAAATGAAGGCTCATGAACAATATCTGCTATGAATTTAAGTTAAAAATATGGGCAGCTTATGCTCTTAAAGCAGCTATATGACATTGATGCTTTTCACGCATTTTGCCTTCACCATATTCTTAAATGCATGTCTTAAAACAAAATTTTCAAAACTTCTCGTGCTCTTTTTCCATATCTGCATGTCTAAGATCCTATTTTTCATATTAAATTATTTCTTTTGTTAGTTAAAGTTGATATCTTGGATCTCTATTATTGCTATAATTAGGTGGTCCCACTTTACATGTTTTTGCTTATTGATGCAGGAGATTAGTGCTTCATGTTCCGTAGAAATCCTCCGAAACAACGTTGCTGGTAGTCTCAGATTGAATGATTTTTCCACGTTTTTAAAATGGAGCAAGATAGGTCCTTTGCACATGCATCTAATCCAGGTAAATCTGAATAAATGTCATTTTCATTTTTTTAGCATCTTTTTCTGTTTATATGCATAAGAATATTTTAGAGAGATCATATCATATTTATTATAATTAACTAATTTATCTAATTTCTTTAATCTATCCAAATCAGTTAAGAGTCTGAGGAGTATATTTTTGGGCTGAATTCAGTTTTCTTAATAAATCTATGCAGTTAGTAATACGAACAATACTGAGAACCACCGTGTTACCATTTGTGAACTTGCTACTAAGGGGAGGAATTCCAATGCCTTACCTCCATGGTTTTTCACTCCAGAATGGTCATACCTGGTACAATGCTCCATGGATTACACTATGTAGTGATGTTTCTTTCTTTAGATACTACTATTTCAGTTAGCTGCCAGTTTATGTATTATAATTTGTGTTGTATCATTGTTCCATGTATTGTAGAGATAGAAATCATGTACATAAAATATTCTCAATGTGAAGAGAAATTATATTAATGTTATCCATGGCTAAAAATAATAAGAATTATTTAGTCCAAGATGACTTCACTCCATGCTTTTTCATCTCCCACCTACACATTATAATTCCATATCTCTTGTCTTCAGTTAGAGTGACCGGTTCTTCGAATGCTCGCAAATAACATACTTTTCCTAACTTAACATCATTCGTCTCTGGCACTTATCGTAAAATCCTTGGTACCAAGAACAATTTTTAATTAAACTAGATATTATAAGATGTTAAAAATAAAGTTGATAGGAGAATTTTTATTGGGCGTTGTGGTGCCTCAAGAAAGAAAGCTAGCCAATAAATAGCACTGTTTAGGACTGAACCAACTCTTGGATAATGTGTTAGAGTCGTTGCATGGCAATAGCAATTGAGAGCTAAGTTTTTGCCATGAATTGGCGCTGATAGAGAAGACATGAATACCTTTAATTTAACAAACAACAACTAGTGTTTGGTAAGAAAGAAGAGCCAAGTGTGACTTGCTTAAACCCGAAGTCTCTTATTCGATGTTTAGGGGGGGAGCGGGGGGACCTATTTGGGCAATCTTGCTAGCTTCTATGAAAAAGGCGAAATGCACAAACTTTTGAAAATAATGAGATCTGGAACGAAAATCGATCAACACTATAGTCATGTAGATACCAACAAAGTTGCTACATAATTGATTATTTATTTATGGTTATAATAAATTAATTATTATAGTTAAAAATTTAAAGTTAATTACTACAAACGGTAGATATCTTAATCTATATAAAAAAATATTATAGAATTAATTAATATAATTATTAATTAACTATTAAATGGTTCAAAATTTTTTAGTGATTAAAGTTCAATCGACCCAGACCCAATAGTAAAGTTTTGATTATTTTATTGAATGATGATTATATCTTAATTACTACCACTATCACGGTTTTGTATTTTTTAAAATAACCGGTAAGATTTTTTCGCCGCAAATAAATAAAACTGTGAAATCAAACCTTCAACAACGTACGGCATTCGCATATCTTCGTCGCTCATACTCTGATGCAGCCGCAAACGACGACGATGGAGAAGTTTCCCGATGATCTGAAAATGGAAATCTTTCTTCATTTGCCGATCAAATTTCTTCTGTGTTTAAAGTGTGTGTCCAAGTTATGGCTCTCTCTCATCTCCGAACCCTACTTCGCAAACTTGCATCTTCAACGATCTTCCCAGCACATCCATCGATTCCCTTACACTGTTAATGTTGATTATATTCATCAGCAAATGCGATCCATAGATCTCAACGCATTGCTTTTTGACGATTCTGCTACTATAAACCTCGATCTTCCCTCTGACAAAGTTAATATTGTATGTTCTTGTCGAGGGATTTTGCTTCTACTGAATAATGAAGAACACATACTTGTTGTGTGGAATCCTTGAACCGGTGAGCACAAACAGATCCGACTACCTCTTCCATGGGTGTTTATTGATCTGTGTAGCTTTTGTTACGATGAATCCACTGATGACTACTTAATAGTGCTCGCATCATCCTTAAACCTTGATCATCCTTTATCTTATTTAATCTCAGGCTTTCTTGTCTTCTCTATCAGAGCAAATTCATGGCAAAAACTTGCTCTCGATTGCCATGTAACGGCAATTCCGAGAGTCGGTTTAGTCGTAAACGGTGCTATTCATTGGCTAGCTTTGTTTAATGAGGGGCCACAACAACAACACGAGACAGAAATTGTCGCTTTCGACATAAAAACCAAGAATTTGCGACAAGAACCAGAGCCGAATGATGTTGACTTAGGAAAAACATGTTATTTGCCAGAGCATTTGGAGAATCTCTCACTCTAATTTATGTCGAGAGAAATGAAATCAGTGTGTGGGAGATGGAAGAGTATGGAGTGAAATCATCTTGGACTAAGCTTATATGTATACCTAGCAGTATAACTAATAAGCCTTATTTGTCACCATTATCCTTCTCCAAAGATGGCCAACTTGTTGCAATCTTGATCATTTGGAATTAGCAAAATGGAATCAAAGAGGGGAATTGATACAATACTTTAGGCCTTAGTTTTTGGATAGGCTAATATAATGCCGAAGGAAGTCTTTGACACATTAAAAGAAGAATAAGATATTGAATTTAAAGTCACAGTGGTGGGGAAATGTTATGATCCATCCCAGTCGTGGAGTGAGGCGTTTAAGAAGTAGCATGAATGATGCAACATTTGGGAGACTGCTTCACAGAGAAGCTGCTTGCTGGAAAGATCAAAGAGGCCGATTTGTTATATTGTACGTCCATTCTGATGAAAATAGGGATATGTCATGAGTCTCATATTGGGGAGTCTCACAAGTAGAGTGGGGTTTATAAATTTAAGGGATTCTCCCTCCTAACAGGCTAGTTTTTTGAGAATAGGCTCTCTCTTTGAGCTTATGCTTATCTCATTGGTGTTTTTATTGAGAGTCGACTCACTGGAGAGGGCTACCTACGGAGAGTTTTGACTGATAGAAGGCACCGTGAAGTGTCGTAGAGTGGAGCCGTCGGGGACGTCAGCTTTCGAGGGAGTGGCATTGTTATGAGTCCCACATCGGGGAGTCTCACAAGTAGAGTGGAGTTTATAAGTTTAAGGGGTTCTCCCTCCTAACAAGCTAGTCTTTTGGGAATGGGCCCTCCCTTTGGGCTTATGCTCATCTCAGGATATTCCATAATATATATTTAATTAATTTAATTAGATTAACAAAATTAGTTAATAGGATATATTTTTCTTAAGACACCATAATAATCTTTCTTAACTCCCTCTCTCTTTTTCTTATTTGATCTTAGTCATTAATATATTTTATATTTATAATTTATTATTAGGCATAGAATAAATATAATGCAACGTGCTCCGAGGTGGGTCCACGTCTTATTTTTGACTCGTTCAATTAATGTTTCGCTTTCCCATAAAACATGTGTTGTGTATAATATAATGCAGGCACGTTGAAAGGATAATATAACATGAACATGTACAAAAAGAGAAGCTACTTTTGAATCAATATCCATGGCAAGACTGAAGCCATCCTACTGATTCAAGGTGGACCTTATTTGGATCATCTTCCTAACACACTATTAAGAAGATTAGAGACTTTATCATGCATGATTAGTTTATTATTATTTTTTCCTCATATTTTTAGATATTGATTACAACACTCCTTGTGTAGAGATATTATGTTTGTCCATGATTCTTGATCTTTATTTTCCTTTTGCACAACGGTCTTCTTGTTGTGCCAGCTATGTATATTCCTTAAAAAATATGGAGCTCCTTCATGTTACTACTTCACCTTTTTAAAAAGAATAATTTAAAAATAATTGATTAATAAAATTTTATAGCTTCACTTGATTTTTAATCATAAAATTTTATTTTTCCCTTTTTATTCAATTTCTTATAATTTTTCAATCATTCGTATTAATCTCTGTATTCATAACTTGTAAAAAATGGTGTTAATAGTTGAAGATATATACGTGGTTCATACATAAATTAATTTTACCATATGGATCTAAATAAAATTAAATATTACATATTATATACATAGATGCAGAAAGATGGCTATAAGTATACTAATTTTTTTATTTTTATGTCAATAAGAAATCTATTTTTTATTTTGTAATATGTAGCAATATTTATACGTGTTTTAGTTAATATGAACGTCAGCTATGATTAATATATATGAGCACTAATCTCTATAAATTAGGGAAATTGTAAGGAGTAATAAAAAGAAAAAAAAGAAAAACTTAAATAAAAGTAAGATAAAATTATAAAGCCCCACAAATTACCTTTTTAATTTTTATTACACTTCAAATTAAACTTTATAAGGGAACGTCACATGCTCTTAAGTCTTGGGATTGGCCATCACATGAAGCCTCGTGGAGGCAAAAAGAATTTGCAGCCGCCCCACATGCATGATCTACGTCTACGTGCGTATTTGTATAAGATTTTAAAAACAAGTTTATGAACAATTTATAAAAAAATATTTTTAGAGAAGAGATTATAAAAAAAAATGATTTTAGATAAATGAGTGTTTGGATAGTTCTTGTAAAAAAGGGTTTTGTAATTAGAAAATTACTAAAAATGGTATGTATGAGAGATGAGAGATGAGAGAGTAGAGAGGGTAAAAAGATAGAGGAGAGATAAGAAATGGTGGAAAAGATAGAAGAGAGAGGAGAGAGGATGGAAAAGATAGATGAGAGAGGAGAGATAGTGTAAGAAAAAATAAAGGTAAAATAATAATTGAGTAGTTGAAAAGTGTTTTACTGTTCTAAAAGCTACTCTAACCAGCTTATTTGAAATTATGGTTTAGTCCAGAAGTCCGTTTGAATAAATATGACTGTTTGTTTTAAAATTTTTTTAAACTGATATTTGAGCCAGAAGTCGTTTTAAAACCGCGATTTTCGCGGTGGTTTCCAAACAGGACCTATACTGGTTTTTTCCTTTCATCCTTCGTCTTGCTTCCTTCAATTTAATTTCTTTTTTTTAAGCAAAAGAAGAAAAAAGCATTTTTTATTGTGTTTATAGTAATAACGTAAAAAGTTGATTTTGTTAAAAAAAAACGTTATGTTTATAAGAGAAAGCTTTCTAGTTTTCATTTCCTTTTTTTATTTTTATTTTGTATCAAATGGATCCTTTTAGCCTTTTGTTGAGCGTATCAATTTTTTATCAGTTTGATAATACTATTTTATATTTTTAATTTAAGAACTGGTTATAATTTAAATTTAGTCTTAAATAAATAAAATTTTTAATACATTTTATATCTAAATTATTATTATTTTTTAAAATAATTCAAATAATTAATAAATTAATATATAATTTAATATTATAATATGAATCGGTTAATTTAAATAACTCATGATAAATTAAATAAGCACTTTTTACTATATTCATACTGGTGGTTGGTGTTATTGGGTAACGCTTTTAGATATTGTAAGGAGAGGCTTTTAATTAGATCTAATGAGGCCATAGGGCGGTGTCAAAGAATGTAGCATGCTAAGTTTAGATATAGGTGTTGTTGGTGTTATGTTACTATTTTTTTTTTTTAAATCCAGGTAAAACTAAAATATTATATTCATATTATTTTGTTAGTAGTACAATATTGTTATTTATTTATTGTAGGAAGGTTCGAATATGTTTTAAAAATAGAAACCATGTGTATGTAATTAAGATTAAAATAGTGGTTTTTTTTTTTTTTGGTTAGGACGCGTTTGTGTTTGTGGAAGGCAGCGATACTACAGGCAACTAAATTTAAAAAAAAGGGGAAGCAGATCTCGAAATGAAGTCTGCTTCAAAATAGGAAAGAAAGTAATCAAATTCAAACTGGCAACGGTCCAATTTTGACTTTTTCTACACGCTCCTTTTAATTTGCCACCTTTTTTTTTCCCTCTTAAACGCTCACAACATAATTCCCAAGAAGGTGAATGTAAATGACCTTGAACTCTAACTATTGGTACCATATGATTAGTTTACTATCAAATTAAATAATTAAATTAAGTTTAACAGAATGAATTAATTTTTATTAAAATTTTTATTAAGAGATATGTTTATATTTAGTGTTTGATTACCCCTCAAATAAAATTATTTTAAAACAGGAAGATACATTTCAACAATAAAATTATATCACATCTACTATTATATTTAAAATTAAAATTAATTATTAAATTAAATTTTATATTAAAAATAAAAGGAATAGTTTGTTTAAATAAAACAACGCGTCCTTAGGGTCAATCACTAAACTGCCAACAATGATAGATCTGGCGGTGGTTTTTCTTTTTTTTTTTCTTTCTTTTTTTTTAGAATTCTCCTAGTATAATTCATAATAAACACAATATAGGGAAGAAAAAATTAGGGAAAAGTCTCCCTATAAATTTTTATTAGTGGGAAAAGCTTGATAAACTTATTTATATATTCCGCAAATACCTTATTTAATTAGAGTTTAGGGTTTATACCTTGTTTAATTAGATTTTTCCAAACAAAAAAGTGTTTTTGTTTTTTTACTAATATCGTGGAAAAAGTGATTTATTTTGTAGTGAAATTGTAGATTGATTATTGGTTATATAAAACACATAAAAAAGTGTCATGTCGCCGTGGGAGAACCAAAAATAATATAAAACACAAAAAATTAATGTGGTTGAGTAGCACAGCTGGGACCAGTCTCTGCACACTGCACCCCACGACGAAATAACTGTGCTTCCTCTTTCTTTATATGCTTCAGTCAGTCACCATATGCTTCAGCTAAACCTACTCCCTGCATTGCTCTGCTCTTGCTTTTACATTTCAAATCTTTCCATTCACAGAAAGGGATAAGCGTTTCTTCTTCAAAGTCACTGTTTTGAGTTTGAGCAACTCAGTCCTTTAAGTGGGTTCCTTCCCATACTCGCTCTTTCTGATTAACTACTTTTGTTTCTTTTTTCTCTTTATTTCATTGACTTGGGACTTGGATTCACAATTTATTCGTTTCTGAGGAGAGTTCGGAATCTGTGTGTCTCATCATTCTTTAGATTGGACTTATTCTTGGCTTGCAAGTTCTTTCTCTTTCATTTTTAGTTCCGGTTCTTCATATGGGATAGCATTTGCGCGTTATTTGCACTGTGAAAGGATTTTTCAGTACGTCTGTTTCTCATGCGTTGTTTATGTTGAGCCTATTGTTGTCTTCCGAATATTTGATATTTTGATTCATGATTTGGCTTACCCTGTTTGTTAGATAAGCGTGTTATGGGTATACCAAGTTCACTAACTATGGTCATTCTTCACCGTGAGATTATGAGAATTCGGAAGTAGTGGATAAGGGCAACTAAGAGTTGTTATAAACACAAAACGGTTTCAGTTTTGTGGTGCTTAGTTATTGATCTTTCTGTTTACCTGCTTTGCTCACCCTATAAATACTCTCATTTGTACACTCAACAATTCGTTCATTCATTGAGAAATCTCTCCAAAATCATTTTTCTGTTCTCACTTGTTATAATCTTCTGATCTTTATCTTTCGTACAGATTCAGCGGTCCTATGATGGGGAGATCTTGGACTCGCATTCTGGGTATTCTGCTACTATGCTGCGTTGTTTCTATATCAGAAGCAGAAGACATGAAGTATAAAGACCCAAAACAGCCCCTAAATGCTAGAGTCAAAGATTTGCTGAATCGAATGACTCTTGAGGAAAAAATTGGACAGATGACTCAGATTGAACGGCTTAATGCCACAGCTGAAGTGATGAAGAAGTACTTCATTGGTAAGATATCCTCCGATTTCTAATCAAATCTCACGCTCTATGATATCTTAGATCTCATGGTATAAGATAGCATGTTATTTCAGATACCCATGTTTGGCATTGTAGCTCAACATTTTCATAGAAATTATACGAGTGGCATCTTATATAATTTACTATAGCTAAAGGGGTGTGATGTGTCCTATTTGATCTCCATAAATTTGGAAAAGTATGAGATACCTTAAATTTTTGAATCTTAATTGGCATCCAAGATGATTGGGTAGAAAAGGTGTCCCTAATATGATGTGTAGAATACACAAGTGTGCGTGGTGAACTTGGTTGGTGGGAATATTATTTTC
Organism: Leucaena leucocephala; assembly: GCA_037074615.1. NCBI lineage: Eukaryota > Viridiplantae > Streptophyta > Magnoliopsida > Fabales > Fabaceae > Leucaena > Leucaena leucocephala. The sequence continues at coordinate 23,834,758 of CM073540.1, read as the reverse complement.
CTCATGATGATCCTGTTATTGATGTATGGGGATGTGGATTGCAGGGAGTGTGCTGAGCGGAGGAGGGAGTGTTCCAGCTCCACAGGCATCCCCTAAGACTTGGGTCCAAATGGTGAATGACATCCAAAGTGGAGCTTTGTCTACCCGCCTTGGGATTCCAATGATTTATGGAATAGACGCAGTTCATGGCCACAACACTGTGTACAATACCACCATTTTTCCTCACAATGTTGGGCTTGGAGTCACCAGGCAAGTATTCGTTTTCTGAAATGAGTAAACGTACACTTTTGATATTTTTGTTCAATTATTACAAGAACTAACTTTTCCAAACTCATTGGTATTTGGAGCTATACATCTTTAGAGATGACAGTAGTCAAAATTGAAACAATAAAGTTGACATTAGGACAAAAATAGTGGGAAATTCAAACCCAACAGTTATGCATCTAGTTATGCCTGGCAAGTAGTATACATGTTTACATGTATCTAGTACTCTAGTAATAAAATTCCTAATGTAACAAGTTTAACGTGAGAGAATGCACTTTTAAAATTGATTCAAGAGATAATTTAGTTTTGGCCAAAATCCAGGGACTTTCTAACTTTTATGCTTCGAAAAATAACATAAAATAAAAGAAGGCTATGGTTGAGAGGCTTTTAGGTCCTTAGAATGAACTTCTTTCGCTTCATCTACAAACAAATGCATCTTTCTTGACAGCATTGGCAGTTCTAACTAGAATTCTGCTGCTGAATAGGGATCCCGTCCTCATAAAAAAGATTGGAGAGGCAACTGCCCTTGAAGTTAGAGCTACTGGAATACAATATGTATTTGCTCCATGCATTGCGGTAAGCAGGATTTAAGCCTTCTGTTATTCTGATCACATAAAGTATCAGTCAAGTAAATACCCTCATCTGTTATGTGTTCATTCATTTACAGGTCTGCAGAGATCCAAGATGGGGACGATGCTATGAAAGTTACAGTGAGGACCCTAAAATTGTTAGAACAATGACTGAAATTATACCTGGTTTGCAAGGCGACATCCCTGGCAATTCCAGAAAGGGAGTTCCCTTTGTTGCTGGAAGGTAAGACTTGTTTCTAGCTTAACATCATAGGGATATTTCTTTTTTTCAAAAAAACAAAGGAGGGTTTTAAGGCCTTGATTGTAGGCAATGAGTGGCAAGTGATGGTTAAAAGTCCCTTCAATCTTAAGGCCAAGACTGGTGCCTGATGGGCGATAAGCTCATTGGCATAACAAGTAAAATCTAATTGAGTTGAATATGAATCAATAAGGGTCATATTTGCATGTAGAGAAGTGTGTGTGTGCGTGTATATATTTTTGGAGTTCCCAACTTCTGTATAAATCTCTAATTAGTTTATCCATCCAGAGTTCAAAGTACTCTATATCATACTGAGGAAAGCTGGTCTGATAATTCCCCTTCTAATAATTTTGATCAGGAACAAGGTTGCAGCCTGTGCCAAGCACTTTGTGGGAGATGGTGGAACGAACAAGGGTATTAATGAGAACAATACTGTGATTAGTTACAATGGATTGCACAGCATTCATATGCCAGCATACTATGACGCGGTCATGAAGGGTGTTTCAACAGTGATGGTCTCCTACTCTAGCTGGAATGGGAAGAAGATGCATGGTAATAAGGATCTGATCACTGGTTACCTCAAGAACAAACTGCGGTTCAGGGTAATGAATATCAGAATAGTAGTTTGAGTATCTTACAACTTTGTGGATGCTAAATTTAATCCTTTTGGTAATGTTTCACTAATGAATCAAAGGGCAAGCACTAACATGTGATTTGTTACTGCCATATTTCAGGGATTTGTCATATCAGATTGGCAGGGTGTCGACAGGATTACCTCACCTCCTCATGCTAATTACACATACTCTATTCTAGCTGGTATTAGTGCTGGAATTGATATGGTAATTATTATTATCATTTTAGAAAGGCCAAAAAAGAAGAGACTTTTCTTTCTTTCCTTGTTTCTGTTTTTTTTTTATTTGACATGTTTAATATTCTGCAGATCATGGTTCCCTACGACTACACTGAGTTCATTGATGGCCTAACATATCTAGTGAAGAACAACTTCATCCCCATGAGCAGGATTGATGATGCTGTGACAAGAATCTTGAAAGTAAAATTTATCATGGGCCTATTTGAGAATCCTCATGCTGATCTAAGCCTGGCCAACCAACTGGGCAGTAAGGTATATTTTACTTAAGTATGCCATTTCAATATATGGGGGGTAATGGCTATGAGCTTGTCGGTTGACATTTACCATATCCCTAACAGGAACATAGAGAGATAGCTAGGGAAGCTGTGAGGAAATCACTTGTGTTGCTAAAGAATGGCAAATATGCTGATAATCCAGTTCTTCCCCTACCCAAGAAAGCTGGAAAAATACTAGTTGCTGGAAGCCATGCTCACAACTTGGGCTATCAATGTGGAGGATGGACAATCACATGGCAGGGCCTTGGTGGCAATAAGCTCACAGTGGGTAAGTCTTCATGCTTTGTTTATTTTTGTTGTCTTGTCTTAAAAGGTAAGATCCAAGAAGCGAAGAGATCACCATTTAGATGCCAAACTAGAAATTTTAAATCCTTTGTCAAGGATCATATCAACTCAAAGCTTTAAAACGTTTAATGGAAAGCTCGATACTATCTTGCTTGAACTTGAAGTTTGGACATAGGCCAATCCCACCGTACTTTTCATTGAAATTTAATCTTAAGAGATGGGATCCAACAAGAATCAAATCAAACTTCTGACAACTTGGCCACGGAAGTTCTAATACCATGTTAATGATAATTTCAGTTCAAAAAGTTCAAGTGGTTAAGTGAAGGCCCCTAAATAGTTCTACAAGAATATCTAATTGAAATTCTGACAGTATCCTCTGGCATGATATTGATCACTGACTAATTAACTGATTTTGCTGGCCAGGTACCACAATACTTGATGCGGTGAAACAAACAGTTGATTCTGAGACACAAGTGGTGTACAATGAGAATCCTGACGAGAACTTTGTCAAGTCCAACAAGTTTTCGCACGCAGTAGTGGTAGTTGGGGAACACACTTATGCAGAAACATATGGTGACAGTTTGAATCTGACAATAGCAGAGCCAGGTCCAAGCACCATCAACAATGTTTGTGAGTCTCTGAAATGCATAGTTGTTCTCATCACTGGGCGCCCAGTTGTGATACAACCATATCTGTCAAAAATAGACGCTCTTGTGGCTGCATGGCTTCCGGGAACTGAAGGCCAAGGCGTTGCAGACGTTCTGTTTGGTGATTATGGCTTCACTGGGAAGCTGGCTAGAACCTGGTTCAAGTCAGTGGACCAACTTCCTATGAATGTTGGTGACAAGCATTATGATCCTCTCTTCCCGTTTGGGTTTGGTTTGACCACACAACCTAAGAAGTACTAAAACACTTCATTTTGAGATGACTCCTTCGAGATATTATGGATGTCCTTTGTATTATTCATTCCATTCCACTCCCATTTTAGAGAATGACCGTTACCATGGTCGTGTATAGAAAACGCTTCAAGATTCACGACCTGAATAATCATATGGCTTGGCTTTTTAATTTGCATAGCATGCTTCATTTTCTAGATTAGTGTCAATGATAGTTTTATTATAGTCATCATGTTCTCTATATTAGTTCATTATAAATTTATCAATAAAAAAGTTATGATAACAGCGATGGTGATGATATTAGTAACGACTATAAGAAAATTATATGATTCCAACAAGAAAAGAAACTTAGTGTTATATGAAATTTAAAAGATTTTTAATATTTTCTTTTTTTTCCTCGACATTATTTGAGTTATATGTTTTGTTATTTTAAAATAAAAATAATTAAAATTGAAATTAACAAACAAATGAGCTTGTAGCTTAATGACATCAAAACTACCCTATAAGTGCCATTAGTTCCTGTTCTAAATCAAAAAGAAGAAAAACAGCACGAAGATAAGTGGGAGCTTAACTTTATTCTTGGACAATCTGGGAAGTGGGAGCTTAACCTTCTCTTCTATATCCCCACCAATCTGGGAAGTGGGAATGCATTATATAGGATTTGAGATTATTTTTATTACGGCAGAAAATCAGATTATTTGTTTTCCAGGAAACATCTTTCGCTTGTTGCTCAATTTCCACTTCAAGTATGTTTCCACATTGTCAAGCCCACAGAGTTGCTTTACCACAGGCATGCTCGCTGGGACCTCCAACTGGAATGTTAAAAAATCAGAATTATCTACGTTACTCCATGACAGAAGCTGTTTTCTTGCCTCTTTAATGGCTGCTCTAGTAGCACAGTGAACTGAGGAAGCTAGAAGCAATGGCGGTTCACCAGAAGCTGCAGCAAAATAAATAAATAAAATACAGTTCTATTTTGAATTTGTGACAAAACGTTGAGAACATATGAATCATACCCTTGGAAGAGAGAATACGATCTTTGTGATGTCCGCTGTTGAGGATTTCTACATTGAACTTTTTAGGTATAGTGTCTATTGTAGGTATTTTGTAGTTCCAAGTTCCATCTGCCAACACTAATCCATCAGGATTTGTTTCATATTCTTCTAGCATAAAAAACCCGAGTCCCTGGACAAAAGCTCCTTCAATCTGAAAGAAGAAAATATATTTTTTCAAAGTGTGTTAGATATGAAAATTTAATTATCTGACAACTCTATATATGACACTTTTTTAATGATCACCTGTCCTAAATCTATAGCAGGGTTGAGACTCTGTCCACAATCATAAAGGATATCTGTTTGCAAAACTGTTGTTGCTCCAGTAAGAAGATTTATTTCCACCTGGAAAACATTCTCCAACATTTAGTTCAGCGTTATTACTAATTTGGTTAAGTAATATGGTTTATATAACGATATGGCTTACCTCACTTACGGCAGCGCCATAATTTAGGTAATTCATGGAAGTGATACCGGGGACATAAAAAGAAGTTGCTGATAAGTTCACAGCTTGCAAGTGTGCCTGCATGTTGATAAATCGATTAACATGGTAAGTATATTCCTTATGTAAAGGGCAATGCGCCAATATAATTGCATCTCTACCACAAAATATTGTCAAAATAAGGCTACCTGAAAAATAAGTGTCTCCCATTTGATGGAACCCATCTCCTTTTGCAGATTTTCCTTGAGAGGCCTTAATCTCTCAACCAAGACATTGCAGCAAAGCCGAACTGCCTCACAGCTTGACTCCGATGAAGTACTCCCAGAAGTAAATCCCCCTTGAATCATGCTTATGGTATCAGATTGTACAACCCGTACTTTATCTACAAGGTTCCCAACGTCATCACAATGAATTGCACTGAGAGCAAAAGCAGCCATTTGTTTTACTTTTGTCCAGAGGCCCTGACCCAGTTCGATTCCTCCAACTTCAACAACCACGGAGCCGTCCCTTAAAATACTTGCCCTTCCAGGAGTTGGCCTCTGACTCACCGGATGCACGATAGGTACCCGAGATATGCCCCTTTTCTTCCAAATGTTAATTTTGTTAAACTCTTTTACCATTTCAGTCCTCTGGTCATAGGTTGCAGAAACAGCTAACTTATTCCATATAGAAGGCAAGGTATACTCAACAAGTTCACCTGAAGATCCCTCATAGAATGCATTAAGACTTTTGTACGTATGAAGATTAATGCTTCGAACGAGATCAACATCCACTGAAAGTGTAGAAGCCACGTGTTCTATAACCGCTTCAGCAATAAAAGATCCCTGGAGTTCCCCAGGGCCTCGCATTGCAGATCTACTAGGACGATTTGTTTTGCATACCTTCAAATCAAAAGATAGAGAACCCCAATCATACTTTTTCAGTGCCCCAACTACGTTATGTGGCATTATTGGACTTATATCTGTATATATCCCCGCATCTATCAATATCTCAAGTTCTAATGCAGTAATTTTCCCATTATTCTTGAATCCAACACTATAAGTTATCTTCATAGGATGCCTTCCTCCAGCCATCATCATATCCGTTTTGCGGTTCAGATACATCCTGACAGGGCGGTTTAGTTTCTGTGCCGCAAGTGCACATGTCGTAGCAACCTGAAATATCCGAGCATCAGTTCTTGCACTAGATCATTATGGAAACACCATACATATACTGTCAAATTTCTTAATATATACACAGTATTTTGGGAATTGAGGAGGAGTCCACAACAAAGTAAAGAAGAGAGATTTCTTGGATAACCTCTACAAAGTATCATAAGCAAAGATCAGAATATATTTCCACAGGCACCTAGAGAAACCAACCCTGAGAAAAAATAGAACCAAAGGATCTTGTCTTCTAAATTTATTAGTGACTCTAAAATGCAGAAAAAATTATTCATTCTAAACTCTTGTATTTTTAGTTACTTTCGGACTAGAAAACTGAACTAGATGTAACAATAATGCAATAAGAATGTCAAACAATAAAATGCCACAGGATACTCACAGGTATGGATTTTATAGCCTTTCCGCCAAAACCTCCCCCAACCTTTCTTGTAATTACACGAACATTATGCTCATGAACACCAAGGCATCTTGCTATAGTAGAATGCGTAAACTCAGGGCATTGAGAAGAACTGTAAACCACCATACAGTTGTCTTCATCAGGTACAGCAAGTGCAGTTTGGGTCTCCATATAGAAATAGTACTGAGATCCAAGTTTGATCTGGTTTTCACAGTATTCAGATATCAAAAGAGATCCAGAAGTTTCAAACTATTCACCAAAAAAGATGTGTTTTTTGTATAAGATTGGTCAACAAAAGCATCTCAGTTTCCATTATCAGAAGTCTCAAAATCAATCAGAAATAGAAGAGATCACAAGGATGTCAAAGAAGAGGTGGAACAAGAACAAAGAGCTATAATATATATACATAATATTCCACGTACCTCAGCAGAAAGAATCTTTTGATCTGCTTCAGCCATTCCTTTTGATAGTTCCCCAGCATGTTGTGGATATAAGAAAGGTGGAACTTCAAAAAGGCTAGATCTTTCTACTGCTTCTTCCACTGATAGAATAGGTGACTCAAGATCCATATATTCATAATCAACAACAGCAGTTTTTGCAGCAATATCTGCAAGTTTCTGCGTATCTGCCACCTAAAGAAGTCATCCAGTAACTAAAATGGAAGGCATTCATGTCGCGCTTTACTTTCACAATAACTGAAAGGAAAGATCATATGGTAATGTACTAAAATGAGGAATTCAAGAACTCACCACAACAGCAAGACGGTCACCAGCACATCTAGTGATCCCATCTGCAAATAAAGGCTCAATACCAAATATAGTCTTCGAACCAATATTCTCCCCATTCTCAGGGATGTCTTGGCTTGAAATAATTGACGTCACTCTGTCCAGTTGCAATTTAGGGTTCATCTTTATACTCTTTACCCGCGCCAAAGGCTTTGTGCTATATATATATGCTCCATGTAGGCAATTTGTTGGTGAAGGAATGTCATCCACGAACACAGCCTCACCTAAATGACTTATTTGTAAAATGCATGCCCCTTACTGAACAGAGATGGCAACATTATATATAAAAAGAGGGAGGCAAAAAAGAGAATGGGGAACCATAGTTAACCAGACAGAATAGTGAAAAGCATTATTAGAAATATGTCAAATTTATATCAAAATTATCCTACTTTTGCTAGATTGTAATCAACGGCAGTAGGATGGAAAAATGGGTGCAAAATTAATTGGAACCATGCAAATCGGAAGCGAGTTTTAAATCACTATTGTCTTTACTTACTTTAGCAAGATGATATCAGTGTCAGGGATACGCAAATTATGAATCCATGATTAATTAGAGAACTGGAAGGAGATTTTTTTCAATTTTGGTGAATTTGACTTCAGTTAGGTGGTAATCAGTGATAGGATACCAAAATATGACTCACGGTCTACTTCTAGCCGGGAGAAAGGGAGAGACAGAGGATGATCTTTAGACAGCAAGTTATCATGTAATTGCTAGCTAAAAGCATCTAACTACCAAGTAATAGAAACACAAATTAACCATGACAAAGCAAATGATGAAATTTCTTCACTGTAAATTGCATCTTGTATAAATTGAATTTTTGTTGTTGTGAGAATTAAAATTTGAAGTTGTTCATTACTTTGAACATTCTGAGTAAAAGGTGGCCTTCAGTAAGTTAAATTACTAGTTTGTGGCAGAAAATAAACCTGAAGCTTGTAATGCAGCTCCAGATTTCATAAGTGGCTCGCCAATGGGAGTATACTCAGTACCTAATTGAAAGAGTTGCTTTCCAGATGATAGTAAAGTTGGAATTTTATCATCATGGACAAGCATCTGGTTCTCTTTCATTTCAGAAGCCCACGCAAAAGAAGAACAAGAATATCCATTAAAGTATCTATTGAAGATTTCATCAGAACTGTCAATGAAGGGATTAAAGAACTCGTATAGAAAACCGGCTGCCAAGCTTGACCGGTAAGCAGCCCTTGAGGTCGCATCTTCAGGTACTACAGTAGCCTTAAGCAAGTTGACTGCTTCACATAAAATCCCAAGATCTAGTACCTTCCCTACTAGTAGTTCCGCAACCATTTTCGCTCTAATTGCATGTTTAGTTCCATTGGTGCCAAAAGACAACCTAACAAAATTGATCCTGGTCCCAACAGAATCATTGCATGGAGAAACCTCAGCCAAGAAAGCAGCACCTAAATAGGGCAAGGAATTTCCAAGGGGTCGGGGAGCAGCTCGGAATGTTTCAAAGAAGAATTTGCTTCTGCGTTCTGAAGAAGCATTTTTAATTGATTTCCACCTTGGGATTTTAACTCTTAAAAGTACACTCCCCAAACCTAATGGCGGTCTTTCCAGGAACTCCTCTAGTGAAACCCATTCAAAGTGTCCACCAGTCCATATGTGCACCACTGCATCCACAGCAAGAAGTATTGTAGCAATATCAGAAGGAAAATTGTTCTTTTGTGCCATTACTAAATTACCCCCTACACTGGCTATATTCCGAATAAACCCTGATGCAATTTTGCTCATATGATCAGCAATTTTATCAAGTATCATCTCAAACTCCTTGAGAAATCCACTTTGTCCCTCTTGCCTTAGAGCTTCAATAGCTTTAGATATTGTGACAGCTGCTCCAATTTCAACCCCTGATGCATCCTTTCTGATTTTTGAGAGCTCAGAAATGCCACTTAAATCAACGTACATATCAAAATCTTCTATATCTCTGTAATAACCCATACCAGTATTACCAACAACTAGCTTTATCTGGGTTCCAACAACCTGTTTTGTTTCCAATAATATAGTATGAAGTTCCTCTAGACTAGTAGGATTGTGCCAACTTCGTTTTTTAGAAAGTAAGAACACATCAGGCTTGATTTCATTCTTCAAAAACATTGGAAATGTTTTACTTTTATGATTATGGCCATATCGAGGCAACCTACTAAGCTTTACATCCTTTCCCTCTCCCATTTTCCAAAATGAGTTCGACCCCAAATCCTCCATATCAACATCAGCTGCAAAGCTTTTGCAGGCATCAGCAATCGACCGATAGCCTGTACAACGACAAAGGTTCCCTGAAATAGCATTTTCAGCCTCAGTAACTGTCACTTTTGAGAACCCAGAAGGAGGATCTGGGCGATTGGTCTTTTCAGCATTGATCAGAGCCCCAAAGAGAGAAACACACATTCCAGGAGTACAAAAGCCACATTGAGTGGCATGGAATCCTGCAAATCTTTCATGAATCGGATGAAATCCCTCTTTACTATTTCCAAAGCCTTCACTTGTTGTTATTGAACACCCGTGTATACTGCAAAGTAGGGTGAGACAAGAACTTGCAGTAAAATCAATTACTTCGTCAAGCACAGGATCATATTTGGAGATTAAAACAACACAAGCGCCACAACCACCTGAAACCAATTATGGTAATTCATGAAGTAACAAGAAGAAAGATTGCTAACGAAACAAAATCATCACTATTCATTTTACAAGGAAGTCTTCACATAGCAGAAGGAATCTTCCGGAGAGAGTTACCACAATTGAAGCTAACTAGTTTACAATGAACAGGATGCTGATAAACTTGAAAATACAGAGAGGAGCAAACAAACTGAAACTGACCTTCACCACAGCCGAGCTTGACACTCTTGAAGCGGGTCCGACTACGGAGGAACTCAAGCAAAGTAGTAGAGGGGTCGAGCTCAGAGAGCTGAAACCTGACTCCATTAACAGCAAAAACCAGATTCGGCGGCGTTGCTCCGTTGATCGCAGCCATTTCTCAGGTGGAAGAGCGCCGAATGCCGCAGAAACTGTGGATAGATCACGTCACCGTCAACCAATTCCCCTCGACTGCTACTTGCTACAGAGTACCGACTACAGAAAATACAAATAGCCTTCAAAGACACGTGTGACTTCGGAATTTGGATTGGCTTCGTCATTTTTGCACTTTCTACGAGGTCCCATAACATGGGCCCTTCTCTCCTCAAAGTAGTCAACGGAGCTATCTGAATTAGATTTACTAGACATTTCTTGTTATAGGATAGTATAACTTTTGTTTTGGATGAATGGAATATCCCTCCGATCCTGTGTAAGATACAATTTTAATCAACTTTTTCCCCGGTCATTAATTACATGTTACATATTGCATTAACTATCTTTCACCTCTGTACAAAATAAAGTACATTCTTTATGCTCTCATCTTTAATATAAAAATTAATTAAAATTTAAAAATTTAATTTAATTTTAAATATAATATCTTAATTTATTTTATTTTATAAATTAATAATTTTTTTAAAATATCATTTTTTTTATTACATATATAAATGAGTTCTTATCTAAAAATAATTATAATAAAAGATGACATTTTAATAAAATTAAATCATATTTATTATAAATCATTAATATAACTAATTTTATTAATCTACCTAAATTAATTATATAACTCTTATATTAAAGATTTGAACTAATATTACATTTAACAATTTTAACTAATTTTTTATTTAAATAATTTAATTATTTGTATTTTATATGTAGAATGAGAGTGGAAGTAATTAACCTCATTAATTACTTATTTTTTATTTTACTCTTGTTATTAATTAATGTTAATATATATCTTAATAAAACCCATCAAACTCTATCTTTAAGGAGGAGTAGAGTTAAAAAAAATTATTAATTTATAACTCAATTTTTATTTTTTAATATATAAAAAGTAGTTAGAAGTGGCCTCTAATCAAAAGCAAACAGAGTATAAAAGTAAGAATCGAGAAAGTTTGAAGGAGGAAGTCGAGAATAATCAGTTCCAATCATAGAAGTTTTCTCGCATGTGGTTGGTTGCATGAGGCAACCTGAAACCATGTCTGTGCGAAAAGGACAAGACCTAAGTCCAAAGAAAACACACAAACACATGTACAAGTTAATTAAGGCAATAAGAGATCAAATCACATATATAAAGAGAGAGCTTTCAATCTCCAATAGTAACATATCTACGTATAGATATAGAAGAACAAGGAAGCGGAAGACAGAAATCATCATGAATTCAAAAGCCAAAAGAGAGATTGTATATGAAGATTTTGAACCAACTTATTATTGGGTTCGTGGAGAAGAAATTGACACCCTTGCTCTTTTGCTTTCAGGTTCTCTCTCTCTCTCTCTCTATTTATATATCTTTTTTAATTATATATATTGAAGCTATTTCTTAAAATTAAAATCTGAAAAATTAAATGCAGGATTTAGGAGAGAAGAAATTAAGGTTCAAATAACGTCAAACCGTTTCCTGAAGGTGAGTGGTGAAGAGAAGGTGACGGACAAAAGATCAGTTCGACATCGTTTCTATAGAGAATTTTCCATACCTAAAGATACAGAGATCAATGAGATAGGTGCTAAATTTAAAGATGGGAAGCTATACATCAAGTTTCCAAAAGCAATAACGAAGAAGAAGCCACCACCAACTCATACAGAAAAAGCCGATGATTCAAAAGCTAAACAAGTTTCTCTGAAGAAGAAGAAGAAGGAAGAGGAGGAAGCCACCATTAATAATAATGCTGATGAACAGCTTGAGAAGGATAATAAGAAGAAACAAGTGTGGAAATTGACGATTGGGTTTATTGTGGCTTTGTTAATGTTGGTTTTGGTGATTTGGGTTGGGGTTAGAAATAATGCGATTCAGGATTATTCATCATCTCTTGGAACATCTGATGATATCCAAGAGCTGTTTTTCGATGTGTAAATCGGCTACCTTTAATTCATTTCATATGTCGGCGAAAATGTGACATTCATTACCATGAACGAAAATGTTAACATATGTTTTCTGAATATTCTCGTGTTTTATAGATAGCATGTCTTTCAAAATGTTATTATTCCTAAACTAGTCTTATTCTTGAGTGGTATTTAAAATCTGTACAATCACATGAAATTTTAAAAGGCCAAAATAATTGTAAAAAAATGTCTAATACATTTTCTGGTATTATTAAATCTAAAGATATTTTTAATTGAAATGTTTAAATAATTTTAGCCATCCATTTCATTATAACTAGGGAAATTTATAACTAATTAATTGAACCATCATTGACGTTATTCCTAATATCTCCCAAGAGGAGATCCAAATCCTTGAAAAGACGCCATTAAAGATTTGGGTTTCTTCTCAATATTTTTAATTTAATGTTTTAACACACGCACTTATATTAATTTAATTACTACCTCAATTATTGTTTGACAAAAGTCCAATTCAATAATTGGTCCGCGCGCTTTTTGTAACATTAATTGATGATTATTCTAACTTCACTTTTTTTCCCAGAACACCCTCTACTAACTCAATTATATGGTTTTAACTTAAAAAATTAAATTAAGTAATTTTTTTAAATAATTAATATTAAAATAAATATAAAGTTTTTTTTTTGTTTAAAGGGTTTGCATTAAAAAGGAATTAAAAGAGCAATTCTACCCAAAAAATAAAAAAGGGTTATGTAGTTTATTCGAGAAAATAATAAAGATAATGCTAATTCTTATTAAAAACATATTGTAAGAAAATTATGTAGATAATATTTGTTTCTATACTAAAAATCATATATTTAATTGATTATTTATATTTTCAAAAGTGACTCTATTTATATTAGCTAAACAATCATTTGGCATGTATTGCAAGAGACCAATATTATGTATTTATAAATATAAGAAATCAACGTCAATATCAATATCACCATAACTATAAAATATACCATAAAAAGTAAAACTCTTGGTATAGAAAGTAATTTTTATACAATACCCTCGTATCCTTAATATAAGACTCAATTATTAATTTAAATATATTAAGAAAGATAAATAAATAAATTAATTATAGCAATTATAATATTATCTCCCTAAAATATTCATATATAAGTATAGCACTAAATTATATATCAGTTTATAAGTTAGACAAATTAATTTAAAAAAAATAATAAATATTAAATATAAAATAGATTAAAATTTTATATATAAGATTAAATCAAAATTTCTAATTAATTCTTATATTAAATATAAAAAATAGTAATTACTAATATTAATGAAACCCATATAAAAAGTCAACCATCTCACATTTTATTCATGAAAATGTCGGCTTTCTTACATGGTAGCCAAAACAATAGGACCTCGTTATAAATGTTTTTTTACCTAATAAATTACCTAATTTTGATTAATATAATAGGCACATGTCTAATTTAATTTTTTTTTTTAAAAAAGGTAGGAAAAGAGAGACAGAAAAAGCTAATCATGATTGCAAACGTAAAGTAGCTAGTGTGAATGCATGCTTGTTGGAAGGAAACCAAAGGAAAAATGAAAGAAAGAAAGAAAGAAAGAGGTGCACGCAATGCAGGAATATAATTTATTGAGAGAAAAGTATGAATTATTGATTTTGCTTTCATCAAAGGCCAAAATCATCTATTTTTGTGGGAACAAAGCATATTGATTCTGCAATTAAGGTATATTTGTTTTTCTTGCCCCCACAGATCTCAAGAGTTTTGGACCAAAAGCAAAGTAATGACAAACTATACATTATATTTATATTTTTTAACTCCCACTTCCATTCATATAAAATCCCTCAAATTAAACTCTCACATGCAAGCAAGTGCAATTCCCAAAACCCTAAGAAGAAGAACAAGAAGATAGTCCATGGCTGCCAATGCTGAATATAATGTTGTGTATGAAGATATTGAACCATTTTTTGAATGGCATACGGAAGATGATCTTCACGTCCTCGTTGTTATGCTCCCTGGTGATTCCATTTTAATTGGCTTTTTTCTTAGTAACGTTTGAAACTAAATTATTCATGTCTTTCAATTCATATTATCTTTAAATTATTCTGTTGATATATCGATTTTTGAACTGTTTTTTTTTTTTTTGGTTCACTATATATAATAATTTTCATTTTCATACACGGATCATGCGTAAATCTTTTTTTTTTTTTTGCTGGGAATTAATGATATTATAGTATTGGGTTTGGTTGCTATATTTAAGAATTTTTACTGTTTACCAAATTATTATAATTATTTTTAAGCAGTTTCTATTTCTTTTAATAAATGTGGAAAATTGTTCAAAATTTTCGTTATAAAATTTATTACCTAATAATACCTAATTAAGAAACCAGACTAGGTAATATCCCTAATGTACTAGTTTAATTCTTTTTTAATTGTCTTTTATTTTATATATAATTAATGATAAATTATACATAGTTAAATAACATTGTACCCATAAGTTGCTCGTGTGTTCTTAAGCAAAGTTTAGGTATATTTGACCAAGAAATTTTACAAGAGAGGATTTTTCAACAATTTTTTAAAATAAATGACTGTTATTTTCCATTTTTTAATTATTTTTTTATACACTAAACAAACCACAACGACATGAATATATAGGATTTAGAAGGGATCAATTGAAGGTTCAGGTGACTTCGACTCCGATCTTAAAGATAAGTGCTCAAAGACAGATCGGTGGGAACAGATGGCGTCGTGTTTATAAGGAATTCTCTCTTCCTTCTGATTCTGATCCCAGCGACATCACCGCCAAGTTTGAAGCTGGCACTCTCAAAATCAAGTTCCCCAAACTCATTGCTCCATCTTCCAAATCCCCAGAAAGAGATGGGGATGCTGACAAAAATGGTGCTCAATTAGATGATCAAGAAAAAACAAAGATCGATGATCAAGAAATACCAAAGATCGATGAAGTCTCTGACAAATCCCAGAAAGTGCAGGAACCTGCAGCAAGAGATGATGATGATCTTACAAAGGAAAAGGGAAAGACTGAAGAGAAAAACTCTGTTCATCATCAAGAGGATCAAGAAAAACCCAAGAGTGCAGATGAAGAAAATTCTGGGAAAACCAACCAGAAAGAAAAGGAACCTGCAAGTGATGATTTTACAAAGGAAAAGGGAGAGACAAGCAATGGGGTTGATGAGAAAAATGTTGTTCATCAAGAAAAAGGAAAGAGTGCAGATGAAGTTTCTGGGAAAACACCAGAAGCCAAACAGAAAGAGAAGGAATATCCTGCCGCAGTAGTAGCAGAAGCTGATCATCGTGATGGAAAGCAAAGAACAAAGAATGTCTCGAGATTGAAAACTCGGCTTCTAGATTTCACTCTCAGTTTAAGGCCATCACGTGCTGAACAACAAGAGGATTCTTATGACTATAAGGTAGCAATTTCTGATTTGGTTGCAAGGTTGAAGAAGATGAAGAATTTGATGAACCTAATGGTGGTTGCTTTGTTGGTTGTGGCCTTTGTGCTATATCTCAAGAAAGCATTCAAGCCATCCCTTGAAGGATCAGAAGAACAAGAGTTTTGAATATGCGTTTCATTTGCAACATACACACTGCCAAATGCGTAGGCATATACAAAAATGAATAAATCCAGTAAAAGAATAAGATGATTAAACATTTTAAATTATCAAAAAGAAAATAAAGACTTTTGACAGTTGTATTGTATCTGAGCTCACTTGTACTTCTTTTCCCTAAATTTGTAACGTCATATTATATAAAATCTGGTCTATTGCTATTGCTAGTCAGTTGTCATATTTCCTTGATCTCCTTAATACAAATAGATCAACATTATTACTCCTCGTTAATATAAAAATTAGTTAATATTTTTTTAATAGATTAAAGAAGTCATAATAATAAGTTAATTTTAATTAATATAAAAGCTAGTTGACAATTTAAGTAGATTAAGAAGTATATAATATGAATTCATCTTGAGGGGTTAGATTTGATCATAATTAACTTATTTATTTAGCTTCCTTAATCTAACTAAAAAAATTAATTGACTTTTATATTAAGGATCAGAAGAATATGAAATGTCTCAAGCATAATGTGTATTGAGTATAACCAAAGGAAATATATTGTGAAAATATCACTTAAATGCTTGAAAGTCTTTAAGATCAGAGTTGTACTTAGGATACTTAACACCACTATTAGCCAAAAGGGATTCTTAAACATCACAGTAAATTCATGTTTTTCAGTTGCTTGAAAAAAAAAAACCTCTGGTAAAAATCGAAAGAGTTAAATTCCAACTGCATAAATTCTAGATATTCTAATCCACAAACCACCGGTTGAGTAGAAAATGGTCACATAATGAGCTCTTTGTGACCATTCATCAATCATCTTTCTCATTTGGGAATTCCAGACTCACAGCAACCCACCTGTTCTCCCTAACTGGAAGAATAGTTATTCCCTCAGGGAATGGAAGATCTGGGAAACTTGTATAAACCCTAATTCTGTCATGAATCAGATAACTGCTTGCTTCAGGAGTCTTCTTTGCCTTGTTGAGCTCTGAAACTGAATGGGCAGAGAGATCAAGCTCTTTGGTTGAGGATTCATAATCTGCTTCAGAAGATTGTAAGCTCCTTATGCTCTTCATTGTGTCTTCCTCAGATGGATTGGAAATCTCATTGTTGACATTAACAATATTGGGTAGCATCTCATCCACCACGTCCATGTCCTTCTCTTGAGCCTTATCTGTTGAGAAAATTATGCCATCGATATCTGTTTCTTTATACTATAACCCTAAGGCAACTGAACTAAGAAGACAGCATATGCCAAATCATTATGAAAAGCAATTATCATGTTTGTAATGAATGGAAAAGGAGGTAGATATAATTTAATTTGGCAATACCTACTATGAGGAGAAAATGGAGAACACTTCTTTTCTACAATGTTTGATCGGCTAATCTAGGACTCAAGATCTTAAGCAGTGAATCATCTAGAACAATAAAATATTGACGATTTTCACTGAATGCAACAAATAACAATCTCAAATGCAGTATTTTAAACTTTGCAGCATTTCTGAACTTGTATATAAAGATAAAGATAAAGAGAAGGCACATTAATGCTATGGTGATTTTGAACATCAGATCTCAAGAGGGTTCTTATATGCCTTAGTGTAAAACTAAACATGCCAACCATCTCAAGAGGGTTCTTCTGCCTGTTTCTTGGAATTCATTGGCTCACCATGAAATTCCTCTCCTTCTACCTCCACAATAGAGAAGAAAGTAGGCATTTGAGCTGTACCAGATCTTATGGTTTTATATGTTGGCTTGCAAAAGCCTTCCCTCTGAGCTAACTCTTGCAATAAAGTCTTGTATAGACCAGAGTCACCCTGGATAAGGACACAAATCCAGATTCAATCATAATGAACTTTGATATAAGTTAACCACATACAGAAGCCAAACCTGTTTGGATCATAATTAATCAATTGACAGAGAACATAAGTTTAAATTCCTAAACATTCTAGAAAGAGTTTAATCAATTGTCCCTAACATGTTACATCTAGATAATTATTTGATGTTCACAAAGCAACAAGAAAGAGTTTGATGAGAGGCATTGCAGAAATTAAAACCATTTCTTGCCTTCTGAGAGCTATCAAGTGACAGTGACATCAAAGCAACCTTTGCAGCAGCCTGCTCTGCCTCCTTCAAATTTCTGAAAATTGCTTGGCCATCAACTGAACTATAATCAATAGTAAAAGCTGTTGAATCAAAACTTTTCTTTTGATCATAATTCTGCATCTGGCTTTTACGCACTTGATTCAAATCTGTAAACATGATTAGATTGTTAAACAGATATAAATGTTGAAACAGAGAACAATCACATAGATACAGGGGAAAAGGCCAATCAAAATTTTAAAGCAGACATGACAAAATTTTGAAAGATCTAGAACATTTTCTGAATAAGATGATCAAGAGTCGACAACCCATTCTCCAGCTTGTACAAGAATGTAATTAATCACATGCGTTATTTAGTATACAAGTAGAATAACAGAGAGACACGATTATAACAGAAATATAATCAGAATGGAAAAGGAAATCTATACAAGACATTAACAAAGGAACAGAGCAGGATTAAAATTGTATTAAGGAACAGAATTTGACTTAAAGATAGGGGGGTACCTGAAGGAGGTGATTCGGAAGGAGTGAAATGGAGGAAAGCGAGCATGGCGGCGTCGTTTTGAGCAAGTTTGGAAGAAGACGAGGGTCCAAGAGAGTCAAAGGTGAGGCCATTGACAGAGACTGAAGCTTTGAATTTGGAATCTGATCAGGACCGTCTTTCATGGTGGAGTATCTGGGCAAACCCCAGCGTTTCTGGTGGCAGATTTCCTGCAGCTTCGTCTTGTACATTCTGATCGAGCTTCTTCTTAATCAATTCACTCACAATCACAGAACAATTCATACATAGTCTCTTCCTCACTCTGTATCTGTGGATTTATTGAAACTTTAGAGAGAGAGAGAGAGAAATGCGAGTGTGAGGGAAATACTTCCCGCGTGAAGGAGAAGGATAACTTGGTCGTATTTGTACAGTTGGATAATAAAAAAATGGTTTTTCAATTTAGAGATGAGTAAAGCGTCCGCAATCTGATTCGTTCGGGCACGTGATAAATTTGCTCAATTTGGGTCCGCTTAAAATAATCTCGTAATGGGCAGACTTAAACAGACAAGCTCATTTTACATTATTACTAAAAAATTAAAATCTATGCAAGGTAGCAAGGGTTATCAGATTCTACCCATCATCCGTGGATTCAACTGGTGAAGAGGTGAGATATACGACTATTTGGAGCGCGTTTAGACCTTAGGGAGTACCATTTTGTTGTGGTTCCAGTCACAGCGTTTGGGGAGGCATCCTAACTCCTAGGTTCCTAGGTTTACACCTGAGAATAATAGACGGCTCGCTCTGCTTAACATTGGTATCACCTAGGAAGAAAGGAGATTTCGCCTTATTCTTAGATTTAGATTGTGGGTGAGCCCAACCCCATTCAAAAAAATTTGTAATAAAAAAAAAAAAAATTCTGCATCTGGCACAGTAGTAGTGTGACTTGACTCTACTTGGCTTGCTCATTTGCTGGCTGAGGAATTTGCTGGCTGAGGAATAGTATCTGTGCTGAGGAACAGTGTCATAATTCGTCTTCTTCAGAATTTGATTCTCATGACAAACCCAAGCAACCTCACAGAACTCTAGAGCATTCTGCTTTACTATTTCCCCTCTGCTCCATTTGTTCTCCCCCCCTACAACACATAAAGCTATTTAACTAGTTTCACAAAGGCATGCCATGATATATCAAAATAATAGCTCAATAAAATCCAAGCATATATATATCATGAGTGAGGTGGCTTTTTTATTCCCATAACGAGGTTTTTGATGTTAAGAACAGTAATGCGTTCCAGAAAGATGCATCGTTTCTGCCCTCACCTATACGAACAAATAAAACCAAGTTAGAGGAATTGTGGTTTAAAAATAATATAAACAGTTCTATATATATATTTATATATATACCTGAGCATGTTTACTCAACTGGATGTACTTGTAAAAATTGCTGTTGGTCTTGTTGATCTCTTCATTCTCATGAATTTTTATATTGGTTTGGATTAGGAAAGAAAATGAGCTCGGAATAATCTCCACAATAAAAAAAGCTATTGAAAAGGTGATTGAACTATTCTCAAATAAGTTTAAACAGAATTTTTTTTTCTATTTTTGACAAACGAGTTTTTTATATCTGTTATAGTCTAAACGGATTTAGTTCAGCTCATTTATTATGAGTTTAAACGGATTGATGCACAAGTATAGGTTAGTTTGTGTCCAATTAAAAATAAACGGACGGGACATAGTTTGATAATTGAGCCAACTTATTCCGGCGGTTGCTCACCTTATTTCTTTTGGTGCTGCTCTCAAGAGCTTTCTCATCTCATGCTATATTCCTATACAGATGACACAAAGGGTTGTGGAAATTTCAGCAGAATACAGAAGGCCGTAGATGCTGTTCAACGTACACTGAGTGAAGAATGAGGACCAACATCAACAGCTTCTCGTATGCTGCAAAAATTTCCACAACCTTTTAAATCAACTGTAAGGATTAAGGAACAACATGGTACTAAAATCATTATGTTTGGGGTGAAAAGGAAGAGAGAGGGTTGGATCACTGAGAATTGAAATGGGGAGAAGGAAGAAGAATCAAAACTGAGAATGAAGCCTGTGAAGTGAAGCAGGAGGCACGAGGGATATATAGATAGAGGACTTTGCAAGCAAAAGAATGAAAGTGACAGAAAAGGAGTTAGGATGACCGAGTGATCAATTAAGCAAAAAAGAAAAATCTCTGTGATGCATTTTCAGATGACTTTCTTGTGAAGGTTTTCCAGTTATAAATCTTATCTTCTTTACAGCACAGCGTTTGTTTATTTAGGCAGCATTCTTGATCGGACAATGGGCACAAAATTAGCAAGAGTGGTTACCAATCAATGTCAACTATATTCTGATTATTGAGTAGATGAAATCTTAAAATTGATCAATTTCAGAGGAAGCAAAAGTGGGTCGCTTTTACTGTGATGAGATATACACAGTATAAAACAGCTTTAATAGTTTAAATTTAAAAGTTTTAATTGATAATTTTTAAATAAAAAATATATTTTAAAAAATTGACAATTAAAATATTATCTTTATCTTAAATTTTATACACGTTAAAATATTTTTTTAAAAAAAATTAAATTTAGACCATTTAAATTTGATATAGACAGTTCAATTTAAATAACAAACAAGTGAAATTATAGAATTTTAATAGAGATAAAATTAAAAAAAAAGTAAAAAAATCAATTAAAATTTTTCATCCCCACTTCTTTTATTTTAGAAATCAACGAAAACTTGTTTTATTTTAGCATTTGTTACCCCGATTATTATTAAACATAGAAAACAATTTATTTTGGTATATAAATTATTATATACATCAAAATTAAAAGATTCAAAACATCTGTTTTGTTTTAGGATTTGTTTCTTTTATATCGTATGACAAATGGGTTAAAGACTTTTCATCTACAACAAACTTTTTAACGGTTTAATTTTTTTTTTTTACCATGATTGACCTTTGATTAGTTAGTTTGATTATTTTCTATCATGGTAATACGATAAATATATATTTTTTTTATTATATTAGAGTCAACTAGTTTTAATGATCATTTTTTTTTTTGGTTTGAGAAAGTAGGTGTTACATCAAAACTTACGGATGAGAAAATAACTCCCTTTGAAGTGATGTAAAATTATGCAATAATTTTACCTATGCTAGGTAAACTTTTTGGTTAAGCATTCTAACTTACTAGTCACTTTGTTTTTTTTAGGCCGGCTAACTTACTAGTCAGTAGCATTAGGATAAAACAAAATATTTCAATATTTTTTAAATTGAAAGTTTGAAACAAAATTAAATTTAAAAATACTGAAAAACTAAATATAATTTAAATTAAATAAACTTGAAAGATAAAACCAACAGTAAGAAGAAAATAAAGAAGAAAGTATATACTTTTTAACCGCCAATTTATTTTTTATTTTTTTAAAAAAAAAAACTACTGTATTTGAGAAGAGAAGCGGCAAGCGTACCGATACCGTTATAGTTGAGCGGTTCAAACGACGACACTTACTAAAGGCTTGTGGCGGAAGAGTCACGATGCTAAATAAATCGTTTAACAAGGGAGTGCCGATGGAGACGCTCAAGAATGAGATCAGAGCATGCGTGATTCGCAATGGCGACCGAGAAGCCTGGCGATTCCAATCCATCGTCTTCTCCTCCTCAAGACCGTCCAGTTCGCGTCTACGCCGATGGCATCTACGATCTTTTCCACTTCGGCCATGCTCGTTCCCTCGAACAAGCCAAGATATCGTACGCATCTATCTTCGTCTTCCTCGATTTTACTTTCCATTTTGATTTTCGCAAATTAGGTTTTGAATTATAATCATTAAGTACTGATACGGAAATGAAACGTGATGCATCATACATTGTCGATCTTTTAGATTCTTCCTTGCATTAGCTTGTCTCTTTCTAATATTAGGATTACATAAAATACAAATAAAGAGCTAAACTCACTAAGTGAATGCTATGTTTCTCATCCATTTTTCTTGTCATGTATTAACTATTAACAATAACAAATATAATTAGCTATTTACTTTTTAATACTGGTCACACTAGCTGCAGATTTACCCAAACATTTAACTTCAGTAATGAGTGCACAACTATTGACATCTCCATAGTGAGCAAGTCCAAAACAATATAAATGTCAGTTCGTGCTCTTGCAATGAAATAAGTTTGGGATCACGAAATTGCATCTTCATTGTTTGGCTAACTCTTTGGCCTTTTAATGCAAATTTTAGATTTCCAAATACCTACTTGCTTGTTGGATGTTGCAACGATGAAGTCACCCACAAATACAAGGGCAAAACTGTTATGACGGAGGCTGAACGTTATGAATCGCTTCGGCACTGCAAGTATGATACTAATGTCTTGTCAACTCTTTCTTCTCTCATTTTTTTGGGGGCAAATAAACAGTTTTGTTTTTGGAAATCAATTGTTGATGTATAGGATGTTTATTTGAATGAAGAGCTCTTTGGAAATATTTTTGCTGCTGCTGATGATATTGCATTGTGGTTTCATTTTTGTTGTTTCCAATGTGTTGCATGTGTATGCGGTAATGCAGAGCAATAGGAGTTATGACTTACCATAACTAAGAGAGCTAACTTTTTGAGCAGGTGGGTGGATGAAGTCATTCCAGATGCACCATGGGTTATGACACAAGAATTTATTGACAAGCACAAGATCGACTATGTGGCTCATGATGCTCTTCCGTAAGAATTCCCCGCCCATTCTCTCTTAGTTCTTGTGGATTTATTAGATTTGTAATGATCATAATATTTAACTTTGTATGTGCATTGGTGGAGTAATGTTTGAAGCTTTTGAATGCATAGTATAATCTTTTGCACTTGCCGATGAATTGTTCACAGCTATGCTGATGCCAGTGGGGCTGGGAACGATGTTTATGAATATGTATGTGCAAGAAAATGTTCTATCAAACTTGGTTGTTTATTTTGATGTAAGTTTCTGTTTTCACGTATAAGTTATGTGAATCAATTTTTGTTTGCAGGTTAAATCCATCGGGAAATTTAAGGAAACAAAACGAACAGAAGGAGTATCTACATCAGACATTATAATGAGGATTGTCAAAGATTATAACAACTATGTTTTGCGTAACTTGGATCGTGGGTACTCAAGGAAGGACCTTGGTGTGAGCTATGTGAAGGTATGAACTGGCATATTTCCTTTCTGTTAAATCCTTATTTTGTTAGTGCTTTTGTATAAATGAATTGATTGTACTTTTCTGGTAAAAGAAAATTATTTTTGTTTACAGCATTCTCACATCTATTGATCTTATTTGTTGTGCTTGAGTTCATATCAACAGGAAAAGCGATTAAGAGTGAATAGGAGGCTTAAGAACCTTCAAGAGAAAGTAAAGGAACAGCAAGAGAAAGTTGGCGAAAAGGTATATCAACTAAATCATTAACCCATAATATCAAATTAACTATGTTGAAATGATGCTTTAAAAAGCTTGGCCATGTGAAATTAATGAGTTAGATGGGAGGATTGTGAGATGAATGACAATAAGTAATGTGTGCACGTGATGAAGATGACTGAAAACAGAGAACTCTGGATTGCTACCTATAGTTGTCTTCAAAATTGAACATTAAAGGAATCTCTATAGGCTGCTATATATCTGTATAGCTTGTGCAGCATTGCTGGACTTGTGGGGAGGTATGGGACTGATATGCAAACTAAAATTTTTCTTCTAGATCCAAAGTGTTGCGAAGACTGCTACTACGCATCGATATGAGTGGTTGGAAAATGCTGATCGCTGGGTTGCTGGATTCCTAGAGAGGTTTGAAGAAGGTTGCTACAAGATGGTGAGCTAATTTATGCATCCAGAGTATGTTATGTTATTCTTGATATGCTTGCAGGCCAAAAGATGACTTCTCACTACTTTTTATTTTTCTTATTTTCTGTTATGAATTGGTAAATGTCAGGGCACAGCAATCAGGGATCAAATTCAAGAGAGGTTAAGCGGTCAGCAACCACGAGACTGTTCACTTATGCAACAAAGTGGGAAAGATGATGAGGAGGAGGGTGAAGAGTGTTATTATGATGACTATGGTGAGGAGATTTGTTTTGCAGATGATGGTGAAGAGTATTATTATGAAGGTGGGGATGATAGCGATGAAGAAGAATATTTTGTGGATAGTAGCGATGAAGAATATTTTGCTGAGAGTTGCGATGAAGAGTGCCTTAACAACATGAAAGACGAAAAAGAAAAGTAGGTTTACTGTGATGGAAGCAATCCTTGGAAAAATGTGTATTAGTGGATGATGGTGCAACATATATTTCACTGATGGAGTAATCTATCTTTATTACCATTTTATCTACAGAAAAACTAAAGCATGAAAATTGAAGTGGTATTTTTGTGCACATTCATGGGTCAAGAGCAGCCGATGCATTCAACTTGTGCTTGTTTAATGACTTGTTAAGGTAGCGAAAATTGGATTTCTCTCGACTAAGAGCTTTTCATAAATATATTGTCTAATATCTAATTTTGAAGCAACTGTGGCCACAATGTGCGGTTTAGTGTAATTTTAATTGATTAAGATTTGAAGGAAAAATATAAAATAACAGTAATTGAGACCTTTGATGAGAACGTATTTAAAAACATTAAGAAAATTATTCCCTCAGTTCTAACTAACTCCCCCACAAACAGAATATTAACTAGCCATATATATAATAGCGACACGTATTCACGTAACATACCAATTATTAAGGACTAAACAGATTTTCCTTCTTTCTTGTATTTCGCATACATTCTATCCCACTAATATATGTTTTGTGTAGATGTAACTCAACTTGCGTACTAAAAACCATACCGACTATATTGTACCCAAAAAAAACAAAAAACCATACTGACTATAGAATAGAATCAACAAGTTCTGTATCACTGAGCCCAGGATTTGCATAAACATGTTTGGGACTCCATAAGCCTGACAAGGGATAAACCCAACAAATACGCACACCACCTAGAAATAAGGAGAGGCTTTTATTTTGTGTTTTGCAGGATCCACGTCCTAATAACTCAATCAAATATTGTTTGAGGTGGCTCATATTTCATCATTGTAGAGATCTGGGAGCTGAGGCTTGGTTGGTCCCTGGATCAAACGTTTCTGCTTTATTTGACTGATCTTCTGATGATCATCTTCAGTCAACGACCAGTCAAAGATTTGGAGGTTCTGGCTCATCCTGTCTTTGTTGTAGCTCTTTGGCACGAACGTCACACCTTGCTCGTAGAGCCATCTCAGACAAACCTGAGCGCTTGACTTGCCCCTCGCTTCTTCTATCTCCTTCACCACATCATTCTCCATGGCCTCGTTCGGTCCCCTGCTCGCTCCCTTCCTCAACGGCGAGAACGCCGTTATCACTATCCCTTTCATTTTGCAGTACTCCACCAGCTTCTTCTGCTGCCACGCCAGGTTCATCTCCACCTGGTTCACTGCAGGCGGAATGGCCGCGAAGGACACCAGATCGTCGAGCTTCTTGACGGAGAAGTTGCTGACGCCGATGGCTCTGGTGAGGCCGAGCTTCTGGCATTCTTCCATGGCTGCCCACACTCCCTTCAGATCCAAAGGAACCACATCTTCCGCCTCTATCGGGAACGAGAACTTGCCAGGCTTAGCAGAGATAGGCCAGTGAATCAGATACAGGTCCAAGTACTCCAGCTGAAGACTCCTGCAACACAACACACACATACATATAAAAAAACTAAATCCTCCATTATCAGTGAGCCTGAAACATACATATATATAAAGAAGGAAGAAGTGAGACCTGAGGGAGTTGTGGAGAGCGGGAAGAACGAGGTGGGGATGATTGTTGGTGCACCAGAGCTTGGAGGTGACGAAGAGTTCTTGTCGGGAGGGGACGAGGCCGAGCTCCAGAGCTTCTTTAATGGCTTCGCCGAGGGCAGCCTCGGACCCATAAGCAGCAGCAGTATCAAAGTGCCTGTAGCCCTGCCTTATAGCTTCGACAATGGCTTCCTTTGTGTCGGCCTTGCAGGTGAAGTCTGGGGCAGACCCCATCCCTATCACCGGCATCTTCACTTCACCGGAGGAAGAACCTAACACCACGCAAGGAATCTCCGACACCGATGCCATGTTTAGTTGCTAGCTAAACCCTAAAGCTCGTGAAGAGATAGCAGAAATATGAAGTTAATAAGCGAGAGCTAGCTAGTAAGCTCGATGCTTGTGGTGATGAGAGTGAATGAGAAAGTTTACAGGAACGCGTCGTTTTTATACTTGAGTTTCCTGAGATGATGGCGGTTTGAAAAGTCGTTATTTTCTGTGTTTCCTGTTTCAGTGTAAGTAGGTGAGCATCCTCTTTTGACTCATAGAATATACATACACATATATATGTATGATTTAGAGTATTCAATGGAGTACTTCAAGTTTACCACTAAGAGTAGCACCTAATTTCTTGGGTTCCTCTTATCTCTGTTGCATCTTTCTAACATATAGTTTCTTTTAATAATTAGTCTTTTCATTTCGTTTTTTTAAGTATATCTGGAATTAATATTTCTTCGCCTCCCATACCATTTTTTTTAAATAACTATTCTATAGTATATGGTCATCTAAACAATGATTATCACAAAAACACACATTTATACATAATATGTGTCTCTTTGTAATGTAGTAGAATTAAATTTAATATTCTAAAATTCTTCAATAAACAACCAATTGTCATAAAAAATATTTATCCAAGTTAAAGTTCATATCCGGTAACTCATCAAATTATGTTTATGGTAATACTATAATGATAAGTTCACACATTTTCTGGTTTCATGGTGTGAGTCTACTTTGAATTGAACAATTAATGTATTCAAGATCTTATTATCCTATATATATATATATATATATATATATATATATTGAGCACTCTCTAAGATGTGTCTTGTGGTGGAGCCACATGTATTGTAAGGTAAGGTAAAGACTTATCTAGCAGCCCGGCGGCTGCTATAAATATTTTTAAGTCGTTACTTTTTCAACATTTTAATCATGTTTACTAAAATAAAAATTAAGGAATTTGATGTGACACGGCACCATGATGTTCATTTTTCTTCTCACTTAATGCTTGATGTGTGCCTATATACTATACATATATATCTAATAATTTTCCTTTCTTATAGTACAAATGTATTTATAGTTTAAACGAGACTTTTTAGAGTTTGAATGCATTTTAGCATGCATGGAAAATCGAACAAGCCCCTAAATTATTTTAAACTAAAGTTAAATATCAAGCTATGTAATTTACTCAAGTTAAATATTGCACATTAATTAAACAATATAATAAAAATACTCAACTTCTGGCAAAGCTATAGAGCCTATTCACAAATATTTATTATATAAAAAAATTTAAATGAGTTAGATCTAAAGTTCAACAAGGTCAAAATATATTTGATTTTATGAGTTGTAAGTCAATTATTTATAAACTAAATCAATATTACGTAGCGTATTCACAAATTAACATATGTAGCAGTGACTTTTAAGGATGCGTAGTGGTTGTTGGTATAAACTTTGCTATTCTTTCACTTTTATAATGCAATATTTAAATAAGTATATAATGCAATAATCTTATTAATTCCAAACAATATTGACTTTCACAACTTTTCTCTTTATGCAACATGTCAATATCCCAAATAAAATCAAATAAAAAATGACTGCCCCAATCCAACAATTTCTCACAAAAGGGTGAAGAATCTCCTGTCTATTAGCATTACATACACCACGGAAGAAAGAAAAAAAGAAAAAATCAGTGGCGATAAAAGTTGCTAAAAAAAAGGTAGCTGATGAAAACTTCTCTTATAAATTAAAGATTTTTTAGTTTATGAATGAATTCGTAAGAAATTTTAAAATGTATAAATATAATATAAAATATATGATATTCAAACTATACAGATTTTATCTCATTTATATAGCCGTAAGTCAAACTTAGTCCTAATTAAAGTCTTACGCTCATCAGTTTTTATATCTTCTTGGTGACGTATTTCTTTGAAAAATAAAATATTGTTATCACAGCATATATAGTAAATTTTATGTTGGAATTATCACGAGATCTTAAGGAAAAGATTTAATCATAAAAAAATTTCAAGTAATATATACTTATTATCAATTCATACACTAAAATCTATAAAATTACACCTGACTTCTGAATAATTAAATATGTTGTTTGAAATCTTTATAATAATTTCCCCAATTTTGTTGATATGAGAAGGCATAATTTATAGGTACCTTTGTTGTCGTCGTCTTTTTTTTATATATATATACAAACCTTTGTTGTTGTCGTGTGTGTAAGATTGCCTTATTTGAATTCGGGTCAACCACGTGAAAAGCAGAATAGTTTCACCACCAACCCCCAAGTTTGATTAGTTTATAACATATACTTTTGTAAATATTTTTGTAGGCATTTGATTTTATGTTTTGTTTAGGCATTCGGTTTTATATATTATGGCTTTGAAGTGTTAGCCTAAATCTCAAATTACTCAAACTTTTTGTTATAAATAAATTATTGCCAAAAGTATACAAAACTCCCCTAATCTTTATATTTAAAATTTTATATTAAACCTCTAAACTCTTATATATATATATGTATTAATAACTTTTTAATTACTTATATGCACATATTTTAAAGGGTTTAAGGGACTTATATGCGTACATATAACTCAAATCTTGATGAGGAAGTTATAGGCTTACAAAATTATAATTGAAGGTGATATAATTGGGGGTTTAATTTATCCATATATATATATAGTTAGGGTTAAAAATTTAAGTGGATTTATTGTTAAATTTTAAAAGATGAAAGGGTATGGTTAAGAGTTCAAGGGCATTTTAATTTATGTAATTTAGTTATTCATATAGCTTGTCTATCAGCCTCAGGATAGATTTGGTGTATATGGGGTAGAAGGGCATTTGGTATCTAGAAGCTGTATTGGTATCTCTTAATTTATTTATTTATTCATTTATTTATTTATTTGTAGCCGTAGCTATCTTGACTATACAACTTTGACTATATGAAACTAATTAAGGTCTATATATTACGTCAATTCTTGTGGTCCTTCAATGTTTATTTATGTACATTATTTATTATAAGGTTTAAAATAAAGATTGATAAAGAAATTATTATACGTATATATTATATTACATCAAGCTTTTCTACTCTAAAATGAGACCAGTAATTTAGCTTTTGGGTTAATTAAGCCTCTTTTCTCTGGATTAATTAAGCTGAGAAATTACCCACTAATGAGATTAATAACTTGTTTCACGAAAAACGCTAATTGAAATGAGTTAAAGTCTGGTTTACATTAGATCAAGCATGCATATTAATTAATTTGATTCAAATCGATCTTATTAATTAAAAATGCCAAAAAAAAAAACAAATTATGACATCCTTTTATAATATGATATAGGACAATTCAAGAAACCAACTGTCACTAATCTCACATTAGCAAGCTTCAAAAGTTAAGTGTGATTTATAAATTTAAGAGCCTTTATCACCCAACAAGTTAGTTCATAGAGGATTCTGAACCCGTTGTTATGAGTCTTATATCGGAGAATCTCATGAGCAAAGTGTTATTCCTAAATTTAAGAGGTTTTTCTTTTAAACTTATGCTAATAACACAAGTCAGCCCTGCTTCGTAGAATTCTACGTTTGTATGTATATAATGTTGTCATGTATTTTAGAAGATTATAGTCCATAGCTTTAATTTAAAAATCCATATTGAAGAATATTAAAATGTGAAATTATTGTAAGCTAGAAGAAACTTCCTGCATGTATATGTACGTCTGGACAGGACCACAAGTATATATGAAAGCTATATGCACTTAACATGCTGAAATAGTCACCGGCATGCATTTGAATATATATATATATATATATATATATATATATATATATATATATATATATATATAACTCTGACTAATTAATTCCATACCTTCATGTGATGTTCTGCAAAGTCTATCAGGAAATTCATCCATATTACGATTGACAATCATCCCCCGGTGGACGTTATTGGACATGACATTATCCCTTTTACAAGCTTTCTCTAATGTTTATGTTAAAGTTGTTCCTTTATCATCTTTCCTTAGTTTTTTCCAGCATTTTTATTTGTACTCTTTCTCGTATTCTAAACTATAGAATTTTCTAGTTTCATTTTGTCTTTTTCCAAAACAAAAATGGTAGAAAATAATTTGAGATGATATCGAAACATACAAACAACCAAGGTCATTGGATGCATTGGAGAGAATGATAGATCAAGCAATATAGAGTCTTATGAAAATGAATAAAGTAAAATTAAAGAGAACACTCAATAAAATTATTGAGTGGGATATCTTGGTTAATAATTTATCCAAGGATTTAGTAGTCCATAGAGCACAATAATATTATATAATCTATATAGCCAATTTTATTTAATACAGTAAAATTTGTTGGTTGTATTCTTAAATTAAAAGATAAACAAGTTATTCATATATTGCATCAGATTTTTGTAATTTTTTAAGGAACATTTAATTGATAAATTCATATACTATATATGGGTGGTAATGGCTTATAGCCCTATCCCTAAAACGAGCAGAGCAAGTTTTTAATTTTTTTTTGTTAAGCTACTGTTAACTAATATATATATATATATATATATATATATATATATTAGTATGACGAGAAAAATTAAGTTGTTTCTGCAGGAGTGATAAACTTGCTGGGTGGCCTGTTAATGCCTTTGTTTGGGATAACTATTATGTTTGGATAAATTTTTATTCTAATTAACTTTTATAAACTAGGCTTGTTTGGTCATATATTTAAAAAGTAAGTTTTTATCCTATTACACTATCTTTCTTCTGTCATTTTATTTTCTCTCTCTATAATAGTAAAGTAAACCTCAAAGTAGTTTTATTTTTAAAGTTTCTTATTGTCCAAAAGTCAGATCAGAAAAAAATATCTCAAACAATCAGCCCTAACCAAAAAGTTGCTATTTTAATTTCTTGCTAAAACTCAGTTACTGATCGAAAAAAGTCATTCCAAACAGGCATAATATAAGTTAGTTCAAAAGTTGAGCTGGATTAACAAAAAATATTATTGATTAACTATATGGTTTGGTCATATTAATTAGTGTGATTCAAATCGATCTTATTAATTAGAGAAATATATAATTTATAATAATTATTCTTTCCAGAGGCTTTTTTTCAACATTTTTTTTATCAAAATATTAAAAATAATTGGGCTGGACAAACCCACGAGATAAGTCCATGTTTGAATGAGATAAGTCATGTTTAAGCGAGGCACTTTCATATTTTAAAAATTAAAAAAAAATTGCATATGAGAACTTTAAGTTAAAAAATATTTTCTTAAAGAATATGTTAATCTTGAAAAGGACAGAAAATTACGTACATGTTAAAGATGAAAAGTATGTCGCGTTGAAATTTTAAGTTTGTAATGGAGCTTCTAAAACTAAGCTACTCATGCTCACCTACTTCACCCTGTTAAATAGGAAACAAGTACATTAAAATATTTATTCATTTTAATTTTTATTTACAATTGTAATATTATATACGTTAAAACATTAGTACAAAACCTTGACCTGTTAGTTTTTCTGTTAAATCGCTACAAAACAATTAACGTCGCCAATCTATGTTGATCATAACAAAGACCAACATAAAAAAATGTGGCGACATCTTATAAAGCTATGTTGGTTTTGTAGAAAATTAATTTTAAATTAAAAAGATGTTAGGAAATTTTCTTAGAAATGATTCACAGATGATTTTTATGATTAATATAAATTTTTAATTAAATAATATATTTCCTATTTTTAATTAAAATATTTAAAAAACAGTACATGAGATTAGTGGATGTATTAAAAAAATTATATGATTATCTAACTGAATTAGATTTAACCATTATCGGTTCTAATTAGGGATAGTTATCCTAAGAGTATTTTTTATATTCATACGAACGCAAACTCAAAATATCATACATACGGTTAAGATTTTTTTAGTATGACCAACACCTGTTGATATATGTATTAAATTTAATCCTTAACCAAATATTACGTCTCCACTTGAATGTTGACATGTCGCCATCCTCTCGCCGGCCATGGATACAGAAAATAAGAAATTCTCCATATGATATTATCTGAATCATACCAACTCAATCACGCATGATATGATCTCAAATTTCTCTGATTATATTAATAAGGGACTGATTTAATGAGTATTCATCACAATGTATTGAGTCTTAAATGTTTTTTTAATTAGAAAGGCATACGCCGGGTACTAATTAACAGCTTATGTTATAAACATTATCAAATCGAACTCTCATATTACTAAACTAGAAGACCATTAATCAAAGCTTCATATTGAAATCATGCTAAAGACTCTTACTTTTATTGCAGTTATTATTAGTTAACCTTAATCCTTGAAAGAATTAACTCTCAAACTTAGCATTCCAATTTCACTGATGATGATTAGATTTGGTTCGAAACAGTTGTAAGCGGCCGTGAAAAACTGGTTTAAGGAAAATATTACTCATCGTGAAAGGTAATTAATGACGGGAGACAGATACATTGGATACGTGGAAATGAAGAAAAATACGAACTACCTCAGTAGAAAAGTATTCCATTGTCTCCCCTAAAGTATCCAAGTCAACATAATGATGTTACATAAAATACCATTTTTTTGAAAAGATACTAAATATATATTATAATATTAATGGCCACCTACTCCAACAGAAGATTGTAAATGACTTTTTAATACTACCTTTTTTTTATTACTAGCTTAGTCCTAATTATAAAATTTTATTAATTTTTTAAAAAAATTAAAAAAAAATATTTAATTATAATATGTTACATAATTTTTTTAAAATAAATAATTTATAAGTCAAATAAATTAGTTTGATATAAAAAAATAAATATAAATACTTTAAATAATTTATTTAATTTTTTTTAAAAAATTAATATACTCTTATAATTAGAGATAATAATAAATAATAATAAAATAATTTAAATTAGACAGCCGGTTGCCAATCTCGCCACCATCTAATGCAAAACTCAACTGTAAAAGGACATCACTCTCTCCACCACAAGCATCAAGCTTCATTACTATATCTCTCGCTTGCCTTCATATTTCCTTAGGGTTTAACAATTGAACATGGCATCAGTGTCTGAGATTCCTTGTTTGGTGTTAGGTTCTTCCTCCGGCGAAGTGAAGATGCCGGTGATAGGGATGGGGTCTGCACCAGACTTCACCTGCAAGGCCGACACACAGGAAGCCATT
This sequence comes from Leucaena leucocephala, assembly GCA_037074615.1. NCBI lineage: Eukaryota > Viridiplantae > Streptophyta > Magnoliopsida > Fabales > Fabaceae > Leucaena > Leucaena leucocephala. The sequence continues at coordinate 23,801,127 of CM073540.1, read as the reverse complement.
ATCGAAGCCATAAGGCAGGGCTACAGGCACTTTGATACTGCTTCTGCTTATGGCTCCGAGGCCGCTCTTGGCGAAGCCATTAAAGAAGCTCTCGAGCTCGGCCTCGTCCCTTCCCGACAACACCTCTTCGTCACCTCCAAGCTCTGGTGCCACAACAATCATCCTGACCTCGTTCTTCCCGCTATCCACAACTCTCTCAGGTATCATCACTTCCTAGCTCCTTCTTTATATATATGTATGTCATGTAGGATATACTCTAGTTAAAGCCACATATAAGCATATAGAAATCTAACAAGTCGTCATAGTAGCTCTAATCTCAGTGATGCTAACCGGGAATAGCCGTCATCCGTCAGGAAACCTTTAGGATGCCGCTTTAACTCAGTCTACTATTATTTATAACCTCTCATCAAAGATATTATAAACTAACATGTTGTGGTGCAGGAGCCTTCAGCTGGAGTACTTGGACCTGTATCTGATTCACTTCCCTGTCTCTGCTAAGCCTGGCAAGTTCACGTTCCCCATAGACGCAGAAGATGTGGTTCCTTTCAATCTGAAGGGAGTATGGCCGCCATGGAAGAATGCCAGAAACTCGGCCTCACCAGAGCCATCTGCGTCAGTAACTTCTCCGTCAAGAAGCTCGACGATCTGCTCTCGTTCGCAACCATTCCTCCGGCGGTGAACCAGGTGGAGATGAACCTAGCATGGCAGCAGAAGAAGCTGGTGGAGTACTGCAAAGCGTCAGGGATAGTGATAACAGCATATTCGCCGTTGAGGCAAGGATTGAGCAGGGGACCGAACGAGGCCATGGAGAATGATGTGGTGAAGGAGATAGCAGAAGCAAGAGGCAAGTCGAGTGCTCAGGTTTGTCTGAGATGGCTCTACGAGCAAGGTGTGACGTTCGTGCCAAAGAGCTACAACAAAGACAGGATGAACCAGAACCTCCAAATCTTTGACTGGTCCTTGACTGAGGACGATCTTCATAAGATCAGCCAAATAATGCAGCAACGCTTGATCATGGGACCCACCAAGCCTCATATTCCAGATCTCTACGATGACGAAGTATGAGCCGCCTAATACTTTGATTTGAGCTCTATTACCATTTACTGCAGAAGCTATATATATATAAATATTGGGATATGAAATAAACTTTGAATATCTTACAGCTTTTGATATTATGATTATGAGAGGCGATATGATATTGACAATGTAATGAAACTCTATATTAAAATATGTAGAATAATTAAACTCCACACTTTAGGTCCCAACATGGATAACAGAATCGTGTTAAACATTTAGCAACAAGGCAAGAACTGCCTACTACACCATGAAAGAAAGCACATATGCCCTCTAATTAAGAATTTAAAACAATTGAAAATAATTCATCAAATATCAAACAACAAAATGGGGGAATTTTTTTATATAAAATGATCGATTATATAAAAAAAATAATTGCACAACTACAGTTGGTATATGTAATCGGGTTTAGAGAATGAGAAATTAGTAGTACATCAATCTTATAAAAAGAGTAGCCAGAAAATTGTAGTTTCTGTCGTAAGTCATAACCAATTAATAGTTCACTATTGGTCTGATGTACTATTATCATTATAGACTTTCTTTTCAATAGCAAATAAAACTTGTAAACGTATTTTTGTGCGACCTACAATGAGAAAAACGAAACGTTAAATAAATAATAGTGCGCATGCATTTGAAAATACGTTAAATAAAATTATAAATGCCATCATTGATTGAGACTATATTGTAGAAAATGCAAGTTTGTTCATTGCCATGTGCTTCGCAAGCAATATTTCTTCTTATTGTCCGTTGAAATAAAAGAAAAGAGTTAAATACAAAAAATTGTTCATTGCTATGCTATTTTAGACTATTCTTTAGTACTTTTTTGTGCAAACTCTTTAGCAAATTACATTGTTCTTTAATATAACAAAATCTTACGTCGATATTTGATGATTTGCATTGTTTTTCTTTGAAACATAGTACTCCCAATAATTTTAAATATAAAAATTAGTTGAATAATTTATTTTAATTCTAAATATAAGCTTTCAACCTATTTTACTTTTTACATTTATAATTTTTCTCTCAGTTTTTCCTATTATTGGGGATTTTATTAATGAGAATAATAATTAAAAAATTGCATTGTAAGAAAATCAATATACATCTATAAATAATGTATCATTAAATTCTAGATAAAATTAAATTATTTGCAATTTCGTTACAAACAATATATAAATAAAACAGATTTTTTTTTTGTTACAATAAATAAAACAGAATTAATACTACAGTAAACCATACAAAAATACCCGCATTTCCTTTGGTCGCATGTCAAAGAAGGCCAGCGGCCCAGCGCATTAAGTCCAAAACTATTAGAAAAAAAAATTAAAAGGGCTTGAGCCCGACACCTAGTCCCACAGCGTCCAAAGCCTAACATTTTCCTTTTATCTGAACCAAAGCCTCCAACATAACAACCTTCACAGTGACAGAGAACTTGTCTGTTGTCTCTTGAGGGATATCCTATAAATTTGAAACGATACAGAGAATAATAAAACATATCTTTTTCAGCATACATACATACATACGTACGTACGTGTGTGCGTGTGTGTGTGTGTGTAATGCCTTTTCTAATTCCTTGACAGTGTACGTACACTTAGTTTATCTTCCACACGCTTCAAACAAATAATGCATAAACTGTGGTCTTAGTCATGTGCATATTCTTCACAGGCTACCAAGAACCATCCACATCCTTCTATTGTCTTCCTTTCAAGAACTTCACAGGCCGCCGTTTACTTCAAAATAGTTGATTATACAGAAAGAGATTGCGCATAAGCAGTTCCCATCCGAGTGATGCAATTGCAAATGCAAGAAGTAGCTTAGGTCAAAATCTGAACATAGAGAAAAATGAAAAGAGAAATTTACTTATGATCATCAAGCACTTTTCTCTGTTTAGACCAAATGGGAAAGTTGATAACATTCACAACAACAAAACAGACCCATAATTTACGATGAATTGCCTCTAACTACCAGTGCTTCTCAAGCGTCTCAGCACATCCTTTTCGCCAGTGAGTTGCTTCACCAGGCCTTTCAATTGGGCAGAAAGTTTCAGTATGATATGGTTTGAACAACATTAATTCAGAGAACTAAATGAATCTTACTATATTAGTCATCACAAATTCACAAATCACTCATTTGGGAAATTTATGAGTAGTACAAAAGTGCACAAATATGCAAGATAAGGTTCATCCTTATAAGAAATTATTACCGTTGGTATAATCACGACAGTCATGCAGACCAACTCTCAAACATGGATCCCAAGTTTTGTTGAATTCATTGGCAATGCCTACACCATCTGATTTTGAATATCCAACAAACCAACATGTTCTTCTTGGCAACGTTCTCATTTTCCTTACAAGAACAGTTCCTGAGAAAACAAGCCGTCATGGATTCTCAAAGTACTCCATTGAAATTGAAAGATTACACTACTGGAAATAGCAAGATGATAAGTGTTGGCTTTTGAGTAGCTTTTAATTCAACTTTCTGTAGAGTATGCATAACAGAATGGCTTTGCCCTGCAACTATATATCCGATATAATTGCTTCATTCAATACAATTCAGAAGTCAAACTTTAATTTCTTGAAATATAAGATGATTGCTACATAGAGATTTACTCATGTTAGTGCTGACCTGGTACTGCTTTACCAGATAGAACTGCAAGTGCCACATATATATCTTCAGGATCATTAGGTTGGAAATCAAAAACCAGGACCTAAAGCAACATGTTCATTGTCATCAAAACTCTAGTTTTCATTAACATATAGTAAGGTGCAAAAAATACAGTATTTCGACTTCAGAAAACTCAGATCCCATAGTGGGGAGGAAATGGCGCCCCTAAGGTTTTAAAATTAAGAAAAAGAACAAGAAATCCAACGTCTCTGATTGTTTGCTTTTGTGGTTTAATTCTCCACATCACAATCATCTATCTCAAGAAAAAAAGAAAAAAAATACCATATTGAGTTTTCCCATATTGAACCAAGAAAAAAAAAATCACATTTTCATCAAAAAAGGTAAATTACTTAGTTAGTCCACGCAATCTAAAAATTCTGCCTTTACCCTTCGACTCTAATCCTCTCTAAAAATGTTGCTGAATTTCACACAATCTATGCATAATTCATGTTAGCTTGCTAAAACCTAGGTAGCATAGATTTCACTTCATCATCTATATCTCTATCATTTATGTTAAGAGTTTGAAGAATCTAACCAGTCCCAGAAAGTTTAAGGTAAATGTGTGAGAGAAAGAGAGAACCTGAGGAGGAGGAAAGGAGGAGGAGGGTTTGAGGATGACCATGAAGTGCTGTAAATCCCAGAAATTGAGAGAGTAAGCTGCGGACATAACCAACTGGGCTGGTCCTTTCGTGGCTCTCAAAGGCATTGCCGCTACATACACTTCATCTCTTCCCCTTATTAATTTTGCTTTCGACAACAGCGACGCCATTAAAGTAACGGAAGACGCAGCTGATTGAAGTTCTTGGTTTTGATGGCTGGATGCTGCGTGTGATCATGATTCATGGCCATTCTTGGCTCACTCACGATTCTGCAAACGAATGATCAAGAAACGACTAGTGGTGGAAAATGCTCCACGAATCTCCGCCGCGTATTTTTCCCGCAAACGAGAAAGTGGAAGTTTTCAAGTTGCTCCAAATTTCAAACGGTAAAGGTGAAGGGTCTCTCGAACTAATTTTAAAAATATAATTAACAATTTAAAATATTTAAAAACATAATTAGTATCTAAACTAATTTTAAATATATAATTAATATTTTAAAATATTTAAATTCTTATAATTTTATACATTTTTTAATAAAAATATAAATTTTTGTTTGATATTTGTTACATAAATTTTTTATTTTAACATATTATTATTTAAGAGGTCACACGTGTAATATTATTTTAATAAATTATACTAAATAAATTATAAATTTTTTAATTTTTATATATGAATTATATGTAATATCAATTTTAGGGTTTATTCTTTTTTAAATAATATGACACATTTAAATTTTAAATAATAATATATTGAAATAAAAAATTTATGTGATATTGATCGGATAGAAATTTATGTTTCTGTCAGTAAAAATATAGAATTATACCAATTTAAATATTTTAAGGTACTGGTCACACTTTTAAAATTAATTTAGAGTATTAATTATATCTTTAAATATTTTAGAGTATTAATTATTCTTTAAAAATTAATTTAGAATATTAGATATAATTTTGTTTGAGATCCATTCTTCTCAACCTCTCAAACCCAATAAATCAAATGTTGCAATAATTTCTCTTGGCCCATTAAATGTGTTTTTGGACACGATGGATATTTTCTATGATTACAAAAAATAAAAGGGAAATTGGGGGAAATGAAACTCATCAAATTCATATATGGAATAAAATAATTGACTGTTGGAAACTACTTATTATATATAAAATAAAATTCATATACCTACGGTACAGAGCATATGAATATTGTTCCTTCTATTTTTAGTTCAAAATTTTCAAGAATCATTCAATTAAATGCAAAGACTGACAATGTTGTTATCATTAGAAACTAAAAATATATCACATCTGTCTTTAATATTAGAGCTAATTAGAGGATTAAATTTAATCTTAAATATAATATTTTAATATATTTTATCTTCTAAAATTATAATTTTTTTTAAAAAAATATATCTATTGATTGCACACATTAAGATGTTCTCTTCAAAGATAATCATGACATTTAAAAAAAATAAATTATATTTATTATAAATAATTAATATAATTAATTTTATTAATTTATTATTAGCTCGAGCATACTTTATAAAAATGTAAGAAATAAACCAAAACATTATAAGAGAAATTAGAAAAGAAAATGGACATTTTAAGTTGTTTTTTTAGGTAAAAGCACATTTTAAGTTGTTAAAAGAAAGAGATGCTAGAAAACAAAACAAACGGAAAAGAACAAGGGAACGGGTAAGATAATATATATAATAGAAGAGACAGGTGATAGCCAACGAACATTAAGAAATCATTACACCACACACTAATTGTCTATATTTTTTATTTGACCCCACAAATCACCATAATACACCCTGATTCATGCATTGCCATGTGGGTGACTTGAGTCCGTACGTAGACCCCTAAACACAACACAGCACAACAACTTAATTGACGACATGCGGCAACACAACCAAACACAAGAAACCCTCTAAAACATAAACCCATCAAATACATAACACAGATTATTATTAAAAAAAACATAGAACTCTAGAAATAGAATCCATTCGAGTGTGGGTCCCATGCATGCTCTCATTCATCAGTCTTCTCAGCTGCGGCTTCTTCAGCTTCGGTGCCTTCTTGCTCAGTCTTCTTCTCTTCAGTGGTTTCTGATTCTTCTTTCTTCTCTTGAGTTTCTGCTTCACTCTTTGCTTCTTCTTCCTTCTCAACTGAAGCTTCTGGTTCTGGCTTCTCTAGATTCTCTTCCTCCTCCTCCTTCTTCTCAGCTTTGTCTTCTTCAACATTTTCCTCTTCTTTCTTGACCTCTTCATCATCTTCCCTAGCCTTAGTTGTTCCTTCTTCAACAGTCTTTGGCGCCTCAACCTCTGCTACTATTTGAGTGTTTTCTTTGGTGGTTTCTTCTGCAACTACTACACTTGTCTCTTCTTCTTCCTTCTTGGCCTCTTCATCTGTCTTCTCACTTGCAGTCTCTTCTGTCACCGTTTCAACCTTGGCTTCTTCTTCTTCAGTTTCATTAACCCCACAGATCAGTAGCGATATAACTCAATTTAGATTCATTTGAATGTCCACTTTTATACCATTTTCATATGGTTGGCCCTCATCATCATCATCATCTTATTTGACACTCTTTCAATTTATGATTAAGTTCTTACCGTGATCAAGATTTTTAGTTTGCAGCCTCTATTTTTAAATTTGTATATATAGTAAGCTTGAAGATTTACTCAGTACATTAGTCAAATATATTGATATTCATTCACATGACCGATCTAGGCCCTCAATCTCATCCAATGCTTAGAATTTTCAGAGGATCCAAATTATCACATTCAAGCTAAGTATATATGAGTTAATTTTTTCTTGATTTGCTTACGTTTTCTCTAGTTGTTGATAATTATGATACAAATCATACATATTTAGATGAGTCAGGATATATATATAGTTACATCCAACAAGATTTAGTGGAATTAAAGGCAAACAAACTGAATATAAGAATGTTTTAAGACTCCAAGGATGTGATTATTATAAATTTGTGAAGCATAAGAATAATCTAACGCTGATAATTAAATTACCTTGTAAAATTGCAGGCTTTTCTTTTTGTTGTGATTCCTCAGATGCAGGTTCAGGCTCAGCTGGTGTTGGTGGTGGAATATTCTCTTGAGTGGTCGTCTTCTCAGTAGTTTCCCCTTGCAGGGCAGTTGTTGCTGATACAACCTGCAACAATATATATATAGTTACAACTTAATTATTCACAAAAATATGTAACTGTTCTAAACATTTAGCTATCTGCGCCATTTCAAGAAACAAAGGCCTATATTTCTATTCTGTTGGCCAGATCAATAATCCTCCCTGAAAAACATTGAAAGGAAAGAAACAAAGAAAACGTAGAAATACACACACAGAAACACATATATATTGGTATGATTAATTAGAGTGAGCAATATGGTGTTGTTGGCTGCATATACGAAGGGAATAGAGAACCCAGAAACAAGGATCTCTATGGATGATTACCTCAACAGTGGCCATTTCTTTTGCGGCGAGCTACTTAATTAGGAATAGTTGAAAGGGAGAAGAAGACGATGATCGCTTAAGAGGGAGAGAAGAGATCACACAGAAGTAAACAATATGCTTTTGGTGAAATAAAATGGGGGTGAAGAGTGCATTATATAAAAAGAAGGGGAGGCCCTCAAGTTGTTCTACAGGACTACAAAAAGCAATTAGAGGAAAATTTACATATAAAACAAAAACATCACAAATTTTTAAAATATCCCAAGAAATTTGATTATTTTTGCCGACTAATCTAGATTAATTGCCAGTAAGTCCTATGCGAAGAAAAACTCTTCAATGTGATTTTTTTTATTCCCAAGATCAAGATACTGAAAATAGAACCAATCATAAAACTAACTAGGTAGTGACTCAATAATCAGTGATCCAATTGTAATCAATCTAATTATAATTAAAATAATATAATTTAATTAAAATATAGAAAAATTAGTTACAATTTTATTTTTTCTTCTTCTGTTTTTTGGAAAAGAATTCTGAATCCTTAAGAAAATGAAAACAGAAAAGGGGTTAATACTAGCGGTTGTTTAAATATGCTGGGATACAGCATGGGCGTCACTAGCGAATATATTATGACACCAAATATATTAAACATAATTTAATTTCCACACAAACAGACATTTAATAAGTGTTAAAAGTAGTACTTACTATACTGCTTGGGAAGAATGAGGAGGCGATATGTCAGTATGGGAAGAATCTTGGGATTTGACGCCTCTAATTCAGTGAATGGTATATGGCATAAGAATTGTGGTAGCCAATAATGGTGGCATAGTCTTAGGAATACGAAATTATGCCCCCCATTATCTCCATATTATTATTATTATTATCAATTAGGAGTAGTAATAATAATAACATATTCTTTTTTTTTTTTTTGCCAAAATAATAATAATGTATTATAGAGTATAGATCTCATCTCAGTATCAATGGAGCAATTTTATTTGCTTTATATAGATCCATCATCTTCTTTTGGCTCCTTGTGTTTCTGTGCTTTGTGCAGTCCCACATTCAGGTGACTCATCCATTTACAAACTATATGCACCGGAAGAAAATAACTTTTTTAAATCGGTTGAAAATAGACTTCTACACCAGATTTTGATCCGGTATAGAAACAGCCCGTATAAAAAGTTTAATATTCTACACCGGTGTAAATAATCAGCTTTTTTAAATCGGTTATTCCATACAACCGGTTTAAACGTCAAAATAAAAAAAATCCAGAATAAAAAAACTTTAGGTCTGAAATTATTTTCTTCTTCGTCACAAATCTGAAGGAGGAGGAGAGTGATGAAGAAGAATAGGTACCTGTAAAATGCAAGCAGAGAACAAAAAAGAGAAAGAAAGAAAAAGCCAGAGAACCCATAAACGAAAAAAATAAAAACTTATATATATGCACAGAAATGAAAACCCATAAACGTCGTCAACTAATTGAAGATATCACCAAAATATCGTCACAATTTCTTTGAGGTACCTGCTCAAAAGCAAACAAAAATATATTTAAACAGAACCCAGAAATGAATGAGATAAAAACCCAAATATATACACAAAAATAAAAACCTAGAAACGCCTGTTACCTAATTGAAGATATCACAGAAATATCATCATAATTCCTCCGACTTACCCAGTTAAAAGTAAACAGAAATATATTTAAATAAAATCGAGAAAGAAAGAAACAAAAAAATGGACACCCACCATTGCAGATCTGGGACTTCTTTTTTGGTGAGCTTTAGAGGCTACAACGACTGACTTCAACAATAGAGAACGACGAGCACAGGTATGGGTCATCAAGTATCTAGGTCTTCTTCTTCGGTGAGCTTTAGACGGTGTGTTACGAAGGTAGAGCTTCCTGTCATTATGTGTTCTCCCTTGTCTAATTTTTTCCATGGATGACGATATGATTTGTGAAGATAGGGAATCGTAAAAAATTAACGCTTTTTGTTAGATTTTTAATAGCAAAGATATTTTACACCGGATGTAATTCTATCAGCTGTAGATAAGATTGGTTTTAAAAATATACTTTTTAAAACCCCATTTTTAAATCGGTCAATGCGAAACCGGTTTAAAAAAAATGACCTGTGACATTTTTATAAATAAAATAAAATATTTACACCGGTCATGACTTTTTATACCGGTCATGTATACAACCGGTGTAAATATTTCATCTTATTTATAAAAATACCATCGGTCATGAATTTTTACACCGGTCATGTTTACAACAGGTATAAATATTTCATTTTATTTACAAAAATACTACCGGCCATTTTTTTAAAACCGTCTCTACAGTGACCGGTTTAAAATTAGGGTTTTAAAAAGCCTATTTTTCACTAGTGATAGAGTGCAATAATTTAATATAATTGTTAACAAATTAATCATATATATCTTCCACATAAAAATATTTAAATTTCAAGTTAACTTATGTGTGTTGGCATAAACGTGGATTTTTATAGATTTTATATTATGCATATAGATATGGTAATTTCCATGCATGTCAAGGTAAAAAGTATATATATATAAAAAAAAAACCTGTGCATGCACGTTGTTGAGTGGAATTGCCTTTGGACATTGAATGGATCGCAGGAAACAAATTATCCCACCTGGAGGTGGGCCATCCAATAATAATACTTAATAGTTGAATCTACTTGGCAATGACAGAGAAAATTATATATATGCCCTTCAATTTTTATCACATTTTCTTACTTTGTTCAAAATTATATATAAAGAGAGAGAGAGAGTAAATGCCTTAGAATTTGTGTATATATGGTTCCTTGCATTCAGCGTAGGTAGTGGTCTTGACTAGTCAAATTCTATAACTTATCTTGAGAAGAGATCATGGCCGATACATTCCATAACAAAGAAAGGTGTGGATATGTGGAACATGTCCAATATTAATATTAAATATTTTGTCTAAATATATATATATATATATATATATATATATATTCATGTCTCCTTAATTAGTAGAGATGAAACACTGAAAAGTATGACAAATTATAGGTTGGCCGAAAAAGAATAAAATTATAAATTTTGTAGAGACAAATTGACATATATATAAAATAACACAAATTTCTTCATAAAATATAAGATGAATCTCATTCATTGGGGTGAACGCGAGATTGTGGTCGCACGAGATTACTTATTTCGAAAAATCTTTCTAGGATCTCACGAAATGAAAATTTATTGGAATTAGACTTCGTGCCCAGCCAGCTACCGAATTTTTTCATTTATACCATTTTTATATTATTATCTTTTATCAAATATTTATTACTAAACCAAATTTGAACATTTTGCAGCTCAATTAAAAGTTAACTCTTCTATAAACAACTTTTTAATTTTTTTTATTCAGATAAGCTCATATTTAAGACAAACTTCATAGTATTACATATTACAATATTAAATTCATAAATAACTTATATGTGTGTGAAAAGTCCACGAGTTTCTTGTTTAGAAATTAAACACATAATATATTTTTATATATATAAATTATAAATTCTTTAAAAAAATTATATACAAAAAATATTAATATTCTAATTCAAATTCTTTTAACTAATAAATTTTTAAATAGAGACTTTTTACTAATATTTTTATATATATATTATCTTAGATTAAATTATATAAACTTTTTTAGATTATATATAAATAACTCTCCTAACATTTATAAATAAACTTCCCTAAACATGAAGTTTATGTAGATAACTTTTAACCACCAATTATTTATTTTCTTAAATTCTATCGGTGTGTCCTCTAACTTTAAATTATCATATGTAAAACTCTAAAATTTAAGTTGTATGTATATATATATATATATAATCAACAAAGCTAATGATAGAAAAGTTAATGTTAGAATATAGAATTTATTTTTGTAAAGACTTAAAACAAGGAGTTGAGCGGTGGTGGTCGGCCGTGGAGCCCAGGGAGGAGTTTTTGATCCAATAAGTGTGCGACACGTGGAAAGCAAGCACCGACCTAGGCTATTCTTTCTGTGAAGCGATGAGGTTTGCTTGACTGGAATCGGAGGATGGGTTGTATCACAAAACAAAATGAGTCATGCTCCCCTTTGATGGGATTGCGACCTCTCTCCTTTTTGATTTCCCCCTGTCCTTTTATTCCCGTAAATAATCTATTCTATTACATGTCACATATATTTTATATTAAAAAAACTAGATAAATAATAGTGAGATAAAAACTCACATTGACTCGTATTTTTCTTTGCCACTTTTAGAAAAAAATATATGTAATGTATCTTATTTAACAACAAATTTATATAAATTGTCCTATTGTTTTCTTTACCAAACCAGTTTCTGGTATTGGTAAGTGCCGTTAACTATCCTATAGAAGTCTGGTGTGAAGACACATTTATTCTCATGGAGCTAATATCAATTTGGATATAACAGAAAAGTAAGTATGAGAAAGATCTGTCTATCTATGAAAGTGGCATCTTTCGGCTCTTATTTGGTAGTTTTTTGTTACCTCTATATTCTTATCATGGTGGTAAGTTTCTTACCGTTAATTACCTTTCAAAAGTGTATAAGGTATCTAATTTAACAATAGATTTATCCTATCGTGTTCTTTATCCTATTAGTTTTTGGTACTGGTAGGCGACACGCTAGCTATCTTATGGAGGTCTATGTCAAGACACGTTTGTTTCTCTTGCAGCTAATACTAATTTGGCATAATGGAGAAGTGATAATGAGGAAGATCTGCTCATCCATGGAATGGTATTCTTTTGCCCTATCCGATGGTTTTTCGTTATCCGTATGTTCTTATCATGATGGTACTTTCTTACCGTTAACACCTTTAACAAGTGTTTGTCGTGCGGACTGCGTTACACTATGGCCTCAGGCATCAAGATTTGAGGTAGTATTGTTCTCTACATTTATTTCTAATTGTTTCAGATTTTTCGTATCTTTAGTTCTATTAAAAAAAAAAAACTCTAAAATTTATATCCCTCCAACTACGTACCTAGCTTAGGTTGGCTAAAATAAACACCTTTTTATGTAATTGATTGCACTCTAACAGAAAAACACGTTAGGAAAGGGAGGGAAGAGGGAGAGAAATAATTAATAAAAATGATCATAATATTTAAAAAAAAAATATTATACTAACTAATTTAACTAATTTCTTTAATCTAATTAAATTAATTAAATATGTCTTATATTGAGAATATAGGAAGTATCATTTTAGTTAACTTTTGAACTTATGAATTTATAGAAAATTGAAGGGAGAAATATATATTATAAAATGAGTGGAACTTGAGTAGAAAGCGGCCCTTCAAATGTGGATTGAACATCGTGAATAGTTTCAAGAGCAACCTGAGGAGATTCTGTTGATTCCTATAATGATGAAGGCAAAGAAGGGATGGTTTTATCAAAATCCAAATTGTAAATGTCATAATCATTGAGATAATTGAATTGCATAGGATGGGACAAATTCAATTTTAGAATTTTGTCATCATAAATCATATCCAATCAATAATATTGGGCTTCCTGATTAGAATGAACAAAAATGGGACAAAATGGATCAATAGTGAAAAGCACTTTCTCATGCATGTCAGCCTCATCATTATATTCTCCTTTGAAAATTGAAGTTGACAAGAAATCCTATTGATCGCGTGAAAACACTTCAACCAAGAGCTTAACCAGATCATCTTCCAACCCCTCTGCAGGAAAGTAGCCGTGAATGTATGAACCTTCCACTACTTTAAATTTTAAATGTAAGAGTTAAATAATTAATTTATATGTATTAAAAAATTAATAAAATTAGTTATTTATAAAAGATATGGGCATGTGGAAGACTTATCGCACTGGAGATATATTTGTTGGGAAATTTGAACGACGTGATGTGGATGATCGTCTGCCTCAACTAAGATTGAGAACAGCTCAATGCTTAGGCTAGCCTATTTTGTGCATGCTCAAATAAGGATTTAGCAGGACATTGTGCGTTCTATTTCAACAGATATTCGAGAGGAATGAGTAGTGACTATTTACAGGACGAATGTATATATCAAGCTCGAGGTGGATGGATCAGTTCTTCAAAATGACAATGGCAGATGTGGGGGTCATTCCAGACAACGATGACAAATGAATCCGCGAATACAAGCACAACTATAAGCTCACAGTAGTACCTCCAATTATTGCACAAGCCATCGAGATGCTAGCCTCAGCATGTGTTGGTAAAAAGGTTATAGGAATAGCTCTTTATTATGATTATATTATATAGAAGCCATCAAATTGATCACGAGGGGTTGCCATAGCATATATTCATCCCTTCGTAGAGATATTGAGGATACTATATTAGTTGTTTAGAGAAATTGGCAAGTTTTGTTCTTCCACACACACAAAGAAGACCTGGTTCCTATTGACTATTTAGCTAAGCTTTTTTTAAACCAATTTTTGTATTCTTCATCAAGCACCACCTATTGGACAAGAGGTGGAGTTTGAGGAGGGAAACTATATTTCACCTTATGTTTGTACTTCTAAATGAATTAATAAATTACAGTTCTTGTTAAAATATATCGTGTGTTGATTTTTTTAAGATATCCTCTATGATTATTTGCATTAGAAATTATCACTAATGATGTAAACTCTCTTTACATATATAATTAATAAAGATAATTTAAAAAAAAATATAAATTTAAGAAAGAAAGTAAAATAAGGAGTTACATTTATGATCAACACAAACTCCTTAACTAGCTTATATATTTAGAAGCGGAGTGAGTATTTTAAAAGTGTGATGAATTGAGTTTCTATATACTAAAACTGAGATATATGCTTATCTATGATGCTCTTTTATGTCTTGTGCTGAGATAGAGCATATAATTAATACATGTGTGGGACTTGGTCCATTGGACTTCCAAGTTGGATTTTATTATTCAATCATTTTAATTATTATGTTTTTTTAAAAAAAATAACTTTTATCATCAAAATCATATTTTATTTATGCAGCATATCAAATAAATTCCAACTCATTTAATTTAATCACACGTTGAAATTGTTTTCAACAAGTGCTCATGCTCAAGGGACTGCGTACTATGAAACCATCAAATTGGATTGTTTGCACATAATAATTATTTCAAATTAAAAAATAAGAAATAAATTTGATGAAAAATTGCATACAAATACTTTCTCCTATACATAAAAGTGACTTTTTTTATGAGAAAAATTAATTACTTGTTTTTCCTAAATATCCTTAATTATGTAGATAGAGACAAAACTACCCTAATTTAATAAATTTTATATTTTTTTATTATAACTCATTTTTTATATTTTTTTTATAGAGGGTTTGAACTCACTACCTCACATTTAAAAAAAAAAATAAGTATTTGATGTCACTTAAACTATAAAACCTCTCAGTTTAAAAAGTAATAAAACCCAGACTAATTTAATAAAATTTTGAATGGGGTAATTTTAAAAAATAATTAAAAATATGGACATATGTTTAATGAGAGTAACTAATTTTAATTAGTTTTCTCAATCTATTTGAAACTTGTTGAACATCACTTACAAAAAATATGGGAGAAAGCAGCATATATGAAACTATAATGATTGGGCAAACTTTGAAACCATAAATTGTATATTTATTATTTAATTTACTGATGATTGGGCAAATTTTTTGAAATATTAATTATAATATCATTTATGAAGATAGTTGTAATTTGTCCTTCAACGGCCATTTCATTTCTGCGCGGGAAACTAGAATGGGCGGCTATTGTCAAGGCGGCAAATACAACCATATCATGATATGAAGCCTTCCAATTCCGATTTCGATTTCATTTCCCAAAAATCTTTTCAATTTATACTTCTCTGAATCGTTAATGGCCACCCAAAGAATTTCCTTTCGAGTCAATCGATCCCTTCCTCACATAAATTTCGGATCACCGCATGGCCTTTTCCCCCGACTTATCCATCTTTTTCTCTCCCCTTTCGGATTTCTCGAACGATTCAAACAAACCCTATTTTTTCTGGTGCGTATTCGTTTGTTTTCTCTCTTGAGTTTTCCGAAACATAGCCTCTACCTAAATTTGTTTCGAATATTTGTATTGATTGGGCTCATACTGTAAACCTAACTTTTTCTGTCTGTGCAATTTGATATCTGGATTTTCTCATTTGCTCATTGTGATTCCTTGTGAGTTTTTGATGAGCTAACCACTTTTGAAATTGTTAGAGCAGTCTAAAGTTCCAAGAAGATGAAGCCTGATGAAAATGAAGCAGGTAAAGAACCAGCTGAAGAGAAAAAGGAAGACGCGAGTTTGCCCACAAATGCGAGCGAGTCTTCTGTCGCTCCAACTGAGGAGGAGGAGGACGACGAGGGAACCAAATTAGAGTTGGGCCCTAAGTGCTCTCTTAAAGATCAGCTTGAGAAAGATAAGGTCTGTATTTCCTGCAGTTGCATGTTCGGGTATATATTACATAATGTGACTAAGGCTATATATGATGTCCCCTATTCCTCTTCAAATTTATATTCTATTTTATCTCTATTTCTATATTTTCTCTTCATCTCTTTTCAATGCAAAGTTCGGATTGATTACATACGAATGTGGAAGTTCCTGGTTCATTCCCAACAAAATCACTTTGCCTTCATCTAACTTTCTCATGTTTTTCTGTTACCATCTACTCGGTGTTTAATATTTTGTCTCAGTTTTGGTCAAAATGATAATGTGAAAGTTGTCTCGATTCATTTCACTTACATATTATATAAAATTGTTGTCTATTAAATTAATATTATTGGTATTAAAATATAACTGAAGAAAGTGATATACTAACAAATCGTGAGAGCTTTCAGAGAGATGCTGAATGATGCATTTCAAATCTAAACTGACTTTGGCCAGCTAGAGGGAGATATATATCATTTCCACAGTTTTCTTTTGCTAACAATTCTTCCTTTCCTCCTTAATGCTTTTGTGTTTTTGTTGCCTTTTTGGGAATACAGGATGATGAGAGTCTAAGGCGATGGAAGGAACAACTTCTTGGCAGCGTGGATATGGAAAACGTTGGAGGTATTCTATTTCCCTTGTACCTTTATTTCTCAAATTCTCAAATTTGGCCTTTCTTAAATTTGCACATTTCATACTTGTGACAAAGAAATCATCTGGAAGAACCAGAGGTTATGATTCATTCTTTTTTGTTATCTATTTTTTTTAATTATAGCATGTTGTTCTGAATCAAATACCCATATCATCTCTTTTTCTATGGAGTAGATGGGGAACTTCTATGACCATCTTGATATGTTGTTAGTTAGAATGTCTTTTCTTATGTTGGTCCCTTCAATTTTATGTAAAATTTGTTTATGTAAAGAAGTTTAAATTTATTATGTAGTTATTGTAAATCCTCTTTCTATTCCTGTATCAAATAACTCCATTTCTTTTTGCCAATTTTTCATTCTAGAAATTCTTGAACCTGAAGTGAAAGTTCTTAGTCTGTCAATCATTTCTTCTGGAAGAGATGACATTGTTCTTCCCATTCCCGAGGATGGGAACCCAAAAGGCTTATGGTTTACTCTTAAAGAAGGTAGCCATTACCGTTTGAAGTTTGCCTTCCAAGTGAGCAACAATATTGTGTCTGGCTTTAAATACACCAATAACGTATGGAAGACTGGCATGAAGGGTAAGTTGTGTCACAATTTCTCCAAATATATAATACGGGCTTAAATGCACTTAGGATTCCTTTACCTTTGTAAAAGTTTCAATTTGGACTGTATAGTCCAAAAGTAGGCAATGCTACCCTCCTATTCTTCTGAAATGATCCAATTTTGTGTTTTGATTACAACTCCATCCAAAATTCGAGGCCAATTTAACAGTCTACTGACATGTACACCAATTCCAAGGTTAACCATGCCAGGTGTATAAATAATGTCTATGTTAGCAAATTATTTACTTTTGTGAGCAATTTTATATGGATGGTATGACAGAAGGGAAGAATAAAATCTCTTAAATTGAGAGCAACATTTCTCACTTTTGAAGTAGGAGGTTGATATTACAATTTTTATAAACTTAACAGTATTAAAAGTTTATACTGATCTAAGGCATTCTTTTAAAAACGAGTATCATTTCAGTGGACAGCGCAAAAGAGATGTTGGGAACTTTCAGCCCTCAGGCAGAGCCCTACACACATGAGATGCCGGAAGAAACCACACCCTCTGGGATGTTTGTTAGAGGACAATATTCTGCAAAATCGAGGGTAAAACTACCACTAAATAAAGGCATATAGTTTTCTGCATTTCCACACACAAAAGGAAATATAGAATACTTATATTTAGATGACTGCTAATTTATTAGCCTCTCTCTACGCCAGAATAGTCCGAGTTAGTTCATGATAAAGTATTCTCAGTGCTCAAACTAGTTGCATGGATTAGGCTTATGAAAAAGGGTATAACAATTGCCAGATGTTTCAGATATTTAATGCTTCTCAGTTCTCATCACCATCATTTCTAACCAGACAATATATTCAAAAGCACATGTCAAATCTTCCATATTAAATTTACCTCCAATGTTATTTATCTTTCAGTAGGGAAGCGATTATGTGAAGAACAGATTTTAAGTTTTACTTTTGTTTCTTCCTAATTTGACATTTTCTCTGACTTGTGGGGAAGCAGAATTTTATGTCTTGATGCAAAACTCTTTTGGTACTCACTTTCACTTTTCCAATTGTTGATCTATTTTGATGGTACATATACTGTAGTGTTTTTGCTTTTGCAGTTTGTTGATGATGATAACAAATGTCACTTGGAGATCAACTATACTTTTGACATCCGAAAGGATTGGGCTTGAACATAGATGGAGAGCTTCCCCAAATTTTCCCCACTAACTCTCCTTCAATCTGTCATATACTAGCTTCTGTTTGACTGATTTAAGAAAGACTCAAGTACATTTTATCTTCTTTTTCTTAAGGTTTAACAATAAACTGCAAGATTGTTGAGGCAATAAGAAAGTTAGCTTCATGCAGTTACTTATTGAGGTTTGATGCTTTCATTTTAGTCCAAAGTTTATGAAGGTATTTGATCAAATTCTTGAAGTTTGATTACCAATTTTGTAATTAAACCTTAGTTGAAGGAGATAAAATACAGCATGTTTCCTTTTTAAGAAGTTCACACATCTTGGTTTGTACTTTGTACCTAGAATTTTCTTGATAACATTGACTAAGAGGGTCCATTGTTATAAGTTTCTAGCTGGTCTTTTCTCTCAGGACGCCAATAAGACAATGTGAAAAAATGGTAATCTTTTCTTTGATCAGCGTGTGTTGGGCTGTAATTTTAAAATTTACAAGAGTAAATTCTTAGAAGATTATAAAATACTTAATTAATATTAAGTATTCGGAGATAAAATTTTA
The DNA here is from genome assembly GCA_037074615.1 of Leucaena leucocephala. Taxonomy (NCBI): domain Eukaryota; kingdom Viridiplantae; phylum Streptophyta; class Magnoliopsida; order Fabales; family Fabaceae; genus Leucaena; species Leucaena leucocephala. The sequence goes on along the minus strand of CM073540.1, from coordinate 23,781,981 downwards.
TCATGTGTTGGGCTTTAAACTAAACTCATCAGAGAGAAAATTCATATAAAATATAGAACAACACATGATAAAAATTAAATATTCTGATTTCCACAAAAATATTTATTTGTATTATTAAAATTGAAAAAGTATCTTTGCATGACGTTTTATTTGGTTTAATTTAAAAATGTGTTATATCGAAAACATATAAGGTTAGTGTTAGTGCAGTTAGATCACATTCGATCATTCTCACCAGAAATCATGTTCAATACATGCATACACACATATTTTGGGATAAGATAAAAAAAACTTGTGAAGTGAAGAAAGAGGAGGAAGAAATACCGATTAAAATGTATAATTAAATCTATTAAAGAGGTAAAATATTCTTTTAATCAAATATTAAAGTCAATACAGATGAATTATAACCCATCAATTTTGATATTTATTCTTCATTCTCTCTCAATAACACGTTCACATGCCAAAAGTAAGAGAAAGAGAGATCAAAAGATGCTCGTGAAGAAATTTATTTCAGTTTATATAAGCTGGCTGACAAATATAAAAGCAGGGGCATTTTGAGAATTTTAACAAAGGTATAAAATTTCAAACGACTTTATATTTTACTACCTATAATAAATTATTTCCTCTAATAATTTTCTTAAAAATAAAAAGCAATAAAAATAGGGATTCTTGTTGCTGAGAACATATTTATTACTTACAAAATAAGAACACATCATATATATCCATGCCATGGAGTGATTGGAGTCACATGCTCTTCATGTGTAGCAAATTCACTTCACTGTTTCTTACTTCCTACAGTACTATCTATAACAAATTTTTGAGGTGACAAGATCACGGATGTCTAAATTTTTTTAACTTTTTTATTTATTTATCTTAATTCTTATTATATTATTACATTAATTATTTTTTGCACTGTTTCTACTCATTCTCTCTTACATTCACTTTTTTTTATACTATTTATTAGATTATATTGTTAGGTATCTAATTTCAATATTTTCGTGGTTATCCCTCTTAATTATATATATTCACTCTTTATTTCTTTATAGATAAAGATATACTTAGAAAATAAAATTTATTTTTTATATGTTTATTGACTTTAACTAATCTTTTAAACTATTTATTTATATGTTATGTATGAGATAAGAGAAAGTATTTTTTTATCACTATAAATTAGATATATTTAAAATACTTAATAATATATAAGTTGCTATAAAATGACAAAATTCATATACAAATTGACATGTAAACCATGTTGACATACGTTCAGTGAAAAGTTAAAATAAAAAGAGAATCAGCCATCTCTATAATATAAAAACTTTGAACAAATTGAATGAGGAGGTCGTCAGGTTTCAAGTTTCAACTGCCAAATGCGTATAATAATAATATTAGCATGAGACCATTAATTTAAACCACGCTGAAGCATGCAGCGCCAAAAAGCTCCCCCTCCTTCTTCGCCGATCCTATCGCATACACATTTTTCTCTCCACCCCATTTTGATTTTCAGACATCACATTCTCTCCTTCATCCATCTCTTCCTGCAACTCCAAACTTCGTGCAATCATAATGATTACACATTCTTACCATTTCCCCCTGAGATTCTGAGTCTATAAGGTACCTCTTCTTCATTCCCCGCCTGCCTTTTATTCTCTTCTTTAGTGTTTCTTGCCTCTGACTCTCATGATTCTGCTCCTGGATCGGCCAAAGCTAGCGTTTTGCATGCACGTTCGATTTTAATTTTCGTTTCCTTCATGCGTCGGGGTTTGTCTTCGTTATGTCGTTTCGTGATTTATTGTCATGATTTTCTGAGATGGCTTCGGAATTTTTATGAACTTGTAATGTGTTATGGGCAGTGTTCTTTCGAGGCGTTCGGTTATTAGCACCCCCCGAATTCAAAATGTCTAGTTATGTTGGTGTCCTTGTTTCTGATCAAGAGCTTCAGGGCCAATTCACCCAAGTGGAACTTCGAACCTTGAAATCTAAAGTAAGTTATTCAATATCGTCTTTGCGTTATTGACATTAATGATTTGCTGCCTTGAGAAAACAATGCTGTGGCAACCTGTCAATCTGGGGCTGATATGTGAAATGAGTTATCTTCTTCTTTGCAGTTCTTATCGGTGAAGACTGAATTGGGGCGAGTCACCGTGGGAGATTTGCCATCCCTTCTAAAGAAACTTAAGATTTTTGATGAATTATTCAATGAGGACGAGATTAAGGCTATCTTGCGCGAGTCGCATCAGGATATGAATGAAGAAGTTGATTTTGAGTCCTTCCTTCGGGTTAGTTCATTAAAGCTCCTGAGGCCTTGGGTTTACTTTCCTAGATGTTCATGTGTTTGTTCTATTGTCCATGCATGCTTGTATATCTAGTTTATTTTTTAAATATAAGTGCTTGTTCATGCATTGCATTTATATTGGGCCAGGCAGCTAAATAAATCAAATTATAACTGGCAGGCACATTTAAATTTGCAAACCCGAGCAGTGGCAAAAAGTGGTGGTTCAAAAGGTTCTTCATTCCTGAAGGCAACCACTACAACGGTTCATCATGCTATCAATGAGTCAGAGAAAGCTTCTTATGTTTCTCACATTAACAACTATTTGAAGGATGATAAATTTTTGAAGCAGTTTCTTCCTATAGATCCATCAACAAATGCCTTGTTTGATCTTGCAAAAGATGGGGTCCTCCTCTGGTATATGTGCAAGATCCAACTTGTTGATTTTGATATATCTACTCACACACACACAAAACGCACATATCTGTTATTTTTGTTAAGCTTTGTATTTAAAGGATATTGTTTATGTAATTATGTTGTTATTTTTTACGTTCCCTACAGTAAGCTTATCAATGTTGCTGCTCCTGGGACCATCGATGAGAGAGCAATTAACACAAAACAGGTTCTTAATCCATGGGAGAGAAATGAAAATCATACCCTTTGCCTGAATTCTGCCAAGGCTATTGGGTGCACAGTGGTTAATATAGGCACACAAGATTTAATTGAAGGAAGAGTAAGTCCAATCTTATTTTTGCACTTTACTAGTTCCTTTCCTTTTGTTTGTGGTTTGACTCCAACTCTCCTTTATCTTTTAATTTTTTAATTGGTTATTTTTTAGCCATACTTGTTGCTGGGCTTGATTTCACAAATAGTCAAGGTAGATTTATGAAACTTAGTCTCTTCTAAATTTATATACCAGGGATTAAAACAAAACTGGGACCATTGTTAGTGGGTCCACTTAAAGTTTATAGTGCTTACCCAGTATTTTTTTTTTCTGTCTCTCAATATGATGGCAATATCAGATTCAACTGTTAGCTGATGTCAATCTGAAGAGTACTCCTCAACTTGTGGAACTAGTGGAAGACAGCCAGGTCATTGATTGGTTTTATTATTTCCCTTTTAATTTAGGAGCTTAGTGGTTATATATATATATATATATATATATATATATATATATATCGTAAATTACAATTGCAATGGATAAAATGTTGGCAGGAAGTGGAGGAGCTCATGAATTTAGCACCTGAAAAGGTTTTATTGAAATGGATGAATTTCCACTTAAAGAAAGCGGGATATAAGAAACAGGTTACAAACTTCTCTTCTGACTTAAAGGTAAGAGAAACCTAACCATTTACACCTGACTTACACCTTTAGAACTAATCACTGTTAGCTGGCAACTAATCCAAGTTGGATAACTTTTGAGCTAATGTCAGTTATTTATATTGTACTTAATTTTTTTCTTAGAAAATCCTTGCTGTTAGGAACAGAAGCTGATGTGGTTTTATGTTGAAAACATTTGCTAAAGCTGATGATGTCTGTCTTTTGTCTTCAGGATGGAGAGGCATATGCTTACTTGCTCAATACTCTTGCTCCAGAACACTCCGGCCCTTCCGCCTTGGCTACACAAGATCCAACAGAAAGAGCAAACATGGTTCTTGAACAGGCAGAGAAATTGGAGTGCAAGAAATACCTTACTTCTAAGGATATTGTGGAGGGGTCAGCAAACCTTAATCTTGCATTTGTTGCTGAGATATTCCAGCATAGGTATGAACCGTATGGTTAATCTTATGATCTTGCAGATGTGCTCCTTATTTCATTCCATCTTGGTACAGTTAGGATGTTTCTGGTTTTCTTTCCATAGAACCCTCGCTGTTTTCTGCCTATAGTAGATTTGTTTACAACATGATGTAATCTATTTATGTAAATTAAAACTCCTTGGATACTTCTACTTCTGTAGGAATGGTCTTACGGACAAAGTTGACAGCGATAAAATGTCCTTTGCTGAGATGATGACAGATGATGCAGAGACATCTCGTGAAGAAAGATGCTTCAGAATGTGGATAAACAGTCTTGAAATTTCTACTCATGTCAACAATGTTTTTGAGGATGTCAGAAATGGGTAAACTTTCCATTCTTCTTCTGTTTTCCCTTTTCATATTTATTTCACTTTTCTAATTTTTATTACCATTTATGGCTTTTCCCACTCAACTATTCGCTATTATGCAGATGGGTTCTATTAGAAGTGCTTGATAAGGTTTCACCTACATCTGTGAATTGGAAGCAGGCAACTAAGCCTCCTATAAAGATGCCATTCCGAAAAGTTGAGAACTGTAACCAAGTCATAGAGGTTGGGAAAAACCTAAACTTTTCTTTAGTGAACGTTGCTGGTAATGATATTGTACAAGGCAATAAAAAGCTCATAGTAGGTCAGTTTGGGTCTTTCCTTTGAGCTCTGTTATTATTTCTGTGTGATTTTTGGCAACGTTGATAAAACATTATAGTTAATGATTACGGGTTTGCGTACGGCAGACATTTGATTTAATTAGCAAAAGCTGTCTTATTTTAGGCTCAAGAGAGTTCTAATTAACTTGCCATTTTTGTTTTTAAATTGCTTGATTGCAATTTACTATTATTTTGTGTAATATGTCAGAGAAACTCATTTTTATATATGTTGATCCTCTCACAGCATATTTGTGGCAGTTGATGAGATATAATATGCTTCAACTTCTGAAAAACTTGAGATCACACTCTCAAGGTAAATATCACGGTAAAGAGATTACAGATGCTGATATATTAAACTGGGCAAACAATAAAGTAAAGAGTTCTGGAAGAACTTCCCAAATGGAGAGTTTCAAGGTAATTAACTATATGATCTCTAATTATCAATCTCCTAGCACCTGGTGTTCCATTCTTTTCTTTCCTATTCGAAAACTTAGAGGCCCCATAGTGCTTGTTTAATGCTGCAGTAAAGCTGATATAATTCCATACTTCTCTGTATCCCACCTTGGAATATGGATTTTAAACGTGGGATTACAACATTGATTTTAATATTTATAATGTATTTTTAATTTCCTTATATCCATCAGGACAAGAATCTTTCAAGTGGGACCTTTTTCCTTGAGCTTTTGAGTGCAGTGGAGCCAAGGGTTGTCAACTGGACTCTTGTTACCAAGGGGGAGACAGGTATGTTGCCATTATTGGAGCTTTTGCACCTCTATATAATATTCTATCGAGCATCATGTATGTTGTAATTGAAAAATTTCTTATTATTTTGTTATTTGAATGGCAGATGAGGATAAGAAATCAAATGCAACATATATAATCAGTGTTGCTCGAAAACTTGGGTGCTCTATTTTTCTGTTACCAGAGGACATCATGGAGGTAACTGGCTTATCAACAGCTTAATTCATTGGATTATAAGAAATATATATATACACACACACATATATTAATCTGTCTGTTTGGCTCTGGCTTGACAGGTTAACTCAAAGATGATTCTTTCTTTGACTGCAAGCATAATGTACTGGAGCCTGCAGCGATCACACGATGAATATCCAAGAGCTTCTGATGTGGCTGATGATGTATCCAATTTACACATTGATGCTTCAGAGAATAAAAGCTCTCCAGAAGGAGAAGTGCAGAATGAAAAGACAGCCTCTTGACTCTTGAGATTGTTGAAGCAAAAGGCACAATCAAGAGGAAGTTGCCAGCTATTGAAATAGCTTCATTTTTGTGTTCTGTGGCAAGTCACAGAACAAAGAAGGGTTCCTTGTAAATTTCCCTTCTTTAATTTAGAGTTTTTGGTTCTTAGGGATACTCTTTAAATAAGGAATGTGAAATTTTTTTGGATTTTGGAATAATAAAATGCGGAGGAAACACAATGTTTCAATATTAGTCAAATGGGAAAGATTCTTCATGCATGTAGACTGGCAAAACTAAATTATGTAATATTTATTGTGCTTTTGTAATTCTTAACAGCATTTTTATTATTTTTAAAATGGACATCATGATATTTTTATTGAATTTTATTTATATTTTATGTATTTTCATTTTGAGCATGAAACTAATCATAATTTTTGGTGTACAAATTTATTTAGGTATGACTACAACTACTCATGACTTATAAAATTATCTAATAACTTATTTTAATCATAAATATAAGATATCAATCCACTTTATCTTCTAAATTTTTATATATTTTCTCAAAATATCCAATTATCGATATTGATTGTATATATTAAAAAAACTTTTATCAAAGATAACATAATTAAAGAGAGTAGTTTAGAAATAATTAATTTAACTAATTTATTTAATATTATAAATTACTTATCTAACTCTTTGAAAGAGAGAGTGTTTCCTTTCAAAAGCAAACTAATCCGATGCGTCTTTGTAATTTGCGAACAATCACATTTCAATGGAAGCTCCGAGAATCTAAAGTTACAAAAACCCAACTTAAGCACTCTGAGCGACCAAACTTATAGTTTACTGCTATAGATTACCACTGTAGCACACTATATTTTATTTTAATCTCGGGAAAAAAGAAAATTTCTCAAAACTTTATAGAATCTAAAGTTCTTGTCAGTAAAAATTTGAATAGAGGTTTCAGAAAGAGCTGAGGATGCCACATTCTCAATATCATCTGATTCAGTATTGCCTATTTTTTCTTGCTCTGCAACAAGCATAAGCATCTCTAGACGCGTGTCAAACTGCAATGCGCTCTCATCTCTCTCATCAAGCTCGGCTGCTTCAATTTCAAGCCATTTCTCTCGTAAATCATCAAGAAGATTCCCTTGATCGGTGTTCAGAGCAGCTCCGGGAACACTTGGGGCAGTGGTACGTAGAGAGGAATCTCCGGATGGTGGCGGCAGCGTCAATAGCATTGATCGGAATTCTTTAGTATCAGCAAATGTTTCAAAATTACAAGCTATGGTATCTAGACAATATTCCCGTATCTTCAAGACCCCATACCTGGACACAAGCATAAAACAACACCATTTTAGCTACAGCCAAAAAATGATATGCAGCACTCTAATAACGTTGGATCCAGATGAATATTTTCCACATTGGACAACTGGATTAAGATAACAAGGACTTATCATGCGGCAAAATAATCCACATGTATAACTCATCTGAGCAGAATCTATAATTATTTTCAAACTGCATCAAATCTGATGGACGTTTCATAACTTCTGTTCATGAACAGAGTTCAGTGTTTCAACCATTAAAATTTATGCCAGATAACTTATTACTATAGGATCTTCAACTTTTTAGGTATAAGTAGAACTAAATAAGCATTGAAACGGGAATGTAAATATGAGTTATTTATATCTTTTTTTTCCCATTAGAAAAGGAAGGAAATAAGCATACATGTCTGCCAGTATCAACCAAGGGCAAAGTTCTGCAGGCGAAACCATTTCCAAGTGCGGCAGCAGAGCATCACCCACAGCACGCTTTAGAGGAAACAATAAATATCTAGAAGCAGCATCAAACATTTCCTCTGCCTATTTAAAAGATATAGTAAGCATTAGAAAACAGATGAAAAAGCATTTCTAGAGAAACTTGCATTTATGTTGAATTATCTGCTCCGGATCAATGTCCTTCAGACCATCAGTGTACCTAAACAAGAAAAGAAGACAGAATAAGATGCACGTAGATTAGAGTTACAACTGAAAATTGAGCTACAAATATACTATATTCTCTATGAAACTACAACATACTCTAATATTCTTGTTGTGCAGCACTTGACAATAAGTCAGGCAACAGGATTGTAAGAAATGCTAATCAATTAAAAGGCCTCAGGTTACAATGGAAAACCAATTAATGCCACAGAGAATAAAGAAATAGTATTGAAATAGTCAAAACAAATGTCCCTTCAATATTCAGACTTTCAGGTTTTCAGCCGAGGGAAGTGACTCACATATACTCAATCATTTTCTCAAATGATTCCTTGCTCAAATCACGTTCTTCAAGACAAGGAAGGGAATCAACAGATGACTCATCTTTCCCTTCATGGAAGTCCTGTATACGTGACAATCTTGCTTTGAAGTATTCTGACCTTGATGCTACAATAACTTGATGGCAGCGTAAAACTTTTTTATCAACTCTTATGCAAACATCTGCAAGATCATCCATAGAGTTAGCAATCTGCATTGCACCCACCCGAAAGGCCAATTTATCAATTCCACCATCTAGAACATTTTCTTGAGTTGAATTTGAAAGGGTAATACAAAGGATTCGATGCAAGGCTGCAGGAAGCCTGTCCTCTTCAGGAAGGGATAAACCCTGTAAAATGAACCGCTTTTGAGAATTGTCCAAATCTCTCAGCGCTTTATACTCTGCATATTTTTGATGAATTAGTTCTTTCTCCAGAATTGTCTGTAGTGATTCGCATTTGCATACTTTACAGATTCTCACAAGATCTTCCATGTCATCTACGGCAATCTCTAATCTGTCAGAATAAAAGAAGTGCAAGAGGCTATAGAGAGCAGGAAAGGACAACTTCTCCTTAGAGAATCTTACTTCCCTGCGCTCTTTCCAATCACTCTCAAACTTTTTCTTGAAAAATGGTGACCTCGCACTTAATATGACTCTGTGAGCCTCAATAGGTCTTCCTGATACATAGAAAACCACATCCGGAGGAAAGTGGTTGCAATAGAATCCCTGAGCTGATGATATACCTACTCAATCAAAATAAATATCGAGTCTCAGACTATGTCTTCTTGTAATATCATTGTTGAAAAATTACTTCCAAAGAAATTCACTTAATCTAAGCAGTGATACTTCGTGTATGCAACTGCTTATAAGAAATCTCTTGAAATCAATGGTGCATTAGAAAGCCCATCGGAGAAAATTTGCTGGAACCTATGCAAGACAACTTTGATCCATATTCCTGAGACCAAGCAAACACATGCTCAAGCTTATGGAAAGAATAACTGGATTGTAGGAAGCAAGGATAAAATCATATTTTGCCCAAGTAAAAGATCAAGCAAACTTTTATGTTGTTTCAACAAAACCTAACGTGGACGTTTTGCATTTAGTGATCTTTGGTAACTTAAATACATCTCGTACTGCTAACCAAAAGTTAGTGCCAATATCTTGCTCTTTTCATCAACACATAGTTCAACTTATGAGCATTCATGTTAGAACTTTACGCTACTTGCACAATCCAAAACCAGAGGGCAACCGTTGACTAATTAAGGATAATAGAACCAACAAATTAAAAAAAGAAAAATTTTATAGCAATTGCAATAACTATAGGAAACCGAATTTGTTGGCAAAAATGAGTAGTTATTGGATTTTTTTTTCCCCAAGTACTTGTTGGATTAAAAAGTTTACAATTTGAACATATTTCTTGACATAGAAGTTCCAATTATTCATTCTAGTTAAATCAAAATTCAGTAGGCAATGTCAGACTGTGCTTTAAGATCAAAATCAATTATTGATATTTAAAATTCGGGTGATCGTTACTTAAATCAATCTTTCTCTTTCCCCATATTCCCCATGGCTCGCTTCTTTCCCTCTCTAGAAGACAGTGCTAAAACTAATCTTAATCATAGAGCAGACCAAATAAAATGACCATCTAAGTTGCGGCTAAAATACCAGAGTACACTCTATAAATAATCCAACGCTTCAAAATGGAACTAAATCCGTTATAACGAATAATTCATTCACCCTTTGAATAGAAAAAAGGATAATGCAAAACAAACTAACCCGAAATTTGAGATTGAGAATCAGCAAGCTCCAAGTAGGCCCTATTAGCCGAACAACCCAAAAAAGTATCTCTCAGCGCCGCCTGCAAGGGACCCAGAGGCGGCGGTCTTGCCTCAAATGCCTTCAACAACTTCCTGACTTTCAAATTAAGGGCGGCGTAGTGGCAACGGTCACCGTCAAATGTGTGCTCAGAGCAGATTGCACCACTCTCGAGCAGCATCGAGGTGGCCAGCAAGGCAAGCATAGTAGAGAGCGACAGAATCCCACTGGTCCCGAGCATTGACGTTAACTCCAGACTCGAGGAGGTACCGGAGGCGATCAAAGTCGCCGGCGCGAGAGGGCGCGAGAACGTCGCCGTTGGTGACCTTCTTGAGTGGGATGGAGGAGCCGAAATCGGAGGGGTCAAGGTCGATGCCGTCGAGGTCAGAGTCGAAGGTCCACGCATTGTTGCGCTCCGAACCGGACATTGGGTTTGTGTGAAGCGGCTAACGTATTGTTTGGAATGGGTAATTTGGGGGAGGGAGGAGGAGGGGAGGGATTTTGCTCCCCTCCTTTTTCCTTTGGCTGAGGTGGGAAAATTTTATCCCTCCAACTTTATTTCCTCTATTAAATTAAAAAAAATTTAGAAGAGAAATATAATATTATTATTTTATAATATTAATATATTTATAATTTTTTTAATATTTTAATATTATTTTTATATTATATTTTATTAAAATATTTTATAAAATAATATAAAATAAATTTATATATATAAAAGTATTTTTTCTTTTTACTTTCATAAATTAAATAAAATAATATAAAAATCCCTCCTACCTCCTTTCCTTAATTTAAATAAAATAATAATAATTTTTTTTTTCCTCGATTAAAATTCTTCTCCTCCTTTTCCCTCTTTTGAGCCAAGGGTTCTGTATGCGACCTTGAGATAAATATCAGACATTACGCAGCCAAGGTTCAAGAATTTGCCAAAAACAAACTATGTTTAACAAAAATGACACTCGAATCTGACAAACTGTTGCGAAATATTAAAAAAGGACACATATTTTTGTAACATTTTTAATACATCAAAAGAATTTAAATTTTGGACGTTGTTTATCTTCCAATTCTTCTTCTTCTCATTCTTTTTTTTTTTTTGTCTGCCACCATCTTCCACTTCATTCTTACTACTTTGGATTTGTAAGTTCGTAGGCAAAGAAGAAATATAAAAAGCAACGAAAGTTGATCTGAGTAGTAAGATATCGCTTAAGCGAGGTCTCGAGTTCGAGGCTTAGTGAATACAGAAAATTCTCGTTGAGAGACTCACCCACTATAGCCAGGTGAGCGACGCGAGTCGGATCCGAATGTAGTCGGGGCAAAATTCCGTTGAACCGGGTAGGCAATAAAAAAAAGAAATATAAAATAAAACAAATCTTTTATTGTGGTATGATTGGTATGGACTTTCAGCAAGACTTTTTTTAACTTGACTGTTAAAATTAACATTTAATATTAGACAAATATATCATGGCTAAGTTTAATTTTTACATTTAAAATTAACTTATTTCAAATTATTTTTACTTTATTTAGCTTTTACAATGCCTTTGCAAAAAAAAATTGTTATATAAAAATTTAAGTAGATTCAACACTAACTATAAAGTTCAAAGAACACTTATAAGAGATTTACGAAATCGCCTACTAAAAAACTCTCATAATAATAACGAGAATTAAATTTATTTTCTTATAAGATATGAGCCCATTCTTTATATCTATGTCAAATTTTTTTTTAATAAAAGCCTCAGCAAATAGATTAAAGCAATGGAACTCATGAAGCTTTGGTTCCTTCTAAACTTCTCACAAACTAAAATCTTTATTATAGTTATATATGTACTAATGCAATAAAAGATGACATAAAATCTACTTCTCTGTTTCATGCGTTTTTAATTCTTTTTTTTTTTTTTTCAAAATACATTAGGAAAATTTGAATCCTGAGGAACTCATATCTCACTCCATCTTTACCATCTCACTACCATGATGGTGATAGGTGGAGATATAAAAAGAGGCTGAAAGGAAAAAAGAAACAAGGGATTGGATCATGTTTAATGTCTCCATACTTCATTAACTTACATATTTCACGTATATACATTGCTTAATACTTGGCAGGTTTCAAGTTCATATGACACAAGGAAACTTCTCCCTATTATATAATTCATGGCAAAACTCATGCTTAAAATTGCAGAGCTAGCAGATCAATGAAATCCCACGATTCCTTGATCAAATCTGCACCATAAATTAATAACAGATAATGATGCATTAATAGTTCATTTACACTCTCACCTACAAGTATATCCCCTGAAACAGCAGGTCCCGTGCACTTGGATAGGCACTTTCATTCATTCAGATGGATTCAAAGAAGGCATGAATTCAACATTCACCTTCCTGAGACAGCAAGACAGTACTACCACTAGGACACTTTCCTATTTCAGATCAACTTAGATTGCTATTTTTCTTCAACTTGAACCGAATTTAACCGTCTCAACCTCTCATCAAGTTCCTTCATCACTTCGGGTTCTTGTTTCTTCCTTTCCTTTGATATGGTGTTGGTTGCCATGGATCCTATCTTATCAAATGCCACCTGCAAGTACAGGAATAAATAAGGGGGGAAAACTCCGAAACGCTTCAGCTTAATACAGGAGAAGCAAACGAGAGCTGCAACTGAGGATTAGAGTAGAGCAAAGCAAATGCCTTGGTGGATCTACTCAAGAAAAAATATCTAGCAGATTGGGAAAAAAACCTAGATATAGGGAGAAAATCAGAAAAAAAAGGAATTCTTACTGTCAGTAAATCATCTGGATCAAATAGGTGATGGGTTGTCCTCTGCAGAATATCAATTACCTCACCAACATGATGAGTAAGAAGCAACTCATCTTCCTTCATCTACAATTGGAGGTTTCAAATGTCAAATTTTAAAAAACCCTTCTTTCATAACATATTTGGCTATATGTTGGTGTGCCACAGAGAGAGCGGGGGAAAACCTAACACAATGAAAAGAACATAGAGGCGAGATAGTGTTGATACCTTAAAGATTGCCAAAGCCACGTTAAACATAACCTTTGCTCCCTCATAAAACATGACATCCCACACTCGCAAAGTTGTCTAAGATATCCCGCGGAAGAAATATTAATAAGGGGAAATTATTGAAAATGAGGGGGAAACGGACAAAAAATCCTATTTTGGTCCTGAAAAAAATAGGTTGATCATAGCTTTCAATGTAAATCCTTCTATAATTAAAATGGTTGCAATATTGCCTTTTTCTCCTGTCTCCATCCAAAATGTAATAGTCTACCCTACAGGCTATTGCATTGAAGTTAGCCAGCTATGAGGTTTGATGTTTCATTTTGGATGGAGATGGGATGAAAGGATGACATTGCAAATAATTCAGTTATTGACATATTGAGGGACTAAATTGAAGTCCACTAATTTATCAATGATCAAGATAAGGTTTTTCCAGATAATTAATTTCAGCATCATTCTAACCTCTGAAGGTAAACTCTTCGAAAAGAGGCAAAGGAACCACTCAGTGGCAACTAGGGAGACATCAAACTCCAAAGCTTCCAAATGAGCCATTATCCTGCATTTTACTTTCTCCAGGTTTCAGAAGATGCCAAAGAAGCAAACAAATGACAGCGTTAAGTCATCAAATGAAAATACCTCGGGCACTTTTTAGCAAGTAAATCTTTAAACACTCTTTGTTCAACATGGCATCCTGATAAGTTGTTCGTGTAGCAGTCATTAACTAAGACATTTTCCAATAGGACTGCCAGCATCCAAAATGCATCCTCTTCTGTCTTCATGACAAGCAACAATAATGCCGCAACATAATTTAACCCCTGGAAGAATATTATATGAGTCAATAACTAAGAAACAATGTTTTCAGATATGTATGCACCATCTGTGATCAAAGCAAAACAAGCATTATTCAATATTCATATCTAAAAAGAAGCCAAATAGTTAGTTTAAACAAAAGAAACTTTGTCATGCTCCATCTTTCTTACCTGTACAAAATCAGAACACACTATCAAAGCATCATATTTAATACTTGAAAGAAAGCCAGATAGTTAGAGAACACAGGGCAGTGAGGCAAAGTAGCAAACTAACCTGACAATACCCAACATCAGAATCACGAAAGGAATAGCCAACAAGAACACGCCTAAGAGCAGCATGTCCTTCTTTAGTGTCCAATGACGGGTGACCAGGGAAAGTTCGTGGCAGGTCCTGTAAGTAGGAATGAAGAATGATTCTAAGAAGAAGAAGAAATTTACTTATCACCGTCATATGGATACTAGTGCATATCATTCTCAAATAATCAGATCAATAACCTATAAAGATGTATGCAGTCACATTTCATAGCTTGATGGTAACCCATTTTGCAAAGAAACCATCTCATTCTTTTAAATTAGAAGCATTTGTAAAGTATCAATGCTTGATAGATTATCATTTATCACAGGTATCATAGTAAGAATCCACTAATACAGGCAGGGTAGAGACACTGACATGATCAATCTGTCTGGTGGCGGCGGTGACCTTCTCCTCTACTGCTTTGGTCAAATCATTGTAATAACTCTCAGGCACGGTGGACTTTTTCTTAGCAGCCCCAGACAACAAAAACCAGACCTTAGGCCGTAGACTTGGGGGAATTCCTTTCCTAATCAACTTCTTCAGAGTGATGGCATTAACAAGTCTAGAGAATTTCAAAGAACTCTTAAGTGCACCGCCTTCGCCTGTGGTAGTATTCAAATACCAATTTGCACCTCTGTTGGCTTCTAATGCCCACCAAACCCTTCCCTGTTGCCTCACCTTTTCTCTAACTTCATTTAACACATTGACATCATCTACATTCCCTTCTACTGGGAAATCATAAATGTCTTGGAATTTTACAGTGAGATTCGCTCTTCTGGAATATATGCTGGGCCTCAAAATCGGTATTTGGGATTGGTATTCAATGGCAAGGTCTATTTTGCTTTGAGTACCATACATTTTATTTTTCCCTTGGGGCTATATCGACAGATCAAGAAATATCAGAGGAAAAGACAAAGAATTGACCGAGACTTCGTCAGAGAAAGAGGAAATCGCACCATTCTAAAACGAGGAAACGGTCAAATTTTGAACCTGTAGTCCTGAAAATTGGGTGCGAAGAAGCTCAAAAATTCCCTCCCGAACATAGCGCGATTCAGAATTTGTAGGGAATTAAAATGAAAATCTTACCTTTTGGGAAGCCATGAAAGCCCCTTTTGCGACATTAGAGAAAGAGCTAGAAAGTTCTACGAGTGAGCTCCTTGATTATTCAAGACCCGTGGACAAATATGAACAGTTAAAGTGGATTTTTTTTTTTTTTATAAATATAGAAAAACGCCCCAAGGCAAAGGCGAAATTTAAAAAGAGAATTGACAAAACCAGGTTGGGAAAAAACAGACCCAGAAACAGATAAGATCAATGCAATATCCAGAGCGAAAAAGATTAAAAAAGAGCTCGCTCACTGGAGGCCGAAACGGTTTCTAATTTTAGAATCAGAATCTCTAGCAAAAAAGAATGGATTGTAAGAACTAAGAAGAGATGTCAAAGACATAAACTTGTGGGTGTGGCGAAGAAAGGGGGAAAAAGAACAAAACAAAAATAAAAAGTTAAAAACACCGACTTTGGGGGGTCAATACAAACGCAGCGGAAAAACAGGTGGTTTAGGTTGGTATGTCGTATAGTAATTTAAACATGTTCTGTGATTCAAAAGATAAAGCTTCTTCGGAGGGATCTCCATGAACAAAATTCGAACATTGGAGAGTGAGGAGACGTTGATGATGTTTGTAGTCGCAGCATTTACCTTGGAGAAATATTATTGATGATGGTCAAACCCTGTGTTTCTGATCAGAAGCTTAATAATAAGAACATAAAATTTTATTCAAATATTTTTGTAGTGGCATTGGTTAAGTTTGTTGTGGTTAATTGCTGCTTATGTCTTTTGGTTAATACGTATATTTTTTTCCTTCAATGTTGTGAGGAAATATAGAGGAAATCATTGAAGTGTGTTCAAAGAAACTCAGCAGTTATACAGCGCCAATACGCACTTTTGGGGAACAATTGGTACGTAGCATTCAAAACTTAGGATTAACATAAAAATAAAGAATAGGTTAAATAAGTTATTTAGTATGCAGTATTAAAAATAAATTTGGGATTGGGCAATACCACATAGGTAGAATTGGGCAATCCCACCTCCCCCCATGGTATTACAATCTCAATTTTAGGATTGAAGTTTATTAAGATAAAATTATCCCTGTAAATATAATTTTTGGATAAAGTTACCCTTGCCTTAGCTTGTTAATATAATCTTTTTATAATTTATGGCTAATTATAAAATAAATAAAATCATTCCTTTCAAATATTGCTTCATACCAAACATAATTTTAAAGGCTCATTCTCAGGCTCAATCCCAATCCTAATTCCAATTCCAATCCATCAAAATCCAGTGTTGCATACCAAACGTGACCTTCGTCTCCCAAAATGAGGAGAGATTAAAATTTAAAAGTGAAGAACAAGGTGAAATTATTTCAACCAGTATAATATAAGATTTAGTTATAAAATTAATTTTAATTTTAAATATAAAATATAATTTTTATATTTATTATTTTTTAAATTAAATTTATTACTATTCGTTTAATAAAAATTAATTAAAAGAGTGAGAGAATTAAAAAAAATAATTATGATATTAAAAAAATAATATTATATTAATTAATTTATCTAATTCCATTAATCTAATTAAATTAAATAAATAAATAATATATTAAAAATATTGGTAATTTTTAAGAATAATTGGAATGCTTCCACAACTAAAATACGTGGAAGTATGAGAGAGTGAGTAACCAGAGAAACTTCTTCCCCATCAAAGTGGAGGAGGTAAAATTGGTATCAAATCACATTAAAATATTATTATTTTTATTTTTATTATAATACACTAACTAACAAATATTTTTATTTTTTTATACTGTACTTGTTTAGTTTTAAGGATAATTAATTATTTTTTCCATATATACCTCTACTTAATAAGAGTAAGAGGAGAGAATAAAAATTAATATAATAATAAAATTTAATATAATTAATAGAGATAATATTAGAAATTACTTAAATTTTAAAGATAACTTTAATGCTTTTAACTATTTTTTTTAGTATGTAGGAATTAGTTAAAAATATCCTATAAATATAATTATTTTTTTAAATATACTTTTATTTATGAAAGTGATGAGTGAGAGAGGGAGAATAATTGGGAGAAGGGATGTGAGAGAATGATTAGAAAAAAGATATGGGAGTAAAAATAAAATTTTCAGATGAGGAACGAGCAAAGTTTTAAGATAATTGAAAGATGCACACAACTACAAGAGTTATATGCTCGGCCAATCCAACTAAGTAGAACAACTTTAAAACTTGGCAATTGTCTTTCAAACAATGTTGCTTTACCTAGATTGAAGAGATCGATATCAACTTGAAATTGGGAAATATGATTCTTATGACGTGGATGAAGTTCTTTTAATGGAACTTTACTCCAAAGCTTTGTCCTTGAGAGAATTACAAATCTCTTGTTTAAGTCCATTTAGTAAGGATCTTTTGCAACGAGCTGAAGCTGTTTCTTTAGACAGATTTAATGGAGGTTGCAAAAATATTGTACCAGACATTATTGTTCAAGGGATGAATGAGTTGACTAGACTGCGGCTTGATTCTTGTTCAGATTTAGAATGCCTTGTAGATGCAACTTCTTCCCAAAGTTAATCAAGTTGGAGTTTTTGGCCAATTTGAAAGAAATTTGGCACGGTCCACCTTTGGTTTGCTTCTTTGAGAGATTACAAGAACTATATGTTTGTCATTGCCCCATGTTGACATCACCATTTCCAAAGCGTGTTGCCAGAGCTGTGCTGTTGCTACAAAAGCTAATTAACTATAATAAGTTGTAGGGAATTGAAGAATATAATATAGGAGGATGGTGATGGTGCAAACAATCAAATAATTTCAGTTTCAAACAATGCACATTTGGTGTTCTCAAAATTGAAAAGCTTGATCATCATTAGATGTGATAAGTTAGAGCATGTATTGCCAAACTCTTGTGTTCAAGGGTCTTGAGAAGTTGGAGGATGTGTGCATCGATTGGGCTCCTCAACTAAAATATGCTTTTGGTCAACATGGAAACGAGCGTCAAGCGATTCACGACAAGCTTCCTGTTTTGAAATCACTCGAACTTAGTCGATTGAAAACTTTGCTCAGCATATTTCCAGAGAAGTTTCAATCAAGTTGCCCATGTTTGAGAAAATTGTATTGGGTGGAATATCCCAAATTCAGAGCTTCATGCGTTAACATCATGGTTGGTTCCAATACAACTATGGTATGCATTTCCATGTGACCTCCATCGATCGTATTACTCTTGTTTTTTTATAATGTCTATGAAAATAATGGCAAAACCAAGATGACTATCTTATTTTGATTTTCCAAATGTTATAGTTGCAGGACAACCAGTTGTATAGAAGGGCTTCAGCTCCACTATCGTTCCTCAATTTAGTGGAACTTAAGGTTTGGGGTTGTAGAGTGGAAGACATTCTATTTCCACTTGGAAGGAATTCCCGAAACAAGTTAATGTCACCCTTAAACACTCTGAAACAAGTTTATTTGGGGTGGTCCAGTGGGAACTCTGAGCCTCGAAAACTTAGACGATTCAGAGAGTATTTGAAAACTATTTTCTCCCCCGTCACTCTTAGAAGCTTACCACTATTGGAATATCTTGAAATATCAGATTGCAATGAATTAGAGGAAATAATGTCTGTAGAGAGGCTGGAGAGAAGCATCAATGCCCATGGTATAATGCTCATCAGTCGCCACAAATATGGTTTCCAAATCTAAAAAGACTCGAGGTTCAGAGATGCAACAGGTTAAAATGCATCTTTTCAGTGGCCATTGATTGGAACGATCTTTCGGAGAATGTATTACCCAACATGAGATGTCTAATTCTAGAACAAGTGCCAAGTCTCAAGGGATTTCTGCCAAGGTTTATCCATTTCCAACGATTGCCTTCCCCAGGTACGTACTCGCACATTTATTAGTACTTGTTGGAATTAATCAGAGTCACAGGCATATAACTTCTCTCTTCATTTTTTGTTAGTTTTAAAAAATAAATCTAATATATTGGATTTTTTTGTGTATATTATTTATTATATAAATTCAAAAGTTATTTTAAAAATGATCTCTATATATAATATTTTGCCCTAAGCTACATGATAGTGGTGCTGAAATATGAAACATTTGAAAAAATGTTGCCTAAAGTTTTTGGCAACAGTTTTCATGGCTAAACAATAGTTTTGAATCGTTTTTATAAAGCATAAATGTTTTAAGGATGATCGAGAGTTATTAAGATCCATACAGCTAACGAAATTCCCAAGTCTTGTTCATATCGGCAAGGGTTCAAGTTATCCGCAGTGACGATTGAAGATATTGATGAAATGAGGATTTGTCCAAAATTTTCTTCAATTATGGGAGCAACTGGGAGCATATCCACTAGAATAAAGGGGAAGGTACTTGACGTAGATTGTATTTTTCATGTTGACATGGAAATCATTTTTAGTAATGTTTTGTTAAATTCCTTTCGTTTCTTAGTTCATCAAATAATCAAAATTGTTCCTACTTCATGGTGTTACTTAGCCTGTCCATTCACTCTTGAGCTTATGATCAAATCATAGAGATCTAAACTTCGTAAAGTCACCTGTTAGTTCTAATAAGTCGTTGTTATACCGGATTTCTGCATCCAAAC
The DNA here is from genome assembly GCA_037074615.1 of Leucaena leucocephala. NCBI lineage: Eukaryota > Viridiplantae > Streptophyta > Magnoliopsida > Fabales > Fabaceae > Leucaena > Leucaena leucocephala. The sequence continues at coordinate 23,762,197 of CM073540.1, read as the reverse complement.
TATAACTTCAAAATTTAATAACAAATTATTTTGCACTTTAACAAAATAGAAAGATATCAACTTTATTTATCAAAAAAAGGGAAGAAAGGCGTCAACTTTTTTTTTTTGTCCTACTAGACATAATATAATATTTTAATTAATGAAAAATTATTTTATGAATCATTCTGAACAAAACAAAAATTTATGCATTCTCTCAAACATTTTTCTTTTGATGCTGTATATCATGTTGCCCTCCAAAATTATGTATACTTCATATATCCACCGGAATTGTAAATTTGGTCAAGTTCTGAGCATGCTGTAATCTTAAATTTCTTACATAAATAACTGTGCTTATCTGCTTTATTTGTTATGCTGATCAAGATGTTTGAAAGTTTGGATATGGGAAAAGATGAAAGTTGAAGTGTGAATTTGTGTTCTTGTGCAGAATGAGTCATTTGATGGAAAAGGGCAGATGGAGCATTATTATACGCATGCAGATGGATGGTATTAGTTAGAGATTTGTGCTTGGATCGTAAAACTTTGTGATTTCAAATTGTGAAGGATTGAGTCCTTTAAAGTGTATTTGGTAATTAAGTGGGGAGTTTACGAGTTCTGTAAAGGATGAATATGAATGCTTACACTGTTTTGCAAGTGCTTATAAATGAACTTCAATCATGGGACCCTCCTGTGATGGAAGGAAGGGATCTTCAATCTTGAGGTAGAGACAAGAAATAAATATGATACTCGTCCACTTAATATATAAATTATTTAATTAATTTAATTAAATTAAAAAAATTAATTAAATTAGTTAATATACTATATTATTTTTTTTTAAATATTATAATAATCTTCATTAACTTCCTTCCTCATATCTCTTATTTGATTATTATTGAGAGAGTATCAAATAGGATAATTTGATAAATAGTTGATAAATATAAAAAATGTCACTCCAACCATTATTATAAGTCTATTGTGAAAGAAAAATTCTATGCTAAATATTAAGTCCACATAGAAAGTTATTAATAATTGTTTTTCAAGGTATTAAAAATTGGACCAGACCGGCCGATTGGATCAAAAAACAAATGAATCGAATGCTAGTTCGGTCTGGTTTAGGCTGTAAAATCAGCCAAGAAACGATCAAGTATGACTCTTTTAATTTAAACCATGGTGCCATCTTTAAACCGGGTAACCCGTTGGGTTGCATGAGTTATCTGGCTTATATTTTCTCTATCATAAAGGTCAAAACCGAGTGGTTTTACTTTTTTAAAAAAATAAATTAAAAATCTAAAACCTCTAGATCAGTTAGTTGAAATCCCTAAGCCTTCATTTGTAAGGAGGAATATTTTCAATCTTGTTGTGTTTCGTTATTATTACAATCAAACTATTATTATATTTTCTTGCATTTTGTTACTAGTAATGTAATGTTTTATCATTTTCATTTAAATAATATTATTTTAATGTGATGAGTTTGACTTTGAGTTAACTCTAGTTTGAGCTATTAACCCTTAAACTATTGTCTGGATTAATTCAATATCCGGTCCAATTTTTAATACTTACTATTTTTCAATTTTACCCCTCTTAAATGGGGAAAGATATGAGAGAAAATATATAGCATATTTTCAATACACATTATTTAATGAGAGTAAATTTAAAAAAAATTATAAATTTAAGATATATTTAATAACTTAACTATTTATTAATATGTGAAAATTAATTGAATAGATATATAATAAATATATTTTATATTTAGTATCAATATTAACTCTATAATAATATGCTATATTAAATATGGAGGAGTAATTACGTAAGATAGGACGAAAACTCAGCAGAAGACAATGAAGGTGGTTGGACTTAACTGGACTCCATAGGATATGGGATCACCTCCTTTTCTGGTGGCAGAATTGAATTAGGAAGCCTTTACAATTTATGAGTGTCTGTCATTTGTCTCTTTCACGGACGGTTGCAACCACATGCATATCCCTCCCTCCCTCCCTCATTAATTCTCCCACATATCACAAATAAACATGAATTTTCCTATTTCACATCAGTTTTTAATTCATATTTTTTTCTTCTTTTTCATTTTCCAGTAAATCTCTTCACTTGTGGGGGAGTGTGTGTTTCAAGTTGTTAATGTCTTACACAGTTACTTAACAAAAGAATTAATAACGTATATGTGCGTTAATTTGTAAGTTTGAACCCAGAAAATATGAGAAACATGAATGTACGTAATAGTAATACCAGAAGAAGAAAGAACCATTCATTAAGAGACAATAACTACTCGTGAAACAACATATTCGACTTGTGTTGAATGGGGAAGCCAGGAAATTATGAAAAGGCCTTTGGAATTATCAAGTGCAGAAGTAGATAGATGCATTAAGTAAGACACTTGATATATATATTGTTGAAGCTTCATATATATATATATATATATATATATATATATATATATTTAATAAGATGTAGAGTTTTTAATAATAGTAAAAATAGAAATAAATTTTAAAAATTTATTTGTTAGGATAAAAATAAATATAAAATTGATGTATAGTTTTTTATAAATTAGATTAAAATAGTCTAAAATATTCTTTTTATAACTTAAGAATGGTTAAAGTTATCTAGAAATTATATAACTTAGGATAAAATGATCTAAAATATTTTACTTCTACTCTCATATTCTTACTTCCCAACTTTTTTTATAGAGTTAAAATGACCCAAAATATTAAAAATAAAAATAACTTTTATTATATTAAATAAGAAAAGTAGAGATTTTACTTCTATTTGTATAGTATCTCTATGTATATGTTTGTTCAAGAATGGTCCCTCTCCCTCATCATATACATCTACTGCTCTTTCTCACTCAAATACACAGCTCTTTTCCTTCAAAGTACATCTTTTTCCCTGAAACCATCGCTCTTATTCACATGTACTTTTTTCTAGCTCCCCTTCCCTACGCAATTACACTTTTATTTTTTGTAATTTTATTTAAATTTTTATATTTTGACACTTTTTATTTTAAAAATTCTATAAAATAAAAGTATCACTTAAATTTCAAAATTTCTAATCAGTTTTATTTCTTACAATTTAACAATTATTAATTTCATTTAGTAAACAAATAACGGCATGTTTTTATTTTTATATAGAAATTCTTGATTTCAAATTTTAAAATTCAAATAGTATTTTTAAAGATTTTCTTATTTTTATTTGCTTTGATGAAATTTAGTAAAGATGGCATAAATGTTGATTTATTGAAAAATTTGTTTACATAATTCGTTTTGCCGTGAGCTAATTTAATAGGAAGAAGCGTTGATAGAATAGAATCAAATGGTATGTTATATAATTATATATTTAATCAATCAACATTAGTATAAGATGTGAAATTTGAATAATGGAGCAACATTGTCATTTAAACCCAAAATTTAGAATAAGATATATTGTTCATAAGTTATTAATACTAAGATACTGAGAGATGTACAATATCTGCAATGCATGAGATACACATAATATATAAACATACAATTATATATTTTAGGCAATAAAAATTGAAAAGCTTCTCTCTCTTTCTCTCCATCTATCTATATCTACGCACAAAGCATATGTGATTTTTCTGGAAATAGTAGTATAAACTTTATTTAAAGAGAAATGAAGGGAGGGAAAAGCAGTAGGAAACCTCACCTGGAGATGGGGATACCTGCTTTGAGTGTCGGGTATCTTGCATATAGGAGATCGTGACATGTCACTATATTTATTACTATCATTCTCCTCATCCACTTCCACTACTCTTATATGTCTCCCTATATTTTATTATTGTCCCTCTCTTATTGTTTTTAGGTTTCTTTCTCCTATAAACATTATAAATATATCGCCTATTCCTTATTGTTGCGATTCCAATCTGGCTGCTTTATGTTGGAAACTTCAATCATAGCTAATATGTAAATATATTCATGAACGTTGCTTTTAAGCTATTCTTTTGAAATTCAATTTCTAGGCTTTTAGGTAATGTCATTTTATATAATGAAAGCTATTATTTCTTAAAAATCCAGAAGCTGAATTTGAAGAGAGCATTGTCAATGATGAAGTATTAGTGATTTCATAGTCATATTACATTTTGGAAACTAAAAGGGGATGGGATCAAATGCTATATTGATCACCCCTTGCCTAGAAATTTTTCTGTTACTTGCGCTAGAGCTCCGGTGGCTGGTATATAGCGCAAGAGATCCAACCGATGGCCACCAAAGCTTCGGTCACCGGGGATAGTGGCAGATGAATGTGGAACGGGTGTTTTTTTTTTACATGAGAGCAATTAGATTATTTAAAAAAAACTTAATTTCAAAATAATTCATAAGAATTAAGCTGTTATTTTAAGGAATCATTTTATAAAGATTTAAACTAGGAATGTAGGGCAATAAAAAATGGTTGAATCCATCACAAATAATGCTTTGGTCCCTAAAATATATTCTTCCAATTTTTAATATATGATATATTTAATTAATTTGATTATATTAATAAAGTTAGTTAAATAAGTTAATATGACATGATTTGTTAGATAATTTAAAAATAAGTTGATAAATATAAAAAATAAATTTTATATTTAATATTAAAATTAATTATTTAATTAAATTGTATATTAAGATGTGAAGGAGTGTATAGTAATATAGGTCCCATGGAGACATACGATATATAGTAATTTAATATAGGATATCCATATCTATTTATATAATTAATTTTGTTAGATATTACTATTTATAAAAGTTAACCACGTACGCTTCCTTGTTTGCGACATATGTAAGGCTGACCTATTGTGAAAAAGTAAGTTATTAGCCCTTATTAATCGATAATCCCTTATCACTTGTTTGTCTCTCAACCGGAGGTATTCTAACAAATAAATTTTGATACAAGTTCATATTCCTCACTGATTTTTTTGACCGAAAATTTCTCACTGATTTTGGGGCAACGTAAAATAGAGATAGTTTTCTAATTGGGAAAAAAGATAGTTTTTAATTTGTTGAATTTCATACATTTATTTAATAAGATACGAATTCTAAACTACTTGGGAGAAAAATTGATCCAAAGTTTATTCTAAATTCAATTGATATGATATGATCATCATCCTAATTATCATTACTACCTAGTTCCTTAATATATTAAAAAACTAGTTAATTTTTTTAGATAGATTAAAGAAGCCAAATAAATTAGTTAATTATAATTAATATAAGAAGTAAGAACTAGTTGATTAATTTAGGTAGATTAAGGAGTATATAATATAAATTTGTCTTGAAGAATTGTATTTGGTCATGGTTAACTGATTTATTTAGTTTTATTAATCTATCTAAAAAAAATTAAGTAGTTTTATATTAAAAAACAGATGGAGTATTAATAATTACTCTTTTTAGTGCTAAATGTATGAACTAATAGAGAGATTTATTTGATGATATATGCAAGACTTCAATTCACTTTATCTTCTAAATTTATTTTTTTAAATTTTTTTGTACATATTAAAGGAATTTTTTTAATATATAAATAATTAAAAAGAATACTTAAGTGAAACATATTTTTTTTTACAAACGATTAACTTAACCTATATAGATTACTTATCTAACTCCTATATATTTAGGATTCTAGCACTCCTTATGTCCTTAATATATGATTTAATTAGGGAGTTGATCTTAGTCTTAAATATAAGACATATTTCCTATATTTGTCAAATTACTTCTATTAATATTCTCAAAATAATAATTGAGTAAGAGAGAGGGAGGGAATTAAAAAGATGATTATGATTTGCTACCTCTAATCCTTATTATATGAAGGCATCAATTAACAAGTGCTATTAGTCCTTTTTATAAGGTAATTACTTAATTTTAAGGAGTATTAATTGTTTTTCCTTAAATACTCATATCTAATAAGAGTAGTGGGAGAGAGTATGGCGATGGAGTTTAGTATAATTAATATAGATAATATTAAAAATTACTTAAATTTTTAGATAAATTAAATTTAATATTTTTAACTATTTTAATTAGTATGTGTGAATTAGTAATTGGTGTCTTATAATAAAGATCATAAAGAGTATTAAAAAAAATATAATATATTAATTAATTTAATTAATTTTTTTAATCTAATTAAATTAATTAAATAGGTGTTATATTAATAATCCAGCTATTGCCAATAAAGTAGGAGTGAACATGAAAACTAGCAGGGTGGTTTGTGTGAGTCTTAGCAATTATGAATTTCAACAACTTCTCCGCCCAAACATCAAAAGATCAAAGTTGCATTAAAGAGGGTATCCCCACAAACATGTAATTTATTATCTCACCTTCTCCCAGGATCCCTCCATTTACCGCCCTTTCTCTTCTCTTCTGTTCTCATCTCAGAAATCACAGTCACTTACAGCTCCACGCAAAGACGACAACAATGCAAGGCCAACAAATCAAAGCCATCTCATCATCATCATCCTCATGCACGCACATTTTATTCATCCTTCTGGCACTCCTGGTGACAGGAACCGGCTGTGCAAAGGTTCCGGCGGTCATCGTGTTCGGTGACTCTTCGGTGGATGCCGGGAACAACAACTTCATTCCCACTGTGGCCAGGAGCGATTTCGAGCCATATGGGAGGGACTTTCAGGGTGGGAAGCCCACTGGGAGGTTCAGCAATGGCAGGATTCCGACAGACTTCATCTCTGACGCTCTGGGAGTGAAGCCATACATTCCGGCGTACTTGGATCCTAAGTATAACATTTCTGACTTCGCCACCGGCGTCACCTTCGCTTCCGCCGCTACTGGTTACGACAACGCCACTTCCGAAGTTCTGGTAATTAATTCCCTTCTTTTCTTTATTTAGTTTTGTCAGTTTTTGTGTCACCTTCAGCCAAATTCCTTCAAGAACAAAGCTGACAAAACGCAGGCTTTATTTTTTTAAAGTAACGTAAATTGACAACACAAATATATGTGTGTGTGTGTGTGTGTGTGTGTGTCATTTTCAGTCGGTGATACCACTATGGAGGCAATTGGAGTACTATAAAGATTACCAAAACAAGCTAAGATCCCATGTTGGAGAAAGCAAGACAAACCAGACCATAAGTGAAGCATTACACATGATGAGTTTAGGAACAAACGACTTCCTGGAAAACTACTACACCATCCCCGGCCGGTCATCGAAGTACACTTCCCGGCAATACGAGAATTTCCTCGTCGGCATCGCCGAGAACTTCATCAGGAAACTCTACGGTCTGGGTGCCCGGAAGATCTCCTTAGGAGGCCTTCCTCCAATGGGGTGCTTGCCATTAGAGAGAACCACAAACTTCGCTGGTGGTAATGAATGTGTTCCCAATTACAATACCATAGCCTTAGAGTTCAACAGTAAGCTCCAGAGATTGACCATGAAGCTGAACAAGGAGCTACCTGGGATGAAGCTGGTGTTTTCTAATCCATATTTCATTTTATTGCGCATCATAACAAAACCTGCCCAGTATGGTAAGCTTCGTTTCCATACTAATTAATTAAAAATCCATCGTCTGTTTGAGGTTAAAATTAAATAAATAAATAAATATTTGGGAGTTGACTAGGATGTTTTGTTTGTGTGGAACTACAGGGTTTCAATCGGCGTCAGTGGCTTGTTGTGCAACAGGAATGTTCGAGATGGGGTATGCTTGCAGGAGAGGGGCCATGTTCACTTGTTCGGATGCTTCCAAATACGTTTTCTGGGATTCTTTTCATCCAACTGAGAAAACCAACGGCATTGTTGCCAACTACGTTGTCAAGAATGTTTTGGCAGAATTCCTATGAAAAAATAATAATTAAACCACTAAGCTAGACATTATTGTTGAATTTGAATGCACTGTATTACTTCCTATATATATGTCGAATCTTTATATATATATATATATAACAATTTTAGAGGTGGTGGAATAAAGTGTAGTATAGGATATATGAGAGTGAGGGATCTATTTTGCTTAATGATGTGTAATACTTGTGTAGTGCTGTATTTGGAATATTCGAATTCTAGTTTTGTGAAATTGATATGTATTCTGAGGTTGGGCTATAAATCCAAGCAAGTTTTTGTTATTAGCATACCTCTGATTCAAGCTAAATTGTATGGCTTAGTCAACTGATGTGAGCATTTAGTTTCATATATAACTCATGTCCTGCTGTCCCAAGGATCTAGCCATTCATTTCTCTCATTATGCAGTATTTTTATATATCGCTAATAATATTTAATACGAATGAGTTTATTGGGTTCATTATGCAGTAATTTAAAAATAGTAGTATCGAATTAGCTACTACATGGATCCCCTTGATTCACTAATTTTGTCAAGTATAAGATTCAAACATAAAAGAACTGCATTTTTTTGGTCACGCAATGCACATTGCAGGTAATAACCTGATAGATTTTTTTAACTAAAAATATATTAATTTGAGCAAATTTTTATTTAAGAAAGTCAAAATTCAAATTGAAATAATTAAAAAAATTAGAGAAAAGAGATTACCACAGAATAAAGTAAGGCCCAAAACTTAATAAAAATCATGTTATTTATATAAGTTATTAGATTGAGATAGTATGCGGTCTCAATATAAGAAACATAATTTTTGAAAGAAGTAAAATCTTTTACATTCTAAATTTTAAAAAGGTGAGATGTCATTGATTAAATAATAATAAAAAAAAGCTATCCATATAATTTTCTAAAAAAATATATTATAAAAAAAGTTGTAATATTTATAAGTTTTATACTTTCAGTTGATTGAAGAGACGTTTAACAATTAAAAAGCCAACCTCTCACCCTCCATCATATCGTTGTCATCTCTAGATAAACAGCCCGCCTCCTTAATTAGATGACAAATACTTTATAATTAAATATGAGTACAATGCTTTACATTGTATATATTTTACATTTTATATTGACGATTGATCGTGGGTTTTAAAATCTGGACATATATCCTCCATGATAATAATTATTAATGATCAATATCACAAAGCAAAATGGTTCTATTAAATTTATATTGATGATTGGTCGTTGGTTTTTAAATTTGAACACACACACCCTATGCATATGGAAACTACATCCCACCATTCATAATCTACAAATAATATGATTCAAATTAGACTCCATGCAAAACATATACTCATAATCTAGTTTAGTCTAAATTATGCTACATGAGCAGAACTTGAGATGAAAAGTCACAGTTTTTAAACGAATATGACTGCATGAGTAGAAAAAGAGTGGTGTACAATATTTCATCTTGTACAATTCCGCTTGTAATGTCTAACAACAGGAAAATGTAAGTGCGGATCTGCAGATGAAGACGCACATCGGGGCCAGTACATATGCTGTAATTCATTACTAAAACCAGGAAACTATGAAATGACTCGAAATTCAATATGAGAGAATGAACTTTGTATAGTATCTATCAGTCACTTGTGATCATTCGCATCTCCATTTGAAGCAAGACAGCTTGCAGGCCAGCATCCTAAACTCAGGTACATCTTTTAGGTGATTGTTATCAAGTTATACAATAAAAATATGACAAGTGAATGTTTCTAACTCCTCAATACTAAATAACTGGATCTTTCAACAGATTTCCTTTACACGTCAAATTTTTATTGAACAACTTGATAACAAACACTTCAAAACTTTACCTTAGCCTATAAATTTAGAGCCAGCTGTGTCTTAGAAGCTACAATGTATGAGCATGTTTACCCTCACCACTTTCTATGTTCCAGATAATGAAGCTCATCAAAGTTGGGGTACCGGTCATTGTGAAATACTCTAGCTGGAATCAAGAACCATCCATTTGGGTGTCGCTACGGGTTCGATTTGGTGGATTGGCATTAACTGGGCTCCCAATCACACTGTTTTGAGTCCGGCCAGCTCCAAAAGTAAAGTCTGTCGGGGGAACATCTAAGGGAGCTTGGGCAAAGATTGAGGGAGCGCAGGGATTGCTGAAGGAAGGAAGAGGAGCTGCTGGATCATTAATTTTTGGGTAGCCAAAGCTAATGGGAGGAGGTGCTGGAGATGAGAACCCGAACAAAGGAGAGCTGCCAGTGTCAACCGATCCATAGATCTTGCGCTCATACTCCTGCAGTTGCTGGTAAACACCTACATTATGCAAGGAAGGATGCATGTCAGAAAGATAGTAGTGAAAAAGCTAAACAAAACCAGTCCTTGAGGGACACAGGTTGAGCAGAAGCCTGTACTTTTGCTGATGGGACACAGACTAAGAATTTGGAACAAGATTGACATTGGAAAACTAATTTGGGACATCCCCCAATTCTTTCTGTTAGGATCTGTCAGGACAGAATCCGGACGCAATGCTCATTCACATCCTTGAGATGGATCTGAAGGATCCATATTTAAATTTTAGAGTTTTTAATTCTTAATTTTTTAAGCAATAACTTCATTTTTTTTAAGAAACAATAGTGAGAACATTATCTTCATTTTACACTTTACATCTATTAAAATAAAAACCATTAAATAAATAAGAATTAAATAAAATTAAATATGGACCATCTAATTTTGATCTAGATGGTCCATGTTAAAGATTAGCATCCCATGCTCATCTTTCGAGTTGCGTAAGGAATCCAATTTCCTTAAGGACATGTAAGAGGGGCAGGAAGAATTATCAATGTTCACAAATTCAAGTTTCTCTGCTAATTCATTTCATTCCATAAGGAGATCAGACGTAAGACCAGAAGCAAGCATAAACCAAATCTGATAGAGGGCAAAGGACCATAATTTTATCAATATTAATCAATGAGAAAACTAATCTAAGTCTAATGTGACCCTAAACCCTAAAACTGATATAATTCTAATGTGTAAGGGCTTTGTGACACCCAAAAGATAACGTTTTAAAATCCAAAATAATATATAGATCCTAACAAAAAATTATAAATCCCAACAGAGTAATAAAAAACTACAGTAAAAAATTAAATTCTAACCCAAATGTGTTCTTAATTAAAATACTCTTAATCTTATTTAAAATTGTGAAACAAATCTGGAATTAGAAAGCAGAGGCACCTTCAGTTAATTCTACAGAAGGCCTCCTCTCTTTTACCCACTGGTAGCTCTGGGGGAGTCTCCAACCCTTGGACTTCATCAGGTAAGCAATCACAATTGCTGGGGACCTGCCAGAAGAAATATATTGGTCATGGGAATTGCGACTTGCACAGATCTAAAACTTTCTTCGTAGTTGTAACTTTCAATGTCTTCACCGCATGTCCTTTTTCAAGGCTGCAGCATAAGAGTGAAACACCTCTATACAATTTCAGCTTTTGTTCCGTTTTTTTAGTCCACCGCAAAATCATTTGGAACTAATTCAAGAAGAATATTTCATTGCCATGATTAATGAAAATGGTAGATATAACTTGCCTATTCTTCCCGGACATGCAATGAACCAGAACCCGGGCCTTGTCCTTCTCACATTCCTCTGCAACCATAAACATATTGATTCCAGTGTAAAAGCCAAGAAAATGGACAGGAAAACTAGCACAAAAAAAATCTCTGACAAAATTTGAAACTTCGTCATGATAATAATGAACCTATAAGTTATTGAATCTAATTTAGCTTGACCCAAATTTAACACAGTAAAGTACATGATTAATGATTCTGAAAGTTAATATATATTTAGGTATAAGTTAATGTTTTCATGCATGTCTTAAACATACTTTTATAAACTCGACAAAACCAGATCAACCAGACAAACAAAAGAACGTAAGAACTAATCATCATTCGCATCCATTTGGACCACAAAACAGGCCAGTCAAAAATTGGCCAATAACCAATATAAATCAAGCGGATCAAATACTTCAGCAGCCTTGCCAATTCAGATAGTCATATACTTCTTGACTACCCAATGGGCCATTCAAGAACATGAAAGTACATGCGTTTAATTTCTCTCTAAACACTGGTGAAGAACTCATCCCCTCCATAATTAATATATGGTCAAATATGAGCAATTATGGAAGGAGTAAATGCAAATTATAATTCAGATTAAGAGAGGAAATTGCGTATCAATTCTTCGAGAAAACAATTTTGCAACAGCTTTTTTAAAATGAAATGAGAAAAAGACCAGCACCACGGTATATATAATATATCTCGAGAGAACGAGTATTTGGTTTATTAACCCAGTGAGCTGACGTAGATATTCAAAACATTCCTTATATCAATGCAATAATCTATGGTGCTAGAGAAATTTTGATTTTCCATCAAGGATCTATTTTGACTTTGATATATATGAAAGGAAAAAAATGGAATTTTTTATTATTTATAACATTAAATTTTAATACATAAAACATGTTTATTTATTCATAATCAAATATAGAAAAGTATTCAATGCCTCCACCAATGCAATTACTAGTTTAGTTTTAAAACATTAGTTTTATGGAACATAGCTTTTTCTCCATATCCGAATTCATCTTGACGAATGTAAGCTCTAAAAGGGAAGAAAAAGGGAAGGAAGTTTGTAAGCAACATGGGTGCTTTGGGTCACATTAGGTATGAGCTAAAGAGTACAAGTGTAAGCTGTTAGAGATATATTTGGAGGTGAGGGAGGTTCAGAAGGGCGTTTGCTTTGTTTCCTTCTCTCTGCATTTTTACAGCAGTCTCCTCACTGTAAGCACTAGCTTGCTAAGTTTTACCTCTTCACTCAGCTCAAAGGAATAACACCTTCATCTATATACAAATAATATCAGTTTCTGTTGCGCTCCATTAAACTATTAGGAAGCCTCGAACTCTAGAATAGACCCAACAATTAACTTTGTGAAAAATCATTTAAGCAAAATTTTTCAAAAGAAACTAGCAGTCTAACTAAAAGCCTCAGAGACCAGGGTAGAAAAACCTTGAGCCTGACATTTCCTTGTCTCCATTCTCTTTATACTTACTATGACTTGCTATTTTCCCTTTGTACTTTCTCATATTTCATCAAGAAACTAAGGACCTATAATGAACGATGAGGAAATCCACGATGTACATGTTGCAAGAGGTTCCAATGATGGAGAGGTTGGCAGCTAAGGATTCTCTCTGAACTAGACTGCCAAAGGAGCTTACTTCAAGATTGAGTTGTCCTCCTGAAAGAGAATACTAGCTGCATGACGAAGCTAAGTGGGTTCGGAAAGGGAATCCTATTATAGTAATACTAAATTCTTCAGTGTTACTAGTCAACATATCCCTAATGATAAATCAATCCTAAATTCTCAATCTCCTCAATAATTATAAAGGATTTCTATCCTATATCAATATTTTTGACCTATCATTCTTGTAATAAGGGAAGAGTTCAAAAAGACTGATGAAGATCTTGCTAGACAATCAGATGTTTATACTGGGGCATTTGATATTTCCTCCAGGAAATAATCAGACAGAACTCAGATGCAATCCGTTTATATTGGGGTATTTGATATTGAAGTTGTTGGGGATGTAATATCTCATTGAAGTATAAATGTTTTCTTTTCAAACTAAATTTGACCTTAATAAGGCTTAATTGGATCTTCTAGATAATTCCATAAACTGAAATAGTTGTTGTAGGAGAAAAAATAGGATCAATAGGCGTATGTGTCAGCAACGCAATCTGTTTAATCATCCCCAGAAAGAACAAAAATCTAATTTAAAAAACACAGTTCATCATCGTTTCTGCTTTTTTACTTTTATTGTTTTCTTAAAAGACCTCCATAGCTCTACCATATACTCCCTCCAGTCCCTTATACAAGGTGTTTCAAACATCTTGTACACAGATTAAGAAAAGTTGTTGGATTGCTTTATTTGTAAAAAATATCTCAATATTTCAATTATACCGTAATTAATTAGAGGGATATAAATATCAGTCATTTTTGTAATTTGTGCAACCTCATGATTACAGGGATAAAAATGGAACATCAACGTCCTTTAATTTTCCGACTAAACACCATATAATTTGGACCACCTTTTATTTTATTTTTGGAGGACACCTAGACAAGGGACCAGAGGGAGTACTTAGCCGTTTATCATCTCACAAAGATAGGTGATAGGGAAAGATTTTGCATAGTATTGAAGCCCTCAGCAATGAGTAATTTGATATATCATTTGGTGTGACTGGATGACACAATCATAATAGTCTTATTTGGACCAAACCAAAGAGCAAGTGTCAGGGTTTTTATAACGAATCATCTCATTAGCAGGCTGCAAATTTTGCAGAAGTAAAAAAGACTATACAAGTTAAGCGATAATGCTGAAACATGTTGTGATGAAGTTAATGCATCAAAAAACATACCTATAAACTGAATCGCATCATTAAATGGTAAAGTTTTGTCATCTGGGAGACAGTGATAGGTAAAGGAGTTTCTGTATAGATTTTGACAAGAAGGAACCGTCTGCACAGGCACAAAGTACAAGGTCATATAAAAATGTAAGGATTAAAAAATTCCTAGATAACATCTCAAAGCCATCAGATTTGTCACTGTAGTTATGTTTCATTACCACGAAACCAAAGAATTCAATTCAAGTAACAATGTGAATGGCATTAGCGCCTGAACGTCATAAAGTCAAGTAGAATGGGTCTCTCCCCTCTCAAGGCAAGAAACCAATGAGCATCCTTTTTCCCTTCTAATGTCTATTGTCAGAGCTCCTAAAACTTGAAGGAGCCATTTCCTATAGAATATAAAGTAAGGTACTTAAAACACAATGCATCTCCATTTTACAATTAGTCATTCCCTTTATCTTAATTCCAGCTATTTACTTGACCCAGAGAAATCAATAAATGGAGGACTTGAAAGATGAATTTCAGGGGTAGAAATAAGCCAAATCAGCCTATTTAAGCTATATCATTGGAATATATAAACCATGAAATGTTTGACTTGGCATCATATCCATTAATTGGCCACTAAGATACTTGAAGCACATCTGATAAACTCGTAAATTGGCCCAGAACAAGTTAAGATTAAAATCTAACTCGTAACTTGCAACTAATTTTTTGCATGTGAACTAGTAACTAAAAGAACGATCTTTTTCATTCCTCAGGCTCAGCTTACCAAGGAACTGTTAATTTTGAACCGCCTCCATTATGAATATGGTTCTCAAGATTTGAAGTCATGCAAACAATCCTGGATTCTATACCTATCCCTCTTGATGTCTTAATACTAAATGATAAACTTTGAAGAATAACTGAAACCTATCACAAGCTAACTCAGTTAAAACATTTGTGCATTTCTTTCGTGTACATAACTATCGCATCACCACATCGAAATCCCAGATGCCAAAGAGAACAGGAATCGACAGATCAAATGCCAATGAGCAAATTCGAAGGATCAAATGCCAATGAACAACAATCTAATCAAACTATTCAAAGATTTGTCATAAATAATTCGATTAAGGATATACACAACGCAAGGGCTACCAAAGAACTATCAATGAATCGTACATTCAAGAAATGACGGAATAAGTCTTACATTGAGAATTCGAGAGATTCCCTGAGTCTTGAGAAGCTCCGAACGTGATGCGTTATCATAACTGCCCAAGTAAAGGAATTCCGGCAAAATCACGGAAGGAAAGGCGCTGACTCGGATTGAAGTTTTCTCCGATGCTGCCGGAATGCGGTGTCCGCAAATCGAACAAACTTCCCCTTCTTCGTATTTGTGATAGTGGCCACATACCCCACAAGGATTTTCCCTCTCCCTTTTCCTCATAATATAAACCACAACTGTTTCCCTTCAAACCCAGAAAAAAAATCCGATTCGAAATAAACAAATACTCAGAGATCAAGCAACGGGAAAAACAGTCCGATTAGAAAGATTTTCTAGATGAAATATCGCGAGAAAGACTGTAATAGAGCAACAAAAAGGGCGTTAAAGATGAATAAATGATAACATAGGCTCCTAGTAGGAAATATCTTGGCTTTCTTTCCTCCTATGAGATTGCGTCAGAAAGAAAGAAACAATCTCACTGGTTCAATCAATAATACTTAGGGGAGAGGTATGGATGCCACAGCACACCAGACCAGATTAGCGGGGTATTAATATATTGTTTGTTAATATCTTTGATAGCCACGTGATAGGGAGCAATCAGGCTTCCTTTCATTTTCTCCTAGATCTCATGGAACTTGCCGAGCACTACCACTACCCTGGGCCATGGAAAATGTTTAACAGAATCAATGATACCGTAACATTGAAATTCAAATTATGAATCGAAATCTCATGGATGTATAAGAATCTTTGAACATTGTGGATAAATTCATGATTGTCATATTGATGATGTTGCCATTTTCTCTCTCTTCCTTACTTCCCAGAAAAGTCATGATTTGCAATTTTTATTTGTTTTATGGATAGCTCCGGCATATATTTTAAATCATAAAAGAAAAAGAGCTGTAACAACCATAGGATTGATCGTCACGGATTAGATCAATGGATCAGATTTTCTGAATTTTTAAAACATTCAAAGTTGCTCTTAAAACAGGATTTCGAGTTGTAATTTTCAAATTGTAAAAGATTTGAAGGTTGTCAAAAAGGTTTGATGATTAATGAGAAGATTTAAAAATATTTTATTTTGATTTTGATTTTATTATTATCTTCTTAGATTTTAGAATAAGAAAGATAAAAAATAATTAAAAATTCTATAAGATTTAAAAACTGTCGAAGATATTTTGAATATTAATGAGAAGATTTAAAAATACTTTATTTTAATTTTGATCTTTGGATTTTAGAATTTCACATTTAATTTTAAGATTTTTAGAAATTAATAATGTGAGATACGCACAAACCGTATTTTTAAATAGAAAGAAAATAAAAGATAAAAACTTTTAAAAAATATTACATCTGATATAAAATTTACTTAACTAATTTAGGTATATTAAAAAATTTAATTAAATTAATTATTTATAATAACTGTGTGTTAATTTTTTTAAATTATTTTATTTAATTATATGTATTTTGAACTATCTTTGATAAAAATTAATATGTAATCATATAGAAATATTTTGAGAAAAATTATATTTTTAAAAAATAAAATAAACTAAGATCTTATAATAAAAATCAAATCAAACCCCATCTAACTCTTTTAATTAGGATAAGAGGGAGTGATAATTTTGTTACCATTTAAAAAAAAAATCTTTCTAATATTCTCTCTTCCTATTTTCTTTCTATCTAAACATAATTTAAACGTGGGCATGTCTCCAATGAGAATTCTAATCGTGTGACTAAATCTTTCTGCTAAAACCAACCTCATTGATATTTTTTTGGTACAAAAGAGGGCTTGACGCCGAAATAACTCAAAAATTAAACTATAAGGGGATTAACTCCCAAACACTCCGTATCAAATAGCGGTTTCAAGTGTGAAGGGCAAGAATGCAATATTGTCGTGTTAGCCAAACCTTCCTTAGCAAGGGCATCCGCAAAGTTATTCTGCTCTCTATGTATATATTGAATTTTCAATTCCCAAGATAACTTTTGAAGTTCATGTATCTGCGAGACCAATAAACTGCATTTATCAGCGTTCGGATTTGATAACGTCTTGACAACATTCAAGGCATCGGATTCAAGAATAATATTCTTAAATCCTAGATCTGAAGCTATTTTTAAACCTCTATAAACAGCACATTGTTCAGCTTCAATCACACTGCATATACCCAATTGATTTGTAAATCCAATAACCCAACTTCCTGAATGATCACGAATGATTCCACCACATCCTGCCTTACCATGTGATTTAGTTAGGGCTCCATCAACATTTAACTTGATCCACCCTAATGGAGGTAGTTGCCATACAGTTGTATTTGATACCACAAGATCATTAGGCAGATAAGCTTGCTAATTCTGCACAAATCCTTTCCATGTTTGCATAATAACCAAATAAGGGTCTGAAGGTTTGGAAAACTCTGGATCAAAAGTACATTGATTACACCACTTTCAAAGACTCCAAATAAAAAGCCCCCAGATGAGGCCCCAATTAGAAGTGCCATCATACTTATTAACCTCATTGATATTAGTATTACTTTCTTACCTCAAGTTTGTCTCCTATCCTTCTACTTGTCTTGTTGTCCCTCCTTTCTAGTATTTACATCTCTCTTCCCCTTCCTCTTTCTAGTCTTGGTTGAATTTAGGATTATTTTGCCTAGAGGAGTATGGCATTGTTAGTTATGATTTTAGGGGATTTTGGATAAAAGCAATCAAAACCCTGAATTGTCGTGTACGCTTTCATGATTTAATTAGTTCGCCTAATATGGCCTGAGGTTAAAACAAAGACATGCTGGGTCATAATTCATGACATCAATGATAGTATCATAATTCCCATCAACATTTAGGAGATTACCCTAACTGAGTAATAGAGACTCACTCTCATAATGTTGAAAATTTAATCTATAATCTTTTGTCTACTAAAACCTAAAGAAAATAGTTTTTATTATGTTTTCGCCCTCAAATGATACTTTTCATACACCAGTGTCAGCCGATCCATAGATCTTGCGCTCATACTCCTGCAGTTGCTGGTAAACACCTACATTATGCAAGGAAGGATGCATGTCAGAAAGATAGTAGCGAAAAAACTAAACAAAACCAGTCCTAGAGGGACACAGGTTGAGCAGAAGCCTGTACTTTTTGCTGATGGGACACAGACTAAGAATTTGGAACAAGATTGACATTGGAAAACTAATTTGGGGCATCCCCCAATTCTTTCTGTTAGGATCTGTAAGGACGTGCTCATTCACATCCTTGAGATGGATCTGAAGGATACATATTTAATTTTTAGAGTTTTTAATTCTTAATTTTTTAAGCAATAACTTCATTTTTTTTAAGAAACAATAGTAAGAACATTATCTCCGTTTTACACTTTACATCTATTAAAATAAAAACCATTAAATATATAAGAATTAAATAAAATTAAATATGGACCATCTAATTTTGATCTAGATGGTCCATGTTAAAGATTAGCATCCCATGCTCATCTTTCGAGTTGCGTAAGGAATCCAATTTCCTTAAGGACATGTAAGAGGGGCAGGAAGAATTATCAATGTTCACAAATTCAAGTTTCTCTGCTAATTCATTTCATTCCATAAGGAGATCAGACGTAAGACCAGAAGCAAGCATAAACCAAATCTGATAGAGGGCAAAGGACCATAATTTTATCAATATTAATCAATGAGAAAACTAATCTAAGTCTAATGTGACCCTAAACCCTAAAACTGATATAATTCTAATGTGTAAGGGCTTTGTGACACCCAAAAGATAACGTTTTAAAATCCAAAATAATATATAGATCCTAACAAAAAATTATAAATCCCAACAGAGTAATAAAAAACTACAGTAAAAAATTAAATTCTAACCCAAATGCGTTCTTAATTAAAATAATCTTAATCTTATTTAAAATTGTGAAACAAATCTGGAATTAGAAAGCAGAGGCACCTTCATTTAAGTGTACAGAAGGCCTCCTCTCTTTTACCCACTGGTAGCTCTGGGGGAGTCTCCAACCCTTGGACTTCATCAGGTAAGCAATCACAATTGCTGGGGACCTGCCAGAAGAAATATATTGGTCATGGGAATTGCGACTTGCACAGATCTAAAACTTTCTTCGTAGTCGTAACTTTCAATGTCTTCACTGCATGTCCTTTTTCAAGGCTGCAGCATAAGAGTGAAACACCTTTATACCATTTCAGCTTTTGTTCCGTTTTTTAGTCCCACCGGAAAATCATTTGGAACTAATTCAAGAAGAATATTTCATTGCCATGATTAATGAAAATGGTAGACATAACTTGCCTATTCTTCCCGTACATGCAATAAACCAGAACCCGGGCCTTGTCCTTCTCACATTCCTCTGCAACCATAAACATATTGATTCCAGTGTAAAAGCCAAGAAAATGGACAGGAAAACTAGCACTAAAGAAATCTGACAAAATTTGCAACGTCGTCATGATAATAATGAACCTATAAGTTATTGAATCTAATTTAGCTTGACCCAAATTTAACACAGTAAAGTACATGATTAATGATTCTCAAAGTTAATATATATTTAGGTATAAGTTAATCTTTTCAGGCATGTCTTAAACATACTTTTATAAACTAGACAAAACCAGATCAACCAGACAAACAAAAGAACCTGAGAACAATTATCATTCGCATCCATTTGGACCACAAAACAGGCCAGTCAAAAATTGGCCAATAACCAATATAAATCAAGCGGATCAAATACTTCAGCAGCCTTGCCAATTCAGATAGTCATATACTTCTTGACTACCCAATGCGCCATTCAAGAACATGAAAGTACATGCGTTTAATTTCTCTCTAAACTCTGGTGAAGAACTCATCCCCTCCATAATTAATATATGGTCAAATGTGAGCAATTATGGAAGGAGTAAATGCAAATTATAATTCAGATTAAGAGAGGAAATTGCGTATCAATTCTTCGAGAAAACAATTTTGCAACAGCTTTTTTAAAAGGAAATGAGAAAAAGACCAGCACCACGGTATATATAATATATCTCGAGAGAACGAGTATTTGGTTTATTAACCCAGTGAGTTGACGTAGATATTCAAAGCATTCCTTATATCAATGCAATAATCTATGGTGCTAGAGAAATTTTGATTTTCCATCAAGGCTCTATTTTGACTTTGACATACATGAAAGGAAAAAAAATGGAATTTTTTATTATTTATAATATTAAATTTTAATACATAAAACATGTTTATTTATTCATAATCAAATATAGAAAAGCAATCAATGCCTCCACCAATGCAATTACTAGTTTAGTTTTAAAACATTAGTTTTATGGAACATAGCTTTTTCTCCATATCCGAATTCATCTTGACGAATGTAAGCTCTAAAAGGGAAGAAAAGGGGAAGGAATTTTGTAAGCAACATGGGTGCTTTGGGTCACATTAGGTATGAGCTAAAGAGTACAAGTGTAAGCTGTTAGAGATATATTTGGAGGTGAGGGAGGTTCAGAAGGGCGTTTGCTTTGTTTCCTTCTCTCTGCATTTTTACAGCAGTATCCTCACTGTAAGCACTAGCTTGCTAAGTTTTACCTCTTCACTCAGCTCAAGGAATAACACCTTCATCTATATACAAATAATATCAGTTTCTGTTGCGCTCCATTAAACTATTAGGAAGCCTCGAACTCTAGAATAGACCCAACAATTAACTTTGTGAAAAATCATTTAAGCAAAATTTTTCAAAAGAAACTAGCAGTCTAACTAAAAGCCTCAGAGACCAGGGTAGAAAAACCTTGAGCCTGACATTTCCTTGTCTCCATTCTCTTTATACTTACTATGACTTGCTATTTTCCCTTTGTACTTTCTCATATTTCATCAAGAAACTAAGGACCTGTAATGAACGATGAGGAAATCCACGATGTACATGTTGCAAGAGGTTCCAATGATGGAGAGGTTGGCAGCTAAGGATTCTCTCTGAACTAGACTGCCAAAGGAGCTTACTTCAAGATTGAGTTGTCCTCCTGAAAGAGAATACTAGCTGCATGACGAAGCTAAGTGGGTTCGGAAAGGGAATCCTATTATAGTAATACTAAATTCTTCAGTGTTACTAGTCAACATATCCCTAATGATAAATCAATCCTAAATTCTCAATCTCCTCAATAATTATAAAGGATTTCTATCCTATATCAATATTTTTGACCTATCATTCTTGTAATAAGGGAAGAGTTCAAAAAGACTGATGAAGATCTTGCTAGACAATCAGATGTTTATACTGGGGCATTTGATATTTCCTCCAGGAAATAATCAGACAGAACTCAGATGCAATCCGTTTATATTGGGGTATTTGATATTGAAGTTGTTGGGGATGTAATATCTCATTGAAGTATAAATGTTTTCTTTTCAAACTAAATTTGACCTTAATAAGGCTTAATTGGATCTTCTAGATAATTCCATAAACTGAAATAGTTGTTGTAGGAGAAAAATAGGATCAATAGGCGTATGTGTCAGCAACGCAATCTGTTTAATCATCCCCCGAAAGAACAAAAATCTAATTTAAAAAACACAGTTCATCATCGTTTCTGCTTTTTTACTTTTATTGTTTTCTTAAAAGACCTCCATAGCTCTACCATATACTCCCTCCAGTCCCGTATACAAGGTGTTTCAAACATCTTGCACACAGATTAAGAAAAGTTGTTGGATTGCTTTATTTGTAAAAAATATCTCAATATTCCAATTATACCATAATTAATTAGAGGGATATAAATATCAGTCATTTTTGTAATTTGTGCAACCTCATGATTACAGGGATAAAAATGGAACATCAACATCCTTTAATTTTCCGACTAAACACCATATAATTTGGACCACCTTTTATTTTATTTTTGGAGGACACCTAGACAAGGGACCAGAGGGAGTACTTAGCCGTATAACATCTCACAATGATAGGTGGTAGGGAAAGATTTTGCATAGTATTGAAGCCCTCAGCAATGAGTAATTTGATATATCATTTGGAGTGACTGGATGACACAATCATAATAGTCTTATTTGGACCAAACCAAAGAGCAAGTGTCAGGGTTTTTATAACGAATCATCTCATTAGCAGGCTGCAAATTTTCAGCAGTAAAAAAGACTATACAAGTTAAGCGATAATGCTGAAACATGTTATGATGAAGTTAATGCATTAAAAAACATACCTATAAACTGAATCGCTTCATTAAATGGAAAAGTTTTGTCATCTGGGAGACAGTGATAGGTAAATGAGTTTCCGTATAGATTATGAAGAGAAGGAACCGTCTGCACAGGCACAAAGTACAAGATCATAAAAATGTAAGGATTAAAAAATTCCTAGATAACATCTCAAAGCCATCAGATTTGTCACTGTAGTTATGTTTCATTACCACGAAACCAAAGAAATTCAATTCAAGTAACAATGTGAATGGCATTAGCGCCTGAACGTCATAAAGTCAAGTAGAAAATGTCTATTGTCAGAGCTCCTAAAACTTGAAGGAGCCATTTCCTATAGAATATAAAGTAAGGTACTTAAAACACAATGCATCTCCATTTTACAATTAGTCACTCCCTTTATCTTAATTCCAGCTATTTACTTGACCCAGAGAAATCAATAAATGGAGGACTTGAAAGATGAATTTCAGGGGTAAAAATAAGCCAAATCAGCCTATTTAAGCTATATCATTGGAATATATAAACCATGAAATGTTTGACTTGGCATCATATCCATTGATTGGCCACTAAGATACTTGAAGCACATCTGATAAACTCGTAAATTGGCCCAGAACAAGTTAAGATTAAAATCTAACTCGTAACTTGCAACTAATTTTTTGCATGTGAACTAGTAACTAAAAGAACGATCTTTTTCATTCCTCAGGCTCAGCTTACCAAGGAACTGTTAATTTTGAACCGCCTCCATTATGAATATGGTTCTCAAGATTTGAAGTCATGCAAACAATCCTGGATTCTATACCTATCCCTCTTGATGTCTTAATACTAAATGATAAATTTTGAAGAATAACTGAAACCTATCACAAGCTAACTCAGTTAAAACATTTGTGCATTTCTTTCGTGTACATAACTATCGCATCACCACATCGAAATCCCAGATGCCAAAGAGAACAGGAGTCAACAGATCAAATGCCAACGAGCAAGTTCGAAGGATCAAATGCCAATGAACAACAATCTAATCAAACTATTCAAAGATTTGTCATAAATAATTCGATTAAGGATATACACAACGCAAGGGCTACGGAATAACTATCAATGAATCGTATATTCAAGAAATGACGGAATAAGTCTTACATTGAGCATTCGAGAGATTCCCTGAGTCTTGAGAAGCTCTGAACGTGATGCGTCATCATAACTGCCCAAGTAAAGGAATTCTGGCAAAATCACGGAAGGAAAGTCGCTGACTCGGATTGAAGTTTTCTCCGATGCTGCCGGAATGCGGTGTCCGCAAATCGAACAAACTTCCCCTTCTTCGTATTTGTGATAGTGGCCACATACCCCACAAGGATTTTCCATCTCCCTTTTCCTCATAATATAATCCACAACTGTCTCCCTTCAAACCCAGAAAAAAAATCCGATTCGAAATAAACAAATACTCAGAGATCAAGCAACGACAAAAACAGTCCGATTAGAAAGATTTTCTCGATGAAATATCGAGCGAAAAACTGTAATAGAGCAACAAAAAGGTCGTTAAAGATGAATAAATGATAACATAGGCTCCTAGTAGGAAATATCTTGGCTTTCTTTCCTCCTATTGAGATTGCGTCATAAAGAAAGAAAGAAACAATCTCACTGGTTCAATCAATAATACTTTCGGGGAGAGGTAAGGATGCCACAGCACACCAGACCAGATTAGCGGGGTATTAATATATTGTTTGTTAAGATCTTTGATAGCCACGTGATAGGGAGCAATCAGGCGTCCTTTCATTTTCTCCTAGATCTCATGGAACTTGCCGAGCACTACCACTACCCTGTGCCATGGAAAATTTTTAACAGAATAAATGTTCCCGTAATTAGGGGTGGAAACAGGCCAGACCAGGCTAGGCCTAAGCCTTAACAGGCTAAGCCTGTTAAATAATAACCTAGCCTATGCCTGGCCTGTAGCCTGTTGTAGGCTAATTTTTTAGCCTAAGCCTGGCCTGTAAATATATCTGGTCTGGCCTGAAGCCTGTTAAAAGAGCCTGTTTTATAATTATACTAACAAGCCTTCGTAACAGGCCCCATAACAGGCTTTCATAACAAGCCCCTTAACAGGCCTTCGTAACAGGCCCCTTAAAAGGTTTTTTTATAGATTGCATTTTAAAAAACTACAAATAAGCTTTTCATAATATTAATCAATCTAAAATTAATTAATATCTAATCAACCATCAAGATCAAGACAATACCAAACAAATTACAAGAATATAAGTACAACAATCTAAGCCAAATCAAAATAAAACTATTAGCCACACATCATCTTCAACGTAATTTCTTCCTCTTGCTCGAACACCTTGAAAAGAAGAAATCAAATGTATATTATCAACAGTTCATTTGTGCATACATTTGCAAATGTTTCACACATACACAGGGGAGGTAGGGAAAATGATCAGCAACTATTGAATATACATTGAAATGCAGAACAACAAAGAAGTTCCACATGAAACAAAACTGTTGTTTTAAACGTTTTTGCCAGTAACAGTGGAAGGTGTAGATCATACAAAGGATGAAATCTGTCACTAAAGTATTCAATTGTTGTAATGATTTCTAGATCACTTTGACAATTCAGAAGACGCTGATGAAGTCCAGGAATAACAAAATATACAAAACAACTCTCACTTGAAATGAATTGACTAGAATTTTCAAACTAATGCAGCTTATGTGTAAAGTGATGCAAGACATTTCACTTCCATAAAATGGGATATGGCTTAATAGAACAGATAATGATTGTTCTAAATTTTACTGCATTTCATAGCGTGAAGCAAAAAAAACATCCCCACTTAAGCAATTTTCCTACTTTAAAGTGCAGATTTGCAAATGTAATAAACACAGAGCCCTACTTTCTGATCAACACATCAAACTTCACTTGTGAAATATAATATCCCCTTGTCTAAGAGAATCTCCTTGCTATTATAATCTTTAAACACAAAAAGTTTGTGGGATATAATGCGCATTCTAAACACAAAAACTTGGTAATAGCATAACAAAGACTAATAGTTCAGCGCAGAAATTTGATTGCTCATATTCGTTATAGTTTTGCAGAGACTTATTTATCACATATAATTGCTATACACATACTGCATCACTGGGTCCTTTGAAATTGTCATTCTCCCTACAAATTAACTTGAAGATGACGAAGGTGCAAAGAAAGGATTCCGGAAACATACTATATGTGAAGATTCTTACCTAAATACAAATCAGCACATTAGCTAGATTCTTACCTAAATCTTTTACCAGTGTCGTTACCTTCTACATTACTGCTTTTGCTTTTGCTTTTTTCTCCTTTCCTAAAATGCTTTGGCACTGCATTTTCTCTCCAATTTTCATAACTTATACACCCATCACTCAAGCACAGCCTTTGCATTTCATACATACTCATTATGAAAGCATACGGACTCATTTCATACACCCATCACTTATACACCTATCAATACGGGAATAAGATTGGAAAATTACAACTCATTGTGAAAGCAGACAACTCTATCATGTACAAAATGCATCATTATCATCGTCATACTAGAAAACCAAAAACCAGAACAATGAATGACTTTACCTGAAATATTCAGGCAATTTCAAGAACACCAGCATTCATGGCAACAAAATCACAGCACTGAAGTAAACGAAGAGGATGCAAAACATTAAACTAGTGAAGGAAGAAGAGAAGAGCGACAAACTGGTGAAGGTTTGAAGTCTGAAGGTGCGCGATCTGTCGGTGCCGCAAGCCACAAGTCGCTGAACTCAGGTGCCGCGAGCCACAAGTCGCTGAACTCCTCTGAACTCCGGTGCTGCAAGCCGCAAGTCGCTGAGACGCTGAACTATAAACTCCTCTGAACTCAGGTGCCGCAAGCTCTGAGAAGGTTTGACGGTCGGTGCCGCAAGCCACAAGTCGCTGAAGTCCTCTGAACTCCGGTGCTGCAAGCCGCAAGTCGTTGAACTCCTCAGGTGCCGCAAGCCGTGAGACTGTGAGAGGTTTGCGATTGCGAATGTAATGAAGGGCCAGACTGAAATTAGGGTAGATATTGTGGAATTAGGTTAGCATATATGATTTTTTTATAACAAAATTAAAAATTATAAATAAAATTTATAATAATAAAATTTAGTCGAGTAATTTAATTATTAAATATTATTTAATAGGTTAGAGATTCAACATTTATCTACTATATTATTATACTATATTTATTTTAAATAATATGTTCAAATCGCCTGACAAATTTTTTATAGAGTTTGAACCTAGTCTATTAAATAAAATAAATTTTTATATAAGTTTGAGTCTACCTATTTTTTAAAATAGGCTAAGATAAGCTAGACGCCCTGATAGTTTTTTTGGCCTATTTTTACCCCTATTCGTAACATTGAAATTCAAAGTATGAATCGAAATCTCATGGATGTATAAGAATCTTTGAACATTGTGGATAAATTCGTGATTGTCATATTGATGATGTTGCCATTTTCTCTCTCTTCCTTACTTCCCAGAAAAGTCATGATTTGCAATTTTTATTTGTTTTATGGATAGCTCCGGCATATATTTTAAATCATAAAAGAAAAAGAGATGTAATAACCATAATAGGATTGATCGTCACGGGTTAGATCAATGGATGAGATTTTCTTAATTTTTAAAACATTAAAAGTTGCTCTTAAAACAGGATTTCAAGTTGTAATTTTCAAATTGTAAAAGATTTGAAGGTTGTCAAAAAGGTTTGATGATTAATGAGAAGATTTAAAAATATTTTATTTTGATTTTGATTTTATTATTATCTTCTTAGATTTTAGAATAAGAAAGATAAAAAATAATTGAAAATTCTATAAGATTTAAAAACTGTCGAAGATATTTTGAATATTAATGAGAAGATTTAAAAATACTTTATTTTAATTTTGATCTTTGGATTTTAGAATTTCACATTTAATTTTAAGATTTTTAGACGATAATCATTTGAGATACTTTCAACACACAAACACTATTTTTGGATAGAAAGAAAATAAAAGATAAAAACTCTTAAAAAATATTACATCTTATCATTGATATAAAATTTACTTAATTAATTTAAATATATTAAACAAATTAGTTAAATTAATTATTTATAATTATTATGTTTTAATTTTTTAAATTATCCTATTTAATCATGTGCATTTTAAACTATATTTGATAGAAGAAAATGTATAATTATATAGAGATATTTTAGAAAAATTTATAATTTTAAAAGATAAAGTAGATTGGGGTCTTATAATTAAGATCAAATCAAACCCCATATAACTCTTCTAATTAAGATCGAAAGGAATAATGTTTTTATCATTTTAAAATATTTTTTTCTAATATTCTCTCTTCCTATTTTCTTCCCACTTTTCTTTCTATCTAACTATAACCTAAATATGGGCATGTGTCCAATGAGAATTTAAATGGAATGACTAAATATTTTTACTAGAACCAACTCATTGATATTAGTATTATTTTCTTACCTCAAGCTAGTCTCTTATCCTTCTACTTATCTTGCATGTCCCTCCTTTCTAGTATTTACATCTCTCTTCCCCTTCCTCTTTCTAGTCTTGGTTGAATTTAGGATTATTTTGCCTAGAGGAGTATGGCATTGTTAGTTATGATTTTAGGGGATTTTGGATAAAAGAAATCAAAACCCTAAATTGTCGTGTAAGCTTTCATGATTTAATTAGTTCGCCTGATATGGCCTATGAGGTTAAAACAAAGACATGCTGTGTCATAATTCATGACATCAATGATAGTGTCATAATTCCCATCAACATTTAGGAGATTACCCTAACTGAGTAATAGAAACTCACTCTCATAATGTTGAAAATTTAATCTATAATCTTTTGTCTACTAAAACCAAAAGAAAATAGTTTTTATTATGTTTTCGCCCTCAAATGATACTTTTCATACACCAGTTAATTAATAATTAATGTTCCATCTTAAATATTAATTATAATCTTAAATATAAGAAATAGTAGCAATTTTATTTTATTTTATTTTTTTGATAAAAGAGGGGGCTAAACTGCCCAAAACAATAAATAATCTAAACTACAAGGGGATAATCTCCCAAACTCTCAGAAACAACAAGCGTCCTTAAATGTAAAGGACAATAGTATAATATTGCCGTAGAATTCAAACCTTCCTTTGCAAGTGTGTCAGCAAATCTGTTTTGATCTCTAACTATATGTTGAATCTTTAATTCCTATGGTAGCTTTAATAGAACCTGTATTTATGATAATAATAAACTACATCTGTCACCAGACATATTTGATGGCATATTAACAACATTCTTGACGTCAGATTCAAGGATAATTTTCTTATACTCTATCTGCTCTGATTTTATTTTGATGTTAAATAAAATACCTCCATTCATTTTATTCCTTATACTTTTTTTTTCAAGCTATCCTTATTAGTGCTACCTCAAACAATTTACACAAGAATAATTCAAATATAGCCAAGTATTTTAGCAAAATTAGAGTACTATAAATAATTAATTTACATAACTTTTTTAGCGTATGCAAATTAATTAAATAACTTTTATATTTAATATTAAAAAAATAATTATTTTCCTTTCCCGCCAGTGTTATGGGCCTTTTTGTAGGGCTAGAGCTCTTATATAAGTTAACTAACTCTTATTTTTATATAGTTAATAGTTTTTTATTTAGTATATGCAAAATCTAAAATACCGTAAACAATATAGCATATGAACTGCCAAAATAATAATTACACCTCCATAATTTACAATATAACTATGAAATGCTATCACAATCCAACTGATAACAGCCCTCTATGCCCTAACTGCTGATCTACTGATGCAAATGCAGAGATTAAACATAAAACATATCTTTCAAATTCCTGGCTCAGGGAACTTCAGATAGTTCTTAACACTTAGGAATACTTTGATTTGAAACCTTCGGTGAGAGGAACCACTTTTGCAGATAGCTTTGACTGCAATTTTGATGCAGCTTGACGAATGTCCTAAACATGACAGAATTTATGCTCAGAAGTACTCCTTGAATTCTTAAGAGGCAATGCAATTTCTTCTAAATTAACATAAATAAACCTTATGTAGCACCAAGAATATTATAGGAATAGCAAAGTTACCTCTATTTTATATCTTGATGAAAAATGAGTTAATAAAACAGCTTTGTTGTGAATCCACTGAGCATTTCCAATGAGCTGCAAATTTAATAACAAATTTAACTTTAATGAGGAAGTTACTCAATACAACATTCAGGCACAGTACCAAATTGTCTAGGCGGATTAGAGAAACAACAATTCATCTTTATGCACCTTAATTATGTCAAGCTGCCTATAAAGAACCTAAAAGAGGATGCAGACTTCATATTACCTCAGATAAATGTGTATGGCCGCGTTGCCGAGCATGTTCTACGCTGAATGACTCATCCAGGAAAGTTGCCTGTTAACAAGTTATTGGCTTAAACAATGTTATCAGCTGATCAAAATACATGAACTACAGTAAAGAGTCAAAAAAGACCCTGCAGTCCCTTTAAAGCTCCCTCCAAGACCCCATTTAAGGAAAGAGAACCGCTTTTCTTTATTTATTTGCAGTATTTATTAGGTCACTATAACTATTCATCAAAATCTTTTAATATCCTTTTATTACTTTTGAAGTAGGGGCCCAAGATTCATTTTTCATCTCAAAAAATAGCCTCCATTCTAATTCATTCAATACGGTGTCATACTGGCAAAACCACACAAGGTTCCAACCCACTGAACACCATAAAAAGTGTAATAGTATAGTTTTCACCCAGTTTTTCATTCCTCAGAAATTCACTCCAACTAAGCCCACATAAGATAGTTAATTGAAAATTCCCTGGAGAGTAGCTCAAGCAACGAAATTGATCTGCTGAAAGCATAAAAAATGGAGAGGAGGGGAAATATCCATTCTAAAGAACAGATAGGTCAAATTAGAAGACTAAAAAATCAAACCTAGCCTAAAGCTGTATGCTTGTAAAATTCAAGAACATAAATATGGATAACAAGACTTGCACATACGTGGGCCAGTCACACAGATCAGACAATGATTAAAGATAACTAAGACTCCTACATAATAATAATTTGATAAACACTTAGGACATCATAATGATAAACTTAGTCTCTGAAAAATATCAACTTCAAATCCATTTGGACTTCCACATAAATAGGTTTATCACCAATGCTTAATATCTCAAGCTTCTTAGGAATCGCCTCAGTTTGTAAACCTCTACAGTTATTATGTATTTATAAAGATTTCAGATGATCAAGTTCTTAAGTTTGTAAGCAGACCAGAGGCATATACAGAATAAAGGTCCTCATTAACATAAAATGATCTTGCTTTACCTCAGTTATAAGAATTTTTGCTCTCAGTGCATCTGCGTTGCGTGGATCAAGCATAAAATCTGCCGTTGTATCACCGGTGAAGGCCACCTCTGGAGATAATACAGTGTCTGTAATCTAGAATGGAGATTTTGTCTTTAGAAGAAAATATCATTAAAGGTTTGGAACAGAATCAAGTTGCAGTCATTACAGACCTCAACACCGGACTTCTTCTTTTTTTCAATTTGACTCCTTTTATCTTTAAGGTGCATATACTGTTTCTTGAGTTTTTTCCTGACTGAATACACTACATAGCCCTGCATAATACCAAGTTGGATTGTCAGATTATATGAAATATCTTGAGTAGAAGTTACAGACAGAAAATAAGTGAAGAGAGACTACACAAACATACCTGGCTGGGTATTACATGTTGGGTTCTGAATGGTCGGACAACAAGGTCATTACGTAACTCATAGGTTTCCCCTGCAATTAAACTCCTTCAACATTTTCCTGGAATATAAATGAGTGAAACCTTAACACTAAAGTATGGCATGACACAAACCTACGTCCAACGCAACCAGTTCAAGGTTTAATTCAACTTGGCCCATCGTCCTGTGTATATCCATCAGCTTCTCAACATCCTCCATGATGCAAGGGGGCACGAACACAGTGGGAGGCTTTAAATTGTATAAACCACGGCTAGCTACATACGTTGGCAGCCCTCCCTAAAACATTAAATACCAGTACATGTTTACGTTAAAAAATGACAATTATTACCAAATACAGAAGAGAAAGCGTATAATTTGTAAGCAAAGTACTTGAGTAGAAAACCAAAACTGACTCAGTGATTAGTGATAGAAAAAAGCAAACATTAAACTAGAATGTCTTAAGATTTTCCAATAAATTATCTAAGTTAATAAGATATGACGAGACAAATCAAAATGTAAAATATTACATGCATTAGTATACCCATCTTATAGGAGTAATAGTTCTGTTTGTCTTTGCGCTAAGAAACTTCACAAGTTCCCATTTAATCTAGTGTAAATGCGGCTTCTTTCAAGAAACAATACCATATATTCGGATTAGAACACATGTCGTGCAATTGACATTTTTTCAATTTACTAATTCGTCAAAAAAAAAAAACGGAGCAAACCAACAAATTAGTCCCTCGCAATTAGTTTATGCACGAGTTAGTCTTTGAGACTAACTACTAGATAGTCCTTTCAAACAAAAGGACTACAAAGCATTGATTCGGTTGTTGTCAGCAACTAACTGATGTACTAACTAGTTTTTTGGGGGCTAAACTTAATCAACTTAATAATTTGAAGATCAAATTTTTAGTTAACTAGGGGGAAAAATCGCTTACTGATAAAAGGCAAAATGCTCAGAATTGGAGGTGGAACAATGCAAATCTTCTACGTTAGCAAAACTAGATTAACAATGTGGAGTCTATCTCTCTCTCTCTCTCTAAATTTCATGAATGCAGGTAGAGTGACTTACAATGTGATCAAGATGAGCATGAGTAATGAAAACGAAGTTTTGTTGAATAGCCCTAGTAGGGCACTTCCCTATATCGAAAGCACACTTGAACTCGGGAATTATAACACAGGTCTCTTGTCCACCAATAGAAAGCCCCTCAATCGAGTAACCTTCCAAGTCGACACCTTTGCGCAGAACCTGAGACCGAGCTATGCGGTACTGTTCTTCTTGATCGATTGCTTTGCTGATTTCGGATAAATATTCCGACCTTTTGGCAGCATTCAAGTGGGTCTGCACTGGAATTTGGTGGCTCAATGGCTTTTGCGTTGAAATGCATAGATGAAATGGGAAAATTGAAGGGGTCCTGAAGGCTGAATTGGTTAAACATATTTGCATCTTTTTGTGGTCTTGGATGAGAAGGACATGAAGGGTTTAAGAGGTTTAAGAGAACTTCCCGGTTTGCCTGCTGAACGAAGATAATGAGGACCCAAACGGCTTTTGGTACACAATAGGGAACAGGGTAAGGCTCACTCTCGTTATTGCTGGGGTATAAAGATAACAGAGGGCTTGTACCAAAATAAAATAAAATAAAGTAACAGATGGCTAACTAGCCAAAAATCCAATATACATTGTTGATAAAAAAAAAATCCCATCGAGATATCATTTTTTTGTTTACCGAATAAAGTTTTTTGGGGAAATAATAGTAAAAATCGAATCTTTTCAATAATTCTAAATAAATTGTTATTATTTTTGTACGTTTAGCAGTTACCGACGATGTTTCTTTAAATGACATTATGATCTGTATGTAGTAAGCGTTTTCATTAGGCGTATCAACAAACTTAGAAAACTAGACTAACGGGGGTTGGTCTGAGTAGTAAGCGTCTCGGTATCACTTAAGCGAGGTCTCGAGTTCAAACCTTGGCGTACGCAGAAAATCCCCGTTGGGAGACTCACCCACCATAGCCAGGTGCACGACGCGGGTCGGATCCGGATGTAGTCGGGGCAAAACTCTAGTAAACCGGGTGAGCAACAAAAAAAAAACTTAGAAAGTTTGTTTTTATTTTTGCCCAAAAAAAAACCTTAAAGTATTCTGGCAGGAAAAAGAAACAGATATTAACTTAAGAAATATATAATAAAGAAAAAAAATCAATTATTTAGTTCTTGCAGTAAACTTAATTAAAACTCAATTCTTAAATTTTAACTTAGTATAAATAAATTTCTATAATTTTAATCATTTAAAATGTTAGTCCTTACACCATAAAAAATAAAATTATAAAGATTGAACTTATTTTTTAAAGTTTAGGGAGTAGTGTTTTAAATAACTAAAACTATATATTTCAATTGAAAGAAAACCATATGGGAAGTTGCTTTTAAATAAATAAGTTAAATACAAGGCTTTCTTTCTGCTGGGGTCAAAATCAAGCAAGTAATTGAAATTGAGAATTTAAGCAACTACGATATTTCAAGACCATTCAGAGTACTGCTTTTCATGGGGGGAAAATCAATCGGAATTGAAATTTGCCGGTTATACACAAGGAACATTATTCATCAGAGTCTGTATTTTGTACATCTTGGTATGCAGGTTGTATCATCACCCTTCAAATTAAAAAATAATAATAATTGCACAAGTAGACAAATATAACAGTGTTCTCTGTTCTGAATACTTACAAGCTATGGAGAAAAAAAGAACAAAATAAAAAACAAGAGCCTATCTACTCAAGATAGGTCAAAGACTTGAATATAAGCTTATGTGGTTCTGCAAATACAACGTCACTGCAAACTGTGACTCTTGAACTTGACAAGATTATCTTAGCATTTTGTAAGGTGAAGCCATGGATAATGGGCAAAGGGAAGCCTTTACTGAGATGTGAATTAGCATATGGCAAAGCCACAGTTTGAACCAGTGTCCACACAATTGGCTGCAGTCCAACAGGATAAAACACACATTTCATCAATAAAAGATGCTACAGTAATGAGTGAATCACCTTTTTGATCCTCCATACATATATCTTTCACAATCTGGCAACATCAGTTATCTGGTAAACTATCTGTCAACAGGCTTATTTTGAGGATTCTCTTTAAACAAAATTTTTTTTTGGATGATTAAAGTGGGATGCTTGATCTTGGTATACCAAATTGTAGAAAAGTGCACCTTGGAGGATCAAGAAGTCAATTCACTAAATTATTATCACTAACAATATGCATCTTGCATAACAAAAAGGCACCTGAATCAGGTACATCCGCAGGTTACCAACATTGCTCCATTTCAATGACATTGCTAAATCGTCCAATCCAATGGTGCCTGCAAGGTTGTTTCCATTGATTTTGACTGAACCTGAAGCTCGAATCACCTATGAAAACAGGATGAAACACAGCAAAGCATCCCACTGTAAGGCCATTTTTCCAACACAAATATGAATGGGAAATATTAGATCTAAAAAAGAAAAAACTTAATACAGTTCCTTATATATTTCTTATTAGAGTTCTTAAGTAATGACAAGAGTAAATTTACATTTGTTATTGCATAGTTTTTGCAGACACATGAATTATATTCTTTTCGGTAACTTCAGACAAATGTATTATTATTAAAAACCTTTGCATTCATCAAGTTTACATTAGAAAACTTTTAGGAAGAAGTAAGAAGATGTACTAGTCAATAAGCTGCTAGAAGTGTGGCAGATTGATTAATTCAAAAAAATTTAAAACGAGTAGTAGAAAGCTATTCAAGAATGTTCCATCAGAGTTTTAAAAGAAAACGCTGAAGTTCAAAATATTTCCTCTTATGGTCACTCAATGCATGCTAAGCTCCATTGTATATCCTTACCAGCCAAAATAATCGATAAAACCAAAGTAATAATTTAGAGATGACGAAACATACACAAGGACAAACTAAAATAGCAAATATGATTAGTTTAATCATCAATCGTACCAATGAGATGCAAGCCACTGGTATTATTTCATCCCCTTCCACTACATCAATAGTTAAGTCCGCAAATATGTTGGCCTCGGCTTTATGATTTGAGAACTCAACAGCTGGAGGATTAGATAAAGAAATATTCAAGTTCATGTCATGATTTGGATACTTCTTGTACAGTTGGGGAACAATAAATCTCCACCCTGCGGTGTTCAATAGAGATCGATCTGGTACTTTGTCCACAACCCAGTGCATAAATTTTGCCTGAAGACAGAAAATTATTTCTCATTTTATCATTCCACACCAACCCCATAATCAATGTAGAAGAATAAGTAAGGAAAGCAAAAATCTGTTTTACTACTAAGCACACAGAAAACAGTGAAACCAAAAATGATCATCGAAAAACCAAACTTACATTGTAAAACAAGGATGATGCAGAGTTGAAGACAGCCTCCTCCACAGCAATTCCAAGCATTTTTGATGAATTTGGGCAGGAAACAGAAAGTTTTGGATTCTTGAGCCAGTATTTAGGAACCTCAACATTACTTCCTATAAATAACCCATTTACTCCAAATCCAATTGATGAATCACTTAATAAAGGATCACCAACAAGAGTTACATTCAATGAAGAATCCTTATTCACTGAAATCTCCTTTGGAAGCTTTTGGAAAAATGAATCAAGTCTTGAAATTCCTTCTTTCAGTTTCTTGGTGATAGCATTATCTACTTTTGACCCAATTTGCCCTTCAAAAGCATTAACCATCCTGTCAGATGAGAAACAAAAGTATGAGTCACAACTCACAATACAAACCCTAAAAAATGCACTAGAAGAATATGTCAACAGATAATGGCATACTGTACATATGGACATATCGAGCTCTTTTTGTTATGTGTATTTCTAGCTCTGAATCAGACCATTTTGTACATGGCTAGGTAGCAATCTTCTTATATTTTCTGAAATTTTCGGTGAGCTACAAACGAGTTGTTATGATTTGTAGATAAATTCATGAAAAAAGAGGCACTTAAACATATAGATAAACCATAGGAAATCGCCAATCTGAACTGTAAAAGGAGAGAGCATATCCATTGCCAGCAAGATTTCTAAAATAAACCAACAGAAGTAACCAGAAAATATGGACGTACCCTTGATAAAGCCAAGATGCTCCTCCATCCAAATTGATTGAAATGTCTTTTATGTCACACCCAGTGTCCTTCAGGACCAGCTTCAATGATCCTTCCTGATTCTCCATGCCCAATGCAAGTCTAACTTCCATGCCTTCAACCTTTGCAGCACTAGAACTTATCAATTTCCTATTTGTTTACATTGCGCAGAAGATGAAACAAATAGTAGGAACAAGGAATAGGCATCATCTAGAGCCTGAGCAAGAAACAGGATCCATAGAAAAAAGCATAAAATATTTTGGCTAGGATAATTTAAACTTAAAAGAAACTTGACTACCATAAAGTTAAGTAAAACAGCAGACACTCCATCCCATGTGGAATGAAAAGAAACTAATAGCGCCAAATCCTATTTTACAGTTTTATCAACGTCATTAATGAAAGCATAGCCTGATTAGGAAGACTTGCTTCAAAATGATACATATAAACTTAAAAAAAAAATGTTCCAGTGTTCGTTGAGTGTGTCAGGAGAAAAGAATTGGGAATCAGATAGTCCCTGTTAATAACTGATAAGTTTTGTAATTAACTAATTTAACTAAAGCTGAGAGTTAGCTTTAGTTAAATGGGATACTGTAGCTGTCTTGGAAGAGAAAAATATATAAGTCTATTCTGATTGCTCAGAGCAGTCAGCTTGCGTAATTTTCTCGGAGTGCAATTGTTCTGTGTATCACAAGTTCAATCAATATACAATCAAATCGAGCAAAAAGTATCCCATTGGCAATTCCTCTTTCAGCTCCAGAAAATCGATCTAGTTTAATATATAAACGAGGCGGGGCGTTCAAAAACTATAAAAGTACCAAATTATATACCTGAACTGAAGCGCTACCTTTGTCAGTAATCTCGACGGGCAAGAGCCACGTACTGTAAGAGTAATACCAATTCATACTTAAAATACAAGTCGTGCCCAAAGCTAAAATGGAAATCCCATCTTTCCCGGGCTTGATATTCGACGAAGGAACGTCAATTTGATATATAGTGATGTTCGAAAGCGCCATGAAAACATTACCCACAACTGGAATTTTCACAGTCTTTTCAATCTTGGGCAACCGAAGTGGTATCATTGAAGAAATTGCCTTATTTACAAGCAAGTCTTTCACGAAATCAAGACCGTCTTCAGTTATTATCAAGGACATGGAAGATTGGTCATTAGGCTGCTCCTGAGCAAACCCAGGAATCAAGGAAGACGCTAATAGAAGTAGAAATAGAAAAGGCACCATTTTGATCTGTGGGCTGCAAAATCTGGAACTGGATGGTTTCTTGGCGCAAAGACCATCGAAGGCGGTAGCCGTGCAGAATGACGAGTACAAAATTTGCAATCTTTGCGTTGCCAGGGAGTCAATCCCAATCATGACAATAGGAAAAGTCAAAATAGCCCACCCTTTAATTTATTAGTAATAAAATAATTATGAATTAAGCATCAGATTCTTATATAGGACACGAAGTCTCAAATAAATGAGATCTTGGCCAAAATAAATAAATGAGAAGTAGAAGGTAAAAAGAGCGAGAAAAGTATACTGTTTATAGTAATTAATAATACATTTCTTATTTAAAAAAAAATTAAAGATTTCTTCTGCAGAAAATTTTCATTAATCAAAGACTTTATGACAGGAGTCATAGAATATTCTAACAATTGTTTCTTTTTCTTCGTGTGAAATTAAAGAAACCGAACAACAGGGGTCTTCTCTGTAAAATTATATTGGTCCTCCTCTGGGGTAAAGAAAGGAGAGAGAGAGGGCTTAGTCTTCACCAAAAATGGCATTACAAGCTGGAGTTCAAACCTCCAAAATTCTTATACTTGTCGGAGCCGGTAAGCGATTACTTTATACCTTATTCTGAAATCCTCCTGTTTGATTTAAATTTTTGTGAATTTTCCACCAATTTAGCTCCTAGACTGATCTAGAAGCTCGTAACTTCAGTCCTTTAGAACCTTTATAAAGAAAAACTGTTTCTTTTTGTTTGTCTCATAGTTTCATTTGGCTCGGTAGCGGCAAGCTTTTACTTTGCCCCCAAAAACAATTAGGATTAGTGTATCCATGTGATTCATTCGTCGTTGTTCATTAACTGACGAGAACTATAATTGAAGTTCTTTTTCTGAATTTAAGGTTTGACTGGCTCTGTTGTGTTGAGGAGCGGACGTCTGTCTGATCTCATTGCACAGCTTCAGGAATTGCTGAAGGGTGTGGATGAAGCTGAGATTTCACCAGGCCGATATGACCCTGCAGCCATTGCTGCTCAGGTATTGCAAACTTAATGTTACCTGGTGGCTTCTTTGGCTTTGTGGAAGTCTGATTATTTTCATTAAGTACAAATCAATGGGCAATAAGAAATTGGTATTTTTGGAAATAATTATAGACCGTGACGTATTTTTTAACATAAGAAAAGCATTTATTGATGAGAAGAGAAAAATACATAAAATACAGAGAGAGAGAGAGAGAGAGAGAGAGAGAGAGAGAGAGAGAGCAGTAGATTCCACTAAAGTAATTCAAAAGAGCCTTTCAATCGCTTTGAATGTCCACAAAGGGCAACCCTCCCCCTTCCACCCAAAATATAGAAATAGAAAGAAAAAGGAACCATTTCTAGAAATCCACAAAGAGAACATGAAAATAATCCTCTTCTAAATAAGATGTGGCAAAAACCATTAGTGGCTCTACAAGGCCTGGTAACTGTATGCTCCTATTGCTTCTTGAAGCCTGTAAACTTCGAGGCTAGAAAGCCCCAGTGTCAAGTGGACAAGCCAACTCTGCCAAATAAGGATTTTATTGTCTATACTCTGACAACATGCTTGGTCATAGCTAATGGTAGTAACTAGCTCTGTAGATCAGCCCTGCTGTTGATCTTTTACCCAAGTGAAGCAACCTTTTGATGAACAAGACAGAAGCATCTATATGATATATGTGAAGGACAAAGCCTTTCTTTTACCCCATATCTTTAAATCTGATTACTGTTAAATTGCAGGATAATTCATATAAAATTTATATCTTTAGGGGGAATTATATCAATTAATGCACAATAAGCCTGCATGTTTTAACTTCAGATCCGACAACTAGCTCAAGAGATTAGGAAGTTGACCATATCCAATCCTGTAACTATCTTCAATGGCAA
The DNA here is from genome assembly GCA_037074615.1 of Leucaena leucocephala. NCBI lineage: Eukaryota > Viridiplantae > Streptophyta > Magnoliopsida > Fabales > Fabaceae > Leucaena > Leucaena leucocephala. Next base: position 23,722,664 of record CM073540.1, on the reverse strand, counting down.
CTCTTCCTCTAATGGTACGTAGCATGAATTATGTTTCAGTTTATCATGAGTTTTGCATGTCTTTCTTTATTTATTCCTTTTGAGTAAGCAATAATGATGAAAATTAGAGTTTTATCATAATACTTAAAGGTACCCAATTTATCTTTTTCAACCCATATTTGCTAAATTTGTTTTCCTTTTGAAGGGAGAAACTCAAGATTTTCCTTAATGGTCAATTGAGTGATTCTGCCTGCAATATATTGTGTGGCCACAATAAACTTATTTAGTCATGTTTTCCTAATATTCCCCTTACAATCTTTCCCTTTTTTCTGTATTTCAGTATGTGGGCCTTAAAAGTTAGTGAGAATCTTGCTGGATTTTCTTTGTTGTAGTTTTGAAGGATCACCTTGTTGGATCTAGGATGTTCTAATCTTGCCTGTTACTCTCATGTTATAAAAGTATAGAGTGATTTTATTATAATGACTTTTCTCTATCTAAGAAGTTTCCTTTTTTCTGACTATAATATGTTGTTAGTGTGAATCA